>CM029276.1:23393557-24593557 GCA_016920895.1 Vaccinium myrtillus | reverse complement strand
TTTTTTGCTAAAAGTTATGGGTGCTAAAAACAGGAAACTCACCCTAAGTCTTAACTGTGTCATCAATTACAAAAGGATGTGACCAGGGCGGAGACATGATTTCTAACTTGGGGGTCGAACTTGATATGTGCGATTCACTTATCGAAGAGAACATCAATTAGGCTAACAAATTCCCCCCTCCTTGCGTCCCACAAAGTTGGTTCCTTTTGGGGATTTTAACTTTTTAAGGGGACACGCATTAAATGCATGCCCCCTTGAAAAAGGACCTTGCATTTCCACTGTTACCCCTTGAATACCCCACTAATAAAGTTTTTGAGGACCTCGAAGGTCCGGTTTTATAAACGATTTGGGGACCATGAAGATCTGGTTTTATAAAAGAATTTGAGGACCTTGGCGGTCTGGTATGATAAAAGAATTTGAGGACCTTGGCAGTTTGGAATGATAAAAGAATTTAAGGTATCTCAAAGGTTCGGTTTTATAAAAGATTTGAGGCCCTGAAGGTCTGGTTTTATAAAAGAATTTGAGGACCTTGGCAGTCTGGTATGATAAAAGAATTTGAGGACCTTGGCGGACTGGTTTGATAAAAGAATTTGAGGACCTTGAAGGTCCCGTTTTATAAAAGATTTTGAGGACCATGAAGGTCCGGTTTTATAAAAGAATTTAAGGACCTTGAAGGTCCATTTTCATAAAAGGGTTTGAGGCCTTATGGTCCGATTTGATAAAAAGGTTTGAGGGCCTGACGGTCCGGTTTTGAAAAGGATTTGGTTCTACAGTTAGAAGATCAACTCCTCGTGTCCAAAAGGGACAACCGAGATGAGGGGCTATTGTAGTGGGACAAATCTGACAAAGCTCTGGGTCTGTTTAAGTGTAAGAGACCTGGAGTGTGTTGGGCCTCAATGGGCTGAAAGCGTGGCACGGGCCGATGCGATGAGGTGGCATCACCCTTACGTGTCTGAGTGATTGCATGATTCACGGAAGGCCATGTGCCCAATTTAATGAAGGGTGATATCACCGCGCGTATGTGAGCACACATAGCTTGGAGATCAAGCACATGAGGGGTTATAAATACCAAGGGATAGATCCTAGAGGTATACACACTCTTCTAGATCTAAAATTACTCTCTCCATTGTATTTTCTCTCTCTATGTTCTGACTTAACCGTCGGAGTGCCCGCCGGCAAGAGGTCGGCGTGGCACTAACAGTTGTTACTTGTGTAGGTCGGAGCTACGAGGAGGAAGGTTCGACCGGAGGAGGATTCATCGGCGAAATCACCCCACCACAAGTTTTTTTTTTTTTTGAACCGAAAGACAAATTCATTAGACTATAAATCCAAAGCAAGGACATTGCGTAACTCAGCTGTGATCACAGAAACCTAGTTCTGAGGCAACAATCCTGAAACTAAAGAGGCCACCCAATGGGTAGCTCTATTGACAATACGAGGAACCCAAGAGATAAACAAATTAAGATCTTTAACTATCGCCCTAATATCCTGTATAATGCATGCACATTCCCATGGGGGATCCAATTCTGAAACACTTAGCGAAATAAGATCTTTGTTGTCACTTTCTATATGAACAAAGTGAAGGTTCAACACTTTGGCCATCAAGCAAGCTTCCCTAAGAGCCATAGCTTCACATACCAAGGCAGAGGGTCCAGAAACTTTAAATTTTTTCCCATCAATTATATCACCCTTGTGATTCCTTATGATGACAGCACCAAAACCATCTTCAGATTCCTTTTTCCATGAAGCATCACAATTCATCTTCAAGTGTCCCTTATTAGGAGGCTTCCATATGCTGTCACATGAGGAGGGGATTTTTGGCCCCTTAAGAGCAGAGCCAACCGGTTTAAGCATGAGAGTTTGAACTTCGTCCCAGACTTGTTCCATTTCCAGAGCAATGTTCTTGATAACTAATGGAGATCCTTGGAAAATAAACTCATTTCTAGCTTTCCAAATGCTCTACCCTGTCATAGCTACCCTGCTGAGAAATATTCTGAAGCTGAGCTTGCCCATATTGCTGTCCATTACCTCATGAGTCCATTTCAAAACCGAGCTGATGTCCCACCTGGAAACTTCAAACAGATTGCATTCTTCCCACACCGTCTTAGTCCTTTTACAATGGAAGAGAATATGTTCAATGGATTCCACTGCTTTGAGACAAAGGAGGCACAGTGGATTTCAAGCGCATTTTCTCTTATATAGATTCTCCTTGGTTGCTAAAATATTTCTGCAAGCTCTCCACCAGAAATGTTTAACTTAAGGGGGGATATTAAGGCTCCAAATGATTTTGGAGTGGGTTGGAAGGAAGAGGATGGTAAGCTGTTAGTGCCATTGGAAGCTGTTCTTCTAGCAGTGTGGTATCCACTCTTGACAGAGTAAATTCCATTCTTAGAAAAATGCCAAATAACCTGTCACGCCCTCGAAATTTTAAAGGATAATTCATTGAGAAAATCCCCGTGGACGGTCAACAAGTCCACGGGCCACGTCAAAGTCCACATGAAATATAGAAAAGTCAAAGTCAACAAGTTACAATAGTCTAAGGGTACTCGATAACCCAAATATACAAGTACATAAGTTTTAAATATGTTTACAACCCATTGTCAAAAGAGAAGACTTAATCAAGTTACAAAGTCATCTTGGCAAAAATACTACTTCTAAGATAATAATGCAACTCATCCTTTAGCTTTCAAAACAATGCATACATGCACTCCAAGCACTCCATAATCATGCTCCTTGATGGGTACCTGAAATTGTAAGGATGAGCTCACTAGCCCAGTAGAGAAATGTCTAACAATTCTAAGTGAAATGAAATGTATATGGATGATAGACAAGAATACCCAAGTCATGTAACAAGAATTAGAGAGAATTTGAATGGTTAAAGGACTTAAAGATAGCACATAATCAACTAGTTTCCACTTACTCTTGTCTCTCGTACCCAACTTGTACCCGACACATACCCGACACGCCACGTGTGTCCGACGCGTTAACCATATACGTTCCATTCCTTTTTAAACATTTGATTATTTTCCGGGCATGCCATATAGGCCCCATGTCACTCCGGGCATGCCATAAAGGCCCTGTGTCACTCCGGGCATACCCTTTCGGGTCCCGTGTCATCATTACCACATTCATACTTTATTTCATGCTCATTAATATCATTACGGTGTCTATATGTCTCATCACCTTACTTTCATGTGTTAATTTCACTCAAAACTCATGTTTCGTGTTACCCGAATGTGTCCATAAAGGAGATTTTGACCCGAGTGTCAAAGTGACCCTCCCGAACCCTAACATGTGACCAACAACTTACACAAATGAGCCACAAACAATGGATCATGATTCATGAAATTTTTCAAAAAATATAGGTGTCCTATTGATAGGAGGTCAGGTCCTTTTGATAGGAGAGAGATCAGATTGGCCACTATTGAAGCATCAGAGAGTCCTATTGATAGAAGGAAAAGTCCTATTGATAGAGCGTCAGTGGCTCCTATCGATAGGAGATCAAGTTCTATTGATAGGGCAGCCATCAGATTGGCCAGAACGAAAAGTGAAAGGCTCCTATCGATAGGGGATGAAGTCCTATCGATAGGACAACACCAGATCCAAAATTTTACAACTCAAGGGGTGATCAATGGGGCTTCTCTTTGAGCATTTCTTGGTTCCAAATGGACATGTTAAGATGTAAAAGATGTTCAAACATAGTAACACAACACACCATCAATTTACAAGATTTGCTAGTTTTCTCCAAATTCAAGCAATGGACAAACAATGTGTTTCATATAAATTACAAGCATCACCATAAAATTAAGTAACAATGGAATGGGTTATCTACCAAATCAAGAGAAGAATAACATAGAAGCTAGGAGATAAGGAGTTTCAACACAAATTTGATTAGGAGATGAATTTTTCTCAAAGAAATCAACAAGACAAGGAAAACTTAGCAATCCAATGATTATACATACATACACACTACATTTACACTTAAAAGGGTTGGAAATTTCCCTACCTCAAGTGAAGGAAGGCTTGAAACCCACCAATGAGCAAAACCCTAACCCTTCCTCTAAGCTCCAAGCAAATGCTCACCTCCTGGAGTGAAACGAACGCAAGCCAAGCTTCCTAACGCGTAGAGGGAGTGATTTTGGTAAAGGGTTGTGAAGGAATTAATGGGAGAGGGTGTGATTTTGTGGGAGAAGAGAAGAAAAATGGAGGAGTAAAGATGTGAGAGAGAGAGAGAGAGAGAGAGGGCTGGATATTTTGGGAGAGGGGGAGTGTTCTTTCTCTCTCCTCTCACACACCATACACATATACTTTCAATTAATTATACCCCAAGCCCAATAGTGGCTTGTGTAAACCAAACAAGCCCCAATCAACACTTAACACAAAATCTTCCAACATTTAATCATTTTTTTCTCATTTCCTCACATTTTTCCCAACTTTATTTTCGGAAAAATAATTAAAAACACGGGTTCTTACATAACCTTGTCAGATTCCCCCAACTTGGATAGTGGAATGGAGATGATGGCCTTCACTTCCTGCATAGAAACACACTCTCTCATTTTTTGATAGTTCCAGTCTTTGCTAATTGGGTTAATGAAGTCTGCTACCAAAGTCTGCTCCCCAGAATTCCTCCTGTCAGATTGTATTTGAAAGTTATTAAGGGTTGGAACCTATCTGTCAGTCCAAAACTTGACATCATTCCCAGACTTAATTTGCCATCTCAAACCTTTCTTCAAGAGCTCTCGTCATTGGCACAAACTACTCCAGATCCACGAGGGTCTAGCTCCTCTTGAGGCACTCAAAAAATCTGTTTTGGGGAAATAAATGCCTTTGAGCATTCTTACCCAATAAGCTCCTAGATTGTTGATCATCCTCCAACCTTGTTTAGCCAATAGGGCTAAATTGAAATATTTGAGGTCTCTCAATAGTAAATCCCATACCTCCACCACAAGTTACTTGATCCCAATTGTACCAGTGTTTCCCCACCTCTGTCTACCTCGGTATGTATTATGGAGAATGTTGAAGATCTGACACAAGAGATGGATCTCTGCAAATATAAACAGGTTCTACAAAAATGCAAATGTTTTTTTTTTTTTGGAAATACAAAAATGCAAATATTGTGAAAGAAAACACATAACAAGTAAAGGCATGCTCGTGAGGGAACGTGTTCATGGGTCTCCAACGGGATTTATATTCATTTCAAAGCAACAGTTGAAAAAATTATCCTTTAAAAGAATCGAATTCATTGAATATTGATAGGCATACCAAAACACATATTCCCTCCATCCTAGATTTCTTGTCTATTTTTTTGGCATGCGTGGCATTTTGAAATTATTTACTATCTTTTGATCTATAATGTTTTTCATGGTTTTAAAAACTTTGTTTAATAGATTTCATCGAGATCTATCAAATAAGACCTATGTTACATATTTAAAACCTTATACATTTGAAAATATAATCGATTTTTAAGGTTTTTGGAATAGTAAAAGTGGATAAGAGATTTTGGACGGATAAAGTATTTATCTCGGAAAATAAAATAGGCTGCCAATATCATCATTGATGTCGAGGTGCGCGCAAACTGGTCCGGACATCCGGTTAAAAAAAATTAATATGATTTTTGGACAAATGAGTGTTTCTTTAAACTTTACAAATTGAACAGACTGAATAGTAAATATGAGAAGTGTAGTGTGGGTATATAATAAAATTTACCCTTGCGCCGTTTTCGAATATTTTTGTGAAAAATAGATCTCACATAAGGGACAAGACTTTTAGTGCACCAAAGGCTCGATTGGATGCGGGATAAGATAGTAAGGGTATTATTAGTAAAGGGGGATAAGGTAGTAAGATGTATTATTAGTAAGGGTGGACCCATATTGATGTGACATTTATGGAGCGAGATTAACTAGTACCTTCTTTTTTTTTATCGGAAATCTATTGTTGTATATCAGTAACGCCTTCCGGCACTTACAACGGTTTTTACCTGAATACAATGAATAGAAATTAAGCAATAAACACATAAAGGAAGATTGATGTCAAGATCCAAACATGAGACGAGGCTCTCCTCACTAACAATGAGGTACATGGCACGAGGAGTTTGCAATCAAGGCATGCAATCCCCTAAAGCTCGAAACCATCCCATTCAAGGACTTCACTGATCGCTGATGAAAACCCCTCCACTGACTATTATCGGAAAGCCATACGCCAGCCCGTGCGAGGCATGAGAGAAATTGGCAGAGCAACGAACCCTCGACGCCACACACAAACCTAAGCCACTCTAGGACAAGCCCCCGCTAACACGACAGATTTTGGGCACTGTAGACACCCCAATTTTGAACCCGAGATACGTCCGAGCTTTTCCAATGATGAAACGGGCCAATCATGATTACCTGGAACTTGTAAGTTTGACTTGAACTTGATCAAAATTAACCAAGCAGCAACCAAAACAGCTCAAACCAACCTAAACAGTGTTGAACCAAACCAAGCCAGCAATTTGCAATCAAGCACCTTGAGCGCTCAAGCCCCTGGCTTTGAGCGCTCAACCCAGGAAAAGCTCCTTGAGCGCTCAAGCCCGTGGCTTTGAGCGCTCAACTCTGATCCATTCAGCAACCTGCAGAATATCTAATCATGAGATTTTCTGCATGGGAGCGTCTGGGGATGATTCTCTACGATCTATATACGTACATACGCCCCACTAACTCCAGAAATACACAAAAAATACCCCCTAATACAAAAACCCACTCTTTCTCTCTCTCCTCTTCCCTCCCACTCACTCTATAAAAACCATTCTCCACCCCCGGTTTTAGAGGTTAACCATTCTCACACTCCAGCTCCGAAAATCCTCCAGAAATTCGATCATCTCTCTCTCTCTCTACAAAACCACTCTTCCAACCATCAAAACCACTTGCAAAGCCACTTTTCAAATCCAGAATTCATCCCTTGATCATCATCCAACCATATACATTGTCGAATTCGTCCATAATACAGACTAAAGCATCCACAATCATTCATCCCCAAGCCCAGAATCAAGTCCAAACTTCGAGTATTTCCGAAAGGTAGTCGAAATGTGAAAAACCTCACTGTTTTGGTTCATCTGAGGGGACCAGTGAGTTCAAACAAGTTTCTTGTACTTGGCTTGAACTCATAGAGGTCTAAACATTGTTCAAAAACCTTTTTCAAAACTGCAGTTGTAACGGGGGTTGAGCGCTCAAGCCTTATGCCTTGAGCGCTCAAGCCCAGTTCTGAACAGTTTCTGTTTTGCAAACTTCTGAGCTTTCTTTTGGCTTTGATCATTGTTTAAAGGTTATCTGTGTTTATGTGATTCTTAAAACAGCCTATCTTTATTTCCAAAACACATGCATGAACATTTGTTAACTATATTACGATGATCAAAGATCAATGTCTTTATAAAATTCCATGTTAAATGCAAAACAGTGACTGGATCTTCTTTCTTACCCTTGTTCAAAATGCTTAAGGTCCTTAGAATCGTTGATCATCCCTTTTTAAGTCAGAAATCAGAGAGCCAGTTTATGGCTTGAGCGCTCAAGGTCATTAACCTGAGCGCTCAAGCTGTTCTCGGGCATTTTTGTTGATCGTGTGATGTTTCGATGATGGATCATGGTCTGGCATGCTAATAGTGTGTGTGTGTTGTTATCATAAGTGTTTATAATCTGGATTTCTCTTTTACTTCCCCATTCAAAAGCCTTTGCTTGCAAATCTTTGGGGGATTCTTCCCTTTTCCCATTCTTTTAAGGATCAATCCGTTTACTTTGTCTGATTTCCTTGAAAAAAATGTTTGATCAACGTTGATCCTGTAAAGAATGAGAAGAGAAGCTGTTAAAAGAGATTAAAATTACAGAAGCCTGGAACTGGATTGAGCGCTCAAGCCATGGGCCTTGAGCGCTTAAGCTAGTTTGAAGGGTTTGAGCGCTCAAGCCTCTGTCTTTGAGCGCTCAACCCCTATTCTGGAATCCAGTTTGCAAAACAGTTTGTTTGGGCCTCAATGTTTGTACTTTCTGGAACTGTTGTATAATTTCTGTAATTTCTCATTTCTCTGTAAATATTTGTAATAATTTTGCTTATTATCATCATCATCATTCATCATCAAGCACAAGCATCCACTTTAAGTATATCTTTCATGTTTTTATTGTTTAAGTGGTTCCCATCCCCAATTTCCCTATGTTGTGAACAAATCGAATTTCGAGTATTCTTTAAAATCCCATGAAACATTGAGTAGAGACCGGTTCACGGACCGGGCGAGAGGGGTGCCGTAAAACCCTTCCCCTTTCGTAACCAAACCCCCGAATCCGAGAAATCTTTGGTTTTATCAAGATCAGTGAAACCCCTTTTTCAAATGGGCAAATGAGTCATCTTCTTATCGGTTTCTCGGGTTCGGACCTAAAATCCGGGTGGCGACTCAAACAATCATAATCTTTTCGAAACGCGAATCGCGCCGAATCCCGGTGGGCCGTCCACAGGCACAGAAAAGATAATGCCGACAAAGCTGGCCACTGATGCACCACGGAGGGCATGATACTAATTTGGGGTATTACACGAAAACTAAGGAACAACAACTAACATAACTTATTACCCACTACCAACCCAGCCAGAAAGCAAGGTGCAAAACACAAAAAAAATAAAGAAAATGTTGAAAACCCTTCCCAAACTCATCCTTATTACCTCACTGCCGGCCACTAAGCTCCAGACCTGAGAACGACGCAAGCGAACAAACAGATTTAGCCCACCAAACGATGGTCGAAAGCCTACGCCGGAGGTATCGCGTGAAAGCTACCGAGCCTTGCCAACAAAATCTGGGGTAGATACTCCATATCAGAGAGGAGAGAAGAGAAAGGAGAGTGAGGAGGGGTGGAAAAACGGGGAAGATGGTTCGGGGGAGGGAGGAGGAGGCGGCAGCAACCCCTCTCCTCCAAGAGGGAACCTTAGTTGTTATCTTTTTTTCTAGATAGAGAAAGTTTGGGGAGACGGAAAACCCTAACTTGGTATATGATATCACAACAAGATTTACCAAAAATAAAATAAAAAATAGTACTTGGTTTGGGTAAATTTGTGATAAAGGGGAATAAGGTTGGGTGGATGATGTAAAAACCTGGGAAATGACTTATTTGCCCTTGTGCATTGGTCATATTAGATTTCTACATTAAAATAAATACATAAATGTAAGATTTAATTACTCTTTTATTTAATTTTTCATTTTAATAATTATGCATACTACCTAATGTTTTTCCATTACTTTTAATTTAATTTTGCATACCACATAATTTTTTTCTATTTTTTCTAACTATTCGTTTTTTAAATATACCATCGTTTGTGAAATATACCACCTAATATGTTTCAATTATTTGTAATTTACATATTACTTTAGTAACTTTTATACAATGTCAAATTCAAAAATATAAAAAATTTCAAATTTTTTGCATCGAATTAAAGATCTCGATTATTAATTTAATTTGGTGCAAAGAAATTAAAAATTTATACGCGAAAGTACTTTGTTTTCTAATTCGAAGGATATTGCAAAGCAACTCAACAAGCTAACAATGTAAAATTCTAAAGTGTATATATATATATAGGGTAGGCTTCTAAAACGGGATTCCCGTTTTCGGAGCTCCATGATCCAAATATTTTTTTGACGATCCGAGCCGTCCAATGTGTTCAGAAGGTGTTTTCAAGGGTCCACGAGGGAAATCTTCAAAAAACAATACCGGGAACCGCTTGATCCAAGCCGTTTTTGCAAAAAATGTATATATTTTTAAATTTCCGTAGTTTTCGCAAAAATAATTTGCAACACAAAAAAAATCAAATTTTTCTTATTTTCGGGAGGTGTGGACTAGAAGTTTTTCGTATATATATATAAATTTTTTTGAATTTTTTTTGTATCAAATTAAAGATCTCTATTAGTAGTTTAATTTGGTGCAAAAAAAATAAAAAACTATGCGCACAAGTATATATATATATATTTTATTTTTATTTTTTAAATATTTTTTTGTATCAAATTAAAAATTTCTATTAGTAGTTTAATTTGGTGCAAAAAAAATAAAAAACTATGCGCACAAGTACTTTATTTTTCAATCCGAAAAAATTATAAGGACTCATAAAACATGGCCACATGGGATACGGTTTCGTTTCATTGAGTTATACCCCCTTCCTCATCCCCTAGCCTAACGGATCCTAATAATATCTTAATTAATTCGGGTCGAAGTTTTTAGATCTGTAATCCTTCATTCCAAACGGGCTCTCTTGCGCAGTTCAAAAAAAAAAAACGGGCTCTCTTGCTATCTTGTCTCTCGTCCAATCGGGCCTGAGCCCCTAGCAACCCTCAATTTTTGCCCCAAACCCTAAACCCACCTCTATATAAACAATCGAAACTCTGTGCCTGACTGCCTCCCGTGTCTTCCTCTCTGTTCGTCTCTCCCCCATTCACACACCTGTAGTTCACATTGAATCGAGCTATTTTTAAGTTTATTTTTGGTAGTCGATTCCATGTAGTTTTGTGCCCTAATCCGAAGGCTTGTTTCTCAGAAACATTCGCAGTGGCCGCCTAATATAGCTTTCGCCTCGCCGGGCTTGAGAGCTTATGTTGCCCTTTCACCTTCCTTGGATGTCTGAGACAACTTCCCTTTCTGTTAAATTTTTTTATTACTCTCTGTTGTTTGCATCTGTTGTTTGTTTGCTTTTGAATGTGTTGATTTTGCATATATTTTAGGGAAAAAAATTCGTATTACACATATGTAATTTTCAATCCTTGACTTGGCTTGTATGTCATATGCAGTAGATGTTATCAATAATTTTCAGAAATTGGTGAGCATGTTTAATTGCTATTTGTTGATGATGACAAATCCGAAGGCTTGTTTCTCAAAACATTCGCAGTGGCCGCCTAAGAGCTTTCGCCTTCGCCGGGCTTGAGAGCTAATGCTGCTATTATCCTTCCTTGGATGTCTGAGACATGATTGATTCCACTCTTAGAAGTAATTGAATTTGCATTTGTTGGTTTACTTATTTTCCTGGGTGGCTTTTTGAGTTCACATGGATATACAGCATTCATACTCACATATGCATTTAGTTAATAGTTGCATTTGGTCATAGAACATTCAGATCAAACATCTCTTATATATTCTTGCCTTTTGTTTTTGTTATTAGCAATGTGATTCTTTCATTGATATTACCAAATACTAAAATCTTGAATTCTGTATGCATATAATAGTTGAATTTGATTCTTCACAGGATATGTTGATTGCCTGCTTTGGCAAGACTTGTTTCTTTTTTGGAACCGGGGGCGTGTTGATATGGACTGTTGATAGTTGAATTTGTTTGGGTCTGAATAGATATGGACTGTTGATCGCCGAGCACGAACGGCTTGGATGGGTTCAGCATGCATTCGGGTTCAGCATGCATTCTGTCACTTAAGGGACAGCATGCCCCTGCTTTCTTCTTTTTCGCTGTTGATATTGATATATACTGGGCATTTATTTCAAATATAAGTCATGATGTGCTCAATTCTGTTTTCCCCTTTGGCAGAAAGAAATACCTATCTATCCAAATTTGACAGCCTGATGCGACGATTCTGATGAATTTTGGAGCGACCTAATGTCTGTGTTCGTACATTCCAAGGATGAATCGTCGCAGACCAACTTGTCGTCGGTGCAAAAGCGGTTGAGACTCCTATTACTCGGAGTTTCCCGTTACCGACGGGAGGAATTCTCATATCCTATTGCCTTGGGTAGCAGGGTTCCTGCCTTTACCATTTGGGATTGGCCATGAGAATTACATTTCCTCTCAAAATCACAAACCCATGTTTTCACTCTTCATGTGCTGTACACACAAATTAACTTTGTTAAGTATAAATGTATTTTCTTGGTTGGATTTGGCCAGTGAGGATATCAGTTAAATAAGATCACCATCTTTCGGGACTGAATGGCTTTCACAAAGCCTTGATGTTCATTCTGCAATTCTGAGGCCATGTTTCAATGTTTTATTTGGTTGTGTGCGAAATTAGCTTTAGGCAGTAATTTTGTTCTCTCTTGTATTTTTTACCAATTTGGACTTGTGTGAGATAACAAATCAACCATTGAATTCTTACAAGCTTGACATTTTTTGAGAGATTTTTTTTTTATAAATTCTGGAACTATTTTTAGTTGGCAAATTTTCTAGTAAGGACCTCCCGTAAATAAGAAAAAATGTAATTTTTTCACGTTAAAAATTGTTTTTGGGAAATCCGAACCGTCCAATGTGTTCAAAAGGTGTTTTCAAGGGTACACGCGGAAAATCTTCAAAAAAAAAATATATCGGGAAGAACTTGATCTAAACAAACATAGAGAAGATTCAAAGATTATTATTTTAGCTTAGATATATGCATGTTGAATGTGTAGTATTGTAGTAATTCTCTGAAAAGATTTAAAATACACATCCTTGACTTTCTGTGTCAAATGGAAAGTTTGGTGTGTTCTTGACAAGTAAAAATCATACAGAGACTCATACAGAGAGGGAGAGAGATATTAGGAAGTGAAGTGGAGAAGTGTCTGAGTGAGAGTGTTTGAAGAGCAGAGAACGACGAAGCAATCAACGAGAGTCTCTCTTTAAAAGCGGCCGTCAATAGATTCATGTTGAGTTTCCACTAAAATTACTTTCGGTATTCCCACACGCATTCGAATTGGTGAAAAAACTGAAAATATCAAAGTGAAAACTCATTCTCAAGGTGGATCAACTAATAATAATCAACAGATTCATTAAGCCCCATTTTAATTGCTTGCAACGTACTCAGATACTATTATCAAAGAGCTTTTTTACAGTTTAATTGGTACACAAAACGCACACTAACTTCTTAATCTATTACATGGGAGAGGGGGAAATGGGACTCGATCCCGGGATGCAACGTGGGACATCCAAGAGCTCTATCACATGAGCTAGCCACCACTTGCTATCAAAGAGCTTTGACCCACTGTGATTGGAATAATAAAAATCACAGCCTTTCAATGATCTGGGAGAAAAACAAAAGAAAAAGAAGAGGAAAGGGGAAATCTTCTAATGATTTCTCCTTTAGAACCAGAAAAGAAGCCAAGAAGAAACAGTAGGGCTAAAGTGTTCCACTCATTGAGAAGGAAAACCTGCCCCATACAAGTATTCAGGTAACAGCTTCAATTGGTCAAAAGAAATTGAAAAGAAGCTCCTCCGGTATTTTCATGTTGAAGCAATTGAAGGAAAGTGATGGAGCATATCAAGTGGGTTTCATTTGTCAAAGCCTCTTTAGAACTGGTTCATTGAAACAAAATTTCCAAGTTTTTTTTCAGTAACTGAGGTGTCAGGGCCAATTTACCGCGTCTCCACTAATTTCGGACAGACCAATCCCATTGCCTACTAGAAGCTACTAGAAGGGTCAGAGCAAATCTCTGTATTTTTCAAGGTTTTTTTGAACCACATATAACCGAAGCAGTCCTTAACAAGTTATCTGGGTTATATATTCAGAAAACGAATGGTAGTACCTATGTGTAGGGATGACAATTTCACCCAAAATCAATGGATACCCGAACCAAACCGATCCTATCGGAGCGGTTTTTTATATTTTTTCCTACCCATGGGGCGGGTTTGGTTTTCAAAACATGATACCCAGCGGGTTTGGATTTGGGTTTGGTCTTAGCAAGTATTCGGCCAAACCCAAACCCAAACCCAAACCCAAACCCAAACCGATCCATAAAATATTACTCATATTATATTTTTATATACATGTAATTATTTTTCAATTCATAACTTTCAGTGATTTTTCGTTTCATCTCCATCCTTATTCCTCTCAAATCCCTTAAAAATCTCAAGAGTCTCTATAAGAACCTCTTAAGAAAAGTTTATTATTTAGTTATTTCCTTTGATTATGTTGGAATTTAGATGTTTAATGATAAAATCATATGGTATGTTACTTTTTTATTTTAATATATAATCATTTTCCTTCATATGTTCATTAATGGAATGAAAATTAATGCGGGTTTGGTGCGGTTTGGATAAAATCCAAATCCATATGGTTTGGTTATGGTGCACTAAAATTCATACCCGTCGGATATCGGTTTGGATTTGGGTATAGATAAATGCTTTGGGTTTGGGTATGGTAAGCGCAAAACCCGGACCAAACCGATCCATTGCCATCCCTACCTATGTGAGAGCGAAAAAAGCTAATTTATGTATCTGACCTCCTCTCACTTTTTCTTTTCTGTGTAAACCCTTCCTGCAAATCCAAAATTCAAAACCGGCTAAAAAGAGACTTCCAAAATTAACATTTTATGCATACATGGAATCAAATCAAGCGAAGTCTTCACCTTTTGTGTATAACATACCGTTCAGATCCTTCAGGACCCTTTAAGCTCTCCTCCCTTGTAAGATAAGGTGAAAAAGGTTAAATGTTTTTTGATTTTTCCCGTCATTTGTGCAGATTGACTTTGGTCAAACCACAATAATCTGCAACTCGTACCAACTTTGAATGGAATAGAATTTTCTTCCTCGGCAGTCACAGCAAGATGCCATGCCACCATAATTTTGAGATTTCCATGTTTCTTCTGCTAGAATCTCAGCTAAAAATCTGCATTATGAACTACGTAGGCCAAAAAACAAGCCACAGACGCAGGTTATCATGGCGCAAAAATAAGCCACAACTACAGGTTGGGGCTATCCACCATGTCTAGACGTTCATTGACCCAAACAATGATCAAGATAAAATTCCTTTCTGTCTTTTCATTGTCGAATTGCATGACTTTATACAACATTAGGCTTATTACAGCAGGTTACACTCTGTATAAACCGTAAGTCGATTAGTCTGCAAAATAAGATAAAGAAGACATGCAACCCTATAATCATGTCACTCAATCATAAAAGAATGCAATGCATGTACTCTGACTACTTACATACAAGATTCCGCTGATAAGTTTTACAGTGAAGAATTTGAAAATACTAGTCATGGGGCCAATCGATCAATTTTCCATACTCTTTTTCCATCAATCACTTCAGGAGAGTATCGTATCCTGTCAAACATGGAAAAAATAAACATCACAAGGGAAATTCACTGTCATGCGAAGACACAAACGTTACTTGAGGTCCTTTCCCGGGTGCATATTCAATTTAATACGGTATACATCTTAAAATTGTCTGACAACTCGTAATGTCTTGCCATTAGACTTTTCACATATGACTCAGAACCAAAGCATTGAACACTTTGAAATGTTCAAAAGAGGCCAGCTTTTCCAACGTTGAAACATTTACACTCAATCTGGAAAAGAAATGAGATTTTAAATTTCGAGTAACTTAATCAGCGAGTCACTTTTTGCTAAAGCCTCGATTTTAGGTTTTTTCCCATCTACCAGGTTCTGGGCATGTAGAAATTCGTATTCAAATGATCTCTTCTTATATTTTCTCAGTAACCAGCTGACAAAAATACTTTCCTACAAGGTATTCCGTATTCCATTCACTTTCTTGAGTATTTCAAATGTTAGATGCCATCTCCGGTGTTCGACTAACGCTCCAATTGGTATTTGCAATTAGTCTCTTAATTTTGTTTCCCAAACTGGATCCATTGTACAATTCCAAATCCTTTAGAACATTAGAAGAGAACAAAATTTCAGAACCCAGGTGCCTAGGGGCCTACTCCATTGTCCACTCAATAATGATCCATGTCTATGACTTCTATGCATACTGTTACGTACGATAAGGGATTTGGGCTTATGTTGGGCCACTATCAAACCCAAAGCTGCACCCCTACAAAATATTCCGAAACAAATAAATCCAAATCCATACCAATTCTTCTTGGATTCTATGGTAACATATGGGCCAGAAAAAAACAAAAACTCGGGCAACTTCTTTTTATGCTTTATAGGTCAAGTATATAAAATAATAGCACGGGAGAAGGGATAACAATACCTATCATGTAAGCGTGATTGCTGTCCTTGCCAAAATTCAAAATGCTCCGGCTTAAGCCTGTATCCTCCCCAATGTTTGGGTTTGGGGATCAAACTTCTGGAGATTCAACTCATAGCATTAAAATTGTAACACGGTGCAACGAGACGGTTCATAGCAGGAAAAATTAATGAACTAGATTCAGAAGAAAAAAATTACAGCAAACATCTGATTACTGACCCATCAGAGAATTTGGCCTCCAATTCTTCGTACTCTTGGTGGAGAATATCGCGTCTGGGAATTACAGTGCTCTGGATACAGTGAAAAGATGAATTTAGAAGTTTGCGAAGGCATTGTTTACTGCGCTTTGAAAGAGGAAGAGAGGGAGTACAAGAAACCTGTTTGCTAACTATTGCTCCAATTTGACTTCCTCGAGGACGACTGTGGAAGTACTGGTCAGATTCTTCTTCAGAAACTTTCTCCACAAATCCTTCCACTCTTACCTAGAAATCACAAGATTGGCGTTCAAACAAGATCAGAGGAGGTATGTGCTTTTATGTATTGTTATCATTAGGAGCATTTTTATATAATCAAGTTTTTCTTAAATCAAAGGTTCATACTCATCCATGGTGTTTTCACCATTGACCAGACCAAAGGGCCCTTTTGTTTTATATTCCAAGTGAAGATGTTAAACAACGAAATGGCAGTATTAGTAACCCTGAAAAGATAAGCCCTTTTTTTGCCAGAACTTCCCTTTCCCTTTTGGAGGTTCTAGTAAGTCTCCTTTGAACTTTACAAGCAGGTAGTTGAAGAATATTTGCTTTGTTCAATGCCCCAGCTAGGGCAGCGTCTCTATTTTGCTCAGCCAACACCCAGTGCAAGCCTCCTTTTCATACTACCTAAAAAGATTAAATGAAAATGCAAACCAGTGAGCAAACAGGAAAAGGGACCGGGCGGATGGGTTACTGGTTCGACTACCCTCGAACCGGAATCAAACTGTTACATCGTAAATAAATTAAATATACGTTAAATATATAACTATAAAATAGACATATAAAGAAAACTGATCCTTTATTAGTTGGAGTGAAAAGAGGAGGAGCTGGGTTAGATATAGATTCAGAACCTTTTTTTATCAATCCCGCATCGGTGGGAATAGGAACTCCTAGGACCAGTTGGATGTATAAATAGGTCTACGATGCAAGAGTGTCTACGACTCTACATGCAGTTACCCGTGTGCTAGGGACTGCCACTAGCGTTCCTAATGTGCTTCTCAGTCATTGCGAGACAGCCGTGCCACTAAACGATGACCCTAGAGTGGCTGACTTTTAAGTTAATAAATTCCTTCTGGGTCAACTGACCCACACCCGGTTCTTCCAGTTTGGCAGTTCAGATGTCACTTTTAAACAGTTTTCACAATAGAAGCTAGTTTTGTATAAGAATCGGTTCTTAGGTGTCCTTCTGGGTCAACTGACCCATACCCGGTTCTTCCAGTTTGGCAGTTCAGACGTCACTTTTAAACGGTTTTCACAATAGAAGCTGGATTTGTATAAGAATCGGTTCTAAGGTGTATCTTGACCGGAGTAAGGGCCGGTTGACGGTTGAACCGGTTGGGCCGATCCAGTTTTCAAAACATTGTACTCCAGATCAATGTTTTAAAAACTGGACTGGACTGGCCGGTTCAACCAGTTTGATTGCCAACCGGCCATGGCTCTGGTCCGGATTACCTAAGGAACCGCTATAAACACAAAACTGGCTCCTTTAACAAAACCGCTGAATTGGGACGGTTGAACCGGCCAACCGTGAGAACCGGTTGTGGTTGAATAGATCTGGGAACTGAAAATTTTGAACTAAAATGCACGCAGCTTTACAGCTGTTTCTTTACTACTGCCACTTTATTGCAATACCAGGAATGGCAATTTTTTCGGCAGCCCAATCAAAGAAGCCAGCTGCTCTTGAACTCCAATATTTTTTGTCAAGTTTTTATAGTTACGAAGAAAGCAACGAGTTTCAATTCTCACCGATGTAGGATTGACTTAAAAATGCTTACTGGATTCTCTTCAAAGGAGTAACCTAATTCCTCCTCCTTTCCCATGCATATTCTGAACAATATTTGACACATATATTCTTCCAGTATTGAAATTTAATTACATTTATACTATTAACATATATTCTTAAATAACGATGACATCACGGTTCAACTCCGGTTCGACTGCGGTGGAACCGGTAATCTTTCCAACCGGTCCCTTCTCCAGTTTGCTCACCGGTCCGGCTTTCAAAACATTTCACCAGATCCCACTGCCTCCACTAGGAATCCTCTGTAGAAGATCATGATTTTTTTGCATGTTATATTGCTATCCAAATATTCCGACCAAATTGGGCATCAGCTATTTACTCAATATAACCACTCAGATTATGTATTCCAAAACACAGACCACAATTAAAAGCCAAACAAACGAGCCTCAAGTACAAATCAATTATCAGCTACATAGACCTGTTTTCTCCAATTGAGCTCTGTCAAGGACATCGTGTTCTGTGATACCCAAAAAACCTAGATCATTTCGACTAACCCATCTGAAGTTAACTTTGGTCCACCCCTCGCCTTAGTGCTACCATCAACAGTAACTATATCGCTCCTCCTAACTACCGCATTCACTGATCTACGATAGCCTTACCGTTTTGCAAAGGTTTGCATCAAAAAATTCTATCTGCCCAAGTCTTACCACACATTTGTCTCAATATTCTCATTTTAGTGACACTTATCTTAAATCGCATATTGTTTCCTGGTAGGCCAACGGCCCCAACACTTTATGCCATGTAAGATGACTGGCTTTATAACAGTACAGAAAATTTTTACCTTCAGGTATCTTGCAATCGCACAACACTCCCAAAGTACTACGCCACTTGATTTATCCAACTTCTACTCCATGCGTTACATCAGCCACAATCTCTCCATCCTCACTAACAATTGACCCAAGATTCTTAAAATGCTCACTTCTTAGTAATTTCTTACTTTCAGAGTCATTTTGTCAACAACTTGTAATTTGGCTACCACAAAACTTACAAAGTATTTAACCACCATTGCCTATCAAGACAAGGCTTAAGTATAAACACACAAGATTACAAGTCCCCACCAATTAATGTTAGGCGGATATGAAACATGGCAATACAATGAAAAGAAGGGGGTTACTTGGCGATTTAGACCGGCCCAGTAAAATAGCAGTGATGCACGAGGATTTTCAGATATTTCGCGACCCTTTTGGCTTTCGTAGTTTGTATACCTGCATGATTAAGTAAAAAAGATGGAATGATCAGCATTGCAAAGGACCTAAGCATTATTGTAAAAGTCAAGCACAACACTTACCATACAAAACCATCTTTATCAACTCCTTTTAGCAATACAATTCTTGATGAACTGTAAAAAATAAAAAACAATAAATGGCGCGTTGTAAATTTGGAAATCTCAAACCTAAAGTTAAAAAAAGTATAGATTGTCCATAAAACAATCTTTAATCAAAATATCATCAACTAGCATCACACCTTGATATACTTCTATGAACATGAGATAACAAGTCACCATGCCAAAGAACAAAGATATAAGGTCCAAATCTGACATAACTTTGTAGACATAATAAAACTTTGCCGCACATCACTATATTCCAAGAATACGATTGTTTTACTTAATACCTTATGTTTAACCAAAATCATTTGTTAAGAATTACGATTATGAAATGTAGTATCATTTTGAGCAACATGGGTACTTCAGCTGCTCAGAACGTATCCTTGCAACTTAAATTACCATAAAGTATGAATGAACCCAAAGGAAAAAAGGTAAGATTAGAGAAACTTACGGTTTCCCTGCTTTGCCCGCAGTTGACAGAGCCATAGCATTTGGTTCCTTCAAGCCTGCAGCTACTGCATCAGCAAACCATTTCTCGAACTGCAATGTAACCAAATCTTCAGTATGACACAAAGAAGTAGCTTGCATATTAGTTAAGGCCTGTTGTTTGCCCACACGTGAGCATCCGATTGGACTATAAATCGAACGGGGTCACATATTCTAAGTTTGATTGAAACTTCTGCGGTCTGGTCCGTCTGGATAAAAACATCACTGGAGATGGAATCCACCAACATGGGATGTATAATATCTTGTGGTTTTAATCCATCACAATTAGCCCAATGGGAAGTTACATAACCTATGGGATATAAATCCCTACTTGCGAGTCAGACAAAAGGGCCCTAAAGAGTAAAATTAATCTGAACCTAGACGAAAAATCAACCATTCAGCTATGAATACATACCTGAGCAATGGGGTCAGGCTCCACTTGATCCTCACGAAACTCAGGAGAAATATAGTTCTCTCTCAAAGCTGATACATCAACTGGTGGAGGCTTTCCAATCCGAACACACATAGAAGTGCCAGGATATGGTGGAAGTTTCAGTTTATATTTTTCTACAATAGATGGCGGGACAAATCTTCCACCTAAGAAGTGATGTGGACCACAAAATCTCTTCGCACACAACTTCGGAGCTGTCAATGAAACCTAGAACATCATAAAGTTGCACTCATGACACATTGAGTACAGGTGGAGGAGCACAGCTTTATCATAAAACAACTTCTGTGTCTAACCAAAAATTTTCAAATTTTCTGAGCAGAAGGTAAACCAAAAAAGTTTCCATCAAAGGTTACCAGCATATCAGATTTAATGCCATCTCCATTGATATCACCTTCTTCAACATGCCAGCCAGATGGAATATCTATGGAGACGACAACAGGTGACTCCTGACGCATGCGATCACGCTTTTGAAGAGATATCAGCCTTTGGATTAGATCATCAAAAGGAGGCCTAGGAGTACCTGAAAGATTGAAAGTCTAAATTTATAACCTCAGATACCATTTGGTAATGGTAAACAAAACCCTAACTACGTTCACCTTGTAATCCCTACTACAGTTATTTAATATATAATGTATACAATATAAAAGCTACATGAAAGACTAAGAGAAAATACAAAACACCATACGGGTAACTGTAACCACCACAAGACGATCAAAAGTAATTGTAAACACCACAAAAAGACTTGGGTTTGTAATAAATGAATGAAAGAATCTGTAAGACTTTGGTGTTCAGCTTTTAGCAAGGGCAAGAATGATTACAGCATCCATTCTAGCATATTTCCACGTTTGCAATAGCACTTTCCCCTTATCCTATTATGGCTAAAATGTGGATATCTCAAAAACCTCTCCCCGCGGAAGTGTTGGACTCTCCAAGGCCCAAGCATGCACCAAGTGAAATTCCTTTGGCCATTGCCCTGATGGATGGCACCTTAATACTCAACTGAGGCTAACCTAAAGGGAGACCGTACTTTCATTAGTAGTAAGGCAACAAAAAAAAAAAAGCAGTTTGGCATCCTCAATTTTGTTCCATAAGGGCAGGAAGCATCTTTTCGTCTGCTATAGCTGATACCTCTACACATCCTCAAGAGCTTGAAGTCTCTAGTTTTTCAAAAGAAGTGAAATTTGATAAACAAGACTCAAAGAATGAAACTCAAATGACGACCCCCTTTTGAGGCTAAGTTTTAACTAGGAAGGAAAATAAGAAGAAACTTGAAGAAAGGTTGCATCAAATGACGGATGCTTGTGCTAGGGAGGGAACTCAACAAAGGTTAATCAGTTTTCCAATTTCCACCAAAGTCCAAGAGGAAAGAACACACTGCCATTCATGAAGACAAACCACGTTACAGTTGAGTTGATGTGAGATTTGAATTGAAACCACACTATAACAAACTGCAGAAAGAAAACCCAGAGCTTACTAAGGGCCTTGAACCAAGGAAAGAGAAAGAAGGGAGGGAGGAAAACCCTAGAGTGACTAGGGGGCTTCAATCCACAAGCACCAAAAAAAAAAAAAAAAACTCTACCTTAGTATTCTTATCTGTCCTTGTCTAAACTAACTGAAAGAGGCATTGGAACAACTACCAACACGTGAAGGACGGTAAGCTGCATCCCTATAGGCAGGAAGAGCGGACTATGACTATCAGTGGAATACAAAAAGTTAGGACACTCAATAGTCTGCTACTCAGATAAGATAGGAAAGGCTAGCCACTGGGATAGGAACTGCCAACTAGCTAATACGAAAGAAGAAAACAACTATTCCTAGGATAGGAAGCAGCTACCTAACAACTGAGCTACTAGAGGAAGTAAAACACTAAAACTACTAGGAAAGAAGAAAGCTACTAGCAAGAGAGGGTATAGGGAGAAAGGCATAAAGTTGCCATCTCTAACAAATCTCTGGTTTCTCACATCTTTGCCTTCCTAACTGACTTAGCTGCTATATATAGACTCTTCAAAACCCTAAAAGCAAACTACAAAAACATCTGTACAACAAATATGGAACGGCAAATTAGTCTAACTCTGCAGAAACCAATTGTGTCATGAGTTCATGTGATGTTAGGAATTCCTTCTGTGAAAGATGTGCTACGATGGGGTTGTCACTTACATTGTAATGCTTTACCCATATTTGTAAGAGGTGTGTTTTGGGATAAATCAAAAAGTTTCAGCATTAGTAGAGTAGCATTTAAAATACATGTATTGATCTTCATTCTTCATTGTAAACTCTGTCTCTTGGTAATAAGCTACTCAATTACCAGGAAAAATATAAATTTGGAAACACCAAGGAGCAGCTCCAAAAGCGACTCAGAAACATAGACCTGATAGAATTGTTTGAACAGATCCAAAGCATAGCACTGGCCCTACTCAGAGAGAGAGAGAGCTATGCAAAGTGATGAAGAAGAAATTACCATGAAATGAAAATCCAAACATTGCATCTACTAGAATATCAAAGTCGTTTGACAAGTCCATGGGCAGATCATCCGCCAATAGGAAAGGAACTGATAGGGATTCCAGCTACAAAATTATTGCACCAAATCAGTATTTCAACAAAAAGTTATGAACTTATGATGTAATGTTTCACCAATATTTCAACTTGGCATTGCCATACCTGAGTCACCAGACCATCATAAAGAGGTTTAGATGTACGCTTTGGATAACAAACAACTGGTTTATACCCAAAGTGGTACAAATGGCGAGCAGCTACAAGACCATCACCACCATTGTTCCCAGGACCGCAAATAGCAAGAACACGATTGTACTCACTTGATCTGTACACCTGTCATAAGATTACAAGAACACATAAAGATTAGCAGCACAAACAAAGCCTCATACCACTTAAATCAGGTAGCTAAAGTTTCCAAAAAGTAATAGTTCTTACTTAGTCAAATTACAAAACATTATGCCCCAGATATATGTGCAGAAAAATAAACCACTGTATCTTGCAACAATTTTTACTATACTCAAAATTCAGCCACAAGATTGTCAACTCGACAACATTAGTATCAATGCAACGATTCTAGTCCGGTTTAAAAGATTATGTTCCTCAATTTGGAAGCCATGCGCCTCAAATCACCAACTCAACTACAACAGAGATTTTTTCACATCAAGTCATATGCTAATCTAGCTCCAAATCTTCATGAATGTATCCATTCCATCTTTTATCCTATCTTGTCATCTTTTTTTTTTTTGATCGGCAATCTTGTCATCTTATCATCTTGCTATCTGAGTTTAGTCACCAAAAGCGAATTGCTGAATAAACAAATAAAGACACAATAGTATATACCCAACTATGCATGATGCATGTGAGGAGGGTAAGCGTCCCACATAAAGAGAGTATTTGGACACCTTAAATCCAATTGGGATAATCACAAAGGATGACCACAGTCAATGCCAAAAGAAGTTGGACTTCAAAATTACACAAACTAGGCAGTATTTTTAGAAATACTGAATATCACTGTGATAATGCCGTTGATTATTCCACACCATACCAATCTAAACCACGACAATGAGCAAGAAGAAATTCAGTACAACGACAGTTGAAGCCTGTACAGGAACTGTATTCTTGTGCACTACGAAGTTAGAGAATTCAGAACCTTTATCGAATACACAGGTAAACACATAGATGACACAAATGGAATCATGAGCACGTCTTCCTTCGAGCTCGCTTTTTTGAATGCTAGAATCATCAGCAGAGGCATTACTATCTGTCATGGAGACTAGTATATAAACACTGGTCCTATAACTTGATCATTCTCCTCATGGGAGATATACGAAACCTGAAAAGATCTTGTAAGAGGGTTATAGTTATGTTATATGACTAAATGATGAGGAAGCATACGTCACACTAACCAAGGCCAAGTTCACTTTATTTAAGTCTTGGTTAGATTTACCTTCAGTTTATCTTTTTAGGTTTTGGGTTGTTTTATGTTTTATGTTAGTGCTATAGATATAAGTTAAGGTCCTAGCCTTTTTTAAATAGTCATGTGAGTTTTAATTATCTTGGAAGGCTAGTATGGAATGGTTGTTTTGTAATAAAGGGCTACGATGCTAGGGCTACTATAACCCTAGGATAAATACTCTTCTATGAGTCCCTATATGCAGTTTTTGTTGATCTTTTCCAGAAAATATAACGTTGTGGTTCTTCTTGGGTATCTTTGCCCTAGAAACCCATCTATCTTGTTCCGTCTTTGAATCTTACTATTATCTTGTTCTTCTTTGGTGCTGCATAAAGAACTGAATAAATTCCCGTCACCTAAAACACCCCATAACAAAGAACACAACGGGCACGAGCTATTAAAACCTCACAAAGGTGTCAAAAGAAGTGGACATATATCACTCACCTTACATTTCTTCCAACACAGCTAAACTCCATGACTTAAGAGGCTCCATTGTTTTCGTCAAACAATTGATAACCGAAAAATATTCTTCTGTAAAACAATTTCAGCACTTTGGCTACAACTTTATAAGTTCAGTCCAGGCGTAGTACTTTAAATAGGCCGGATCTTATTCCCCATTAGGCTGATTGTACAAAATACTACCCTCAAATTGGTAGCACGATCAAATCCCTGCAGCCTTAACTGCACGTCCAATACTACTCTGCTGAGGTGATGATCAGACAAATCAACGAGACTAGAACAGTTTTAACTCCAACTTTCAAGTAAGTGCATTGTGTATAATGTCGCACCGCTTTGTTCACCGTTGAATTTCACAATTTCCATTTAAATCATTTAACTTTGAACCGCTTTGTTCACCGTTGAATTTCACAATTTCCATTTAAATCATTTAACTTTGAAATAGATTCCGCCAAAATATGTATAACCAAACACCAAAATTTCAGGAAAACAGTTTACATGGAATCAAACTGAAAGGCAAATTGCAGAAACCAAATACAAATTATGGCAACCCAAAAGCTCACCTCCGCAATGGCAGTAGCAACACTCAATCCAGCCAATTCCTAAAAACAAAATGTCAAATCTTCAAAAACAATTCAGCAGTTAACGGAAAACGCATAGAAAAGGAGGACAGGAGAATTCAAAGAAATCGACCAACTGACCATTAACTGATCGACGCTGAACCCAAGAGGCCCCATGAGAATCTCATCGATCTCGGCTGCCTCTCTCTGCGACAGGAACGTGATCGAATCCGAACTGTCCAAGCTTTCAACTGACGAAACTGGTCTAGTAGCCATACCTCGCACTTCACCACGAAACCCCGACCTCGAATACAAACCCTAAAATTAACAGTCACTTCGTAGCTAGTTACTCCTACATCAGTCAGTTATGCAGTGGCGGAGCCACAACATTTGCAAAATTTATCCGATGTAAGTAAGAGAGAGAGAGAGAGAGAGAGAGAGTGTGTATATATATATATATATATATATATATATATATAGAGAGAGAGAGAGAGAGAGAGAGAGAGAGTACCCGGAGAAGAATTGGAGGAGGGTTCTGGAGAGAGCGAGGGGGATTGGCGTTGTTGACAAAAGAAGAAGAGGGAGAAGGGAGTAGTAATTTGGCGAGAAGGGATTGCATAGTTTTACTTTTGGCTTTGCGTATCAGTGAACTCATTCTTCTTTGGTTTTCTGTCCCTTGGTTTGCATATCTCTTTTCTTTATGTGAAAGTGAGTATTTGGTGCTAGTGTTCGGGCTTCGGGGTGTGAATTTCGGTGTCACACTAGTATCCTGTAGCGCTGCACATGAGTCGTTGATCTCAACAATGAATGACTTGGATTTCATCTCGGTAATGAACAGCTCAGATCATGGTAAAATGCTAAAATGAAAACTACAAGGATACAGGGTTCTAGTGCGGCATTTGAGTCGTTGATCGCACAATTAACGGCTCAGTTTTCATCTTAGTGTTCGGGGTGTGATTTTCGGTGCCACACTATAATCCTATAGCGCGGCACATGAGCCGTTGATCTCAGCAATGGATGGCTCGGATTTCATCTCGGCAATGAACGACTCAGATCATGAAAGTGCTAAGATGAAAACTGAGCCGTTAATTAATTGATCAACGACTCAGATGTCGCACTATAACCCTGTAACCTTGTAGTGCGGCACCGCACTACACAATATCCATTCAAATTTCACATGGAGTAACAAGAATACGAATATTGCAAGATTTGATGTAAAAAGGTTGGCCTTGATGCTTCTGGGTTATAAAGCAAAAATAAAATTCGGATTTCATATGAATTTTACAAAAAAAAACACCGCGTAATACATTTTTAATAACAATCAATAAAAAAAAAATTCATAACATACCATAATTATAAGATACGAAGCATCATTTAGATGTTTCTTGATTGGCAGCATCCTATAGATATTACTAATCCCCCACCCCGAAAAAAAATAACCGAACATTACTAGATTTTCTAAATGTAACTTAAATATTACCATGCTTACACATTTTAGTAGGGTGTAGGGGTGAGCAGAGACTGGATTGGTTCGGTTTCTTAATAAACCAAGAACCAAACCACTGACTACGGATTATGAATTTGAAAAACCAAACCAACCAATAAAAGGTATAGAATCAAACCAAACCAATCCAAACCATTAAAATACAGTTCGGATTCTGTTTCAAACGACGGCTTGCTTAAAATTGAGATATTGTTTCTGTAAAATATTTAGAGTACTTAAAATTTAGGTTTACTACATTAGTTTTACATAGAATACAAATAGGTCCTTGTATATAGAAATTTAGGGTAATTAATCATGGTAATGAAGGAAATCAAGAAATAGGAATAGGCTATGACCGAATCATGTATAGAAATTTGAAAAAATAGAAACGTGCCGTGGATTCAAAATTGGAATGGAGAATTTCATCACCGAATTTATTTGCTATGACTAAACCACTATTAGTGTATTGGAATTAGGGGAATAAATTGTGAATCTTAGGCAAAATGAAAAGATCAGAAGGGATAATGAATAAATTAATTTAGGAAGTTAGTTGACTATGACTTATACACACACACACACACACACACACACACACACACACACATATAATATATTATATAATATACATAGTTCGGATCGGATTGGAACTGGAACCATGAACGTAAATCCACAAACCAAACCATTGACTCCGGATTCTAATTTTTTTAAACCAAGACCAAACTACGCTACTTAAAAAACCAAACCAACCAAACCAAACCAATCGGTTTGGATTGGTTTGGACTGGATTCACGGTTTGACGAGTTTTTTGCTCACCCCTAAGTTTTAGCATAGCAAATACTAATCCTTCCCCCATTAAAAGAAAATCTTAAGGCTCCACTTCCACTTCAAAAACGCATTCCGTTTTCACTTTTCTTGTGTCGAAAATAGTGTGAGGCCAAATCGTTTACGTAAACTGGTCTAGAAAATATGGATCAGATTACACCATGGAGATAGTCTTTGCCTTCACGTTTTCCTTCAAGAAAAGTATCTCCTACACATTGATCTTTTCTCTATGAGAGTTCCATGTCATCAAAAGAAATTACGATTTACTCCTACTTCTTTTATTCTCTTTCATTTCGGAATCTATATCTAACGGTAAAAGGTGGAATTCGACTACTCGATTGCCAAATCTCAGTGTGTTGGTAATTGCAATTTATTGGTATATCCATGGCTTGTGAATGTGTTCAAAGAAATAGTTTGGTATTTGCATATTTGATTGTCTGTTTGGTTTGTAGATGTAGGTGGAATTCAACTACTCAATTGTCAAATCTCAATGTGCTGGTAATTGCAATTTATTGGTATATCCATGGCTCGTGAATGTGTTCAAAGAAATAGTTTGGTATTTGCATATTTGATTGTCTGTTTGGTTTGTAGATGTAGGTGGAATTCAACTACTCAATTGCCAAATCTCAGTGTGTTGGTAATTGCAATTTATTGGTATATCCATGGCTCGTGAATGTGTTCACAGAAATAGTTTGGTATTTGCGTATTTGATTTTCTGTTTGGTTTGTAGATGGTGATCTAACATTATCAAATAAGGTAAGTATCTTCAACTTGCCAAACCACAGCTTAGCGCTAGGTGAAGACACGATATGCGTTGTCCTCTCTAAACCTCGTAGCTTAAATTATATTACTAGCAAGAGAAAATAAGCATCAAATCCTCATAATAATTATATATGGACTAAGATCCAAAATTTTAGCCATATTTGCTCCTAAATGAGTCTCTCTAGAACCGGTGAAATATAAATGTGTTGTGTTCAAGGGAAGAAGTGAATAGTGATAATGAATACTACTATATTTTAACATTATATTTATGGATGATTGATTAACGTGTTTATTGACATATTTACGCCTTCTCGAAAAATATTTAAAAATGCATAATTTCAATTATCGAAACAGGCCGAGAAGGACACACAAAAAGATGGGCCAGTTGTTATAGGGTCCACTATAGTTATTTTGTAACACACTCAGTCCATACAACAGTTTCTTAACACTTCCGATCCATCCATGGGTGAAAAGAACAAAATTACCCCTAGCTTGCAAATGAAGCTGGGGTGTGTCTCTCTCTACCCTTCCCAACCCCATCAATCTCCATCCATGGCCGTCGAGCTCCCTCAGGTCGCCGCGCAAAATCCGCGATCGGTGCGATCTCCGGCGAGGACGAACGTCCCAAAGTGGTGTACAACACGGTCAAAGACGCGATTCCTGTGATCTCTCTCAGCGGACTCGACAAGGTGGACCGACGGAGGTCGGAGATATACAAGAAGATCGTGGAGGCATGCGAGGACTGGGGTGTTTTCCAGGTGGTTGATCACGACGTCGACGCCGGGCTTATTTCCGATATGACTTGGTTGGCTTGTGAGTTCTTTGCTCTGCCATCGGAGGAGAAGCTACAATTCGATATGTCTGGCGAGAAGAAGGGCAGGTTCATTGTTTCACCGGAATCCACGAAATGATTTCCATTAGTGCATTTTCTGCTTCAATTACCGGAGCCGGAGGAGTAGAATCTGATGACGATGACGGCCAGGTCTTCTCCAAAATCCAAATGACTATTTTAGACACTAGTACTCTACTGATTTGAGAAGGCCAGGTCTGGTCTTTTGGTAGTATCGATTTGGGACACCTGTTATACAGATTACCTAGCAAACTCACAAATGTTGTCTTATTCCAACTTGGGGTTCAATGAACTACTAATATTCTGTTTACAGCTAACCACCTCTTGGAGCATTTTTATTTTATTTTTAAAGATCATGTTTTTACTTTTTCTTTTCGTACAATGGAAGTCCAAAACACAAAAGTAGATAATAAACAAAGATTAAAAAAAAACAGAGAATATTAATTTTTGAATTGTCTTATATGTGGGTGGATGAGGATTTGATCCCAACTAGGCTTTTTTTAAAAAGGTATAGTCCAGAGATAACCATATCTTGTAAGTCCAGATAACCACATTTGATTCCAAGTAAGCTTTCTAAAAAAAATATATACAGCCCAAATAACCATATTTTGTGAGTCCAGATAACCACATCAGTTCCTAAGTAGGCTTTTTAGAAAAATATATAGTCTAGATAACCACATCTTTTTTGTTGAAGAGATAGAAGAACCCATCAATATTACGAGTTACCAAAAAAAAAAAAAAAAAAAGAGAGAAGAATCCATTGATCAAAATCATAAAATAACAACCTACCAAAAAAATCTACAAAAATATCGAAAAATGAAAAAACAAAAGAAAACAAAAAAATATAGAAAATAACCACATTTTGTGAGTCTAGATAGCCACATCTGATCCCAAGTAGGCTTTAAAAAAAATAATAATACACACCTTGTGAGCCAGATAACCACATCTTATGATTCCAGATATGGTTATCTGCACCGGCGATTCTTCTGGCGAAATCCAATTTTCCTAAGAATGCTTTTTTTTGTCATTCCTAATTCCTAATTTATTACATATGAGGAGGGGGGAATGAGATTCGATTCCGGGATGCAGTGTGGGGCATCCAAAAGCTATACCGCATGAGCTAGCCACCACTTGCTGCTTTTAACTATTCTAATGATTACTTAATAGTATTATAAAGATACAACCACCATTTAATACTATTAATCTTCTTATAAACCAAGTTTTCCCTGGTTTCTCTCTTTTAAGTTTTATGTTACATGGTAACATATTACTAATCGGTCATGCTAACAATGTAATTTTACAGTTTTATATGTTTTCTCCCATGTATGTAACGACCCGAATTTTCGCTAAATAAAAAATTTCGTTTATAAAATTTATATTTTCTCTAGTAAATTATTTAAAGTTATACTATTTAGGCCCGGTAGTTATTTTCTTTGTGCTAGTATATTTATGCTAGTAGATTTTTGTAGAGGGGAAAAATCTTGGTATGCTATTTCCACGCCTCTAGGAGATCGAACACATGCTACCATGTCGGAACCCTAGCACTGCAAAACAGACAAAAGGTTAGAGCACCTTTGCCTCTCATCGGCAAAGGCCCTCCGATGCTTAAGTCAGTATCACGTACTAGGAGGAAACCATAAAACACGTAAATCATGTAAACACGAATTACCACGTACCTTTCTTCATTGGTATTGCACCTTATTTATAGATGCGGGGTGCTTGATGTCCAAAGATCCTATTCTCATTAGGACCTTTCCTATACGGGACTCGTTCCATATAGAAACACAATCTTTATTCTACAAGGATTCCTTCTACGTTAGGAATCCTTGCCATTATCGCAATCCTCTTTACGTTAGGAGTCCTTTCTCTTATGGGATTCGTCCCATATGACAATACAATCAGAATTCTCTTCTTTGTAAGGATTCAGTATCTATATTAGACTTCTTGCCCAAATATGGAAGCTTAATGATAATTCCTTAATTCTCAGGATTTACCCCTTATCACGTAAGAGGCTATTGCTTGCGCCCTTGGATTGTTTTCCAATTTGATTTTCCCAAGCGTAGGGTTTAGGTCGGCGGCAGCATGATACCGGTAAGTCCGGGTTGAGTCCTCAGAGACCGAATGCGCTAAACGTGAGTGTTGACTTGCGAATGTTGGTTTTAGCCTTAAAGCGGCAAACTTGGCTTAGTAGTTTGGGGGTGGAATCCACTTAACTTCGTGAATGACGCGAGATTTAAAAAGACTAATTAAAACAAGGCCAAGTCAAGGGGTTCATAACACCAATGACTTAGGCCAAATCCTTCTCTAAAATAACCGGCTTTGGGACATCGTTAAACGACCCCGAACGGAAGATTTGGTTTTTAAACTCATTCAACTAGAAATGGCGTTTAGCAAAGATTAGGATTTTTTGGTTCATTTGGCAAACGGCCGAATTGACATCGCCTTAAGCATCACATGTGCCAAGTAGATAAACCCTTGGCTACGTGTGATCAAAGAGATTAACAAACCCGGACTTTGTTACATAAAATTAATCCTAACTCTTTGATTAACAAGAAATGTTTGCATTATGGCGAGGAGAGTGAATCAACCTAAGTCACGGGGTGCTAATCACCCCATGACCGAGCCTATAATAACTACTCGATCATTACTAAGTACAACATGCCTAGTTTTATAAAGGAAATAAAAAACATGACAAGTGACATTAAAAACTGATTTTTATGGAAGATTATAAGCTAGCCTTTGACTTTAAACTTTGAGAAATTAACAAACAACTAATAGAACCAAGTGTTTTCAAAGGATTAAGCTAGAAAAAACAAGAAAACAAATTTACGGATAAAAACGGAAATAAACTAGATTTATATAAAGGTCTCAATAAGTACTACAACATTAAAGAAGATGATTTACCTTGAAACTAAGTGAAAGTCCTTCAAAAACTAGAGAGAAGGTAGAGCTTAACTAAGTTACAAACTAATGGAGGAAGAGAGAGAAGGTGAAAAAATAAGCTTAACCTAAAATTCTGAGGTTGGGGGACCTTTTATAGGCCCCAAAAGTCATCCAAAGTTATTACAAAAATGCCACAAGATATTTCCTGATCGGGCTCAAAATTGCAGAAAAGTGCAGCTTCAACCGGTTGAGCAAAAAGTGTCAACCGGTTGAGCAAAAAGTGTCAACCAGTTGAAAGTGTAAAAACTGAGAATTCTTTGTCTTGATCCCTTGACCTTCCGGCTTGCCATCACGACCTCTAGGCTTCCGAGTCTTGTTCAAAACTTCATTCCTTGATTCCCGGGACTCGGTAGCGGGGTTCGATGTGGCCTTCGGTGCTCGGGCATCCGTTGGTCATAACGTGGCGTTAAAACACGTCTTTTTCTCCCGTTCTTCCTGCTAATACCAAAAACACAACCTTGCGCAAAATCGATAGTTTAAAACAATAATATGCATGCGTGTGTGTGATCAAAGTGAGCGAGATAAGCCCCATTATTAACACTTTTGGGGGCTTATCAGCTATTCTACATCCCTCTAAAATGACCCACCACCTTATCACGTAGGCGGTTAGCTCGGCAATATACTTGCCTATCCATATATGATATTGCCGACCAGATACTTAGCTCGGCATTAGTCTCGTGCACCTTCTCATGGTGTTGCCACCATCTCGTGGTGCTATCTTGGTTGCACACTTGGCCTACCCTGCTCGACCATAACCTGGGGAACCTTCATGTGGTCGAACTGAGCCACCCTCACGTGGTGTCCAGGCTAAACACGTGGTTCATATGTGCTTGGGTATTTTTCTATGTAATTAGATTCTACCCTCTCCAGTTTTCACTAGATTTTTTTTTGGAGATTTTAGACATGTGCATGTGGGAAAGTGGGAAGAAACTTCTTGAAATACTTAGCCACCAAGTTTAGTGCATGTGCTTCTCTAGTCTAGGAAATTTCCTAGAAACCCATGCACATAAGGGAGACTTTAAGTGCACATGGAGAGAGAGAGAGAGAGAGAGAGAGAGAGAGAGAGAGAGAGAGAGAGAGAGAGAGAGAGAGAGAGAGAGAGAGAGAGAGAGGGGCAGCCATTTCGAGGGGGATAGGGTGCCCAATTTTGCTCTAACTTTGCCCAAAAATCTTTCGTTAAAAGCCTAGTTTTACAAGCACATGTTTTGCTTGAATAAGAGCACATGCTAGAAGCCTACACCTAAGAAACCTAGAAGCCTTGGTCTCCAAGGTTCCACAAAACATGCTTCCATTTTTTAAGGGAGCATATTCTCCCTATGAAAAGCCTACCCTAGGGTACCATGCTAGCACATGCACAATATTGTGTATAAGTCCCCAAAAACACCTCATATAAAAGGTGACCATGCAAAATCCTACACAACTAGAGGCCTATTTCTACCACCCATATTTTCCCACGCTACTTCTCCCATTAGAATTCCCCAAGATTCCTTAACTTGCAAGCACATAGCCTAGGACCTAGCCTAAAACCTAGGATGGAAGTTGTAACCACAATGTACTTCCCATGTGCAAAATTTATTGCACAAATTACTTCCCACATGGGAGTGGTTCGGCCATATAGGGAGGGAGAGAGAGCCGTAGCTTTTAGGGAGAAAGAGAGAACCCATTTTGTCTATCTAAGGCCATTCCTCTTCTGGCCAAACACCACCTTTTATACTTTCTAGTTGTGTGCTCTCTTATTTCCCAACAAACAAAGCCTATTCTAAACCTACTTTAACCACCACTTAGTCACCCTACTACCCTAATTAGCTTCTTACTAAGTTAATTAGTAAGAAAGTTGATTTAATTAAGGAGCCTCCACACCAAGGATTGCTTTTCGGCTTCCGGTTAACACCCGAAAATAGAGGTAGTTCACTAAACCATTCTTCTAATTAGTTGTTTCTAGTTCAATAAGTAATTTCTAATTAGTTTTCCACTAAGTAATTAGTAGCAATATTTTTTTTTATATAAATATGTTGTTCTGATGAAAAAGAAAATTTTAATAGTTTCTTAAAATTATTCTCCTTAAATAAAAAGAAAGATTTTCTCAAAGTCTCTTGGAAAAAAAAAGATTCTAGAGAATTAGAAAGTATCTTTTTAGAAAAAAATAGATTTTCTAAAAAGAAGATTTTGATTACTTGTTTAAATTTATTTTTGGTGAGAAAGTTTTATGACAAAAGTGTTTAAATCTTTTGGACATGAAATTTCTAGAAAAAGCCTTTTTGAAGAAATTGCTAGATAATGAAAGTTTACTAAATTTTTTTTTAGAGAAGAAATAAGTGGAGTTTTACAATGAAAAAAGAGAAGAATTGATTTTTGTTAGAAAATAAAATTTATGAAGAAATTATATTATTTATGAGAAAGTTGGTGCATTAAAGTGCATGATTTTATGGGAAAAGTGTTTAGAAAATATTGCATGAGCATTATTTTGAGCATATGACATTGAGCACGTACACGATACGTTACGACACGGGAAATGAGAACATTTGAATAAATGTTTTTGAGAAAAGAAGAGATGAGAATGAAAATGAATTTTTGAAATGAGAAATGAAATTTTCGAGAAATGAAATAAAATGAGATTTTGGAGATTAAATGTGATGAGATGGATTTGTTGCCACCTCAAGTTCTGCGGGGAGAACTTGGAGGATTGGAATTGATGCGGTAGTGCAGCAAGGCACCACCCCATTTTCGTGGAGTGAACTTGGTGGTAAGGGCTAAGCGTGCACAACACACGGTGAACAGACCTCATAAACAGATTGGTTAAGTTCAGTGATATGAGACGATCGGGACTGTGTCGTGTGAGTCGCGGGGAGGACGGACCGTGCAAAGAGACTGGTTAGGTTCAGTGATGCACAACAATCGGGGCCTCGAGCGGAAAGGTTGGTGCCGCCAGCTGAGAGGAGGCGTAAGCAGACCTATAAATTTCAGAGCGGTGTGAGATAATGACTTGGTTGAAATTTGAAGAAGAATGCTGAAAGAGGCACTATACGAAAAAAAGATTTGAGACGTGATGAGTTATTGAAATGAGAACCGTTTTGAGAAATTGACACGTGACACTGTTTTGCGATACTGAAATGAGTTAATGTTTCTGCGCATGTTACTCTAATCCACATAGACACACATGGTGCATTGCATGGTTTTACTGTTCAAAAGTATTATATACTGTTTTTGAACTTATTGTTCTAGAATTGCTAGTTAGAGGTTGGGTAGTGTAGACTACTGGGCGTTATCGCTCACGGTGTTGCACTTGTGTAACCCTGGCATAATACCACGATGTTGCTCTGCGACTCTGACGTATTATGCCAGACTGTAAAGATGGACATGAGGAGAGAACTATGGCTGGAAGGCCTACGGGGCAGAGCAGGATGCCGCTGGGATAGACAGACGTGCGATGGAGTAGAGAAACCTAGTCAACTCTGTAGAGAATGATTGTATTTGGCAGGGAGATTTATGTAATTCCCTTTGAGAAACTGTTGTAAAACCCTATTTATTGTTTATGTATTCCTTATTAACAAACCCAAATTTTGGGGGCGTTACAGCTTGGTATCAGAGCCTTAGGTTCAAACACTCGGCCTTGGTAATTGGGTAGCCTACACGAGGAAATAAGAGTAGAGTCCTTTAGGCCTATAGACCTGATGCTAGGTTTAATTCCGTGCCCTAGTAATGTCTATAGACTATTTATCTTGTAAATGAACCTTGAATCCGCAGCCACACTAGCAAAGATCCGTCTGATAAAGAGGATGTATTGGAACGCCTTAGCTAAATTTAGGCCTGACTCTAGCTACCCGAGCACTTTTTCCCTGCCTTATAGCCTATATTCGGTTTATGGAAAGTTGTCCCTGGAGTACTACTTGGGTGATACTAATAGTGAGGAAGAACTAGAGGAACTCGGGAGTGGTGATGATGGTGGGTATCTGTATAATTCGGAATTTGAGGAGGACAGAGATCCGAAAAAGATAAGTTTGAGGGTGATTAAATAATTATGGTGAGATGTTTTTGAGGTGAGTGTGGTTGTAAGAAAGTTGAGGTAATAAGGAGTTTGTGATTAGTTGACCCTAGGCAGAGTTGTGATGATAAGGTGGTACTAGGTATCATGTTGTACTTGATTGCTACAATCTCCTATATATGTAGTTACTATTTTGATAAGTTTTGTGTTGATAACTATAGATATTTTCAATAGTTTTGTAACCCTAGACTAAACCCCCCAACAAATTCAAACTCGTAGATGGTGACCACTCGTAACGGACACAGTAACAACGACTGTAACGATGGACCAGCTAGAACTAACGCTACTAACGGAGCTGATGGGATTTACACAGTTAACGGAGCGATGGATATCGCACAGTTGATGCATGCTTTCATAGCTGCACTCAATGCTAATAGACCCCCACCCGCTATGCATACACCTGGACCCATGACCCGGTCATAGGTGATGAATGAATTTTGCAAGCGACGACCCCCAACCTTCCATGGTGAACCTGAACCGACTGTAGCTGAAGCCTGGCTTAAGAATATTAAGGTGATTCTTAGCACCTTGGGGATCGAGCAGGATGAACACTGTGTAGCGCTTGCTGCTTACCAGCTCCAAGGAGAAACTCGTTATTGGTGGGAACTGATAGAGACTACGCACAATGTCGCCACCATGACATTTGTGGAGTTTGAGAATCTGTTCCTAGATAAGTACTTTCCTGCTCCAGTTAAGCAAGCTAAGATTATGGAATTTCAGAATCTGCGGCAAGGCTCTATGACCGTAACCTAGTATGATGCTAAGTTTGAGGAGTTATGCCTCCGCCCTGATTCCAACAGAAGATGCAAAGGCTCAGAAGTTTGAGTGGGGACTGAGCCCGAACCGTAAGACTGTTGTGGGACTTGGACTTACCACCTATGCAGAAGTGGTGAACTGTGCGCTGAGGCTAAAAAGAGAAGAATTGGATTTTCAAGCTATGAAACAAAGAGGAGGAGCTGGGGGACCTATTAGGAAGAACCAAACCAACACCCCTAATAACAACCCTCGATCACATCCAGTGCAAACAAACCAACCACAGCCAGACATCCAACCTTGGAAGGGGAGTGACGTTGGACAAGGATCAGCACAAGGATCGGGACGCGATTATGCGAGGGCCCATTGCTACAATTGCAATGGTTATGGGCACATTAGCCGGTCCTACCCGCATCGATGGAATGAAGGAATCAAAGGGTTTTGGAACCAGCCGTCCCAGCAAAACCAGAGTGCAGGGAAGCAGCCGATGCAGCAAAATGCTAAGTCGGCTCAACCAAGCAACTGGAATGGGAGACAGCCAGATAGGGCACAACAAAATGCTGGAGGGCGCATTTTTTGGACTGCAGGCTGAGGAGCAATTCGGAGCCGAAGGAGCTGCTGAAATGGAAGAATGACTGGACCGAAGACTAAAGAAAAGCCGTAGATCTATCCTATTAGAATAAATGTATTTTGGAGGATATTGAAGTTCATAAGAATTCGATATTGAAGTTCATAAGAATTCAGACATATGGATTGTATTATTAATGTTTCTAAGATTTGAAGTGTTACATTACCGCTATTCAAGCCTTATTGATTTCAGTGCCATGCCTTTGTTATCTCTGCTGCCTGTGTATCTACCCTTAGAAATCGAAACTCCAAGGACTAACATGACAAAACCAATTTTCCTTAGGAAATAAAATACCCATTAGCCTAACTTACAGAAGATGCAAGATAGGAGATGACTAACTTCGACGTGATCAAGAGAAAGAGACTGCTTGCGGACTGCCATCAGAAGAACGTGACAGCTTTCACTCCTGATGTAACCTGTCTCCAAATTTAAGAGGGACAGACAGGACCTAATGCTCGAAATGGAAGAGCCAACTTTATAGATGGCTAGCAAGCCTCAAGTTGGAAGAATCTGACCAAGGGGAGCAAGCTGAACACCTGAGAATCGTGCTAAGAAACAACCAAATCTATGCTGAATCAAGCAAATGCGAGCTTCGGCTAGAAAGGGTTAAGTTCTTAGGGCACGTGGTGTAAAGGGAGACGGACCTGCGCGCTGATACTAAGAAGGGGTAGGCTAAGAGGTCTATTGCAAGGATTCCGTAGTAGGACTAGGCCGCATATGGAATACCTCACGCACGATCTAGAACTAGAAACAGTAGTAATCACTCTCGAGTCGTGGCGTTATAATAAAGCGAGCAATTCGAGGTTTTCACTAACCACAAAAGTCTCAAGTACTTATTCGCTCAGAAGGAGTTGAATATGAGACAGAAAAGTGGATGGAGTACCTCGGAGACTACAAGTCTACCCTGTCATGTCACACCGATAAGGCGTGACGTCGTAGCCAATGCTCTAAGTCAGAAGGATAGAGCGTAGAAGGCTAGAGTGGCTATGAAGGAATGGGAGTAACTTACGCCTTTAACAAGCTCGAACTGCGACTCTCGATCGATAGAGGACAAGCGTGATTTTATGTCTTAGTTGTGGAGCCAGCACTTCAAGAATATACGTTCTTAACTTGGAGATGGGAGCATGACTCGATGGATTTCGTGATGGGACTGCCGAGATCAGCAAGCCAAGCACCAAAGATAAATGATAGCTAAACGCCTCACTAAGTCAGCGCACAGAGACATTTGGGACATTCAACATTTTTTCTTATTTACGGGAGGTCCTTACTAGAAAATTTGCCTTATATATATATAGGGCCGCTTCTAGTCCAGACTCCGGACTTGCGGACCCCTATGATCTGAGCATTTTTTTGACCATCCGAATATACAGTTTTGAGAAAAACTGCTTGGATGAAGCCCTTCCCGGTATTTTTTTTTTGAAGATTTCCCGAGTGGACTCTTGAAAACACCTTTTGAACACATTGGACGGTTCGGATCTCCCAAAACAATTTTTAAAGTGAAAAAATTACATTTTTTCTTAAATCCGGGAGGTCCTTATTTGAAAATTTGCCATATATATATAGGAGCTCCTTCCAATAAGGGACCCTTATTTAAGTTTTCATGCCGACCTAGGGGTATTTTCGACTTTCAAACCAAATTTTGACAATCTGAACCGCTCAATGTTTTTAAAATGTGTTTTTAAGGGACTCCGCGAAGAATCTCCAAAAAAAAAAATACCCGGAAGGGCTTAATCCGATTAGTTTTTGATAAAAATTATATATGTACAGTTTTTATCGAAAACTGATCAGATCAAGCCCTTCTGAGTATTATTATTATTTTTTTGGAGATTCCTCGCGTAGGCATTTAAAAACACGTTTGGAATTTGTTATGCGAGACAGATATCGTCTAATTTTCTAACGGCTACGTCACCACAGTGGGATAATTTGTTGTGCGACAAGGGACAATTTGGAATTTCCCAAACGTGAGGGGCAATCTGTAATTTCTATAAACATCAGGGATAGTTTTGGTAATTTACCCCAAAAAAGGGAACAACCACATGCTGCACGTGTGTGTATCTAAACTTCCACTTTCCTTCGATTGCTTGGACCACAGCATCGCGTTCGCCTCCCCACGAGTCATTTTCCCAAACGCGTCATTATGGACTTTGAACGGAGGAAATCAGGCATTCCACTCTCTCTCTCTCCTCTCCTCTCCTCTCCTCCCTATAAAATGGTACCCGAACCAATCAACAAATCAAAACAGACTCGAGAGTTTTCCGTTTCCCCCGAAGATTTGGAGCGAGGAAAACGGGTCTGTTTAAAAATGGGAAAACAAGTAGAAGAAGAGCAGCAGCCAATCGAGAGGAAGCCCAGATTTCTTTGCCTACATGGGTTCAGAACCAGTGGCGAGATTCTCAAAAAGCAGATCGAGAAGTGGCCCCAGTCTGTGCTTGAAAAGCTCGATCTCGTGTTCCTCGATGGAACTTTCCCCTCCAATGGCAAATCCGACGTCGAAGGGATCTTCGATCCTCCTTACTACGAATGGTTCCAATTCAACAAGGTGAATTTCCAACCAATTCTTCAATATCCAATGTAATTTAAAATTCGCCGTGTCCAAAATTCAGGATGTTCGAATCAACTTAGGTGCATTCTAATCAATCCCGGGGTCAATTCCATATTCTTACGAGGAGCACGGTTCAAGATGGGTAAACCTCCGTATAAATTGACCCACGATGATTGGGTGCGAACGAGAGCAAATGCGCAAGTGTGGGCGAACCCTTGGCTTCAATATTCAGTTTGTTTGCAAGATTATGTGCCCAGTTATATTAGATTTTGAATTTTATTGTTCTTTTTTATTTTCAGGAATTTACAGAGTACACGAATTTTGGTGAGTGTCTGGCGTACATAGAGGATTTCATGATAAAACATGGACCATTTGATGGTCTTCTTGGTTTCTCTCAGGTACCTCAGTTATTTTTGGGCCTCGCCTTTTTTTTTTCCTTCTCCTTTTCTCTTCCATTGTCTTTATTCACCTGAATTTACGATATTCATTGGTTTACTCTTTCTTAGTATATGAAAGAATAAATTCACATGTATTCTGATAAAAAAAAGAAATGCGAATAATAAAAAAAATAAGTGTGGAAATCAAACTTTATTTTGAGTTTTTTTTTATATTGTATTAATTAATGCTTAATCGAGCTGTTCGTGAAAATTTCAGGGTGCAATTTTATCAGCAGCGTTGCCGGGGCTTCAAGCAGCGGTACTGTTTTGTGCTTTGATGAAAATAAGTCAACTCATTTCAACAAGTTTTTGCTCTTGTCATTCTTCTTTTTCTTTTCTTTTAAGGTTGAGTAAACAAATGTAGCAAGTAACCCACTCCTGGGTTGCCCAGTCGTAAGGGCGGACCTACGCTGGCCCGTAACATGGCAGGGTTGTCAAAATAGTCTTGTCTTAGGATTTACGGGTTTACTTCCGTCTATGATCTCAGGTTTGATTTTCTTTACCAGCATACTTTGCCCACTGAGGGTCATGCACGGACATCCGGTTATATATATAAAAAAATTTTAAAAAAAAACATGGCAGAGGGTTTGATTCTCTTTGGAGGTACTTAGGATTTAAGTAGGAGGCTGTGACAGTGGGTTGCTGCGCTAATTCTCCGTAAGTTTACATTGCATGGGTAGGTTCAATGTGACCCTGCCATGAGATTTGGGCGCAAATCTGGCATTTTGCAAGAGAGATGATCTTAAATGGGATGAGTTTAGCCGGGCCAGGTTTCCTTCTTTAATTTATTTTTAAATTGCAGGGTGCGGGTCTGACGAAGGTACCAAAGATAAATTTCTTGATAATAATTGGAGGCGCAAAGTTGAAAGACCCCTCGCTAGCAGAGAAGGCATATTCGTGTCCAATTCGATGCCCGTCCCTCCACTTTTTAGGTACTCACACATATTATTCATGTTCATTTGTGTCTGTCAATTGGCAAATTCTTCAACGTAGGTAGGGCTAATTAGTTTTCTTTTTCGTTCTACACATAGGCTTACCAAGAAATTAAGTTCCTTATGGACGGTCCTTTTTTTAATTTTTCACAAAATATTTAAATTTATTCCTAAAAATGACGATAACTCTAACACAACAACAATATATATCAGATTGTTTGCTCGACGACAACAACAATATATATCATATTATTTTCTCAATTTTTGTTTAAAGATACACCCTTGTCTAGTTTTTTTCCCTGCGGAGGCCAGAGGACGGCGACAATTGCAGCAACAACAATAACAAAAAGGTATCGAACTAGAATAATGTTAGGGACACGCCTCTCCACCACACTCGCCTGTGTGACACTGCATGATTGGTAATGGGAGAAAAAAAAAACGCTTTGAAACTTCTTTGCAACTGCCAAATATGCATTGCGAAGCAAGCACGTATGGTTTAGGATGTGGTGGAGTGGTGTGTCCCAATCATTAATTATTGATTGAATTTTTCAATTTGGGTTGAAAGAGACACTTATAATTATTGATTGAATTTTTCAATTCGGGTTAAAAGAGACACTTTTAATTATTGATTGTATTGCGTTTGACCGGCATATAAATTATGGTAATAGTTTAGCTAGAAACAATCTCCTCCGTCCATTGTGCGTACTATTTTGACCTTGGACCAAAAGTTCGAAAGTGGTAGGTAAACGTGATCACCAGTTGTTAGGTATAGAGAGTGTTTCTAACGGATCCGGATCCTCTACGAGGATTTCTCTGTGAGGATTTGTTGTAGGCTTGACATCACACCAAAAAGGAGATCCAATGATTCACAACTCCCTTCCTTGTCTTTGTATCAAAACGGCGCCGTTTCATAGGAAAAAAATTGACAATTTGACGGAAACTGGGAAGACACCACAAACGGCCATTTACTACTTTGTTTCTTGTTTTCTTAAACTGCTACCAAAATAACCATGTTTGCGATAAAAAGTTGAAAATTGATTTCATATTAGTATATACATTTGGTCTAAAAAACACATAATTCTTAGAAAACTCAAAATCTGTTGATGCTTATTTTTAAAAAAAGACAAGTTTCTGATGAAAGATGTAATTTGGACAATTTTGGATTAAAATTATCCTTTTTGGTAGGCGAAAGTCAGTAGTATTAGTTGTGATTAGCGAGATTTGATCTTTGTACATTTATCAAATGTTAATATATAATAATATTATTATTTGTTCTTCAAAAAAATAAATCCAGCGGATAGATTTTTATCCTTTGAAAAAAATTAAAGAAGAAAAAATTGAGGTAACAGAGAATCTAACAATTTGGGAAAAATTGAATAAAGGGTAAAAAATTAAGACAATTGAAAATTGGTAAAAGAATAAATCCGGGAAGTACTAGAAATAAAAGGAAGGGAGTTGTGAGCCATTGGATCTCTTTTTTGGTGTGTTGTCAAGCCCACAACAAAATTCTCACAAGATCATCACAGAGAAATCCTCATAGAGGATCCGGATCCGTTTCTGACTGCCCAAATTAAAAAAAAAATCATATAATCCCAGTTCAAAAATTTATGCAACTGTTCCACAGAAGTAAGTTTTTAAAATTAAAAGTGATAAAAAGCAACCACAGATTGATTATGCCTGAGAGCATCCCCAATCGGATAATCAAAACATCTAAATAACCAAAGTTAGCAATGTTTGTCCAAAAATTGGCTCACATTGGCATAATTAAAGTTAACAACCTTTTAGCCAATAACCAAATTTTGGCATTTGGATAATCAAAAGTAACAACATTTTCTAAATAATCAAAACTCAACAACCAAATTTTTGGGATCACACCCTATTTATAAGTTTTTTTAATCTTTACCAATATATTTAATAACCAAATCTTTATAAGTCTTTTTAATATTTACTTATTTTCTTTTTATTCTTTACCAAACTTCTCTAAAAAATTTGAAATTATCAATTTTTAATCTTTACCAAAATATGTTCAAGATTGGTCTCATTTTAAAGGTATTGTGAATGACTTTTATATGGTACTAATGTTATAAAAAGTATATGTACACATTTAAAGTTGTGCTCATTTTTTGAATAATAATAGAGTGAGTAGTATTTTTTTTTATTATGGACTTGCCTATTTTGGCCAAAGTAGAAAAGCATGCTTTTCGCTTTTTTGGGTTTCAAAAAGACATAAGATTTGGCTTAAATAAGCAACTTTATAATAAGCATTAATCAATACAGTAATTAAAAAAAAAAGCAATTACAATTTGAGAGGTGAAAAGCAAAAAGCACAAAAAGTGGCCAATACGCAAAAAATTTACTTTTCTACTTTGGCCAAAAATACGGCTCCGAGGATCCTGTAGTGCATTGCCGCACTGCAACCCTGTAGTGCGGCACACGAGCAATAAACAGCTCGGATTTCATCTCGGCAATAAACGGCTCGGATTTCATCTCGGCAATTAATGGTTCGGATCATGCAATCACCAAGATGAAATCCGAGCCGTTGATTGCGCGATTAACGACTCGGATGCCGCACTACAACCCTGTAGTGCTGCCCTCTACCCCAAAATACCATCATGACACTCTACATTGTTAACTTTATAAATGTCTTGTATGGATAATCAAAGTCTGATGTGGCAACTCTTTATTATCCAGTTTTGGTTATACCATTGGTGATACTATGATGAAGAAAGACAAATGAAGTAGCCACATTTGGAAAGAAAATATCATAATAACTTGAGTTTAAAGCTTGATTAGTCATTTTGCATTTAAAAAAAAAAAGAAACAATTTTATAGGTATAGAGAGTGTTTGTGACTGCCCAGACTAAAAAGGGGAGCAGATCCGCTGTCCCGAGTTCGGTGTCCCAACTCGCTGTCCCAACATCCGAGCCGTCCATCCAAGCAATCAACGGCTCGGATTCCATCTCACCCCAAACAAATCCGAACCATCCATATTCATTTGAGAATCCGAGCCGTTGATTTCTCGGATGGACGGCTCGGATGCTTGGGACAGCGAGTTGGGACACCGAACTCGGGACAGCGGATCTGCTACCACTAAAAAGGATCATACTGTCCCAATCCCAAAAATTTAATGCAGTTTTTGCATGAGTAACTTATTTATAAAGGAAAATAATGGATCGAAAGTTATAGTCGTAAATTTTCCAAGGGAATAACCCAAACCCAAAATGTTCAGTCCTTGATTTTTTTTTTCTTGCTCATTTTCCTAAGATTGGCAATTTATAACATTTTTTTGGGCAATAGGAACGAGGGCGGCCCAAGCCTTAGACCATTAGGGCCGAGACCTAGGGCCACAAAAATGAGGAGGTCTCGTCTTTATATGCATATGCATATATATCTATTTTTGGTGAAGAGATAGAAATATATTAATCAAAACCACAGGCCCAAAAACCGGCAATTAATACAATCAAAACAAAAACCACCGGCCCTCAAAACCGCTGGACAATACCACAAAACTAGCAACAAAAAAATGCAAAAAAAAAACGAAAGAGCAAAAAATTAAAAACGCTGGAGCAAATCACTGGAGCTGTCACCCCCAGCCATCGTCGTTGTCAGTAGTTCGGATCTGGAAACCCCTGATCCGGCTCCCCCCTGGTCCAAAAATCGGACATAGTAAAATTACATAACACACATATATAGACACACACACACTGTTTGACTTTCTAGATTTTTGGAATTAGCTAAAATCTACAAAAACAATTGCATTTTAGCTTATTAGATCATTAATTGCTCATTTGATGGTAGTAATAGGGTTGGTTATAACTTTCTTGGCTCTAGAAACTCAAAAGTCGTCCAATCTAAGCATTGGAATCGCTTAAGACAATCTAGGCTACTATTGTGTAGAGTAGGATGAAGCGGCTTTGTAACAACGTTAAGAGGAGGAGACTATGCAAATTCACATGCTAAAGTTAGGTTTGTATCTTAGCCCAATCTTCTAGTCCAAACCTCCTGAAAATAAGAAAAAAATGATTTCTTTTGTGTTGCAAATTATTTTTGGAAAATCCGAGCCGTCCAATGTGTTCAGAAGTATTTACAGTTTTTGCGAAAACTGCTTGGATCAAGCCCTTTCCGGTATTTTTTTTTGAAGAATTCCCGCATGAACTCTTGAAAACACCTTCTGAACAAATGGACGGATCGTCAAAAAAATGTTTGGATCATGGAATTCCGGAAACGGGAGGTCCGGATTAGAAGGATTCCCTGTATCTTAATATATGTATTGTTTATAAAGTACTATTTGCGTAACAGTTGCATCTACAGAAAGACGTTTTTTAAAATTAAAAGTGATAAAAACTTACCTTACATTGATTATAAAAATAAAACTGAAAATTCCAATACCTAAATAAAATACCATAACCCAAATTGAAAATAAATGTATACTATATATATATATATATATATTCAAAAAGGCCTCAAGTCATTTTTCTGAATGCATCTGGGCAGTCCAAAACACGATCGGATGGCCGAGGTTTGCACAGCACCGGGGTGCACAGGGATATAAATAGTTCAAAGTTTTGTTACTTTTATATGCTACAATCCAAAATATTTCTCAACCTGCTGAATGATGTAGGAGAGACGGATTTCCTAAAGCCATATGGAATTGAACTCTTGGAATCAGTTGTTGATCCTGTGGTAATTCATCATCCTAAGGGCCACACAATACCAAGACTTGGTAATTTTTTCTGAATCACTTGGACTTCACTCCTTTTTCAACACTAAAGAGTATGGAACATAATTCACAAAACATAGACGATATTCGGATTTTTAATCGATCTAATTTTCTTTCAGATGATAAAAGTCTTCCAATCATGCTGAAGTTTCTTGAACGGATTCAGAAGACAGCGACCGGGAACGTAGAATAAGAGTTAGCCCGTCTTCTGACTGGGAACGTAGAATAAGAGTTAGCCCGTCTTCTGACCGGGAACGTAGAATAAGAGTTAGCCCGAAGGCCCCGAATTATGCTCGGAGAAGCCTCCAGTAACATAAAAGCAGAAAAGCTGTACTTCTTAAATTTTCTGGTTTATTTACACTTGTAGTTGTAGCAAATACAAAAAGACCAACACCAAAAAGGAATTCTGACTTGGGTTAGTAGGAATTGAATTCTGACTTGGGTTAGTAGGAATTGAATTCTGACTTGGGTTAGTAGGAATTGAATTCAAACCATGAGTAGAAAAAAAAACAAACGAAATCGTGTAGTGAATCGTCCCACGACACAAACATAAATGTTGGCTAGAATCCTGGCAAAACCTTCACTGCCACAACTATTGGACGCCACTCCGAGGCGAACCCCTGCTGTCAGGTCAGAGTTTTGGATGTGTAAAAGCAAAGCCGATGAAACCGACAACCCACATGACCACGTCGACAAGATACCACATCAAGGGTCACATCGCACCTCCGAAAATAATTTTTTTTATTAACCCACCACATCGCCCACCGGATTTAGGGAAACCAAACTGAGAACAAAAACACCGAACTAGGGAAACAACCGGGAGGAAATACACAACAAAACCAGCCAGCAAAAATAGTAAAAAAAACCCATACTCTCGTACTTCTAGACTTCTAGTAATTATCCCTCCGCTGGCCACACTAAAGATCCGAGCAGCCAAGGAGGAGATTGGCCAAACAAGGCCCACATGCCAACGTCGGAGCCTCACCACCACCCAGCTACACTCAAAAAATGCAAATCGAAGAAAGAGTGCCTGAAACGAACGAAGAGATGAGAGAAGAAAATGGGAGATAGGGGAGGAGGGAGGTGGAGGAGGTGGCTCCCTCCCCCAGCAAAACCCTAGCCGAATATAACTTTCTAGCTCAACAGAATCACTGTGTTCGGTACATCACACATGTTCGAGTTTGTAAGAACCAAGGTAGGCAAAGCCAGGATTATCAAATGGTAGGGTAAAAAAATTGGTAATATTTGGAGAAATGACAAATGTTGTAATCTCATTGAGTTCCTTGGTGCAATTTTTTTTAATACATGTTGGTCAAATTCGTAAAATAAGTGAAATCCATGCATGTTTGAGAAATTTTCGGTAGTTTTGGAAAATTTCAGGAGTGAGTGGAGTCAAATTGACCATACTTGTCACAATGTGAGTCCGCCCTCAAAGGGATATATAATAGCTTTTTTTGTTCAACCAGTTAAACAGCTTTAACATTGAAGGGAGGTCAATGTGGTTATGCCAAGACATTCGTCTTCCTGTAAGTAACCAAACTCATGAGATGACAGTAAAATTCACCGGACATTAAATTTTTATTAGATACATAAAGGAGAAAACATGTTGCTGCAAAACATATTCATACATGGGGCACTTGCACAAGGTCTTCTCACGAGCCTTGGCTAATTTTTCCACAAAGGGTCAATCGTCGCAAGAATAAAGAAACATCTCAATCCATCAACTCTTTTTGAGGTCAGCCTAGATGAAACTTTACTTAGGCTATATTTGGACTCCACACAAGGAGACGATGAGATTGAATCCCCATGATTAGCCGAGGTGCGCGTAAGCTTGCCCAGACAACCAAGTCACTAAAAAAAATAAAACGAAAACAAAACCCCGAATAATCTCTGGCCTCAAGAACCCATCGACCAGGCAAAAATCAAGAGAATTGGCCGAGTGCCCTCGAATCATATTACTTGTGGACATCGAAGTCAACTAGCTCCACAGGTCATGAACCCCTGAAATACAGCTGATAAACCCTGTTGAACACTCTCAAATCTATTGAGAATGTAGATTTCACTCGGGCAAAATTGTCCTCCAACATTTTGATACTTTTATTAGACCTGCCAAGAATAACACCAAGATTGCCAGTAATGATAACAAAGACCAACATCATGATGTTAGTACACAATTCAAGATTTCATCCACCCGTCTTTGTAAAGAAGAGTTTGTAATTCAGAATTTCATTCTTGAGTTCTTAGTATCATTATATAACCACAAGAATACTCCTGCGGATAAGTTCTACAAGCATTCAACTTTTTGCACAAACAGCAATCGTCTCATAAACTGGTCGATCAATAGAGCTAAGATGAAAACACCAAGAATTTGTCTATAATACTTCAGCAGGTTCCCTGACATTCCACAAAAGCATCATGCTTTCTGCAATGGGAGGAAAGAGGACTCGTGAGATTAGTGAAGTAGGAACAAAAATGCAAAATGGGTAGTGACAGAAGAGGTGGGTGGTTTGTCGTACCTGCATTGGAAGGTACAGTTTGAATTCTGGTGGGAGTTCCTCCTCTGAATAAAGGCGGTCGGCAAAATATATCCTTCTCAGGCGGCAGTTTGCATGAACCTGAACTCGCAATGTCTCGACATAGTTGGTTCCATAGGCTCGTCTGGTAAAATCAGCAAGATTCAACTGGATTTGATTCCATCCCTCATCCATCCTCAAGGGCATTGTGCAAATAAACGGTTTCACTCGAGTCACAGCCTAACAAATAAATGAATTTTAGTTGCAAAATCTAACTTAAGAGCAGAAGGTCAGGATGGATATAGCAGTTAAATGGTGCATACTAAAGTCAAATGGTGCATACTAAAGTCAGCATCTTAATGCTGAAAAGCAGCACTGTTCAAATACTAACGGTTGAGAGCAAGCATGATATCAACACGTGCATTGCAGGCCTATCGAGAGCACTTCTTTTAATCATACTCCTATCCTCAATTGAGCACCCTATAATTCAATTCCAAATGACAGACAAAACAGCACATATTCCTTCTGACAGTTTTTTGACCAGATTAGAAGCTCTAGAGTAATTCTAAGTCAAGGATCACTTACTATCTACGAGCTCCTTTATTGCTTCCCTCGTTTGGTTATCTTTGAATACAAGCCCTGTACTATTTAGTGGTAATTTTTTAGCAAAGACGTACAAATTACACCCAAGGCTTTATCAAGCCCATATAATAACATAGATGCATATTAACTCTTTATTTTCATCGAAAACCATGACTTGAACACATGAAAATTGGTTCTCTCTGAGTTCAACAAAGTAATGAATAGCATGCAAAACAAATACACGATTTCCCATCTCCCTACTTACACATGAACAGTAACATACTCTATTAAAATTTTCAAGCATGGTCCAATCATTTTTTTCATTCTTGAAGAATAGAAAAACCAAAATGGTTTAAAAGAAAAGTTCTGATAATTGATAGAGGATGTCTCCAATACAATTTTTCTTTCATGTTGACATGAAATTTGCATTACAGCATACAATCTAGTAATCTACATTCCAGTTCAAGACAATTCATCCCACATCTGTGGACTCCCAAATGGCCCAGAACCTACATTTTTGTCAAAAAGACCTCTTCAAGACTAATATTGAACCAGTACCACTACTCACCGAAAGCATGCTCTGCAGCTCAAAGAGCTGTTAAATGGCAAGAACAAACAAAACATACCAACACGGTGAACAGGGAAGACTTACACACTTGAAAATTAGAAGCGCGGAAACGTCGTCTGACATTCTTGTCATCCAGCACTTGAATCTCAAACGTAAAGTACTGCTTCAGATTCTTCACAATCATGACTAAGAACGGCAGCTTTATACCAAGTGTTGCAGCTGGATCAGCCGGGCAAGTAATGTATGTTGACTGGACATTTGACCCTACTATTTCCAGGACGTTCGATTGTATGTCTTCGTCTTGTGGTCGTTTGACATGGCCATTGACAACTGCAAGGTGCCAAAGATAAAGAATAAACAAGATTATGCTTATTGAGCTTGACAACATTATCAACCCATAACATGACATGATCCCAACTTTAATTTGTCCAACACCCACCCACAATGAAGTGGCTTAATGCGCAGTAAGTGAGTCAAATTAGTTATCAGCATTAAAAGAGAACTTCTAAGGTAGCTAAAGCAGGAAGCGGGAACCAAGATGAAGACCAAACCTTGTTCCAGCATAACATAAGAGTTGGATACAGTTCCAAAGAAACTCTAAACTCGGGAAGACACTTCCAACTATGCTACCCGTGGTGGGGAGTACAAGGAACAGGAACTGGGTAGGCTAGATGCCCAAATTGTCGTATGATAGGGGTAGACTTCAATGGATTAAAATAGCAGATGCACTTATTTTAAGCAATAAACATCCAGTAAACAGAGTAGTATTCTTCAGATAATACATGAAAAACACTCGTAGAAGCATTATGATCAATTTTCCTTCACACTATGTCTTGCTAAAACTCCAACCTCTCTAGATTTTTAGTTGAACATTTGAGTTTTTCCTCCTCCGCAGAAATAAATGAATAAATTAGAAGAACAGTTCGAATAATCACCAACTTCATCCTTGGAAGGAATTTTTGTGCAATAAAATACCAAAATCGTAAAGGGTACCAGTAGTGTCCAATAACATAGGCATAGCCCCCGCCACCCCCCAGCCCCCACACATATATTGCAGAAAAACAGAAAGAAAAAAAAAAAAAGGGAAGGAAGAACTCTGCAACAAAACACTGGGCCTGTTAAATAGATTAATGTTCCTTGGTATCAATCGTTTCGCTTTAATATAAATACTAAATACAGTTGTAACATAGGGTGAGCAGTGAGGTTACCAAAAAGAAGATCCACAAACCCTACTTGAACATAATAATGCAAATCAAAAAACAAAGGAAAAACAGAAACAAAATATAAGATACTCACCCTCTTTATCCCATATCTGCAACGGCTTGCTCCTACAAAAACCGAAAAGACAAAAATTCAGAGCTGAATTTCAGTAACAGAAATTGCAAATTAAAAAACCTAGAGTCTACAGATTAGAGAGATTGACCCACCCGAGGCTGTACAAAATGGAGAGGAAACCTGATTGGAACGTGTTCTTAAACATTCTGAAATTCTGCTCCGACTAGAACTGCAAATGACGATCAGAATCAGAACAAACGCAACAAGACACCACAAAATACGATACAGAACATATCACAAAATCCAACAGAAAACAGTTGCAAATTCCATGTATGATTGAGGGAATGTAAAGATTCACGTTTATGAAAGGAGATTGGAGAAGGACGTACCTTTACACGAGGAGGGGGTTGGAAAACTGGGGACGAAAGCTAGGGCTTTCTAAACCGGAAGGGAGCGTTCGAATGGAAATATTTTGCATATAAACCGCTCTTTTTCTTTTAGTTGTGTTTTGTGATCGCAAAAAGGATGGGGTGCTGTGCACCGCGTGCTTTGCACCGTGATATGCACTTCTCGATCCGATCATGTTCCGGACAGTCGGGATGCATTAGGTAATTTTAATTTAATTTAGATGTACTTTTATTAGTAAAAAATCAAAATACATCTGGGCCATTCAAAACACGATCGGACGACCGAGAGGTGCTCAGCAAAGTGCAAAGCACCCCCAAATTTCGTAAAGTATGCCCAACGTCATCTACGTAGAGACCTAAAACATCCACAATACTACTGCTCCCACGTCCCAAGTGGATGGTCCATTTTCATTATTTGGGAGCTCGTAAAAAATTGTCTATATCTTTTAGTAATTTATAGTAGTACTTTTTATATTTATAGTACTTTTTATATTCAATGTAGATCTTATTTAATGGTCTCAATTAGTTTTATTAAAAGAAATTTTCGAAATCATGAAAAATGTCGTAGATTATGAAATATAGACAATTGTTTGAGTGACACGATTGTCCAAAAGAAGTGAGCAATTTGGGACGGAGTGAGTACTACTAACCATTTGATTGGAGCTCCCGTTCTCAGGTTTCACTATACGCTCATGTTTTTAGTTCTTGTTCTTACGAATGTTACTAGCAATTTAAGAAATGTTTGAAAAACGCTTTAACGCTCTGCTGTCCATTTCTCTCACGCTCATGCACACACATTACATTACTAGGTTAGATCCTCATGGTCTCGTCAAAGCATTTTGTAAAGAATTAGTATGAGGTCCATTATACATGTTTGTACCTTACCCAATCCACCTCACCTTTTCAAAAGCTCTAGTGTCCACTATGGTGAATTTTGTAAAGCCCAAGGTCCACTCCTAATTTTTCACGGTACAAAAATGCTCATGTGAGACAAGTCGTTCTTCATATCTTTTTAAGAACTGCAAAACACACAGAAATCGAGTGAGGGGGAAAGATTGTTCTTTGTCATAGACTCATCGATTGGGCGTTGTTCGGAGACTCGTCGAAGCTTCCATGGTGCTGCTTCGTTGCCGAATCGGCCATCACCGCCTTCCATGACTACTTCGCCTCCGTGACCCCTGAAATTTCAACCATCTCTGTGAGCTTTTTGCTACTACTATGGCTAAGATGGAAGTGGAGAGATCAGGGAGAGAATCTAAAGAAGCAATCTCATCACCGTTTGAGTTCATATGTAGCTTTTCATTTTTGTTTACTTGTTATTGGTTTAATACTCATGTCATTGTTGGATTCTAGTTCTTGCTGTTGTTATTATTTGTGTGCTAATGCTGCCACAATTTTGATTATAGTTCATGCGTGCCATGTGTTTGACGAAATGCCCCAGTGGCTTTCTATCCTTAAAACACACTAGGATTCAATCCGAATAAGTGCGATACTTACCATACTTGGTTCAAATGTATTGAAGACATTCAAAACCGTATGTTGTATCATGAAAATACAACTTCCAACTTATGACTCATGCCACAGTATTGCTAAAAGAGACGTTGAGGACGTTTGACCGTTGTTTGTACCCGTTGAGACTGCTGTCTCTGTTTGTTAGATTGCCTGAAATGACTTTCCCAGATTGTGCTAAAGAATCTTGAGGTTAAGGGTTAGCCGTGTATAAGACTTTAATCTCGTGCGTGATTCTGAAGCCCATAAAACCTAGATGCTCCCAGAAAATGAACTGAAACAAAAATCGGAAGATAAGGTCAGCTTCATTGAAAACTACCTGATAGGTTGGTCTGTATCATTGAAAAAGTACCTCAGGCAAATTTGGCGACTCTAAAATTCAGCGTGTCATTTATTGACAGCAAAATTATTTCACTCTCATGTCTTGGTCAGTATCTTGTGTTTGCAAGTAGCATTACTATCCTAGTGTCCACAACTTTCTTGGATTTTTAAATGCAAAGAAAGAATTACGAGATTTCATCTGAACCATTTTTACCTAAAAAAATGCACGTGAGGTTTAAACAATATGTAGGCAACATTACCTGATAGCTTTAGCTAATCATCCGATTGCTTGCTGTCCAATTCAAAGTAGTAGCAAGGGATTCCACAGAGGCGAAGAGAATAGCATTTGTATTTTAGTGCGTACTTGGATTCAGATGTGGTTAACTGAAATCACAAGAGGTAGTTATCTGGACTCACAAAATGTGGTTATCTATACTACTTTTTTTTAAAGCCTACTTGGAATTAGATGTGGTTATCTAGACTTATAAGAGGTGGTTATCTGGACTCACAAGATGTGGTTATCTAGAGAGAGAAAGAGAGATCCATTTCGCAAAACTAAATGTTAATTACCACGGCCTATAGAACAGTGATTACCGTTAAAATTACGTTGACATACATTGTAACGCCCCAAAAATTTGGGTTTGTTAATAAGAAATACATAAACAATAAATAGGGTTTTACAACAGTTTCTCAAAGGGAATTACATAAATCTCCATGCCAAATATAATCATTCTCTACAGAGTCGACTAGGTTTCTCTACTCCATCGCACGTCTGTCTATCCCGGCGGTATCCTGCTCTGCCCCGTAGGCCTTCCAACCATAGTTCTCTCCTCCTGTCCATCTCTACAGTCTGGCATAATATGTCAGAGTCGCAGAGCAACATCGTGGTATTATGCCAGGGTTACACAAGTGCAACACCGTGAGCGATAACGCCCAGTAGTCTACACTACCCAATCTCTAACTAGCAATTCTAGAACAATAAGTTCAAAAACAGTATATAACACTTTTGAACAGTAAAACCATGCAATGCACCATGCGTGTCTATGCGGATCAGAGTAACATGCGCAAAACAGTGTCACGTGTCAATTTCTCAAAACGGTTCTCATTTCAATAACTCATCACATGTCTCAAATCTTTTTTTCGTATAGTGCCTCTTTCAGCATTCTTCTTCAAATTTCAACCAAGTCATTATCTCACACCGCTCTAAAAGTTATTGGTCCGCTTATGCCTCCTCTTAGCTGGCGGCACCAACCTTTCCGCTCGAGGCCCCGGTTGTTGTCGTGCATCACTGAACCTAACCAGTCTCTTTGCACGGTCCGTCCGCCCCGCGACTCACACGACACAGTCCCGACCGTTTCATATCACTGAACTTAACTAGTCTGTTTATGAGGTCCGTTCACCGTGTGTTGTGCACGCTTAGCCCTTACCACCAAGTTCACTCCATGAAAATGGGGCGGTGCATTGCTGCACTACCACATCAATTCCAATCCTCCAAGTTCTCCCCGCGGAACTTGAGGTGGCAACAAATCCATCTCATCACATTTAATCTCTAAAATCTCATTTTATTTCATTTCTCGAAAATTTTATTTCTCATTTCAAAAATCCATTTTCATTCTCATCTCTTCTTTTCTCAAAAACAGTTATTCAAATGTTCTCATTTCCCGTGTCGTAACGTATCGTGTACGTGCTCAATGTCATATGTTCAAAATAATGCCCATGCAATATTTTCTAAACACTTTTCCCATAAAATCATATTTTTCTTTTGAAAAATTTTCCACACAAAATCATGCACTTAATGCACCAACTTTCTCAAAAATAATATAATTTCTTCATAAATTTTATTTTCTAACAAAAATCAATTCCTCTCTTTTTTTCTTTTTAAAACTGCACTTATTTCTTCTCTAAAAGAAATAAAATTAGTAAATTTTCTTTTTCTAGCAATTTCTTCAAAAAGGCTTTTTCTAGAAATTTCATGTCCAAAAGATTTAAACACTTTTGTCATAAAACTTTCTCACCAAAAATAAATTTAAACAAGTAATAAAAATCTTCTTTTTAGAAAATCTAATTTTTCTAAAAAGATACTTTCTAATTCTCTAGAAACTTTTTTTTTCCCCAAGAGACTTTGAGAAAATCTTTCTTTTTATTTAAGGAGAATAATTTTAAGAAACTCTTAAAATTTTCTTTTTCATCACAACAATATATATATATATATATATATACAATAATCTTCCGATCAAGGACCCTGATGGAAGCCAAAAACCGCACCTCTTCATCGCTGCCGTTGGATCATAACGGACGGCTGTGATCTAAAAGACCCACACGCGGGTCAAAATTGCAACACGGGTTGGATCCAAAAGAAGTTCGCGGGTCAAATTACCTATACGGGTTAAAACATAAAACCCCAGTCCCATTCTTCTCCCATACGATTCATTTCAAACGAAGAGAGAGAAAGTGAGAGGAGAAAAACCAGACGACGAACGCGAGAGAAGACGACGACGAAGAAGAAGATCGAACGGGTAATTTGTAACGTTTCTCTCTCTCTCTCTCTCTCACATTTCTGACTCTCTCTCTCATTTCTGAGTTTCGTTCTAACTTTGAGTTCGAATAAACCCTAGGTTTGAAAGTACCACAGGAAGTGAGATTTCGAAGCCCCTAAACGAGAGATAAAACGATACCAGACGACTGGAATCAAAAAGACGACGAAAAAGATGGATCCCCCAAGGTTGGTCTCTCTGTTTGTCTCTCTGTGTCTATTGACTCCATGTGAAAAATTATCTGATATGAACCCTGTGCATTGTTTGGGACCAAGTTGTCACAATAGTAGACGACTAGTAGTGTCAATTTGGGTTAATGATAGCAATTTTTCTTTCAGCTTTTTTATCAATTTTTGGTGGAGCTAGCTTTCATGGTCATATTGAATTATTTATATCTCACAGGATTGGATAATCACAAAGACAACAAGTAACAACAAAATTGCAACTTCTATAACGGTAAATGTAAAATCCTGCAATCAAAAGTTGGCTGTCCTAAAAGAAATTAAAATATGTAAATGTGCAAATGCAATAAGAACTCACAAAGTCATGTCAAGCACCCATGAGTTTTTTACATACCCTGAATACCCAAGTAATTTTTTAGCACCAGTCAAAAATTGAAGTAAGCCAACTAGCACCATCAGAAGCATTAATTTAAAAATTGATCTTGCCCTTTGGTTCATCCTACAAAATCTTGACTGCTTGACTATGGTAAAAAGCTATGCCAATGAAAAAAATATCCCCTAACAAATGAATGTTCTTATAGCATTAACAAAGAACATGCTTGGAAGCCCATGGATTGTCAGGTCAAGGCTACTTCTATGTGACCTTTTCTTATTAAGTTCTCCAACCTGAAACCATAGTTTTTGGACCCTAGTTTTTCGACTGTGCAACCCTAGTTTTTTGGGGAAAAAAATTCAACTGTGAAATGTTCAAACGAAACCCTAGTTTTTCGAAATACAAAAGATTAAATCAAAACGGCAAAACCTTAGTCATTTGAAGTCGAGCTTAAAACCCATTCGAAATCGAAACCTAACTTACATGAAATCGATCCAAATCACGTTCTTGAAATCGATTCAAATCACGTTCGAAACCCAACAAATCGACACTTCGAAGGAGAGAGAGTCAGAAATGTGAGAGAGAGTCAGAAATGTGAGAGAGAGAGAGAGAGAAACGTTACAAATTACCCGTTCGATCTTCTTCTTCGTCGTCGTCTTCTCTCGCGTTCGTCGTCTGGTTTTTCTCCTCTCACTTTCTCTCTCTTCGTTTGAAATGAATCGTATGGGAGAAGAATGGGACTGGGGTTTTATGTTTTAACCCGTATAGGTAATTTGACCCGCGAACTTCTTTTGGATCCAACCCGTGTTGCAATTTTGACCCGCGTGTGGGTCTTTTAGATCACAGCCGTCCGTTATGATCCAACGGCAGCGATGAAGAGGTGCGGTTTTTGGCTTCCATCAGGGTCCCTGATCGGAAGATTATTGTATATATATATATATATATATATATATATATATATATATATAAAATATAGCTACTAATTACTTAGTGGAAAATTTCTAGAAGAATAATTACCAATTCTCTCTCCACATGTTTATTAATAAAAAACTTCTAATTTTTCTTACAACAAATCTAATGAACCCAATGTAAACTTTATTAGTAAAAAGTAAACCCCTTTCCAAGCATAATCAAACCACTAATTTTAGGAAGAACCATTCAATTAGTAAATTAATGAAGTAACCCACTCAATTTAGTTAGTACTTCCAATAAAGCTTAATTAATTTAATTAGAAACTTTCTGGTATCTCATATTTAAACTTTGTCTTCTAATTTCTCTTAATCAACTTCTAATCAAGTTAATTTGATGAAACCAACCACTAATTGCATGAAGAATCTTCTAATTAAAAACTAATCAAAACCCTTCTCTTATTTTCAACATGAAATCCTCTCATTAAACTTTCTTAGAAACTAAGTAACAAGCTTGGAACCCTTAATACATGCATAAATTTGCTTAAACAAGCTTCAAATCCCAACGTAGAAAACTAACTAGAAATTACTTATTGAACTAGAAACAACTAATTAGAAGAATGGTTTAGTAAACTACCTCAATTTGCGGGTGTTAACCAAAAGCCGAAAAGCAATCCTTGGTGTGGAGGCTCCTTAATTAAATCAACTTTCTTACTAATTAACTTAGTAAGAAGCTAATTAGGGTCTAAGTAGGGTGACTAAGTGGTGGTTAAAGTAGGTTTAGAATAGGCTTTGTTTGTTGGGAAATAAGAGAGCACACAACTAGAAAGTATAAAAGGTGGTGTTTGGCCAAAAGAGGAATGGCCTAAATAGACAAATGGGTTCTCTCTTTCTCCCTAAAAGCTACGGCTCTCTCTCCCTCCCTATATGGCCAAACCACTTCCATGTGGGAAGTAACTTGTGCAATAAATTTTGCACATGGGAAGTACATTGTGGTTACAACTTCCATCCTAGGCAGAGCCGGCTCTGAGTTTCTTGAGGCTTAAAGCGAACTTTTTAAAGGAAAAAAAAATGGGCCTTCAATTTTTTTTGCATAGTGAATGATACTTGAGAAAGAAAAAACATTCATTAGGAAGGCAATGCAATAATTTGAGACCATAAGTACCCATAATCAATAGCCATTACAATACATTGAAAATTGTCATTTAAAGATTACTCTTCTCGCGTTTTTAGCAGCAAAAGTACTAATTAAACTTGCATAATTAAGTTTCTCCACCATAGCCTTTTCAATAGACAACATAGCCAATCCGTTCGGTCTCTCTTGTGACATCGTCGATCTAAGATAAGTTTTGATAAACTTTAACTTCAAAAAACCTCTTTCACCAGAGGCAACTGTAAATCGGAATAGTCAACAGTATTCTGTACGCAATTCACACATTCAGAAAAACAAACTATCCATTGTCTTCAAGTAATTGAGCACATCAATGGGCTTTTTTTTTGGGTAAAATTTCTCTCAAGACTTTCAAATCCAAACATAATCCTTCCCATCAATATCAGAAAGCTCATCTCTTTTCAAAATATCTTCAAGATTACATTTGGGCCCTTTCACTTGGGCCTTATTTTAAATTAGGCCCACAAATTTTTTAGACAAATTAAACTTAATTTTTTTTATTGACCTAGTAACTATATGGACTTATATTATTGGGGGCCCCAAAAAATAGACAAAATTTGGAGGCTTAAAGCGGTTGCTTTACGGGCTTTAGCCCAGAGCCGGCTCTGATCCTAGGTTTTAGGCTTGGTCCTAGGCTATGTGCTTGCAAGTTAAGGAATCTTGGGGAATTCTAATGGGAGAAGTAACGTGGGAAAATATGGGTGGTAGAAATAGGCCTCTGGTTGTGTAGGGTTTTGCATGATCACCTTTGATATGGGGTGTTTTTGGGGACTTATACACAATATTGTGCATGTGCTAGCATGGTACCCTAGGGTAGGCAATTCATAGGGAGAATATGCTCCCTTAAAACATGGAAGCATGTTTTGTGGAACCTTGAAGGCAAGGGCTTCTAGGTTTCTTAGGTGTAGGCTTGTAGCATGTGCTCTTATTCAAGCAAAACATGTGCTTGTAAAACTAGGCTTTTAAGGAAAGATTTTTGGGCAAAGTTGGAGCAAAATTGGGCACCCTATCCCCCTCTAAATGGCTGCCTCTCTCTCTCTCTCTCTCTCTCTCTCTCTCTCCATGTGCACTTAAAGTATCCCCTATGTGCATGGGTTTCTAGGAAATTTCCTAGACTAGAGAAGCACATGCACTAAACTTGGTGGCTAAGTATTTCAAGAAGTTTCTTCCCACTTTCCCATATGCACATGTCTAAAATCAGCAAAAACAAATCTAGTGAAAATCTACTAGTATAAATATACTAGCACAAAGAAAATAACTAGCGGCCCTAATAGTATAACTTTAAGTAATTTACTAGAGAAAATATATAAAAAAAAAATTTATAAACGAAATTTTTTATTTAGCAAAAATTCGGGTTGTTACAATCTATCCCCCTTAACAAATTTCATCCTCGAAATTCGAAACGCTCGTGGTCGGAAATAGGTATGGACTGTTACCTCTTAGTTAGTATGTCTTCTAGTGTTTGTATCGTCTTCTCTGTCTGGTCGTCGGTCTTCGAGTGAAAAGCTGTTCTGAGATGAATGTTAAAAATTGTTTTTGGGAAATCCGAACCGTCCAATGTGTTCATAAGGTGTTTTCAAGGGTCTACACGAAAAATCTTAAAAAAAAAATCACCGGGAAGGGCTTGATCCAAGCAGTTTTTCGCAAAAACTGTATGTTTACAATTTTGTGAAAAACTGCTCGGGTCAAGCCCTTCCCGGTAATGTTTTTTAAAGATTTCCCGCGTGGACCCTTGAAAACACCTTTTGAACACATTGGACGGTTTGGATCGTCAGAAAAATGCTTGGATCAGGGAGGTCCGGAAGTCCAGAGTCCGGATAGGAAGTGGAGCATATATATATATATATTATACATACACACACACACACACACATTGAAATAAACTTTTTTCCATAGTCAATTTATTTTCTAATAGAACGTTTCATTCCACTACCATACTTCACTTCCAAGATTAATTTCCTAAACAACTATATATGATAACATATTCCTGCAATTTCAATACACTAAACATTTGCAAGTGGTGGCTAGCTAATGCGGTAGAGCTTTTGGATGCCCCACACTGCATTCCGGAATCGAGTCACATTCCCCCCCCCCCCCCATGTAATAGATTAGGAATGACGAATGACAAAAAAAAAAAAAAAAACTCACACGGCTTGGGCTTAGTGATCAATTGATTTTCTAATCCTTTTGCTCTGTAACTAACTTTCTAATCCAATACTCTATTTCATGTCCCTATTCCTTCACTAATTATTAGTATTCTACACTTCTTTAGTTGATTGATGATAGTAAGTTTTGGTGATTTTAATAGAATTGGTTTCAATAAAAGTTTTGATTTATTTTATCTATAAAATTTTAAGTACTTTAAAATAGTTTATGAAGATGATATCTCAATTTTAAGCGAACCGTGATTCAAAACCAAAACCGAATCGTACTTTAATGGTTTGGGTTGGTTTGTTCTATGAATTTTATGGGTTGGTTTGGTTCTCTAAGTTCATAATCCATAAATAATGTTTTGGTTCTTGGTTTAGTACAAAATAGAACTAATCCGGCTTATGCTCACCCCTAACTCAGGCCAACAAAAAAGATTCAAACCGTTCATCTTGTAGCTTTCACATTCATTGTAAATATGTGTGAAAAACCAGCTTGACCGAAAATCGAAAGATGCATGAAAAAGAATCATTTACCGTGGGAGTGGGCAGTGAATATGATTTTGAGCTTAAATCGTTAGGTTTAAACAATTTGTTTGTATTGATATTGGTCTTCAATCAAAACTATTTTCCCACACATATTCTACAATGCAAGATCTACGAGATGAATAGTTTGGATTTTATTTTTGAGTCTGTGATGGAGCCAAAATAATTGAGTTTGTTGGAGTATGGAGGGGAGCTTAACTTGTTTGTCAAATAACACCCAAAAAATAGAGGGTCATAACTAGGGTAGGGGTGACCATTTTGGCAGACCCGCTTTGATCCTTCACGTTCCCCGCACCGTTCAGGTAGTGGCCGGATTCGAGGACTTTTTCGAGAATCGGGTAGAATATGGGATAATTTTTTAAAAATTTCAAAAAAAAGGGTAGGGGATGGTTTGAGCTTGTCCCTGCCCTGAAATTCCTGTTATATATGTAGGTTAGGGTTTCATAGTTTTATTCACACTTAAAAATTTCTGTAGACTCCTCGATTTTGACCTGGGATACTTGCCAAGCACTCCCGATGATGAGAAAACCACCCGTGCGTACCTTGAAGCTAAGAAAGAGGCTTGAACTTGCACTAAACCACCTCAAACACCCTAAACCACTCCTAAATAATCTAAATCAACCCAAATGAACAAAACACCCCTCAAAGTATCAAAATAACCAAAAATTAACCCCTGAGCTGAAAGGGCTTTGAGCGCTCAAACCCCCTGTTTGAGCGCTCAAACCCCCTGTCCAGTTTATTGCTGGTAGGGTATTTAATGATGAGATTCTGATTGCATGACATGCGTACAGCCGCCAAATTGCCGCTCGTATGCATGCAATAGACCCCAGAGTGGGCCTAATTTGTCCTAATTGGACCACCATTTCAATTAAACCCATTTTCACCCCATTTACCTCTATAAAACCCACCCTTTCACCTTATTTACAGGGGTTACATCTCAATACACTCAACCACACTCTGATTTTTCACTCTCTCTCTCTCTAGAACTCCATTTCCAGAGCTTTCTCACCAACCTCACCCTTTAATCCAAGCTCCATCACCTTCAATCAACAAGAACCCACTTGATCCTCATATTCTCTCACTACAACACACCATTATCCACTCGAAATTAACTCAATCCAGCCCACACTCCTCCTATTCTGTCCAAAATAGCCCACATTGTGCTTTCATACCTAGCCAACCCTAACTCATCCATTAAACCATCAAGTTCAAGCTTAAATCAAATCCTAAAGGTAGTAATACCTTGTAAAAGTTACGGGTTGGTGCTTTTGAGGAAGACCAGTGGGTTCATGGAGGTCCCTTATACCTCTAATGAACTCACAAGATCTTAAATATCCAAGAAAAACACTTTACAAAATCCCAGCTCAAGATGGCTTGAGCGCTCAATGTCCGTACATTGAGCGCTCAAACTATCTGAGCTTCTTCTATATTCTGTGGTTTTTTTATCATCTTTAATGATGGTACTTCCTTTCTCATGGCTTCTGATGGGTCAAAACTCTTTCGAACCCATATGTTTTGCTTTTTTATCATTGATCAAAGACCCCAAAAGCCATAAAAATAGTGTGGATCATCATCAAACCCATGTTGGTGTGGTTTTGTAAAATGAACAAAAACATTACATCTTCTTAGATAGTAAAGAGATGATTCCAGTGCATGCCAACATCAAAAGTGGTCAAAAGCCACGAGAATCCATGCTCTTAGAATGGTGTTTGAGCGCTCAAACACATCTCTTTGAGTGCTCAAACCCTGTTCTTGTTTATGTTTGTTGATAAGTTTATTTCGACGTTATCCTTTGTTTTAAGTTTGATGTGGTGAGTGTGTGTGATGTTGTTTGGCTAAGCCAATTTGATCCTCTCTCCCTCTCTCATTCTAATCATGCTTACGCATGGCCCTCACTCAAATGGACACCTCAAGTTTATTTTATCAATGTTTCTGAAGTCTTAAGTTCAATCATGCCATGTAGTTTCATTTCAAGGTTGTTAATGATCAAACAAAGGCAGAAAAACATCCAAAAAGCTTAAGCCATGAAGAGGGTTTGAGCGCTCAAGCTCTATTCTTCGAGCGCTCAAACTTCCTTCTGATCCATCAAGTGCTTTCATCATGTAAGTTGTCCAAAAAGGGGTTAAGCACTCTGGAAGTTTCATAGCTATCCACTCTCACTCCTTGTGTCTCCATTGCCTTGTTTGGATCATTTTCAAGCTTCAAGTTTATGTTAGCATGATTATGCCTTTCTGCTCAGTCATCAAAGTATCATTTTCAAGCAGTTTAAAGCACGTCAAACATGTTTACAACAAACCAGAATCATTAGAAAGCATCATGAGAATGTGTGGGAGAAAGAGGTTTCGAGCGCTCATACTGTCCTCTTTGAGCACTCAAGCCTCCGAAGGAGGGTCAAATTGGTTTAGTCCATTATGTGTGTTGTTTATGTTATTTTCAGCTTTTAACTCCTGTTTAGCATGCATTAATGTTGTTTTTCTGCTGTTTGTTGTTGTTTATAATTTGCATCCATCTATCATCATCATCACTCATGTAGTTCACACCTCACATGCATACACCGTAGTCTATTGTCGTGCTAGCATTGATACATGGTTCCCATCCCCATTTCCCCGTACTTGTTCAAAGTTGAATTATAAACATTTCCCATGATCCGACAAAAGTCAAGTAGAGACCGGTCTTCGAACCGGGTAAGGGGGGTGCCGTAAAACCCTTCTGTGGACGGCCCGCGGAAATGGTTCGGTTTTGCGTTTGAAAAGATTGTGATTGTCATAGTCGCCACCCGGATTTGAGGTCCGAACCCGAGAAACCGATTAAAAATGACTCATTTGCCCATTGAAAAAGATTTTATTGGTCATGGCGGAACCAAAGATTTCTCGGATTCGGGGGTTTGGTTACGAGAGGGGAAGGGTTTTACGGCACCCCTCTCGCCCGGTCCGTGAACCGGTCTCTACTCAACATTTTGTGGGATTTTGAGAATATTTGAAATTCGATTTATCCACGTAGATGGGGGAATCGGGGACAAGAATCACATAACAACCATATATACGCAAAAGATACGAATCTACGGTGGATACTCGTGCACGTGATCTACATAGGTGATGATGATAACAATAAAGAAAATCACTCCAAATATTCACAGAAATAAATAAAAACAGAAATTGTTCTTTGACACGAGAGATTATAGAACATAAGATACTGATTCACAATCTGGATCCCAGAATAGGGATTGAGCGCTCAAGGGTGATGGCTTGAGCGCTCAACCCTCATTCCTCTCATGCATTTTCCTGTTGGTTTTTCATGATTAATCACATTTGAAGCTCATTGACACTTCAGAAATGACTTGGGAGTGTCAAATTAGAAATTGTCCACAAAACAGTTTGAGCGCTCAAGGCTCATGGATTGAGCGCTCAAACCAGTTTCTGGTTTCTATGAATTCAAGCCTCTTCATCACTTCTTTGCTCATTCTTTGTAAGATCAATCACTAATAAACCCTTTTAATGAAGAAATAGACTAAAACATAAAGCTTTGATCTTCCAAAGAATGATAAAAGAAGAAGACCACCACGAATCAACAAAGGAAAACACTCAAAAGGGTATGTGAGAGAGAGATCCAGATCATAAGCACAAATATAACAACACACACACGCCAGAAAGAAGTTAAACCTTGATCCATCATCGAAAGAACTAGCAACCAGCAAATGGCCCTAGAACAGCTTGAGCACTCAAAGGCATGACCTTGAGCGCTCAAGCCATAATATAGCTTTCTGATTTCTAACCTTTAAATAGATTTTTGATGATTCTCAGGACCTCCAGTATATTAAACAAGAGTGATTAAAGGTGGTTCAGTCACTATCTACCCTTTTAAAACAAGGTTTATACACATTAAAATCATAAAAAGACTAAAAGGTGTACATGCATGAACATTTAAGATGTAAAAGATTATTTGGAAAACGAAATAAACACCTCAATAGCCTTTTTATGTTGATCAAAAAGTCTGTATAAAGCCCAAAAGCATAAAACAGTGACTAACCAGAACTGGGCTTGAGCGCTCAAGGTCTGAGGCTTGAGCGCTCAACCCCTGCTGTAACTGTAGATTTTGAAAATGCTTTGATTATATATTTTGGACCTTGTAAGCCCAATGCAAGTATAAAGAACTTGCTTGAACCTACTGGTCTCTCTCAGAAAACCCAAAATGTGATATTTCACATATTAACTACCTTTTTAACTTGATTGAAAGCTTGAACTTGATTTTGGGCTTGGGGATGGACGATTATGGATGTTTGGTTAGTATTCTGGATGGGTGAAACAGTGTGTGAGGTTTTATTGATCAATAGATGATGAGTCGAAATGGTATTTTGAACTTGAAAGATGATTTTGTAGATGGTTTTGATGTTGTATGGAGTGGTGTTGTAGAGAGAGAGAGTGAGAACGTTTTCTGGAGTAGTAAGAGCAATAGGAGAGCTGGAGTGTTTCAGTCAGCAACCCCAAAACCAGGGGTAGAGGTTGATTTTTATAGAAGGAAGAGTGGGAGGGAAGTGTAGAGAGAGAGAGTGTGGGGTTTGATTTTAAAAATGGGGGAACCCCAAAACCAGGGGTAGAGGTTGATTTTTATAGAAGGAAGAGTGGGAGGAAGTGTAGAGAGAGAGTGTGGGGTTTGATTTTAAAAATGGGGGTTAGGGGTAGTTTTAGGTGTAGTTTTAGGGTTGTGTTAGAGTGTATTATACGTATTAGGATCGTAGGAGATCACCCCAGACGCTCCCATGCAGAAAATCTCATGATTAGATGCTCTGCAGATTCCTGACTGGGATCAGAGTTGAGCGCTCAAATTCGTAGGCTTGAGCGCTCAAGGTGTTTCTCAGGGGTTTGAGCGCTCAAGGTTCTTGGTGGCAGATTGATGGTTTGGCTTGATTCAACAATGCTTAGGTTGGTTTGGGCTGTTTTGATTGCTTGGGTAATGTTTGGTTGACTCTAATCAAGTTCAAGCCATTTTCACCAGTTTCGGGTAGTCGTAATTGGTCCGTTTCATCATCGAGAATGCTCGAGCGCATCCCAGGTTCAAAATCAGGGTGTCTACACCTTCCCCTCTCGTAACTGAGCTCCCGAACCCAAGATAATATGGTGATGACGGGCCAGTATCCAAACCTTATCCTAAAAATGAGGCATGAGTCAATCGAGTTCGGTTCCTCGGGGACAATCTGCTAAAACCCGGGTGGCGATTCCGAATCGATGAGAAATCGAGATCTCCGGAGGGGCGTCCACAATTTCTTTCACAGTTTCTCATCAGCGTTGCACCTCTTCTTCCTGTAACCCCACCTTTGATTTTAAGCGTTTGGTTTCTAGTCTCTTTGAACTTTCATCTCATATTATGTTCGCATGAGATTTTCAAGATACGCTGATGAAACCAAAAGTTCTTGGGTTAGAGCAACTCCAGCCTTGACTCTTTTTTCCCTCAAATTTGATCAAAAAATTGAGTAAAAGCTCACTTTGGTATCATCCACTCCAGTGGTAAGCTCAAATTTTACTCAAAATCTGCTGTTCCGACCGACCAAAACCCTAGAAGTGTTCCACGACCACCAGCAAAACCCTAGCCGTTGCTGCAGTTCCGATCGACCAAAACCCTAAGAAGTGTTCCCCGACCACCAGCAAAACCCTAGACGTTGCTGAAGTTCTGACTGACGAAAACCCTAGATCGATCTGTGTTCTGCTAACAAATCACATCCACTGCGACTGAGAAAATCACATCGACGACGACGACGGCGGTAGTGGAAGGTTAACGACGACAGCGGCGGCGGAGTTCCGGCGACAAACACCACCACCAACACGACTTCACATCCACTGGGGCAAGCATCATGACCGTTGACCACCCAAAAGGAGCCGTTGGAAATTTGATTAAAGGTTTGCGTCTCCCTTGATTTGGGGAAAAATCTGAGTAAAACTCAATTTGATATGGGTTTGGTTCAAAGACTGGAGGGGATTTTTGGGTGGTTTTACTCAGATTTCAAATCTGATTCTGAGTTTGAGTAAGGGCTGCAGTTGCTCCTAGTAAGATAACCGCATCATTTTCGTTGAGATAATGTTATGGTTCAGGTTTATATTCTCGAATTTGTTAAGAAACTTGGCTTTACCTTTTCTCGTTTATATTGTGATCACAAAATTATACAAGGACATAGCATTTCAAAAAGTGGTAGTACTAGACATATTACATTGTTGATCATCTTCTCACTCTTTTTTTTTGTCAATTTTTTTTGTTAAGGTTTGGATCCCCGATTCCTTGCGGGGATTCCCGTTCCTCGTATTGGAGTAGGGATGGAGGTTAAAATAATTCCCAAGTGGAGATCGGGGAGGGGATGGGATGGGGATTGATATGGGTTTGGAGATTGGGGACGGGGTTCGTGATATCCACCCCTTACCTTCCCCATTGCCATCCCTAACTAAGGCAAGAGATCACCTATAGTGATATGTAATCCGTTCCAATTTGTATATGAATTCCGGTAATCATCCTTTTATAAAAAAAATAATGTATATTTTATGATTTATTAGAAAAAAAAAAAACTGTACTATGCACTGGATGAATTTTTGTAGATACAGTTAGCACAAGTTCATCAATCATTCACCCTATTTTCCATAAACCAAAGAAAATTTAATTTAACGAAATACAGTACCTCTGAAAGTTCGTTTGGCTTAATGTAGACCCCAAAGCTTCTTTGTCATTTGGCAACATTCCTACGTGTAAAAAATTAATAGTAACTAACAAACGGAAGTAACATTTTCTTGCAATGATCAACTTCACAAAGATAGGGACTACAAATAAAACTGAACATAACCGTACTGATATGCACGATATATTTTTCCAGCAAAGCTTTCCTTAACGTACTGTTTTCATGCTCTTCACCGTCAAGGTTTCTTCCTGATTTAATTGTGAGTAAATTGTTTTTTTATTTTTTTAATTTTTTTTTAACTGCAAGTAATTTGCTTGAGCCAAGATATTTATTTAGTTGCAATATTTACACCATTGCAATAAGCCAAAAAAGAGTGCAGAGAGAGAGAGTTCTACAGAGAGAGTGAGATCTGGGAAAGGTTTCCACCGCCTCACCCCTACCGCCCCCTTCCCCTCCTTTCTTACCCCTTTTTTCTCTTCCTTCTCCCTCCCCCTTTGATCCAGAATCCCTCTCTCCCAGGGGGCGAAGCCAAAATTAAATGTCAGTGGGGTCAAATTCTTAAAGTAGAATAATAGAAAAAAAAGAAGCGGATCACAATGCGAAATAGAAAAGGAGGTAAATGAAGTAGATATCTATTAATAACATATAATTTCATTTACAATTGATCCCCAAAAGATACACTGAAATGCCAAACAAAAAGTAGTTTAGATATCCAACCTATAACCGTGTCCACAACCGACTACAAAAAGCTACACTTGAATGCCAACGAAAAATAGATAAGCAGATATCGATTTAAAACCTATAACAGCGTTTACAAATTACAAGTGACCCCGACGATGTTTCATATTTTGAAATCGTAGCATAATAGACTCAATATACACAATCAAGCTGCATGCAACTTGTTGCAATCATGCGGTATATGAACAATGTATAGAAAATCTTATTCCGGTTGTTTAAAACATAAAACCATAAAGAAGTATTTTACAGAATCTAAAAAATACTGAAAATAAATATGGATACACAAACCGAGGCCCGTGATATACACGGTGTCCTTAAAACAGATTCGCTGCCTCATCGGGGTGCTAGAGGTTTTTGCCGACGTCTGTCTCCCAGGATACAAGCGTTTGAAAGCTTAATGTGCACCACACTAGAAGCTTGCTTCGAATTGAATTTCTGTGCGTATTACTCTCTCACGGATGAAAAACAAGATGACAAAAGTGCAAGTTGAAGAACACAGCTTTTGTAATGGGATGATTGTCTATTTTTAACTCATGCAGGGCTGCCCTTATATAGGCAAAAAATCTGAGTTGGAAACAAGAAAGCCAAGGTCATGCATGACCTACTATGATCAACACCTGGGCAGACAACCAACTGCATTTGGTAATTGGAATCGATTGCATTGAAGTCTGCATTGAAGAAGATGATGGGGAGAGTCCAGCTGTGGTGGAAAGAAAGAAGATGATCTCCTCTTGCTTTGCCCAACCCGGCTCCTGCAATACCAGACTAAAGCAAATTGCTTCCGGTTTGCTGCTGGACCCGTTGGGCCTAAAAAAGTTTATTACAAGCCCAAAATAACTTGGTCTAAGTCCAATCCGAAAGCTCGGTAGCAAAAATCCAATTCAAACATTGAAAATGTAACGCCCCACATTTTGGGAAAATCGTTATGGATTATTATTACAATTTAAAGTCGGTCTTAAACAGTAATAATAATAACCAAAAATACATATAGATGGTTGTGCTCCATGTCGGCAGCTCCTCTGGCGCCATAGTATTCCTTCTGTTCATCGACATAGTCTAACATAATACGTCGGAGTCGCGAAGCAACATCGTTATATTATGTCAGGGTTACACAAGTGCAACACCGTGAGCAAGGACGCTCAATAGATACCCTACCCCAACCTTAAACTAGCAATTCTAGAACAATATTGTAGGTGGCAGGTAAATGGTAATATCATGCATTTTCAAATATTAGAGTCAAATCAAATCGAAGTGCAGCTTTACAAAATCAGTGTCTCGTATCATTTTAAAATCAGAGTGCAATATCAGTATCTCGTATCATTTCTCATAATAGCATTCTTCTTCAAATTTCATCCATCTCAACATCTCACATCTCGAAAGTTATTGGTCTGTTCTACCACCCCATTGTAACGGTCACCAACCTTTCCGTTCGAAGTACCGGCCACCCATATTACTGACTTCCCGCAGTTTATGAGGTCCATTCACTCCGCGTCACACACGACGTAGTCCCGGCTATCCATATCACTGGATTCAACAGCCTGTTTATGAAGTCCGTTCACTACGTGTTGTATTGAGAGAGCCTTTGACCACCAAATTTTCCCCGTGAAATTTGAGGCGGAACTCCAAACAACACTACCGTATAGTTCCGTTGAGCTTTGACCACCAGTTCACCCCGGGGAACTGAGGCGGGACTCCAACAACATTAACTTCTCAATTTTCATCACATCATCATTTTCATTCTCATCTCTATTTCTTCTTGTGAAAACAATCGTTCATTTCCTCGAAAAACATGTTGTGTCGTACCGTCTCGAGAAACGTGCACAGACCATAATTTCCATAAAAATTCTCCGTTTCAAATCATTTCACGATAAACTTTCGTTTACAATTATTTCAAGATAACCGTGTTACTTTAGGTATAAAATCTCATTGGTGACTTTCTTTAGACAAATGAGATAACCAGGAGAGTCCCAGGCCGGATGGCCGCACGTTTGCAGTTACTGTCACCATTCCTTTCTTAGATAGCGCGAGGCTCATTTTTTTTGACAGACCGTCAAGGGTGTTAGCCTTGGGTTATATCATAGTCCAAGTATAGTAAAAAAAATTTGAGGTTGCTTTGAGAAAAAGTTTAGTCGGCTGCTTTCCCAAAATCAGTTGGGCATTATAACGACGTAAATTTGAAAAGTCGATTTTCATTCGGGCATTATAACGGCTGCGTGTTGTTTTTCAAAAGTTTATCAGGCATTATAATTGCATATTTTAAAAAGTCGATCTCAAATCGTGCATAGTAACGACTACGTGTGATTTTCAAAGTCTAATTTTTCATAAAATCGCTAATCATCCAACATAATATTGTCTAATCATATTTAAGCACATTTAAGCATAATAACGACATATTTACAATGAACTAGAAAATACTAATCTAGGGTTAAGATAAAGTATCTACCTTAATTCCGATGATTAGTTGGAAGCCGATAAGCTAATTGGATTCTGGCGGAGTAACGGCTGCTCGAACGCTTTCTAGCTAACCTTTCCACCTTTCTAAGATCTAGGGGTGGTTGAGGGTGGTGGAGTGTGGTTGTTGAGGATGAGTTTCACGAAGAACACTTCGAATTTCTCAAGAACACATGAAGAACTACAAAGGTGGTGGAGAAGGTTTTTGGTGTGAGAATGAAACTAATGAGGGAACCTATTTATAGGAAAACAATGAGGCACCCTTCCCCTTCCTCTTGGCCGTCCCTTCCTCTAGGGAAATTGCTTGGCAATTTCCTCCATTAAATGGAGGAACAATAATCTAGCTAGGGTTTATCTTGTCCCCCTAGGTTTTAATGCTAGTTTTAGGATAAGGTCAACTTACTAGGTTCGTTAGAAATGACTAAAAGCGTCCATGTTCGTTGGTTGGGGCGTAGATGGGTAGTTTTGGGTACTAGTTATACACACAAAACTAGTCACGGGGTGTTATAAATATACATACTTATATATGTATAACAGTTAGTAAAAGTAAACATATGTGTCAACTTTAAATAGCCTAATGTGGCTAGTACTATAGGATAAGATGTGTCTCACATTACTTGGGGAATAAGTTCCCCTCCGTTGGGACGAAAAATACTCCGTAAGGTTGGTTTTGTGCGCGAAAAATACAAACTAGTGTACCACGAAAAATAATTAAAGGATTACTACTTTTAAGGAAATAAACAAGTATGTTAGGAAATTCCTAGATAGCCTTAAGAGAATCCAAAAATATAATGCTTCGGATTTTAGAAGAAAAACGGCGCCGAAATGCGCTCGAACGAGCGTACGGAAACACGCCCGTAAAATTATACGGCGAGGGAAGTAATTTCTCACCCCTTTCCTCCCCAAACTGATCTCTCTCTCTCTCTCTCTCTCTCTCACTCTCATTAATTCACAAAAATCCAAATTAGGGTTAGTAAAAGTAAAGTCAAAGTTAGAAGCAAAGTCAAAATTGACCACATGGTTAATTAGGATTTCCAAAATTGGAACATAGGTCTAATTTAGGTATTAAATGGGGCGATGCTAGCTATAAGGACACAAAATAGGAGTTGGGGGATTTGTAGGGCTTTCCGAACGCGATACGGTGTAATACTCGGTGTGTACGCGTTGATTTACGGAGCGGAAAATTAATAAAACGAATTAAACGAATTTTTATTCGAATTACTTAAACTAAATAATAATTTATTTTAATTAGTGATATTAAAAATTAAATATTCAAATTAATAAATCGAATTTTTATTTATGAAATTTTGGGTTGTTACAACCTATCCCCCTTGACAAATTTCGTCCTCGAAATTTGAATTACTCAAAAGATGGAAACAGTTGTGAATAGTTGGCTCTCATGGCTTCTTCTCTTTCCCAAGTTGTTTCCTCCATTCCTCGATGCTTCCACAATACTCGCACTAATCGAATGGTTTTGTTGCAGATATGCTTCTCCATGCTGTCCTGAATTTCAACCGGTTCTTCATCAAAAGTTGCGTCCTCATCTATGTCGAGATCTTCCCATTTTAACACGTGTGTTGGCAGGGCGAGATACTTCCTTAAAATAGAGACGTGAAAAATATTATGCACTCGGTCGAGCTACGACGGCAGTGCCAATCGGTAGGCCACTTGTCCGATTTTCTCCAAAATCTCAAATGGGCCGATATATCGTGGAGAAAGCTTTCCTTTCTTCCCGAATCTAATTACTCATCAAACGACAAGGGTCTGTTCCTTCGATCTGCATAACTTTTCTGTTGGCTCTGCACAGTAAGCAGTCTCTGTTGGATCATCTTGATCTTCTCCGTCGTGTCTCTAACCATTTCAGGTCCTAGCAATCCTGTCTCTCCGGCGTCAGTCCAACAAACCGGTGATCGACAAGGGCGACCATACAAAGCTTCGTAGGGTGCCATCTCTATGTGCTAACCTGATAAATGTTGTTGTAGGTGAATTTTACTAACGGCAGATGTCGTTCCCATTTTCCTGTGAAATCTAAGGCACAAGCCCTAAGCATATCCTCCAATGTCTGAATCGTCCTTTCCATCTGTCCATCAGTCTGCGGATGAAAAGCAGTATTGAGATGGATGTTAGTCCCTAGTGCCATTTGCAGACCTTTCTAGAATTGTGAGACAAATCTAGGATCTCTGTCTGACACAATCGATACTGGTACTCAATGTAGCCGTATGATCTCCTGTATGTAGAGCATTTCCAATGCTTCCATGTTTTCCGTCATTTTCACTGGCAAGAAGTGTGTCGACTTAGTGAGACGGTCAACAATTACTCACACAGCAGTGTTTGACTTTAATGATCTCGAAAGTCCAATCACGAAGTCCATTGAGATATGCTCGCATTTCTACTGCAGAATTGATATGCTCCTATATATATAGGGTAAGCTTCTAGTCCGGACTCCGGGACTCAGGACCTCCACGTTCCCGATATTTTTTTTTATGATCCAAACCATCCAATGTGTTTAAAACGTGTTTTTAAGGGCCCCCGCGAGAAATCATAAAAAAAAAATACCAGGAAGGGCTTGATCCAAACAGTTTTTCACAAAACTGTATATGTACAGTTGGATCAAGCCCTTCCCGGTATTTTTTTTTTTGATGATTTCTCGCCGGGACCCTTAAAAACACGTTTTAAACACATTGGACGATTCGAATTTTGCAAAAACAATTTTTAAAAACTTCAAAACACCAAAAAACCTCCAGTCAGGGATCCTTGACTGGAAATTTTTGGTATATATATACAGTTTTTGTGAAAAACTGCTCGGATCAAGCCCTTCCCGGTATTTTTCTTTGATGATTTCTCCCGGGGACCCTTAAAAACACGTTTTAAACACATTGAACGGTTTCGATTTTGCAAAAACAATTTTTAAAAGTTTCAAAACATCCAAAAACCTCCAGTCAGGGATCCCTGACTGGAAGATCTACCAATATATATATATATATATATATAGTGGTTCGGTCTGGGCTTTGTCCACTGCTCAACCTAGTCCATTAGCCTAAGGAGTCGCTATTTTACTAATTAAACAACAGCTTCTGGTGCCGATTAAATCTTACAACCACAACGCTAACTTTCTTGAGGAGTTAGCCAAATCACTAGAGTTTATCTTCGAAACTCTAAAATCACTCATAGAACAAAACCCTGTTCTGTAGTAGCTCACTGAGAATTTTTGCTAACTCTCAATACAATAAGTGAAAATAATTTGTAAAGCGGAAATCTCTCACAAATAGTAGATTTACAAATTTTTTTCTCAAAGCTCTCATCTGTAGAAGGTCTCCCTTTTTATAGCTGGAATAATTTGAACATTGGAGAACTAGACCGCTGGACCAAAATCTTCAAGCTCAAGCAGTCGATGATCTTTAATTGAAAAATTTGAACGTTTGGAACATTTCCATTGCGGGAAAAATCTTCCGAGCTTGTAGATCAATTCTTGCATCTTCTTGCATCAGAAAGTGTAGTTACCCAGAATGAATTCCCAGAAAGTACATAGAACTTGAAATTCAATGGTCCAAAATCTGGGTATTTTCTGGGAATGTGTAAAATGTAGGATTTTATTTCACAATATGTAAAACGTAGGATTTTATTTTTATTATTGTACAACTAGGGTGACTAATAAATCTAGATTTAAATCACAATTTTATTTGAAAATTTCGGATCGTTACAAGAAAACAAATCGAAATTTTTATTCACAAAAATCTTTTTTTTTTTCCCAAAAAAAAAAAAAACAGGGTGAAAATGCAGGTCGTTACAAAGATGCCCATAGGCTACATCCTTATTTATAGGCTAAACCCTAACTCAACTATAAAATAGAATAATCTTGTTGACCAAGAAATCAACTAAGGGAACTTAAAAAATATAAAAATAAAATAAAAAACTAATCAAAGTAAAGATTCGTCTTAATCTACTTAGGGAAATTACAACTATTACCTAATAGAAATATGCCAAAACAAGTGGCACAAAATTGAAGTTTCTTAAGTCAACTTGTAAATATAAGAATGCTTTCATATGTTAAAACTCCTAACATCTTTGTCCTGGATCAATGTAGCTAGTAATATATAAGGCTTCTTATTGGCCGGCCCTATCTTGTCAAGAGCTTCCTTTCCAAGTCCACCTCATGTCAAACACATTTCACTTAAGCCTTTTTTCACGCGCGCCCATTGGGAATAAATAACTACAGCTTTTCGGCAATAATAAATGAGATAGGTGGTGTCACATCAAGTCACGTGGGAGGTGTGTAGCTGCTTGCTCTCTCTCTCTCTCTCTCTCTCATTTAAAAATAAAATAATTTCGGAAAGAGACTGATTGAGTAAGAGTAAGAAGTAAGATAATTTCGGAAAGACACTGATTCTTTTCCTATTTGTCCGGTTTTAAAATAAAATAATTTCTCTCTCTCTCTCTCTCTCTCTCTCTCTCTCTCTCTCTCTCTCTCATTTATTTTTGATTTAAAAATAGGGAAAACTTCAAAAAAGCCTCCAAACTTTGACCGCAATGCCTCATAGGCCTCCAAACTTTATTAAATGTTAATTGAACCTCCAAACTTTACACATTTCTTTCAATTAGGCCCACGCCGTTTGAATCCGTCAATTTGCAGACGGAAAACGTCGACGTGGCACCTGAGCGCACTTGGGAGCACGACATGTGTCCCTCATACAAAAAAATCAGATGGCTAGGCCACATCCAATCCCCCCTCCACTATGAATCCTTGGCCGATGAAACACACTCATTCTCCTTTTTTGCAAATCGCCACATTTCTCGATCACTAGCCCCTTCGATCTTCTGCCGTCAACCATGGCGCACCATCATGTCCTTATTATCATCTTACTCAGTCCCGACATGGCCGAAATTGGAAAAACGGTACCATAATTCAATAAATTAAAACCTATTACTTGATTCTCCAAAACCCGTGAATGAATTTCTAAGAGATCGGAAAAACATATGCAAACGAAAACAAAAGCTAAAGAAGGCAGTATAACGATTTGTGAAAAGCCATATTCTGTCATATGCATCTGCAAATCTTCATGGATTTGGGCTCATGTATGGATACATACTTTTGGTTTGTGTATATCTAAACCTAATTTCCATTATCGACACACCTATATATATATATACTTTTGGTTTATGAATGTATACGGGTTTGTATGGATGGATGGATGGAAATAGAGAGGGATGCATATGCAAATCTTCATGGAAATAGAGAGGGACGGGAAGCCCGGGGGACAGACTGTGCGGAAAGCCTGAGAATAGCTTGGCCAGAGAAGAGAGATGACAAAGGGGGGAATTGGGTGTGGCTTTTCCCTGTTCATTTTTTTGTAACGGACACGTGTCATGTTTTGGCAAATGAGATAGGGATATGGAGCTCTGCAACGTCGTCGTTTTGGTTTCCCATGTGCCACATCGACGTTTTCCGTTTGAAAATTGACGGATCCAAACGGCGTGAGCCTAATTGAAAGAAATGTGTAATTTTGGAGGTTCAATTAACATTTAATGAAGTTTGGAGGCCTATGAGGCATTGCGGTCAAAGTTTGGAGGCTTTTTTGAAGTTTTCCCTTAAAAAAAAAAAAACTTTTGTTACACACATTCATCTTCTATAAAAATTATATATTTGAAATCTACCCGATGAGATCTTTCAAATAAGATCCATTATGAATATGAAATTTGGTACATGTAAAAAAAAATTATTTTATACCCCTTCTAAATAATTCACACCCTAAAAATAAAGAACTCACACCCCAAAAGAAAAAAATTCACATAACTGAAATGCAGAATCCACGACAAAATGCACTCCAAAATATAAAATTTACACCCCCAAAAGAAAGCATTCACGCCCGTTGTGGACGTACGGGCCACATTGTTTGTGTTTTGAAAAGGGGGATCCGGGAAGGAGGAAAAATTTAGAGTCACCACCCGGGGTTTAATTTTGGAAAATGTTAGGTACCCGAGAAACCGTTTAGAAAAAGTAATGCCTCTTGTGCCGCTAAAAAAAGGGTTTGATCTACGAAAAATAGAGATTTGGGTTCGGAAGCCAGGTTACTCGCGGGGAAGGTTTTGTTTAAAAAATGCACCCCGCGTGCCCGGATTTTTTCGGTCTCTACTAAATCTTTGTGGGATTTTTCTGAAAATATTTTATTGAAAACTTTATTTCACATAAACAGTATATCAAGAAATAACCTGCTTAAAGGAGATAAATAATGATAACAAGTCACGTAATGCACAATCAAGTATATAAATGCAAGAAAATCAACCAAGAGGGGGGTGTAAGTATAAAAATAGAAAGTAAAGAGGGTTAACTGTAATTTAACTTCGCTGGTTTTCCAAAAAAACAGAGCATCGGGTTTCAGAAAACAGGGGAGGCAAAATATGTTGCCACTGATGCCGTACGACATCCAAAATCATGTCGCACGGTGACTTTGAGTGTCGTACGGTGCCTCTGCAGACTATGTTTTTCAAAAAAAATCAATTTCATCCGATTGAAACCAACCTCTGTTTTTTTATGCAAAAACCATGTTATTTATTGATCAAAGCAAGTTTAGAAAATGATTTTGATGGGTGGATGTACCTCATTTTTGGGGTGGCATTCCGTTACAATAGATGATATCACGAAATGCCCACCCGAGAGGCTCAAGCTTTACTGAAATATTTCCTTTTGGACTCAAGGAGGAGCTACGAAGCTCTCCTCAAGCCCGATGGAAACCCCCTCAGAAGATTAGCTCGTCAAGCGAACACATATTTTGTACCTCGAAACAAACTGAATGGAACGAAATGGAACTTGTAGCTTTATGGATTTGGGGAGCAAAGTGTTTAAATGAATTGCTTGTTTGTGCACTTCTAGGTCATGTCATGAAGTGGCATATTTGACATATAACTAGCATTCACAGGCACTTGAGGTAACCTTTTCCTTGGAAGCTTGCTCCAGCTTGGTTATTCTCACCACGTTGAGTACTTTTCTTGCCCACTCTGCAAAGTAGGTTTCATTGTGACCGACTTTGCCATTTTTGTGAAACAGATAGCATTGCCGTTTTTGTTTAGGGTTTTTGTTTAGGGTTGGGGCATTCCTCGCCATTCGGGTCCCACCACGCGCCCTGGTGTTTCATCCCCGACTGGTTTGCCATCCACTGGTGAGCATACTGCCCACCACCGGCGTGTTCTAACCACCCTTTCGGAAAAAACTCCATCACGCTGCTGCCTCGGTCCATGAAGAGCATGTTGGTTTGCTGCGCCCCGTGCGGCGATGCAAGAATGTCGGTGTTTGTCATGGCCCTCACCTGAACGAAGGACAACAGTTACAAAACATAGCACGACATGACAACACAAAGTGAACCAAACATGACATGATTATCAGCAAAGTCTGATCACCATATACTTTTTCAACCATTACAAACAATGTAAATATTAAATGATCACCTGGTTCTTCTCTAGTAAAGGCTAAATTACACTTTTAACTAACAAAGCGTTAAGCATTTTTGCAACTTACCCCATAAAGTGTGAAGCCATTCAAATTTTCTTCCAATTTACTAGAATATGAACCCATCCTTTGAATATCACATTTTGCATTACCGTAGCATATTTTCATTGAGTAGACAACGGTTACCAACTGAACTTCATATATTGACAAATCTAGCAGTCTATGAAAAACTGGGGGGAAAAAAAAAACAGGGTAATCTAAGAGCTAAAATGAGTTATCAGTAATGCTTTAGGGGTACAAAGTGTATGTAATCTATCATTAACCGATCCCGAAAAAACAGGGTTAGGAAATAGAAACCTGATCACAGAAGCTTAAGTCTTCCGACTGAAACACACTGAAAACACATCCGGCCACCATTTCACACTCCTTCCTAAATATACCTTTTACTGCTTCCCCATTCTTGAATGACCTTGCCCCTCTTCTCATCAACAAAGTCAATCTTACTACCGGAACCCCTCTTTCATCCATTTCGTTTCCTCTCCCCATTGGATCCATACCACAAGCCTCCCTAGCTTTGCACCTCAGCAAATCAAAAACCCTCATCTTCTTCTGCTCCCCCATCCCCTTCATATCATGCCTCATCACCACCGCCTTTTCGAAACAATAAGGCACATCCCCATTTCTAAATATCTCAACTCCGACATCTCCAAACTTCACTTTCACAAGGTTCCAAACCCATGATCCCATTTTAGTATGCATCTCACCCCAACGGAACAGTACCCATCTTGATGGCTTCATGCATTGGTTTTTCATCGACCAGCTAACAAAAGGGGCAATGGCGCACAATCCATGCCATAGATTTTTATAGTTGTAGTACGTGTCTGATACAAAAGTTAGGCCGGGTAGGTGGATAGCAGAGGGAGGAAGGGCTTCTGGCCATGCCAATGCATAAGAGTTCTTTGTTCCATCACTTGTGTTCCGCCCCTTGATGCAAAGGACTCGACCCTTCGATGAACTTGAAGGGAAATAGAGATATTCTAGTTCATTTTCTTCGATTGTGTCATTTAATGAGCTCATGAACCAAGTGTTTCCATCCATTGGAGTTTTGGAATATCTGAGATCTTTTAGAGGGAGGAAAGTTACTGAGTCTTTGAGTTTGGCAGTCAAGGTTTCGACTATTTTGGAGTGGGAAGATGGCCATGTAGGTGAAGAGGGATAAGTGAAGGGGTAAGCTTGAAAGTGGCAAATAATGAGAAGTGGGAGGAAGATTAAGAGGTATGTGTACTTTGTTTGGGGGAGGCTTTTGAGACTAGTTCTAGTCTCCATCCCTAGGAGCTAGCTTGCTAGTTGAAGATTGAAAATTTGGGAAGCAGGATTGGAGGTTCCACTTGGGATATAAAATGGAAGTCTCGGTCTTGAGATCGGGGCTCGAAAGGTAAAATATATAAAATGGGGTCAATGGGGAACTGATCATGCACCAATTATTTGTCTTATTTGGTTACAAGCTCGCGTTACTGAGAACGGAGGTGTGGTAGAATTATGGAAGTTTTCAACTCTGCATCACACGCTCACCAACAATATTTCTCACCAACAAGATTTCTCTTAACCAAGAGAGTAGTAAAAAAACCAGAATATCAGTTGACCTTTACTTATTTATGTTCTAGTGATTGTCGTCTTTGCAATTTTCAAGGCCATGCTGGTTCTATAATTACTGCCAGTAATTGTTGATCACCTTTATTTACTTATATTGGTGCTGTGAAGATCCAGCATTGACGGAAGCTTGCCTTACTATTTGAACACACACATGATACACGATGGGAATGGCTACAATACACACTGGTTAAAGGTGTGTACTATATGCACATGTTGTATCGTTCATATTGCATCAGCTCAAAGGAAATGCTAACATTCTTTAGTGTTTCGTAACTTTCCCGCCATATTATTTGGTAACAATTTCTCTATGATTCATAACATGACACACAATAGGGGCTTCTACAAACAGTGGGTGAAGTTCATTATTTGGTAGTGGAGTATAACGATTTTTCTTCTTTTTATAGTAAGGAAGATTTTACTATTAAAAAGAGCAAAAATACAGGGGAAGATGCTAGCGCCATAGGCAGGAAACGGCTGGCTTGAATATATCCTAGAGGATTACTACCCCAAATCTCTCAACGCCTTAACAAACAGAAAAGGCCCACTAAAAATTGGCAAGCTGATAGTATATACTAGCGTTGTGCCTGATCGATATATTGGACAACAGATAAAAATTTCGGAAGCGGGGAGCTTACAGTGCACCCGTGCACTCCATGGTGGAGCTTTGGCCCAAAACGATGCCGTTTTGGGGCAAAGTCAAATACTCTTCCAAAAGTTATACATTTGTGTGCTCTGTGACCTACGGTTTGTATAACTTTTCAATGGGGTCACCGAGCACACAATTGTATAACTTTTTTTGAAGATTCTTTTGGATTTAAGGTCCTGAATTCTGAATGAAAATCAAACGAATTAGATCAATTACCTACAATATCCGATGGGCCTAATTTTCTTCAAGATCACTCGAATAATTATTTTAAAATTATTTAGCAGTTCGGATCGTTTGCGTGGGACCCCTGATATGGATCCCACAGAACCATATTTGAAAGAGCACTTGACTTGCCACAAAACGGTATCGCTCGGTGCCGTGCAGGCTCCCCGCTATTTGCTCGCTAATTTATTTTCCAACAAAAAGTTAAAAGAAAAAATAAAAGAAAAATAAAGAAATCAATGCCTAATTCCATTACCATAATTCAGGGACGGTTACTTTCACTGAGTTGGTTTTTTAGCGGTTTTCACATATCACACGCGTTATTGGGATTTTAATAACCACAAAGCGCAGTACCAAAATGTAATAGGAAGCTTTCATAGTTTAATCATCAATGGCTACATAGAGGCATTTACAGGCCGCTCCACTTTGTGGAGGGCTTGCACCGCCCACTCAATTTTTCCGGAAAAAATGCATCGCGCTCTCCAAATCTTTGTGGAGGCTTGTGCTCTGCAGCCCGACAGCTCTGCAGCCCGTCAGTCCCCATGTGCCCGTCAGTCAATTGTGCTTCTTCTTTTTTTTTTTTTACTTTTAATTTTAAAACCTCAAATCCTGTGAAAATGCCTAAACCCTAGGGTACCCTATGAAAGTGCCTAAAATCCTAGGGTATCCTATGAAAGTGCCTAAACCACTAAAAACCCTATAGTAGAAAAGTGCACCCTAAACCTAAACCCTAGGGTATGCTATGAAAGTACCTAAAATCTTAGGGTACCCTATGAAAGTGTCTAAACCACTAAAAACCCTATAATAGGAAAGTGCACCCTAAATGCCTAAACCCAAAAAAGAGTGATTGACCTTAATGAAGTTAGTGGTAATTAAAAAGAATGATAGGAGTTAGTGGTAATAAATATTTATTTTTTGTACTGGCCCGTAATAAATCCTACTTTTAATTTTGAAACCTCAAATCATATGAAAGTGCCTAAATCTTAGGGTACCCTATAAAAGTGCCTAAAATTCTAGGGTACCCTATGAAAGTGCTTAAACCACTAAAACCCTATAATAGGAAAGTGCACCCTAAACCTAAACCCTAGGGTACCCTATGAAAGTGCCTAAAATCCTAGGGTACCCTGTGAAAGTGTCTAAACCACTAAAAACCCTATAATAGGAAAGTGCACCCTAAGTGCCTAAGCCCCAAAAAAGAGTGATTGACCTTAATGGAGTTAGTGGTAATTAAAAAGAATGATTAGAGTTAATGGTAATAAATATTTATTTTTTGTATGGGTCCGTAATAAATCCGGCTACATACGGTTGTAAAATTAAGCAGAAATAAAGCATAGATTTTTTAGATAGAGCAATGTTTACATGCAGGAAGTAGTTTACAAACTAGTACACTAAATGTACATATGACAACACAATATTCATGCATGTTGCAATAAATCAAAAGATTGTAAGAAGTGGAGAGGGAAAAATGGGGAAATTAGTAAACGGGGTAGGACAGGTGTAACAGTTAGGGTAAAGAGGTGCATTTTTTTTTCCAATAAAAAGAAATCCCGAGATATGAAAATTTGAGGACGGGATTTTAGAAGGATAAGAGGACAGTTTGCATATAAGTATTTAAAGATACCACGAATCTCTATTCGCAAATATGATACTCCCTCCGTTTCTTTTTAAGTGTGTAGTTTCGTAATTTCAACTTATTAAGACAGTATCATCATTACACTTTTTAGATCAACTTTATATTCACTCTCCACTATTACCCTTGATGGAGACATCATCATTAAACTTTACCCACTAACTTTTCAAAAAGGAATCTACTTTTAAGGAAAAAATAGAAAATGTAATAACTTTTACCTACGAATTTTTTAACATCACACTTACTTAGGAATATCTCAAAATGGAATACACTACTTTTTTCAAGGAACGAAGGGAGTAACTGAAGACTTGACTTTCGGATTTTTAAATAAGATATTAACTAGAAAATTCAAACATAGTACTCCCTCCGTTCCCTTTTTTAGTGTTTAGATTTTCATTTTGGGATGTCCTTAATGACTGAGTGTTTTGAAAAGTTAATGGGTAAAAGTTAGTACAATTATCATTTTACCCTATTGAAATGTTAGTGGGTAAAGAGTTAATGAGTAAAGGTGAATGATAATTTTGGAAAGTAGAGGTAAAGTTAATGTAAAAAGTGTAAAGTAGAAGTAAAAGTTGATGTAAAAAGTGTAATGATGATGTTTTTTTAATAAGTTGAATTTACGAAGTAACACACTTAAATAGGGACGGAGGGAGTAATATTTGATAAAACTGAAACTGGAAGCTAAATAATTATATACTAAAAACTAAATGCTAAACTTTTTAAGTTGAAAAATTATTTGCTTAAAAATATTATGAACTGAATTAAAACAACAGATGAAAAGATAACCGAATTCCAGTTAAATGATTTCTAATTGCTCTTTTTGAGTTCTATTAATGGATGTTATGTGTTTTGGTGGTGATGTGGTTGTGGTGGTAGCAACGACAGGGTGGTTCTGGTGGTGGTGACGATGGAGTAGTTGTAGTGGTGACAACAGTGTGGTGGTGGTGGTTGGAGAGAGTGGCGTGGTGGTGTTGGGAATGATGGAGTTGTAATGGCGTGTTGGTAGTGGTGACAATGGTGGTGGGTTGATGGGGGTAGTGGTAGCTACAGTGGTGGCGTTACCTATAATAGTGGTGGTAGTGGCAGCGGTGGTGGTCATGGTGGGTGCGGCAGTGGTGGTCATAGAGAGTGGTGGTCATAGAGGGTTATGGTGGGGATGATGGAGTAGTGATGGTGTGGTGGAAGTGGTGAAGGCTGTGGCGGGCACTACGCCAAAATTTCACTATTAGCAGCATTTGACAAATGCCGGAAAAGCCACCACAAATGCCGGAAAAGGGCATTACCGACATTTTTTAAGCATTACCGACATTTACACGTGTCGTTAGTACTAACAAATGCCAGGAAAAGTTGTCACAAATGCCAGGAAAAGTCGACTACCTTATTAGGGGAAAAAAATGCCACGTGGCAAGCAAAATTGGGGAGAATTTGCTCACCCCAAGAATCGAACCCGTGACATTCGCCCCTCGCATGCACACACTACCAACTGTGCTAGCACACATTTGGTTCCTAAAAGACAAACAAAAATATTTATAGTATAAAATAAAGAATTTTCGGAAATTTAATTCTTATCGGCATTTTTTTGGAAGAAATGCCGGGAATAGTACTTTTTCCGGCGCTTTTTTTTCCGGCATTTCAACAAATGCCAGAAAAAGTGACTTACTGGCATTTGTTGAAATATCGAGAAAAAAAATACCAGGAATGACCCATTTTCTTGTAATGGGGGTGGTAGGGCCAATGTTTGCGATGGGGGAATGGTAATGATGGTTGTGGCTGCGATGATTGTGTAGTGGTGGAGGCGGTGGTGACAATGGTAGCTACAGTGGTGGTGAAGGTGGATTGGTGGTGGTGGTGGTCAACTATAGTAGTTGTGGAATGGTGGTGGGGACATTAGAACTGTGATGTTATGGTGGTAGTGATGATGGCGATAGTGGGTAGTTGTTAGGAATGGCAATGGGGCGGGGCGGGGCGGGTTTTTGGCATACCCGACCCTGACCCGAAAATTATTACATAAACCCGACCCCGACCCGAACCTGACCGGGTATTTTTTGGGTACCCCCGTTCCCACCCCAATCGGGGGACGGGATTACCCGCCCTGCCCTGATTCATAAGAAATTTTTAAAAATTGTTAATCTAAAAGCAAAATAAATGTAAATACATGAAAATAAAGTTATATTTTAGTGTAATTGTTAAAATATTAAGGTAAGAATGAAAGTTTTTTAGTAGAATGATAATAAAATTATGAAAAAAATATAATATCTTTAGTATAATGATAATTAGATTAAAATAAAAGTATAATTTTATATGTAAATATATTTCGGGGCGGGTAATGGGGCGGGGTAATATAAACCCGACCCCAACCCGAAACCGACCGGGTTTTTCTAATTTCCCCCGTACCCGCCCCAGTACCTGAAAATTCGATAAAAAACCCGCCCTAATCGGGGTGGGGCATTTTGCCATCCCTAGTAGTTGTAGCTCTAGTGGCAACTGTGGTCGTGAAGGGGAGCGGGTGGTGGCGGCGACGGTGGAGTAAAGTTGGTAGTAGTGACGGCAGTGGCGTGGTTTGGGTGATGGCAGTGGTTGCAATAATGGTGGTAGTGGTAGTGGTGGTGGTTGTAACACCCCGACTTTTATTATCAAATAAAACAATAAAAAGAATTATAAAAGAGAATTTTAATATTCAGTGTTTGCTTACTGTTAGGATTTAGGAATGATATTTTCGTGTGACTTAAAACATATTAAATAAAATAGCGTATTTTTTGCTATGTGTCAAATTTTTTAAGAACATTTTTAGATGTCACTTCAACCCTATTGACAGCATCACGACACAAGAATGCGACATGAGTTGCAGCGAGGCGGATAGACTTGGGGCCCAAGTAAAACCTTCTGAATGTTCTACTTGGGGCACAAGTAGAACATTTTTAGATGTCATTTCTGGAAGGGAGTACAATTTTGGATGGACCAACCATGAGCGCTACTGTTATTGATGTTGATTTAGGGAAGTAATTGGGGGTTGGTTTTGGTGAGCATTGTGCTTTCGGGAGACAACTTGGAGTCAAGTTCGGCATGGCAGTCGACCACTTCTTTAGGAAGCTTGACTTTGTTTAGGGGTCTGCTTTCAATTATGTTGTTTCTCTTGGAGGTACGTATCAATTTGGCTTGTTAGTCTCTTGTTTTCGTTGTTATTGGATCTACCCTTTGGATTTTGATTATGAGTATTTGTTGCTAGTGGAGCTAGATTGTTTGAAGATTAACTTGCATTTCAACATGAAGTTGGAACATTGGTTTTTGATTTTGGGTATCGCAGATTTGAAGACCTTGGTCTATGGGGTTGAGTTCAAAGGTGGTTCGGACTTAATCCACCTTGCACTTTGTTTGACCACCCTTCGGGGTGTACGCGTCTTAGGATGCGGTTTGGAGCAGCTTGAAGATAGTTTGTTTGTTCTACATCTTGGACCGGCTCTTGATTTTGGTTTGGTTTGGTTTGTTTGGTTCATCGGTTTTATTTTTGGTTTGGCTATCGGGACTTAAAGTTTGAAGTTGTTGTGACTTGTCTTTTGGTTCTAAAGATTGCTTGAAGCTTCAGAGTTTGTTTGGGTTCGTTCCGATGCTTGGTGGGTTTGGGTTCATCTACAGTTTGGTAGTTTGTTTGGCTTTGGATTTTTTGAGGACTTGGTTGCTTTCGTTGGGTTTTGTTTCGTTCTCTTTTGACTCTCTTTTGGGTTCGAGCTTGATGAGAGTTTGGTTCGTGGCAGTTCGATTTGACTTTGGTTTTGGCTTCACTTGTTACTTGATTTGGATATCTTGCCGACGTGTAGATTTGTTGAAATTTGGCTCGGTTTTGGTTCGCTGAAAAAACCGCTTGGGCGGGTTTGGCAGATTTGGTTAGGTTCATTTTTTGAAAAAAACACTCGGGCGGGATTCAAAATTGCTCGGGCGATCGGACGAGCAGAAATGCGCGCAACGTTCATTTTTAGGATTTTTAAGGGGCCATAAAGCCCAATTCGATTCTAACTTATTAGGCACTCCTTTTTAGTATAAATATATATATTATGACTCTTTTATTGGTGTGAGAGTAAATATTAGGGCATTGGGTTAGGGTTTTGAAAGAGTTGCCTTTGTTTTGGCTTTTGGTGAGTTTGAGTAGAAGATTTTCTGCGGAACTCTTCGTTGTAGCTCTTTTGAGCATTCGTTTTGTTAATGAAGCCATGATCGAGTACCCGTGGACTTGGCTTAGATCCCAAAGTAAGGCCGAACTACGTAAATTTGTGTGTCTTTTTTTCTCTCTCTTTTCTTGTTTGTTTTCTCTCTCCTTCTCTCACGTTTGGTTTGGTTTGGTTAATTGGGTTCATACTTAGTTTGGTTCTTCGAATCAATATTCAATAATCACATCTATCTGATTGGGTGCGTTTGAGTCTCTGTGGGCCCACTGCACAACAGGTTCAATCCAGGTAGAGCGCTCGCCCTTGGGCGAAGCCCTCAGACGGAGGCAAGACAAAGCTCTCAGGCGGACCGCTTGCCCTTCGTGAGAGCTTTCATGCGAAGCCCTCAAGCGGATACAAGGTAGAGCCTTAAAGCAAAGCCCTTAGGCAAGAGGCGAGGTGGAGCTCTCACCTTCAAGCGAAGAGCTCACCCTTAGGCAGCGTCCTTAGGTCGAGCTCCCACCCCTAGGCAGAGCCCTCAGGCCGAGCCCTCACCCTTAGGCAGAGCCCTCAGGTAAAACTCTCAAGCCAATCATCAGGCGAGTCAAAAGGTTTAAGGAATGTTCAACTCCAAATTGCAACCTAAAAAAAAGAAAGAGATTGATTTGAATTAGTTACCAGTCAGACCCATTATTTTTTGTTTGATTGATCAATTTGACAATAGGATGACATGGTAGGAGAGAACAAAGGGACAAATAACCATGAAAGTGGCCCATTAACAGAATTTGGAATATTTTTTGAGGAAAAATCTAAAATCAGCCCAAAAATCTAAAATAAGCTCATTGAGCTGTCACCAAGACCCTTCTTTGACCCGTAAGAGAGTATTTTTACCGGTAAGAGTTTATTTTTAATTTGCACTCTAACCGGTAAAAATACACTTTCACCGGTCGAAGAATGGTCTTAGTGACAACCTAGTGAGCTAGTTCCAGAAGATCCTATTTTTAAACATGTTACATATTGTAGGTGATGGTTCTTGCTTTAGCCACAATGATGAGCTGGAGAGGTAAGAATAGTCAACAGTAAAGCACAGTAAGAAAGAGAGTAGAGTGATCTAGAGGAAGGGTGAAGAACAGAGTAGGTGTGCACAGAAAGGACTAAGGCAGTGGATTGCTCTCAGTCTAATCCGTGTGATACCCTGGTGACCTAGGAGATGGGGACTGATTCCACCAGAGAGAATGTTCTCCTCTCAATCAATAATTACCCTTTTCTCTCTCCAGGAAGGCATATATATTCTGCCAAGATTTCACCAATCTCTGGGTATTGAAAGGGAATGTCCCACATTTATAGGCACCTTGGACCAACGATTAGGTGCCAGGTTGTCACCCTATAATATGATGACACGTGTCCTTTTCGTACAACATGACCATACGGGTGACGTCATCTACCGCACGGTGACGAGCCATTCCCCCGCGCAGCGATCCTCTTGTTCTTTACAGCCACCAAGCCACTGGATCTCCCTTATTCCCGTTGGGGCAAGGTTGTGACCTGTTCGGTCGTGCCTTTATCGCAACCAAGCCTCAGGGGGCCCCCGGGGTCCTGCCTTTAGACCGCAACAGGTATAATTACCTTGGCTAAGCTATACTAACTTCTCGCGTTATCGCCCATGTTCTGGGCCGTGCTAGTCATTTGGGCCATGGGCTTTTCTCCTGCTCGAATGGCCCATGGTCGTCCAAACATTGCCCTTAATGGGCCTGGGATGCGCGCCACAGAAACGCCTAACATAAGGTGGTCCCGCGCCAGTGGCCCCTGCGCAGAGACTTGCGCGGAGCGTGCGACGTGTCACGCGGGTACCGGTGCCACCTGGGTGACACCTGTCATCATCTTATTGGATGGTCAACGTTGACTTTGGTCAACGGGGGGTCGCGCGCATACCTCCCCTACACATATTAGGTAGAAAACGTGGCATGTTTTCATAAAAAGGTGATCTGAAAGCACGAGTTAATGTAGTTCCAGATTACAAATAATAAATTACTAAGATAAAAGCACATCGGTTAACAAACCCAAGAAAGTGCGATAACTCATTTACGAGGAAGGTGTAATTGAATTGAATGTTTCAAACAGGGGCAAATGCAACATTTATCATTAGCGGGGTCAAGAATCTACAGCGTATACTTTCTTCATTTAATTTTGATGGTCCCCTACAAAAGTACATTTTTTAGATAAAATAATTAAATTACTGTTGCACACGTTTTTTTCGAGTTTCTTTGTACTAAATTAAAGATCTCGATTTGTTCTTTAATTTGTGAGAAAATTAAAAAATTATGAACTGAATGAAATACCTATTCTTTTTTTCTTTTTTTTTTTTGAAAATTACACGTCTTTTTTTGGGAGACTATCAAAGTGGGATGGAGGGGAGTACATTAGAATACTAAACCAAAAGAGATCTATTCACTATGTCCAAGCAAAATGTGGTATGTGGTGTTACTTGGGGCGAGAGAGGGGGGAGTTAAAAAATAGTGGGAGCACAAAAAAGAAAAAAATTATAGAACAATGATACATACACACCCACTCGGACACACTCTGCCACACCCCCTCTCACATGTGAGGAGACCCACCCGGGAGGGACCCACCTCACATGTGAGAGGGGGTGTGGCAGAGTGTGTCCGAGTGGGTGTGTCTGTATCATTTTTGAAAATTATATGCTCTGTTTTTTTTTTCGTGTGAGGTATGTGCTAAAAAATTGGTGGGGGCCATAAAAAAAGGAAAGGATAAGGGGAGATTCGGTCAACCGTTTGGACAAAGTTATAAATATTTAATATTACTTGGGGCAAAATTTAGAGAATAGCATGTATTTGGGCAAAATTACCAAAATGGCTAAAAATATATGTAAATCTCTATTGGAAATTTTAATATAGCGGGGTTCGGTGACCTCCTTGCCCTAATGTGCGTCCGCCCCTGGTTCCAAACCAAGAAAGTGGATAGCTCATCTACGGGGAAGGTGTAATTGAATTGAATGTTCCAATTTATAACATTACAATATTGCTTGCTTGTGCACTTCTAGCTCATGAAATGACAAATTTAAGATATAACTAGCACTCGCAGGCACTTGAATTTACATGTTCCTTGGGAGCCTGCTTCAGCTTGGTTACTCTCACCTCATTGAGTACTTTTCTTGCCCACTCTGTAAAGTAGGTTTCGTTGTGACCGATTTTACTAGCTTTGTAAAAAGTAAAGCATTCAAGTTCTTGTTCAGGGTTCGGGCATTCCTCGCCAACAGTGTCCCACCATCCGCCCTGGTGTTTCATCCCCGTATCGGTCGCCGTCCAGTGGTAAACATACTGACCTTCGCCGGCGTGTTCTAACCACCCTTTTGGAAAAAACTCCATCACACTGCTGCCTCGGTCCATGAAAAGCATGTTGGTTTGTTGCGCTCCGTGTGGCGATGCAAGAATGTCGGTGTTGGTCATGGCTCTCACCTGAACGAAGGACAGCAATTAGAACTTAATTAGAATATTAGCACGACATAACACTTTGATGCTTTCTCCCCGTGGTGCCATAGTTTACCGAGAAAAATAGTCATTATAGTTACCAACTGAACTTCTGATACAAAAATCTTGCACCTAATGTAAGGAACAAACTGAAAAGGAAAAAAATCGATTTTAAGAGCTGAAAACAGTTATCAGTAATGCTCTAGGGGTAGCGAAGACAAACCTGATCACAAAAGCTTAAATCGTCTGACTGAATCACACTCAAAACACATCCCTCAAACCTTTCACACTCCTTCCTAAATATACCCTTAACCACTTCTTCATTCTTGAATGACCTAGCCCCTCTTCTCATCAACAAAGTCAATCTTATTATTGGAGTCCCTCTTTCATTCTTCTCTTTTCCTCTCCCCATTGGATCCACACTGCAAGCCTCCCTAGCTTTGCACCTTAGGAAATCAAAAACCCTTAGCTTCTTCTGCTCTCCCATCCCCTCCATATCATGCCTCATCACCACCGCCTTTTCGAAACAAAAAGGCCCATCCCCATTTGCAAATATCTCCACTGCAACATCTCCAAACATGGCTTTCGCAAGGTTCCATACCCATGATGCCATTTTAGTTTTCACCTCCCCCCAATGCAACAATACCCATCTTGATGGCTTCAAGCATTGATTTTTCATCGACCAGCTGACAAAAGGGGTAATGGCGTTATACCCATGCAATATATTTTCATGAGTAAAATACGTGTTCGATACAAAAGTTAGGCCTTCTAGTAGAGTGGCAGAGGGAGGAAGGGCTTCTGGCCATGCTAATGCGTAAGTGTTCTTTGTTCCATCCCTTGAGTTCCGCCCTTTGAAGCAGAGGACTCGACCCTTTGATGAATTGGAAGGGAAATAGAGATATCGTGGTTCATTTTCTTCGAATGTAGAGTTTAATGAGCTCATGAACCAAGTGTTCCCTTCCAAGGGAAATTTGGAATATCTGATATCTTTTAGAGGGAGGAAAGTTATCGAGTCTTTGAGTTTGGCGGTCAGAGTTTCAATTTGTTCGGATTGGGAAGAATGAGTGGGATTGTAAAGCTTGGAAAATGGCCATGAAGGAGAAGAGGGGTAAGTGAAACTGGAGGCTTGGAAGTGGAGAATAATGACAAGTGGGAGGAGGATTAAGAGGAAGGAGAGGAGTTTGGTTAAGGTACATCTACATGGGTACTTGGTTCTTGGGAGGATTTTGAGACCAGTACTATGAGTCTCCATCTCCATGAGGTTTCTAATTGCACATGGATAATTGAATTTGGGAAGCAGAATTAGAGTTTTCCACTTCTATAGAATGGAGTTGGGCTCGAGATTGGAGACAGAAGAGGTAAAATCTAGGGAAGGTTAGTACTAAACAATTGGGAACTGAAGCAGTGTGGCAAAATTATGGAGGTTTTCAACTCTCCATTACATGCATACCAACAGGATTTCTCTAACAAAGAGTCAAAGAGAACAGTAAAACCAGAATATCAGTTGCCTTTTAAGTTTGAAGTGAGTCTTTGTTTATGCATATAATCTATAGATATCTCTCTTAATTAACGAAGTCTGCAGTTCTCAAGGTCAAGCTGGTTTAGCATTGTTGTTGCTGACAAGATCCAGCATAGACGGAAGCTTCCTCAACATAGGAACACACACACATATCCACTCCCTCAGTCCCAAATTGTTTGTCCAGTTCGGATTTCGATGCAATTTTGGACTGTTCATATTTTTCAATTTATAATATTTTTAATTTTTTTAAAAAATAGAACTAATTGAGATCTATCAAATAAGATCCATATTGCACTTAAAATACTTTATAGCTTGAAATTATGAATAGTTTAAAAATCGCATTGAAATCCGTCATCACCAATAATTGGGGACGAAGAGAGTATATATTAGTTCAACAAATGCAGAGTATCACAAGGTCATGCATGATGCAAGCAATGTATAATTTATCATAATCAATGGCTGAAGTTCACTATTGACTGACTGGTAACATTGGATTAGAGTCTCAAAGCAGAAAGTATTCCTATCCCAAATCTGTCAACAACTAAACAAAGAAAAAAGCCCACTCAAAATTTGCAAGTTGGTACTCTGGCTGGGATACCATCCCTATTCCCAAAAAAGAGAACTGAAAACTTGGCTTTCGGATTTCTTGAACAAAATATTGACTTTTTTTAAGAGGGAGAAAGTAATACTAGCTAGAAACTAAAAAGTTCACAAGTCAACTTCATATTTCATTTAGTACAAAAATTACTTCATATTTCATTTAGTACAAAAATTAGTTTCTAGTAAATACCATGTTAGTCAAGTTCTCATTTTTTTCCCCATGACGAAAATTAAAAAAAGAGGCTTTCCTTTTGCTTTATTTTTTGTTCTCTGGTTGTTACTTTTTATATCATTGAGATGAATAAGAAAATCAAATAGTATTATACTACAAATGAAAAAGGATTTACTACAAATTGGGAAATTACTTAAATATAATCTCTAATTGAGCTGATTTTTTGCAAAGTCTTTCGAAAAATTATTGAACGGTTTGTATTATTCGTACGGAACCTAAAAATTAGGCTCTTCGAGCCGTTACACATTTTTGGTACCCTTTGATTTGGTACCCATAGTTGGGTCCAAATATGAAAATGCTAAGGGTATCGAAAAACATACAACGGCATGCAGGGCCACTTATGGGTCCCACGCGATGAAATTAGTGGTCTCTGTAAACAAGTTAGACAACTAAGAAATGTAAGTTTTCACTTTTTCTTGTTGAAATTGGCTCCATAATTCTAGATATGTTGACTTTTCTAGACAAAATTATACTGAACTTTAATCACGGGTAGGTTACAAGACTTTTTTTTAGTATAAGTTGCCTGCGGTAGCTTACGCCCATCTTGACAGTTTAAATTTATAGGGAATCCCGCCGTCAATGAGGAGAACGCCTATTTAAAGTCAGCGCCAAAGCCCCGTGCGGACTTACCCAAACAAGTTGATAGAACACCTTAGGAGGAGCAAACTACCAAGTTCAAGACCTTGACCATTAGACCAACTCCGGGTTGGGTTGCTTACAAGACTTGTCGGATATGTTATATAATATTAGCATATATTGCACTACACTAGAAATTGAATTTTCATGACTCTTGTTAAGTGTACAATCCTATAAAGTATAAACTCAGCAATACTGTATGTAGCAGAAGGTATTTAAAATTGGGAAATTTTCAAAAAAGTCTCCGAACTTTCACCGCAATGCTTCATTGACCTCCAAACTTAACGAAATTTCAATTAGACCTCCAAACTTCACACATTTTAGTCAACTACACCCACGCCGTTACTTTCCATCAATTTCCTAATGGAAAATGCTTACCTGACGCCTTTGGAGGGAATTACCACTCGTTTTGAAGGGAAATGCATACACATGACATTCACGTGGCAGGAGAAGATGTATGTATAAAGGAAAATATCATGTTCGTTCATTTTGATCCCAACAAACCCTCTTCCCCACTCCTCCAAATATGATATTTTCATAAACACCTCGAACGAATCACATTAATCTGCTTTCTTAATCTTTATCGATCATGTGGCAGACGAAAATGGATTGGATGATGCGAGAATCTAGGTGTGATCCTCCTACCTATGGTACGTATACTTTACACTGCATGAAGGGTGTGATCCTCCTACCTATGGTATGTATACTTTACACTGCATGAAGAATCGATTAGAGTTTTTTTAGAACAGAGTGCAATTTTTTAGAATAGAGTGCACTACATGGTTACATGCTCTGTTTAATGGAACCTGAATTACACTCTGTTTTATTTTCACAAACAAAGGCCATTCTTACATGCTGTATTTAGAGTGCAATTTTGAAGCATGGAGGAAGAATAATTCCTCATACAGACAACAATTAGGAAACACAAAACTACATTAAATAAACTAATAGGGTCATTACATTGGCCATTCACTTCATATACCACCACAAAAAAAAAACAAATACATACCCTTACCCTTCCCTTCCCCTTACCCATACCCAGTACACAGTTAAACACCACCACTAACCCTTACACACCAAGTATCGAGGCAGAAGCCCTACATTTTATGCAACCAGAGGTGTCCAAGAGGTGTACATCTCTCTCCGGTTGCCACAAACTTTGCAAGATTGTCTTCCATGAAGTTGTCAATGTCACGCGCATTTCTCATTTTTCAGATGTGAGAGAGAGAGAAGATGGCAGTGGATTTTAAGATGGGAGATAGAAAATGAAGAAAAGAAGTCGGGTTTTAGGGTTATTTGGTGTGGGGGGTGGGTATATATTGAGATAAAATGAAGGAGGGAGTCAAAATGGCAGGAGATGACCAACTAAATATTGCATTTCCGTCCAAAACGAGGGCTAACATGCCAAGTAAGCATTTTCCGTTAGAAAATTGACAGGAAGTAACATCGTGGGTATAATTAATTAAAATGTGTGAAGTTTGGAGGTCTAATTCAAATTTCATTAAGTTTGGAGGCATATGAAGCATTGCGGTGAAAGTTCAGAGGCTTTTTTGAAGTTTTCCCTTTAAAATTTACTCAACGGAAGCTGTTGCAACCTTGTTTAAGGGCATCTTCAACCCACCCTTCGTAACTCCATTTTTGTCTCCATTTCTCCATTTTAGAGGAAAACCTCTTCCCAACCCATCCTCCATTTCTCCCTCCATTTTGGAGGATTGTTTTTCACTCTCCAAATATGGAGGATCAAAAAATTATGGAGGATCACCTTCATTTCACTATTCATCCTTTCCAAATTCCTCTTTTTGTCCTCACCCTCCAATGATAAAGCCAATGTGTTTGAGAAATGGAAGAATTGAGATTATTGGGTTGGAACTCACATGAATATTGAAATCCTTCAAATTCACTTTTTGGACATAAAATTATATTTTGATCCTCTAAAATAGAGAAATGGAGGTTATTGAGTTGAAGATGCCCCACAGGCTTTCAACTCCCCAAAAGTGGCGAAAATAATGTTTTCCCTATACAGCAAAACGATGTATTTCTCGCGCCAGATACCCGAACCTCTCCCTAATCTATTTCTCCCCTCTAGGCTATCTGAATCTCTCGACCAGCTCTCTCTGGATCCAGGCGGAGCCTTCTTAACTGTCGCCGTTGCCGGCAAAGCCTCAAATTCCTGTCGTAAGTTGTCTCAAACTCTTCTTCTCCCTCTCTGGGTTTTCGAGTGGGGTGATGAATACGTGGATGTTTTAAATTTCTGCCTTCACTATTTTTTTTGGATATGCGTCCATTTATGTGTCAGTATTTCGATCTTTTTCTGTTGCATATGCGTCTAATTATCTTTTTCCATTGTCCATACGAACGTATTGCTATCTGAGAAATTTGTTTAATGGGTATAGTGTCAACTTTTTTAAAGGAAACAGCATCTTTAGTAATGTATAAGTGCTACGAGTAATTTATTGAGATTGAGATTTGTGATCAGACCTAAGAACCTTAAGAGGGAGCAAGCCTCTAAGTTCCAGGGCAAGACCACTTGGCTCACCCCTTGGGGTTACAGTTTTCAGGTAGCTCAAGACAGAGAATCAGAGGCAAAGTTTCAGCTGGTATACCTTTTTAGCAATACCTTTGTGGGAGAGTTTTATATCTGTTTCTGGCTATCTGTTACCGGTAGAATACCTGGATAAGTTGCTTCGACGTGGGTGGACAATGATCACCTTATTGTCCGTCAATTTTCTATCGTAATACTAGATTGAGTCCAATATGGCCTTTCGAAAGAGGAAAATAAAAGGGCAAGAAAACGAGGGAAGAGTGATCTGGTATGACTGTTAACTTGGACAGCGGCATTGAAACTTCTCAGCGTCAAGATCCAAGGTCATAGTTGATACTCTCAATCTTGTGAATTGATTTCCATCTTCAAAATGTAGAAGAGAGGGCGGTACAATTTTCATGTAGTATATGTACTTCCTGTAGTATACATAATTCCAGTTAAGAGACTATACCTTTCTCAGAGTTTTGAGTTACATCATGATTGTTCGTAGCTTGAACTGTTGAGTTAGTAAATATCATGATTGTTCGTAACTTGAGATGTTGATAATCATAAAACTAAATCAGCACTTGATGAGCGAAGTGAAGGGATTTGAACGTGGGGATGTGTTAGTCTTTACCCATGCTTGATTGACTTTACTCCAACTTTTTCAGCATTGTGAATGTTCTATTTTAATGACGGTAAGCTACCAGAAAATCGTAAACAACTAAATGACTTCGATTCTTTAGAACCATTATGGATTACAGACAGTAATGTCGATAATGAGTGTTTTAGATGCTTGTGGCTCAGGTACCAATGAAATCATGTTTCATCTTCTTTGTGGTACATATTAGGGTAGAATGAAATCTAGTGGGTTTATGGTGTTGTACATATTAGGGCTGTTCAATGGAGCAGCAACATGGGCTCATTCCTAGAGTTCCCGTGACGGCGGCGGCAGTATTCTTCTAGTTGCCGTGGGTGCTTTTTAGGGATTTTATTGTTTGAGCTTGGCCCATATCTGGTCTTTGTGGGCCTTTGGGTGTTTTTAGACCCATAGAAGTGTTGGGCTTAGGCCTTTAGGTGGGCTTGTCCAATGGGTACCCTCGATTGGTTTCTAGCCAATCGTGGTTTGGGTCTCAGATTGGACAATTTTTTTGGCTCTTTAAGCATATTGTTGTTTCCTTACTCCTATTAGTCTTATAACAACTTCAAGATTAATGAAATTTCTTTTGTCCTTCAAAAAAAAAAGAGAGGCAGCAATTGTTGTTTGTAATAATGAAGAATCTCTTCAAGAGTTGTAGCAAACTAATATATTACCCATCTTGTTTGCTGATTCTGTATATTTTTATTACTGAAAATGAATTTAGCACCAGTTACTGCTAGTATTCTATATGCCAGGTTCGTAGTCGCTATGAAAATTTTCTACAAAATACTATACTTTGTTCTTGAGAACAGAAAAGTGACACTGATAAGAGCTCAAGCAGGGGTGAAGAACAACATATATAAGGAGATTGAACAAGAGTATTATTCAGCAAGGATCTAACCATGTTTTGCGTGGTTCTTTTTGCACTTATTTGCTTTAGCGTTGCCTACTTCTGGTCCAAATTTGCTTTAGTGTGGCCTAGAATCATCTTGCATCAAGAACAACATCGTCTGATGAACTTTTTAAAAGATCTAATATCTAGTTTTTTGCTCTCCACCCCCCAAACTGCTTTCGCCTATGACATGATCCCATTGCAATGGCATCTTTAGGACGCATGGTTCTTTTTCTTCTTTTCTTTGTTTGGTAAATCATGGTTCTGGTTTTGCGTTGATATTCAAATAGACAAAAATTACTCTAGGTGTAATGCATTTCTCTTATAGAATTCCATTAACTGAAATGTTCTCTCCATTATTTTTGTGTCGTCATATGCTTGTTTTTTGCTTCGTCAAAAAGGAATTTATTTATCGTCGAATTGTGATTGCAATGATTAAAACGGCCCAAGGTACGATAGCATCTTGACGGGAGAACCTGACATCCCAACTATGTTGGCACCCCAAACCCGAGATCCTAAAATAGTTGGCAAGGGACCAAGCATGGTACAAGGAAAACAAACCAAAGACTATTACAATCAAACCTATAACACTAGCTACCAAAAGACAGAGAACTAAAGTTGACCCTTTCACAAACCCGTAAGCAGCAGAAACCTTGAGAAATATATCCATCCCAGCTAACTTGAAAGGTCCAGAAGTGGAACAAAACATAACAGAAGCACCCCTAATACATTCGACCACTGTTACATACCAATTTTTTTGAAATCCAGTTGTATTCTGTTTTATTAAACATTACCGATACAGTAGTGGTAGGAGATATGGTTAGCGGGATAAGTTAGTGTTCCCTACTTTATAGGGTAGTGGGTCTGTGGAAAGTTATCATTGGTTGTATATAAATATGACATGTTTGTATCAATGAAAGGGAAGTTGAGTATTGTTAAAAGCCTTCTATTGTGAAGAAGAGGTCAGGTTCTCCTCAATTTGAGTCAATCCGAGGTCTTCCCCCTCGAGGTGAGACTCTTCTCTCCCTTTCTTTTAATTTCAATTTTTGTTACGAGAAGTGCATGCCTCTAGGCCCAAACCGATGCAGGAAAAAATACTACCTACGCAGGAAAAAATACTACCTACGCATGCCTTACATCTCAGGAAACTGCTGCACAACAACAAAAATCCTTCACACAACCCCCAGGAGCAGAGTTGAGATGGGCCGAAAACAGAGGCTGCACATGGAACCCTATTGCACATAACACCTGTAGCAGATGGAATTCCCCTGCGGCCTATCAAATGAAACCTGATGCACTTGAACAGCAACTGCTGCCAAACAACTGCTACCTTTGAGAAACCACTGCCGTATCGCACCTGAACCCTGACTCCCAAAAAAGATAGGACTCTCAAACTTCTAATCCCAGCCAAGCAATGCTTGAAATCCTCAACTGAGTAATCCTTAATGTTATGCTTTGATTTGAGGCAGAAGGCAACTCGAGTCTTGTACCAGTTCTCAGTTTGCATAATTGACCAAACCACTACAAAGAACTATGCATCCCATATTTGTTTCTCCAAATTGAACATTTTGGTTGTATGTAGGCAAGTTTGTTGCCGATAAAAGAGATGGGCTTGGATTAGCTACCTGTGTGACCTGTTTGTCCTACATTTGATTGCACAATTTGACAATGTGGGATGATATGATAGGAGATGGCAAATAACCAAGCAAGTGGGATAACTCATTTCCATGATATTTCAATCTATTTTCATGCAAAACGTGGAATAGATTAGCGTACCTTATAAGTCCTCATCCCTTCTCAAAATGATTATTGGCATCTAAACTAGACATCTCAGATTATCTTGTATGTATAATGACCTCTGTAATTGAATTTCTTGTTCCATTAATATTTGGTTGTTTGTGCACTTCTAGCTCATGAAGTAGCAAATTTCACCTATAACTAGCACTCACAGGCACTTGACCTCGCCTGTTCCTTGGAAGCTTGCTCCAGCTTGGTTACCCATACATCATTGAGTGCCTTTCTTGCCCACTCTGCAAAGTAGGTTTCATTGTGACCGTCTTTATTATTTTTGTGAAACAGAAAGCATTCCCGTTCATGTTTAGGGTTAGGGCATTCCTTGCCAACTGTGTCCCTCCACGCGCCCTGATGTTTCATCCCTGACTGGTTCGCCATCCAGAGGAAAACATACTGACTAGTGCCGGCTGTTTCTAACCACCCTTTTGGAAAAAACTCCATCATGCTGCTGCCTCGGTCCATGAAGAGCATGTTGGTGTGCTGCGCCCCGTGTGGCGATACAAGAATGTCAGTATTAGTCATGGCCCTCACCTGAATGAAGGACAACAATTAGGACTCAAAAGTTTAGCACGACATGATAAAAGAACAAGAACAAATCATGACATAATTATAAGCAAAGTCAGATCACCATAAGCTTTTTTCAACATTAAAAACAAATAGTAGATATTAGATCACCTGGTTTTCTCTCCAGTAAAGAATAAGTCTTTGTAATGTCCCTTATAAACTTATCACTAAAATAATGGCTAATAGACTGCAGCCTATACTCCCTGATATTATTTCGGAGAACCAAAGTGCCTTTGTTCGGGGCCGTCAGATATCTGATAGTATTCTAGTGGCCCATGAACTTATGCCTGCCTTAAAGAATAAACGGTATGGAAAACAAGGATGGTTTGCTTTGAAGCTAGACTGGCTAAAGCGTATGATCGTATTGAGTGGTCATATCTGAAGGCCGCTCTTCGAAAATTTGGTTTTGTTGAAAGGTGGATCAGTTGGGTAATGGCGTGTGTTTTCATAGTTTCTTTTGCAACAATCATCAATGGTGCCGTTCAAAAAAAAAAAAATCATCACTGGTGAAAAATGGAAAGAAATAAAATAAAATTACACCTTCAAGGGGTATCCGGCAAGGCTGTCCATTATCGCCCTATTTGTTCACCGTTTGTGCTGAAGGATTTCATTACCTAATCCAGAAAGAAGCTACAGATTCTTCACTCAATGGGATTAGGATTGGTCGTCATTGTCCCCCTATCTCTCACCTCTTTTTTTGCAGATGACTTTATTTTTTATTGGGGAAGTCACAGCTTTTGGTTGTCAAGCGATTATCAATATCTTGGAAAAATATGAGCATGCGTCTGGTTAAATGGGTAACAGGGATAAATCTTCTTTGTTCTTCAGCCTGAACACTCCAAGAGACGTTAAGAGGGGTATTTCAAACGCTCTCAACATTCGAGTGGAGAATCGGGGTGGGAAGTATTTAGGCTTACCATCTATCATTGGGCAATAAAAAACTGAGGTATTTACTTATGTTAGAGAATGGATCTCCTCAAAACTCCGGTCTCGGAACCATTAGAAGTTGAATAATGCAAGGCGAGAAACCTTGTTGAAGTCTGTTTTGCTTTTTGTAACCGAAAGGATTTTGCTAAGATATTGAACGGATTATTCGGAAATTTTGGTGGGGAAGTAAAGATGGTGAAAATGAAATTAATTGGGTGAGTTGGAGTAAACATTGTGGTAGTAAACACCAAGGCGGGATGGGTTTTTGTGGTTTACATGCTTTCAACCTTGCCCTCCTCGCCAAACAAGGATGGAGACTTATGCATGGCCCTCGTTTGCTTTTTCAGAAGATTTTGCAAGGGAAGTATTTTCCAAATACATCTCTTTGGAATGCGGGCTATCCTAACACAGCTTTATGGGCTTAGCGGAGTATTTCTGCAGGACGGGATATTCTTAAAAAATGCTGGAGGTGGGATGTGGGAAACAGATTATCTATTGATATATGGAATGATCCCTGGCTGCCTCGCTCCCTTTCTTTCAAGGTTCTCTCTCCCAAGCCTCTCTCAGATTCTCTTTCCAATATTCAAATAGTATCTGACCTAATTGATCCTGGGAATAGCTGGAATGTTACTCTTTGATGTGATCTTGGATATTGACAAAGAGGCCATCCTAACCATTCCAATCAGCTCTCAAGCTGCCGATGATAGGGGCATTTGGCACTATACAGATGATGGGCATTTCATGGTTAAGTCAGCTTACCATTTAGCTAAAGTATCGTTGCGGCCTCTTCAATCTCGTGAATATGGTGAAACAAGCGCAAGAAATAATAACAACCCTTTTTGTTAATCCTTACGGATTCTTTCAATCCCAAATAAAATTAAAAGTTTTGTATGGTGTTCCTCCAACAATGCAATTGCGGTTCTATCTAACCTGAACCAAAAACATGTTGATATGTCCCCCTACTGCTCGAGATGTCAAAAGGCGCTGGAATCGATGGAATTAACATACAGTATGTTTTTTCGGTATAAGAAGTATACAGATGTTTGGCAAAAAACCTCGTTTGCGTTCTTAATGTCTGGGAGCTGGGAATCTCTCTTCTTTTTTATTGATTGGTTGAAGTCCATTACCCAAACTCTCAACAAACGTGCAGATAATCATAATTTGGAAGCTTTATTGGCCTCATTATGCTGGTATATATGGAAGGCTAGGAACACCGCTTACTTTGAATCTCAGGAGCAACCGAGTACCATGATTGCAAGCGCTCTTTGTGCTAAGGTTGAAGCTATTGGAGCTCCCAAACCCAAAACCCCAGGCATTTGGCCTTTGTCCCTCTCCTCCTCGGTTCCGAACCCATGATCCCATTTTAGTAGTCAACTCCCCCCCACTTGTATAGTACCCATCTTGACGGCTTCACGCATTGATTTTTGATCGACCAGCTGACAAAAGGGGTGATGGCACACAATCCATGCCATAGATTTTTATGGTTGAAGTACGTGTCTGAAACAAAAGTTAGGCCTGGTAGAAGAGTGGCTGAAGGAGGACGGGCTTCTGGCCATGCCAAAGCGTAAGAGTTCTTTGTTCCATTGCTTGTGTTCCGTCCCTTGATGCAGAGGACTCGACCCTTTGATGAATTTGAAGGGAAATAGAGATATCCTGGTTCATTTTCTTCGAATGTGTCGGTTAATGAGCTCATGAACCTAGTGTTTCCATCCATGGGAGTTTTGGAATATCTAAGGTCTTTTAGAGGGAGGAAAGTTACCAAGTCTTTGAGTTTGGCGGTCAGGATTTTGACTAGTCTGGAGTGGGAAGAATTTGTGGGATTGCAGATATTGGAAAATGGCCATGATGGAGAGGAGGGAAAAGATGGGTAAGTGAGAGGGGAGGCTTGGAAGTGGAGAATGATGAGAATTGGGAGGAGGATTAAGAGGTATGAGAGGAGCTTAGTTAAGGTACATCTACATGGGTAATTGGCTCTTGGGAGGATTTTGAGACCAGTACTTTGAGTCTCTATCCCCATGAGGTTGCAAATTGCAGATGCAAAATTTTTTAAGCAAAACTGGAGTTGATAAAAGTAGGGATGGTTATTATTAAGAAATTGTCTACAGTTTTTAGAGTCAGTGGAACTGATGCAGGTAGAAAGATGGAGGCTTTAAACTATCTATCATGGCTACAACCGGACTTCTCTGACATGGAAAATTGTTAAGCTAAAATATATCTCCCTCCATCCCGAATTTCTTATCCATTTACGTGTATGCGTGTTGTTTTTCAATTGTCGATATCTTTCAATCTATCGGAAATCCTAAGCGAACCGACCAAAATTGTACCGATGAGGTACAGACGACCTCAAGGCCAACTTACGGCTCTTGCACAAATGATTCGAAGCCCCTATAATCTGAATAAGAAATGGGTGCATCGAATCAACTAGTTTCAAGTATCTTTTTTAGCTGATTTCTCACGGGGCGCGCCACTCGAAAAAATATTTTATTTTGTACCCATCGGTACAATTTTGATCGGTACCTATAGTGGGTTGTCAATGTATTTGTTTTTTGCCATTTTGGAAACTTTGTTTAATAAAACTCATCGAGAATTATCAAACGAGATCCATATTGAATATATAACATTATATAGTATATTTGAAAATATAAACAATTTTTTGAGGTGTTTTGTATGGTGAAAGTGGACAACAAATTCGGGACGTATGGAGTAATTATTTTATTTGATTCCTACAACCTAGTAAAACAAGAAAATAATTCCATAAGTTGTCCTTTTATTTGATTCCTACAACCTAATAATGTCTTGCCCCCCTAAACTTTCTGACTTTTCAAATTTCAAATTACCTCGTAAACTACTTAAACTTTCCGCCAAGGAGCCCAGAATAGTGCTTAGATATTGTTTTTTTAACACTTAGCTAGAATGCTAGGACTGATATGAACATAGACTTGCATATTTAACAAAGTAAAAGAGGTCCACTTTGTTCACTTCACATTTCCAAAAAAATTTCCAAAAAGATTTTTTCCTCATCTCTCATCTCTCCAATCATTAATCACATTTCTCTCTCTACTCATACCCCTTTTTCCAATCATTATTCTCATTTCTCTCTCTATCTCTCTCCAATTATTATACATCTCTCTAATTATTACTTTTTCCGAAAACTCATCCAAACACTATCTCAAAAATATTTCTCAAAATATTCTTCTCAAAATTATCAACCAAACACAGCCATTTGTTTGAACCATCTTCTTTTTGTTAACCCCCTCCATCGATGTTCCTTTGCTTTATCCACATTAACGCCTCTCTATATTTTTCATCATCCATCAAGACACCATATAGCTCTTCATGTAATAAAAATAGACAAATGACTAGTCCCTGATTTTAATAGATATGCATGCTCATCATTTCCGACATTTTCGCCATATTTGGAGGAAAATGACATTTGAAAGCTACTCTAGGATTAACAGTCATTAAGAGAATGAAGATTAATAAGGAGCCTAAGTTGAAAGGTTTAGATAGTTGAAGGATGTCAAATGTAGGATTCTCTAGTTTAGGGCTTTAATTTGGAAAAGTCTGATAGTGCAAGGGGACAAAATGTAGTTAAGCCCAAACTTTAAAAGCTTGTAGAATACCATGAATCCCAATATACATTTCATAACGGTCTTATCTGCTATCAAATTATTAACCGTAGCTTTGTATCCATAATTCACAGCAGGAAATCATCGTTGGACAACTTGGACCGTTACAGGCATCTCCAGTTAAAAAGCAATCAAATGCTACGCGGTACTTTGGTAAGGCAAGCAACCCTTAAAACAAAACGATAGAAAAATAAAACGTTTTCGAAACATGAGGAAAGGTTAATGTGAGTCAGATCTTAAGAAGAGTTGGACACAGAAGACCCTTGGAACTTCAATGACCACAATAACGGGGCGTCGATCTTGCTGGTGGGATGGCACAGGCAATTGAAGTTGTCTCAGAGTGTAGGTGGCGATGCATCACAGATGGATCAATGTACCAAAAAAAATATATAGGTGGTGATGTTAGGGAAGTCCAATGGATCGCAAATCCTAAAAGTTCTTTAACCACTAAACAAATATGGTTTCCAGATATTGCATTCTAAATCACAGTATGATAAAACTTTCAAAAAAACACAAACCTGAAATTCTTACATTTTTCGACAGAGGTTCACACCGGATTAATACAGTGGTGTGGTCTCTATCATGTTCTTAACGGATTGATTAGGCTGTGATCCATGCTGAGCCAAGTAGACTGGATTTGGTCTGCTGCAACCAACTTCAAACCCGCAGTAATGAAACAATCAGTTGTGGTTTCAAATTACTTTTCGGGTCACACTTTCTTAATTTTGATTTAGCAGATCACGATCATTTATCGAAAAGTTCATTTTTCTTCTAATTGAAATCTCCACAGTTGGCGTAGTGGCCATAAAAACCCTACGAATGTGGAATGTGGGTTCTATATATGCATGATGTAATGATGTATATGCAATACCTGATTAGAGATCAGAGCATCTTAAGCTGGAAAAAAAAGTGATGTGTATCGATAGTTTTGTGTTTTGACTTATATTTCTCTGAGAGCGTCATTTTTATCGTTAACTCAGTCGTGATAGGTCTTCTAGTTAAATAGAAAACAGACACAAGATGAAGTGTGAGTTGAATGGATAGACTTCGTCATGGCAAATATTAGCAGCTCTTGTAAGTTGTAAAGTATATCATGCTTGAAGAAGAAACCAAAAAGAGCCAACTTACATGTAATAAGAAACCCTCTTTCACAACTATTCTGTATGAGGCGTCTCCAACCTTGCCGAATCCTTTTTTTTTTTTTTTTTGCTAAGCAAAGAATTTATTAATGTTTGAAAACGAATAACAAAGATTAAAGGGACCCGAGACTGAAAATGCTAAGGGCCCGAAGGGAGAAAAACAAGAAACAAGAAGGGTGGTAAGATACCAGCCAGAAGCCCAAAACCTGAACCAAAAACCAGAAAGAAAAAAAAAAAAAAAGACACTCCTGAGACAACCCAAAAACTACAGCAAGAAAAAGATACATCCAAAGAGCTCCTACCCCTAAGCCAACAAAAAACAAGCACATCCAGAAGCATCGAAATCAACCAGAGAAGCCGAAAACCCCCAAACGACGAAAACTCCCACAGCCAAAAAACGGGAATAGTGCCAGAAAGCTCCCGCAACAGGCAAGCGGCTCCGTAGAAATGGAGGTATCTCCCTCCAAAATATCAAGACCAACCTTGCCCAACCCTAATATGACGAGTTTGGGGCCATTAAGAAGATGTGTGATCGGTAGGAAACATCTGATAAGGTTTGGATCAGGAATGTGTTACGATCCTAATGTCCCACATTGACTAAGTATGGGATTGGTCGTGTGCATATAAGCTCTTGGGCACCCTCTCCTTGTAAGCCGGTTTTCAAGGGTGAGTTCTACCCATGAGTTTGTATCATTAGTATCAGAGCTAGCCACCACGTTGCAATTTGACCCACGGAGGGGGCGACCTATAGGCTGGATTAAAATACCTAAAAAGTATTGAATACTGATAGGTGAGTGGAGCCGCCAAAAAGAGAAAGGGCTACCATTGGGTCAGTATCGATAGAGTGGGCCGCCGTGGACGTCGCTTGCGGAGCGTGGTGGTATGTTATGATCCTAATGTCCCACATTGACTAAGTATAGGATTGGTCTTGTGCATATAAGTTCTTGGGCACCCTCTCCTTGTAAGCCGGTTTTCAAGGGTGAGTTCTACCCATGAGTTTGTATCATAATGGAAAGGGAGGTAACCTAGGTGGGTCGAGACTAGGACTGGGAATCCCGCAACTGTTATAAAGACCTTGAGTAAGATTTCTTTTGTTTTGTTTCAGGAATCATTAAGTGCGTGGTTTTTGTTGCTTCTTCTCTTTGTTGGAGTCGGACGTCTTCAATGATGAATTTAGCGGACGAACATTAGCCAGATCCGGTGCAATGGTTTCGACTCCCAAATTGGCCAAGTGAAGACAGCAAACTGCCTTGGCTATGCCACCATACGAGGTTATAAAGATGAAGGTATAGATCTGAATTTCTTTAATTCTCTCTATTGTCAAAGTGGGGTACTTAGTCTCAGGGGTGGAGCCAGGATTTTGGTTCAGGGGGGCAAGAATTAAACGCGTTCAGGGGGTGCAAGGATTTTGGTTCGGGGGGGCAAAAAAAAAAATCAAAGAGGGGTCAATTAGCAATTTTGTGAGGTATACTAGTAAAATCTCTATAGAAATTTGGGGGTCAGGGGGTCAACTGACCCCTCTTGTCTCCATGTGGCTCCGCCCCTGCTTAGTGTTAGTCTGCTAGTTTAGCTGTTAATTATGTCTCATTTTTTTTCCCAGCAACCTATGAGGCTGCATTGGAATCATCACTCACCATAACGCACAAGATTATGTTGAGGCCTGGCCTGGTTTCAGACTGCTCAGCAACAATTGCCTCAGGCTCTCGGATTACTAATCGGTAACTCTTCGGAGTCGGGATGCATTTCATCAGAAAGTTGTTTCATGTTCGGAGATTAGAGACATTGTGATTATATTCCATTGGTTGTAAAGAATGAGAATGTGATGCCATGTACCAAAGTTTGGGTTTGTTAATCCCTTTGATCTCACGTAGCCAAGGGTTTGTTTTACTTGGCACGTGTAATGCTTAGGACGATGCCAATTTAAACGTTTTCCAAATGAATTGAAAAACCCTAATCTTTGCTAAACACATTTTCTAGTCAATTGGTTTTAATCTTCAAAACTTCCGTTTGGGAGCATTTGACGATGTCCCGAGCTGGTTATCAAGAGAGGAACGGATTAGCCTTAGTCGTGGTAGTTATGACCCCCAAGACTTTATCTTAGTTTAATTAGTCTTTTAAAATCTCCAAGTCGTTCTCGAAATTAAGAGAATTCCACCAATCAAATCACAAACTTAGTTGTCCGCTTTAAGGCTAAAAACTTCACTCGCAAGTCAACTCTCACGCAAGGTTCATTCGGCCTTTGTGGATTCGACTCCGGTCTAACCGGATACTATGCTACACGAAACCTAGCCCTACGCTTCGGGCATCGTAAATTACAACGCAAGTTAAGGTCGCAACTAAATCTCTCTACCCAGTGTTGTAACAATGGTGATTGCTTGTGTTCTAATAACAATCTTCCTGTGTACACTTTCTGAAAGTGCTGCATATCTTCTTAATAACAGCAAATGACACCTGACACCGATAAAAGCTCAAGCAAGGGTGAAGAACCTGAGAAGATTGAACAAGAGCATCATTCAGCTCGAATTAACCATATTGTTCATGTGGCTCTATTTGCAGTTGAACTTAATTTGTTTTAGTGTGATCTATTTCTGGTCCCAATGTTCACGAAGATGAGGACCGTGATCATGCCTAGAATGGTACGCCGAACTTTTTGGAAGATCTAATTTCCGTTTTTCGCATTTCACCCCGAAGTGCTTTTCCCTCGAACAGATTTCCATCTCAATGGCATCTTTTTCAAGCATGGTTCTTGTTTTCTACACATTACTTCTTCAAATGTACAAATTTCTGTGAATAAATTCAAATTCATCCAGCAGAGTTCTAGTATTACTGAGATATCCTCTCCATGACTTTACTGCTATTATAAGGCACGTTTGTTTACAGGATAAAGCAGAAGGGTTTGGATTATCCTATTTATCCTACACGTTTCATTGCACATATAGGAGTAATTAATTAGGGCACTACGATATGGTGTCCCAACTCCGTTCACAATAATACATTCATTCTCTCACACACGTAGTTGTTGGTCCAGCATGAATGTGTGGTTGTGGAGAGGATAGGGTACCACGTATAATCGAGTTCCTTGTTCCATTATCTCCTTATAAGATGATTCTGTCTCATTAGAAGATGATTCTGTCTCCTTGGAAGATTTAGAAGACGTTTCCTTCTTAGAAGACGATTCCTTCGCAAAGTAAAAAGATCTTTACGCATGCATTTTTTGGAGCTCCCATTTTACAATACAGTGTTGCCTGTTTATGAAATTCTAGCTCATAAAGAGGCAAATAGAACATATAACTAGCACTCACAGGCACTTGACCTAACCTTTACCGTCGTGCCAACATTCTTGGAAACTTGCTCCAGCTTGCTTACCCTCACCTGGTTGAGTACCTTTCTTGCCCACTCTGCAAAGTAGGTTTCATTGTGACCGACTTTGCTATCTTTGTGAAACAGAAAGCATTGCAGTTGTTGCTTAGGGTTTGGGCATTCCTCGCCAAGCGGGTCCCACCATGAGCCCTGGTGTTTCATCCCTGACTGGTTTGCCATCCACCGGAGAGCATACTGACCTTTGCCGGCGTGTTCTAACCAACCTTTCGGAAAGAACTCCATTACACTGCTGCCTTGGTCCATGAAGAGCATGTTGGTTAGTTGCGCCCCATGTGGCGATGCAACAATATCGGTGTTGGTCATTACCCTTACCTGAAGAAAGGGGGGCTCAATAGTTATGATCTTATTAATTCTCCGCAATTCCCCAGAGGAAAAATAAATAAAAATTCCTCTGCAAAAAATCTATGTCAATCTCTTCAAGATATAGAGACGCGAGATTACGTCACGTTTTTCGTTTTCTATTTTCTACTTACCTAAAGCGAAAGAATTATATTTCATTTATTGCTACAAAAAACATGGTGAACCGTAAACACAAGTGCATGGATGGTCAGAGGCTGTCCCAAAGGGGGTTGCCAGTGGAAGGACAGACACGAGAAGGCGTCACCATATGAAGGGGATTGTTGGAGGGAGGAAGGTTGCCAAAGGGAGTAGCTAGCCTGAAGGGGTGGTCGGAAAGGGTGGGGAGGATCAAAGGGAGGGCGGAACCGCAGGGGTGGTGGGGAGGGAGGAGAAACTGAAAAATTGAGTCACGAATGAAAACAACTGTCAGTTTCAATGTTTTTCAAAAAACAAAAACCCAAAGCAAAAAAGTCAAACATAATAGAGTAAAGAAGTTAAAGACCTGGTCACAGAAGCTTAGATCTTCTGACTGAATCACACTCAAAACACATCCCTCCACCCTTCCACACTCCTTCCCAAATATAGCTTTAACCACTTCTCCATTCTTGAATGATCTAGCTCCTCTTCTCATCAACAAAGTCAATCTTATGACTGGAACCCCTCTTTCATTCATCTCTTTTCCTCTCCCCATTGGATCCATGCCACAAGCCTCCCTAGCTTTGCATCTCAGCAAATCAAAAACCCTCAGCTTCTTCTGGTCCCCCATCCCCACCAAATCATGCCTCATCACCACTGCCTTTTCGAAACAATAAGGCTCATCCCCCTTTGCAAATATCTCAACTGCGACATCTCCGAACTTGGCTTTCGCAAGGTTCCAAACCCATGATCCCATTTTAGTTTTCAGCTCCCCCCAATGGAACAGTACCCATCTTGATGGCATCAAGCATTGATGTTTCATTGACCAGCTGACAAAAGGGGCGATGGCGCACAATCCATGCCACAGATTTTCATAGCTGAAGAAGGTGTCTGATACAAAAGTTAAGCCTTTTAGTAGAGTGGCAGAGTGAGGAAGGGCTTCTGGCCAGGCCAATGCGTAGAAGTTCTTTGTTCCATCCCTTGTGTGCCGCCCCTTGATGCATAGGATTCGACCCTTTGATGAATTTGAAGGGAAATAGAGATATTCTGGTTCATTTTCTTCGAACGTGCTGTTAAATGAGCTCATGAACCAAGTGTTCCCATCCATGGGAGTTTTGGAATATCTGAGATCTTTTAGAGGGAGGAAAGTTACCGAGTCTTTGAGCTTGGCAGTTAGGGTTTCGACTAGTTTGGAGTTGGAAGAATGGGTGGGATTGCAGAGATTGGAAACTGACCATGAAGGAGAGGAGGGCCAAGAAGGGTAAGTGAAAGGGGAGGAGGCTTGGAAGTGGAAAATAATAAGAAGTGGGAGGAAGATTGAAAGGAATGGAAGAAGTTTGGTTAAGGCGCATGTAAATGAGTACTTGGTTTGGGGAAGGATTTTGAAACCAGCACTGGTCTCCTTCTCCATTACTTGGCTAATTGCAGATGGTATGAAGCAGAAATGAAGTTTTATAACTTGAGATATAAGATGGAGCTGGTCTCGAGATGAAGACATTTAGGATAAAATATAGGAGAAAGTCAGCATCAAGCAATTGTCTATCATTTTTAGGGTGCATGGGAACTGATGCAGGGTGCTAAAATTATGGAGGTTTTCAATTCTCCATCACAGGCTTTTAGGACCAGGATCTCTCTAATATAACTAAAATATTAGTTGTCCTTTTATTTATGTAAATGTAATCTAGCAATTGTCAAACTTGGCAATTCCCAAACAATCTGATTATATTCAATGTGCATGGTTCCTCAAAACAAATAATTTGTGAAGGAAAATATCCTAGGTTCCTAGGTGTCGGTGCTGCCAAGATAAAAAAAAAAAAAATTTGTGAAGGAAAAAACTACGGGTAGACCAATTGGTGTACACTAAATGCACACTATATTGTGTGAGGGACCCACCTCAAAGTCCCACACAATGATCAGAATCGCTCAATTTGTTTAACTGTTGTTTTAAGGGTGCTCATAAAAAAATCATCTCAGTCGGATATTGGTATAGGCTTGATCAAGTCATTCAATTTTTGGTTTGGTGAATTGAGAGGCCAAAAATTGAATGAGTTGATCAAGCCCTTACCAATATTCAACAGAGTCAATTTTTCTTAGGGCCCTTAAAAACTTGTTTTAAACACATTGAACGGCTCCGATGATTTGTGTGGGACTCCGAGGTAGGTGTCATACAATCTTGTATGCATTTGATATACACCAAATGATGTGCCCATAGTTTTGCTCATAGTTACAATAAGCTCATAGTTACAATAAGCATTTCAAAAGTTTTAACAAGTTAACCTAACCGTTGACTAGCGGGTGGGTGTAATTGAAATGCAACACCAATCCTGTAACGACCCGCCCTAACTAACCTCCTAACTTTTAGCATAACCACGTGGCTCAAAAGGTTATCCTCAAGTTATACAGTAACTGGTTGGATTCTATTATATATTAAACTCCCTTAACATATCTGAGCGATGTTAATTGGACAAACCCACTGAATGGGTTGTCACAGTTGCAGAGGTAAAATCATATCCAAACCTGAAGAGAGCATCTGTACTTAAGGGAAACCTCAAGGGGTGTCAATGAGATTTACCCTTTTATTTACGGATACTACTTAATTTTTGCTAATTCAAGGTGTCCAGACTAATTTACGCACAACTTGTAATTTTTGTGACCTAAACTCATCGTCCACTAGGGGGAATCTGACTGGTCCCATAAGAGTTTATAGGACTTTGAAAAGAGAGCAAACCCTAGGCCTCGTTTGTTTGATCGGAGATAAATGGGTGGGATATGAAATCACTTGGGATATGGGTGGGATATGAAATCCTTGAGATATTGCTCAGGATATCAATGGATGGAGGAAATCAATATCCGGTGTTTGTGTTCAACGGGATATAGCCCGTGCTTTACCTGTTCAACGGGATATAACCCGGGATTTTATATCCCGTACAGATTTAGGGATTTCAAATTTCATCCAAAATAAGGAAACCAAACATGGGATTTAGGGCCCCACTCCATTCCACCCCCTAATCCCACCAAACAAACAAGGCCTAAGACGCAAGCCTTACCTATCAGGCCAAGTGGCCGACCCCTTGGAGTCATGGTACAATATACTCCAGTATAACAAGTGTCAGTCCCGTGCTTTACCTGGATAAGCGATAATATGAACTTTTTAAAAAGCAAGAAGCAATTAGGTATTGAAGATGTTCATTAGTTTTTTAAAGTAAAACATACTTAAAATTATTCATTTAAGGCAATAATCGGCAACTTTCTTTAAATTTTGAAGAATTAAATACGAGTAATTTGATCACAACAATCTCGGGAAAGAAATAATTTACTTAAAAAAGAAAGGTTCGAGAAGAAAGAGTATGGGTATGCGTATATTGGCCAAATTTACCTAAAAAGAAATGAACTTAATTCAAAAAAAAAAAAAAAAGTTGGGGAAAGAAGAGGGGATAAAAAATGGGTGAGGTTGGAAGGTGACTTGGATTTTTTTTCTAGATTTTTCTTTCTTCCTTCCTTTTGTTAATTTTTTTTCCAAGAAAAGAAGAAGTGGGTAACCGATACGTGCTTGGTATGTAGTGTAGAGTGTAGTATAGATAAGATTTGATTTCAACACCTAATTGTCAAAGATACCATCAATCCCAGTATATACATTTCCTAATTGTCTTATCTGCTATCGAAGTATTAAAGAGAACTGAAGTAAAATGAATCATCGATTGACCGTTGTAGGCATCTTCAGCCAAAAAACGATCAAACGTGCTTCATGAATCATCCTATGGGGAACCTTGGTAGGGCAAGCAACCCTTAAAACAAAAAAAAAAAAATTTGGAATCCGGGAAAGAATGGGAGTCGGGTGTTGAGGAAGAGTTGGACAGAGAAGAGTAGAAGATCCTTGGAATTACAATGAGACACCTTCAATTGCAGGTGCCATCCCACCAAAACGATAGAAACCCCCGGTCATTGCAGTCATTCTAATCCCAAGGGTCGTCTTTGTCAAACTCTTTCTTAGGATCCGGCTCCCATTCTTCCCCGGATTCCAAAGCCTTACCTTCTAAAAGCACTACTAAACAGCTCAAGACGTTAATGTGGAAGGCTTGAACTGTATTCCTACGCACTATGCTCCATGCGTGGTTTGAAGATGTCTTCCAAATCCTTGATATTGAACTTAAGCATTCCTGATTCAACAGAGAGTTAATACCTGCTTGGATTCAAGCCTCACCCCCCACAGATATCAACGTGATTCTTTAGAGTGTCTGCATACATATTAACCGGAAAAAAAATTTAATAGGAAGTTAATCAACAAATTCTTAAGTGGATAGTGTAAGTCAAATAAAATGGCACAAACGTTGACACAAAAAAATGCATTGCATAATTCTTATCAAACCAAGTACCAATCATAAAAAAGCAGTTTGGACAGATCATAACCGTGTTGGGAAGAAATACTTGCAACCAAAACAAACATAGTTTTCCACATTAAATACTAAACACTATATCAAAATATAAGAACACTCTATTTTCTTATTTTGCTCAGCGATTAGTTGTATTTAGTGAGATTTGAACCCAATCAAATACATGGGAGGACATGGTGCCTAAACTACACTACCACTCCACTTGCCACAATATGAAAACACTTTAAAAACACAAATCTAAAAATCTTACTTGGTGCTTGTCAGTTGTCATCAATGCAAGAAAGCATCCAAACTAAGCCAAAATCCTTTTCTCACCATCTTCGATTCTGCATCCCCGGTTATACCCTGTTTAATGTCAAATAGAGATGTGATCAACAATCAGGACATGTTCCAGTTCTCTAAAGTCTAACTTTTTATTAAAGAGTAAACTCATTACCATGAAACAAACACAAAAGAGGGGTCCACTGGTTCAATGGTCAAAACTGCGCTGATTAACCTGAAGCTTGTACGTTCAAATTCGAAGGCAACTACATTCGGATGGAATGCCCAAGATCGGGTCTGTACCAAACACACCACTCCCAGACAAACACAAATGGGAACTCAACCAGGCTTACTTTTTCCTTTAAAAAAAAACTTGAAACAAGCATCATTTCAACAAAATACTCCTCATTCCTGGTTTTCCCAGCTGCTAACATTCAAGCCAGATAGTAGTGTTATTTGCTTATGTGATAGAGGTCTGAAGAAGTCCAGAAGCCTCATCATCTATTTCGATTTCATCCTCCTTCATCATTTCAAAAATTTCTTGAGATGGTTGGTTAGCGGAGGCATGCATTCTGAGCAACGATTTATAAACTGGCAAACTGGCAAGACCCAAACGCCTAACAACCTTCAGATACCGTTTTGCATCTTCAAAATTTTCACTGTTCTCAAAGAACTCTGCAATGGCCACCACAATACTAGGTGCTGGCCTCCAGTCACAATGTTTCAACATGGCAAAGCTATTTTTCATGGCATTTATGGCTTTCTCCATATTCTGGCTTCTCACCCATCCTTCCATTAGTATCTCCCATGTCTTATAATTTGGACACCCACCTCTCTCCAATGTGTGGAGATGTAATGCCTCTGCTTTTTCCACAAATCCACTCCTCATGTATGCACCTAGGAGAATGTTGGAAACCCTAATGTCATATTTCCTACATTGATATTCATATTCCGTCAAAACCCTCTCACCTTCTTTAATATCACCCAGCTTTACAAAGCATAACAAGATACACATGTAATTCGAACAAGTTAATCTCCCTTCCACTGCTTTACAAGCTTCCCAAAGTCGAAGAACTCCATCTTTATTTTTTAAAGAGGTATACAGAGTGATGAGGAAGAAATATCCAAGGCGGTTAGTAGTTGATAGCTTTTTCTCTGCATTTTGAAGAGCCAAATTGGCCTTGTCAAGAAATCCTGATTTCAGATATATATTGGCCAAAGTAGATAGAGTGCTCCATCCTAATTCAACATCCTTGTCCTTCACCATTTTTTTGTAAACCATTTCTGCTGATGCAACCCCTGATGACTCACCACATGCACCCATCCAAAGGTTGTAAGAGAGGACATTAAGGGGTATATTGTTTTGCTTCATTTGTTGGATCACAGCGGGCACTTTCTTAAACTGAGAAGTTGCCATATAAAGCTTCATCATCACGTTGAATGGATGAGGACTCACAGCGAGCCCCAAACTATTCATCTTGACGAAGAGGGCCTCAGCTTTCTCCGAGGCCTTTTCTTTAACATAAGAATGAAGAAGAGTAAGACAGGCAGCTTTTTGTGAAGTGGTGTCAGGCATATTTGCAAAATATTCTTCGCCTTGCCTCAAACTATGGACTTCGATAGTCAATTCCAACCTGATGGCATGATCAGCAGCTGAAAATTTATATCCATTGCGATCTTCCATCCATGTAAATATCTGGAAATAATTAAATAAATAGGATGATTTTCAAACCACACTTCTAGATTGGCAACTAAATTCTTAACTACCCGTTCCCACCCAGATGTAACTGGAAAAAAAAAATACAAATAAAAAGGAGAGAGAGAGAGAGAGAGAGCAATAAAAGATCTGGTATAAAAAGGAAAAAGGTTTTACCACATTATGTAGCCCATGCATTTACCATAGAAGTTCTGCAGTCATAAGTTAGTAATAATATAGGCGCTACCCGGTGGTCCAATGCCTCGATTAAAATCGGCCTAGGCGTCCGAGTCCGACTAGTCGTTTGCTAGATGCTAGGCACCCAACCAGTCGCCCCTCGGCTCTAGGCGCCCCTCCTCTTCCCAACTAACACCTAGCGACTTTTAGAACACTGTACAAAACCAAATTATCTCGAATGAATTTCCACTATTATTTCCAGATTCCAGAACATGAACCCTTTTATGAATGTCAAAAAAGTATCTTACAAAACTAATGGCTGGTTTGTCATCAATTTACGACACGAGCACCATGACTGAAGCCTAATGGTACACACTCTAATCTTACAAAACTAACGGCTGGTTTGTCATCAATCTACGACACGAGCACCATGACTGAAGCCTATTGGTACACACTCTAATCTCCGGCAAGTCCCCTGTACTACTACAACTGCACCCTTCTAAGCCGTCTACGACTGCACCATTCTAAGTTGTTTTACTCCTTTAGTTTCCAGTATGATGTACCAGTAATTGGAGCTGGACATAAATTATACTTCTCACACTTGACTGCAAGAGCAAAGGGGCATAAAACAGTCATTACTCATCTGTACAATACAGAACAAAAACCATATTTTTTTATTACGATTCACGGTTCTAAAAAGGACATCACTTCATATTCGTAATGAAATTAGGGGTTAATTTCATTTCACAACTAAAACATTTAAGGATCTGTTCTTCCTAAATTTTGTTTTGGTATTTATTTTGTCTTTTCTAAATTTTTGTTAGATTCATTCAAGTGAAACTTTTTGGATTGGCCATTCATCTCAACGAGAGAGTCTAAAAAAGTAAAAATTACGACCAAAATAAAAATTTAAAAAAAAAAAAAAAAACATTTGTGTCCTATATGAATTTTTTTTTCAACTTTCGTCTATGCTTTTATAATTTTCCGATTCCTTTTGTGATATAGAATGATTAATCTTAAAAATTAAGATGAAAAGCTAACCAAAAAAATTACAAAAAAGTAAAAATTCCGGAAAATAGTATCAGGGCAAAAATTCAGAAAAAATTAGTAGCCAACAAACCACATGTACTGGAAAGAAGCACAACCAACGCACAATAACCCACCTTTCGTTGCTCATATCATTAAAACAAAACAATGCAATTTTTTTCTCCAAAAGGAATTATATTTCGAAATCCATGTATCCAGAAAACAAGTTCCACATAAGTAAAATCGAAATCAAACCTCGAGGGCGTGCTTATAACGCCGCAATTTCATGAGTAGAACGGAAATCCTTCGAAGCTCAAACAACGAAACCTTGTGGCCTTCATCGACCCAATTCTGAAGAACAGTCGTGGCGCTCCGTCGTGGGAATACGAGGCCTAAAATTCTGCTCTTCAGATCGTCCACGCGGCGGCGTTCGACCGGAGGTGATTCACCAATAGGAAAGGAACGAGACGAGATGGGCCTCCACCGGCTTGCGGTGTATGTAGCGTTGATGCTGCATTTTATGCCATTGAGAGAAATAATTGACATATGCACTTGGATATGAAAGAGAGAGAAAGTAAGGAAGATGAAGGCTTACCGTCTGAGATTGTGGAAGAGGGAATGCATCGCTGTGGTGGAGGACGGGAAGGTTTACTGCGACGGATGGTTTTTGGTGTGTTTGAAAATAGGGAAAAGGGGGAGAAAAAGAAGAGAAAACAGAGGAGTGAAATGTAATTTCACGAAGTGTATTTCCAAGATCTAATTGTGTTAAGTGTTTTTCTATTGTCAGTCTAGCACCCATAAAGATAAAAAACAAATATATTCCTACACTTTTTTATACACTTTAACACATTGTTTTCATCTAGGCCAATGTTCTCACTTCTCAGCGAGCTTTAAAAAATGAACGGTTTCAATCATTATTGTGGAGTAAAAAAAGGCTAACAAATGGACCAAACTGGACCAGACTAGAGAAGCGAGATTGGAGGAGAGCTCAGTCCCATGCCAGGTGTGAGCGAAAATTCTCTACCAGGCTTATTGGTAGAGAATTAATTATTCTATGATTTTAGAGCAGCGCTCCACATGGCCTATGCCAGTCTGTATGCCAAGTGTGTGATGTTTACACAAATGTGTGGTGCATAACTCATAAAGAGCAATGCTCCAGGAGCATGGAACAATCACCTCCATAGTATTAGACCTACACTAATGACAAGGAAAGTCTTACCACCGGAGGTGGTTGCCAAGATAGCAAGTGGTGTATGGATGAAACTCCCACAGTCGCAAGTTCGAATCCCGCTTGTAGATAGTAGTTATCGTGAACTAGATGTTTTCTATTAATTGGCATCATCTATTCAGCTTACCTCTTGGTGGGGTGGTGACAGACTACTTTCCCATGGTTAGGGGATACTCTGAAAAGACACCCCAGTGAGCTTGGCTCCTTCTATGGGTGATACTGGCTCACTGACTGAATATGCTATGAAAGTTGGGAGTCGTTCTTGGATTGCAACACTGGTCTCCCCTCCCAACCTTGAATTAGTAAAAAAAAAAATGGAAAAGGAAAGTCTTCATTAGATTAACCTTAAATTTAAAAGGGCTTGTGTTTGAGTCCTACTAGGGTTAAAAATTAGATGCACATGCAAGTTATTAATTAATAGGTTGATTATTTATGGGGAAATTGCTTAAAAATGGAAGTAGGGGCAATTAATTGCAAAGAGATGTTGTACTTTTCCGGAATTAGAAATACATGGTAAGAAGGAAAACAAGTGCAAAGACATGGAAAGACAAACATCATTTGACCCAAATACCCTTCACTTATATTATCTCCCAAAAAACACCCAAACTCTTTCAAAACCCAACATCAGACGAAAAAATTTGAAAGGGTTTCAAAACCCAAAATCGCATCTCCTTCATCCCTCCCTCTTTGCATCTGCCGCCGTCACCGCTACTATTCCACGCCACCATTCTCTGGTGCTCCGAACAAGAAACATCAAACCCTATTCCCGTATTGAAAAGGTCGGCCTGATTCTGCTGCCTCAGATCTTGAGTTAATGGCGTTTGCTGGTTCGATCGCTCCTATTACGCGTGGCCTCCTCATCTCGTATAATCCATTTTCAAGAGACAGTAGTGCGTTGAAGAAGATTTACCCATCAGCTCTCTCACTCCCTCATTGCTACTCCATCTCCAAGTAGCTGTTGCTTGGTTTTTAATTTACTACTTTTGGATTGGAGCAGAATGAAGAGAGAATCCTACCACAGATCTAGGGCACAGGTCCCACTGCATATTTTTTTGTATGATTTCAGTTTTGTTTGAATCAAATACTCCTTCATCCAACTAGAAAAATTCGTACATGTCAACATTTTTTTTTTTCAATAACTCACAAAATAGGATAAACATTATCTACTTTCTTTAAATAGTTATTTTTTGAACTGCCATTCAATAGTTAAAACCAAGCCAAATATGTTGATATGTACAAATTGGGGTTTTTGTTTATATTAGGTTTTGACAAGGAAAGCCAAGAATCAATAATCCTAGAAAGGGTTTGGAGAAGTTCCAAAGGGTTCGTGATTTTTAGTTTCATACCAAGACACTTTTGTCAAGCTCCTACTTTGCACTGATGTATGTAAAATTGTAAGATAAATGACCTATATTCCATTGCAAGTATACTGATGGGTGCAAATGAGTTGTTGAGGAGTGCAACAGTCCTCCATTAATAGTTCAACAAAATTGGAAGAAGAGTGTAATAGTCAGTAAAAATATTTTTCAGAAAATTTGATTTGAGTAAAAAAATGCAATATGGGTGCAAAGTAGTTGTTGAGGAGTGCAACAGTCCTCCATTAAGAGTTCAACAAAAATGGAAGAAGAGTGCAATAGTCAGTAAAAATATTTTTTACAAAGTTTGATTTGAGTAAAAAAATATGCAATATAGGTGCAAATTAGTTGTTGAGGAGTGCAACAATCCTCCATTAAGAGTACAACAAAAATGGAAGAAGAGTGCAATAGTCAGTAAAAATATTTCCAAAATTTTTGAATTGAGTAAAAAACGTGCAACATGGGTGCAAAACAGTTGTTGAGGAGTGCAATAGTCCTCCATTAAGAGTTCAACAAAAGTGGAAGAAGAGTGCAATAGTCAGTAAAAATACTTCCACAAAGTTTGACTTGAGTAAAAAAACGTGCATATTGGTGCAAAACAGTTGTTGAGGAGTGCAACAGTTCTCCATTAAGAGTTCAATAAAAGTGGAAGAAGAGTGCAATAGTCAGTAAAAGTGAATGAGAGAGTGAGGGGTTGGTTTAGGGAGAATTTTTTACACCAGGGTATTTTGGTCAACACAAAACTTGGTACCATGTATGTGCAATTAAAATTTTCCTTTTCATGTTGGGAGCAATTTCCGGAAAAGTACACCATATCTTTGCATTTAATTGCCCCTACTTCCATTTTTAAGCAATTTCCCCATTATTTATTAGGTAGATGTATACTGATAAATGTAATTTTTTTCCACCAAAGAATTGTAATATCTTAAAAATAATTCATGATTGCTTTATCAACTCTAAAAAAAAACAGAGAATTGGTTTTAATGCATTTAAAGCAATTTGAGGCAATTTTAGAGTTTTTTGTGATGTGGAAATAGCAAAATTGACTGCAAACCATCAAATGATGAGAAATCAAAGTGACTTGCAGCTGACTAAAAGGATTTTTAACCTCATCTTGCACAGAATCCAAAAGCCACTGAATCAACTTTAGCATAACCTTATGTGTTGATTCACTAAACGGAAAGGAAGCCAAGTGAATTATTCAACAGAATGGTAGGTACACAGTTTGAAGACGAACCAAAATGGTTGCCCCAGTGGTTAGGACGAGTGCCTGACTTTAGAGGTAATCCCTTTGGTTAGGTGTTCGATTCCCCACAGGGTGAGTACCTGTGCTAAGCGGGGGGCCGTGACTGGTGTGGGTTGCGCCAGCTCCCTCCGAGGTTTGGGTCGTGCAGTGGGTCCAATTAGTGGCTTATTGTAGAGTTGTTCCTCGGTTATCCAAAAAAAAAAAAAATTTGTTAATTTAAAAGAAAGACTACATAACTTTATGGCATTCACTTGCCAAAAAACCTTTACGGCCTTGAAAACTATGGTACTTCACGAATTTGATCTCATTGGTGAATTGGCCACAATAAGTTCTACATTCCTTTAAATATCATATTTCCTACTGCTTTGATACAAAAAGATGATTACGGAGCGATAGTACTTTTGCGGCAACTCTGTTTCTGAACATTGATTTTGAGTTTTATCCTTCTCCTTGTTATGTTTTAGCTCACCATAAAAGTAGGAAACAAATCCCCAAAGAGCAAGAACAAGAGAAACCCCTTTCTCTGCTTGAAACTTCTCCCGGTAGAAAATGACGGCTAATACTTCGGTCACGGGGAGTAGAACGACAAGTATAATAGCAGAGAGAAGAGAAGAGGCAGAAAAGACGACTCCTATTGCACCCAAAAAGAAACACTGCCAAAGTATGGCACTGCACACCAATACCACATAATAATGATAATATGTTGTTTCACCAAGTTCAAACCCCCTTCCCTCCTTTGGAATTGCCTATAAAACATGAAGCTGTCAGTTAATTTTACAACTAAAAGGGACCAATATCTGAGAACGAGCTAGCATGACAAAAAAGTACATTATGAAATAAAAAATCAAAATTTTGGAATTCAAGTGGACCCCCCAATGTGCCAAGAAAATGCACAATCATTTTTCTTTCGTAGTTTGTTGAGCATTACTAATGCAATTTGTATTTGGATTGAAGTAAACAAGACAATGAGCACAAAAGTTGAATCGGGTCTTTATGTCTGCTCCGATATTTTCCGACTTTAATTTGGTAATATGGTTCCACAGCCTAACGTTCCTTGAGTTTTTTAATTTTGAAGGTTTTGGAGGACCGCAATTTCAATAGTAAAACTTTATGATAGTAATCAGTTGGTGCATACATTGTTGTCAAAAGCTAGATCTGTCCCTATTTTTTTCGCAGTCATACCCATCAACCGGGGTTTACATGGATAATGTTGACTCCCCTTTCATAGTTTGGGATAGGGACCCGGGGTGGGTACCGTCCCTTCGGGGACAACATGGGTGCTGGCCGATTACGGCCGTACATGGTCGGTCATAGACGGCTCAGATCACATCTTGTTCAAACAATTCGAACCGTTCGATGTCACTCTTTTTGACGGCCGAAAGTTCACTTTGGGGTTTGGAATCTATTGTTCTTCTTGCAACTTTTCTAGTTTAAAGAATTAGAAGGCTTCGTTTAGATATAGTTATTAATTGCAGTCTTGTGTATACGTGGTCGTGTCACGTGTGTAATGTGTTCAGTGGTAGGTCTTTTACAAAGATGATCTATAGTTTGTACCCATAAAATCATGCAATTCTGATATTTTGAGACTTTCACTTGATCATATAATCGAGACTCAGTCGATACAGCGAAAATTATAATATGGGTAGGAAGAGTTGTGTTGCGAACAGGCTAAATTAACAAACACACACAATGCGCAATGATAATGAAGAACAAAAAATAAGAACGCAAAGAAATAAAGATTTTACGTGATTTTCGAACAGAATGTTGAGTACATCCACGGCTCACACCTATTTCAACTATGTGTCGATTGAAGAAAAAAAATATAACAATGGACCCGGGGGTGCCAGTGTGTGGCCCTGGTGTGCGCATCCGAACTGTTGATCTCAACAATCAACTGCTCAGATTTCATCTTGGCAATAAACGGCTCGGCTCTGTAAAGTACCAAGATGAAATCAAGACCGTTGAAAACAGATCTGACGGCGTGGATGCCGCACACTAGGGTTTCTGTTTTCCTAATTTACATCAACTACTGTGCAAATTAAGCAAGTATATTTATAATCGAGGATTTACATCACCAATTCTCCTAACATTGCTATTTATTAGCTTTTAGGGGTGTTGCCTCTTGAGCCCTGCGACCTAACTGTACAGGTCAAACCCCCAAATACTTAGCGAAGCGCGACTCAAGTCAAATCAGGCTTCACAAATCTAGTAAATTGTACCCATTTGTTTGGCAGGTATGCACGATAAATGCAATTTTTTAATAAAACATAATCCCTATAATTTTCCAAAATTTTCAGTAACTTCAATTTCTTAAACTTCTTACTTCATACAAAAAGTAATGAACAAAAAAAAAGATTATATATTGGTCCAATAACTTTTCAAAATAGACAAATATTTTTAGATAAGCAACTCAATTAGAATGGGAAAATATATATGCATGTGCGTGCATATGAGTGTGTGTTAAGTCAGTGTATTCCCGGGTCCATTTTGGTTGACCAAAATTTGATCCATTGGAATTGGAGATCTGGGGTGGGTGCTATGCGGTAGGTGCTATGCGCCGTGTTGTGCGGCAAAACTACGCCGTTTTGCTTGATTTTTGTGCACAACTCCAAAGCTTCCAAGGGCCTTGTTTGGAGGAAGAAAAAACCACTACAAAGTGCCTAAACCTAAAGTGCATAAACCCTAAACACGAAGTACTTAAAACCTGAAATGCCTAAATCCAAGTGCCTAAACCTACTATACCCTACTCCAAAAAGCCTAAATTCCTTAAAATTGAACCCCAAAATTAACTCTCCAAACAGGGCCCTTGGATGTACCAAAAAAATGAGCAAAACGACGTAGTTTTGCCGCACAACACGGCGCATAGCACCTACCGCATAGCACCTCCCCCGGATTCAGAATCTCCATAGTTGACCGACTTTCTTTTAGGTTTCTTAACGATAAACCTGGGTTACAGAAAGAAGGGGACAGAAATGGTATATAGCGTGTTCGGAGATTCATTTTTGGGTCCCACATGAGTGATCCGAACCGTTCATTGTTCTTAAAACATTTTTCCGAGGGGGCCCACAAAAAATCAGCTCAATCGAACGGTTAGAAGTGCTTTAACCGAAGTCCCACCGTTTCAAACCAGCAGCGTCCGTTTCGTAATGCCACTTCCACATTGGGTGGTATGTATACTTTTAGGTTTCTTAATGCCACTTCCACATTGGGAGGTATGCATAGGTTATATATAGTCTTTTTGTGTTATTATTTTCCATGTGGAAAGTAATTCCAAATTGGGTGGCATACATAGGTTACATCGTCTTTGTGTGCTTTATTTAAGGATTTTTCCACATGGAATGACAAGGTATAAAAATATGAGATGATTTGGGTGCCGCGCCGTGTGTCTATACTTTTCAGCATATATTTATGTGAAGCCTATAATTAAAAAGAAATGCTAGTACACAGAATTTGGTATCCAAAAAATACTCAACCACACGCACGTGTGTGTGATTGGGTAATTTCTGGGTATCAAATTTTGGGCATGTGATGCTCCTGATCATCAAAAGTCAAAACTATTAAAGAACGGGTCCTCCTACAATGCATTTTTAGGTTTTTTAATATATTCTCACACATTTTTATTTACTGTTCACACATTGTAATACACGTTTTGAACTTAAGACAAGCCTGGAGTGTTTTTAGAAGGGAAAAATTCAAAAAAACCTCTGACATTTGGACCGATTATTATAGAGACACCTGACCTTCAATAAACGTTAACTAAACCCCTGACATTTGCACTCCGTTATCAATTAACACCCTCGTCCCATTTTCCGTCCAATAACTAACGGAAAAGCTGATATGGCATTTACTTTGATACTTTGAGACACCTGGGCTAATATTTGGCAATGACATGGACATTTTAGCAAAAACAATAATGCTATACGCCTACGTGGCGCTGCCACGTGGCTCGGTGGGCCCCGCCCACTTATCTCTAAAAAAATAAAAAATCTAAAACTCTGTCACTCTCTCCTCCCCCAAAACCCAAAACCATCCACCACCTCTTCCACTGCGTTCCCAACTCCGACGACCGCCACCACCGGCGACAGAACTACTGGGTATCCGGCGACCCGGCTCGACGGCGTGTCTGCAACCAAAGCATCTTCAGATTGGTACCATCGGAGAGTCTTAAGAGATCGACATCGTAAACATCGTACGAGAGGAATTTGGCCATGGCGGCGACGAAGCTGGATTTTCTAGTGCCAGAGGAGCCGTCTAGTAAATAGTTTCGCTTCCAAACGCGACCTAAGCGGTTGTAGTACTGTTTGGATCTAAGAAATGACTCGAGATCGGACTTGACCCGGTTCTTCAGATCCGAATCTATGGCGATCGTTTGGAGAGTCGAGTCTGTTGGAGATGAGGTTTCAGAATCCATTGTTTGTCCTTTTTCACCCCTCAGAGTAAAATTCCTGATGAAACCTTTTCCATTGTTGGCTTTGCAAACGACGTTGGTCCATGATACCCATTACCCATGCGCCGAGAAACTCATCGTGAACAGTCTGATTATCGTCGATGCAGAGAATGATGTCGTTTGATTTTTTGTCGGCGAAGAGGTATGGGCTTTTCTGGTTCGGAGAGGCATACTTGTGGTGGTTGTGGCGGTGGGTGGTCGGAAGAGGCGGAGGGGACGGGTTGGGTTTGGGGGAGGAGAGAGTGACAGAGTTTTAGATTTTATTTTTTTATTTTTTTTTTAGAGATAAGTGGGCGGGGCCCACTGAGCCACGTGGCAGCGCCACGTAGGCGTATAGCATTATTGTTTTTGCTAGAACGTCCATGTCATTGCCAAATATTAGCCCAGGTGTCTCAAAGTATCCAAGTAAATGCCACATCAGTTTTTCCGTTAGTTATTGGACGGAAAATGGGACGAGGGTGTTAATTGATAACGGAGTGCAAAGGTCAGGGGTTTAGTTAATGTTTATTGAAGGCCAGGTGTCTCTATAATAATCGGTCCAAAGGTCAGGGGTTTTTTTGAATTTTTCCCTTTTTAGAATTTCCTTTGAAAAATTACTCTGTTATTGGAGACTGGGATCTTTTTTTTTTGGTAAATTAAGATCTCATTAAGCAAACAAACCAAAACCAAAACCATGCGGGAAAGCAACCCGTCAAACATCGTGAACAGAGTTCCTGGCTAGCTAGAAACCAAAAAACACAAGAGACGCTATAAGTAAGATAGCATCAAGAAAAAACAACCAGAAGAAACAGCCCCGAGAAGTACACTGGACACACCTACGGCCCAAAAATTCTGGGGCTTAGGTTCCAATCTCTAGCCAGCAAACGATTCACGTCCGTTGACTTGAGGCATCTCCACGAACATAGACACGCCCGAACCGCATCAATAACCTAAAGGCCCAAAGCACCAGCAGGCATAGCTTTGCCGTGAAAAAATCTGTTATTCCTCTCCTTCCAAACCCAGTAAATAGCAGCAGCTAGGGAGAGCTTGTACACTGTACAAGAGCTAGACGACCCTCTCCTATTATGGCACAACCAATCCACTTCACCAGCCAACCCAAGATAGGGTCTAGAAACATGATTTTTGTGCAGCACCAAACTCCACACAGCTGTGGAGTAAACACACTCAAAAAACAAGTGGTTATGAGTTTCATGCGAAGTAGAACAAAGCAGGCAGCGAGGATCCACTCCCATACCCCAACTAAGAAGTCTATCTCTCGTAGACAACCGCCCCAAAAAGCTCAACCACTCAATAAAAGCCCAACGGGGAATATGGTGAGGAAACCATACACACCTAGCCCAGGGGACAGTAGGATGCACCTCTCGCAATGCCTGCCACACAGACCTAGCAGAATAAACGCCAGTACCAGTGAGAGTCCATCGAGCAGAATCTGCCATAGATGTGTTAGGGAGGAGAGTGGCGGGAGTGCTAGCCACAATTTCCCTTGTAATCCAGCTTCTCGGCCTTGGCCATTTCCACCCACCTTGGTGAATGATAGATGCCACAGTAGCATGCAAGGAACTGCCGAGATTAACTTCCAGTACACAACCAAATTTCTGATATAAGGGTCCCAAAGTGTGCCAATTGTCAAACCAAAGAGAAGTAGACAATCCATCCCCTATGACACACTTAATCCAAGGTTGAGCAAGACTCCTTAGCTTCAAGAGTTTCCTAATAGTCCAGGAAGCCTCATTAGGAACTCTAACACTCCATAGGCTGCGATTTTTCAGAACATATGTATGAATCCACTTGATCCACAAGGTGTCAGCTTTGAGGCAAATAGCCCACAAATGTCGTAACATAGAAGCCTTATTCCATACCTTCAACAGACAAAAACCTAAGCCACCTTCCTCTTTTGGAGTACAAATAGACTGCCAAGCTACTTTTGCACCAGAACTCTTAAGTTCAGAACCGGACCAAAGGAAGGCCCTTAAAAGTCGCTCAATATCATTCAGAATTTTCAGCGGTAAAATGAAGATGGCAGACCAATAAACCTGAATACTGAATAAAACTGATTTCACCAACTGAGCTCGGCCACCGTAAGACAAAGTGGTGTTTGCCCAAGACTGTATCCTTCCTAAAATTTGCTCCTTTAACTGCTCACAATCAACAACCCACAACCGAGTTGAAATAAGAGGTACACCAAGGTACTTAACAGGGAGCATACCCTCAGGAATTGGTAAGATATTACACAAAAGAGCCTTTGTTTCAGCATTAACACCCGAGAAAAAAATAGAGCTCTTTTGAAGATTAGGCTTAAGCCCAGAAAATCGATGAAAATCAGAAAGGACTTCAGCAATTAACTGGAAAGAACCACACTCGGCTCCACACAAGATAAAAAGATCATCAGCAAAAATAAGATGAGTAAGATTGAGCTTCTTGCACCTGGGATGGAAAGCGAAGGACTGACATTGGCTGATTCGGTATTGGAGAATTGAAGTGAACCCTTCCATAACTAAGAGGAAAAGATACGGAGATAAAGTGTCCCCTTGTCGAAGGCCTCGTTTTCCCGGAAAAAAACCCTTCTAATTCCCCATTGATAAGGATAGAGAACATAGGGGAAGTAATGCAAACCCTCACCCATTGGACAAACTGATTGGGGAACTCCATAACTCGCATCATTGCAAACAGGAAACCCCAATCAACTGAGTCGTAGGCCTTCATCAAGTCCATCTTTATGGCGCAGCGGGGCCATCCCCCATGTTTATGATAATTCCTGACAAGCTCTTGCATAAGTAAGATATTATCCATGATGGACCTCCCTTTAACAAATGCAGATTGAAAAGGGCTAATAATACTTGGTAATAAAGGTTGTAACCTATTCGCAAGCACCTTGGTAACACACTTATAGACCACATTACAACATGCAATGGGTCAATAGTCCCTGATGGAAATAGGAGATTGACACTTAGGAATCAGAGTTAGAGCAGTACAATTCCACTGTCGAGGCAGAAAACCAGTAGCAAAGAACGACTGAATAGCACTAACCACATCACTGCCAACTATCTCCCAATTCTTCTGAAAGAAAGCCGAAGTGTATCCATCTGGCCCTGGGGCCTTATCCCCGTTAATACTCCACATAGCAGCCTTTATTTCTGCACTAGTAATAGGTTTGGTAAGAGACTCCTTCATAACACTAGTTAATCTGTGTGACACAGCAAGATTTAAGACCGGAGTAGCATCCACTTGTTGCTCAAAAGGAGATCCAAGAAGCCCAATATAATAGCCTAAAATTTCATCTTTAACATATGTAGGGTCAATCAGCCGTACCCCATTAGCATCAGTGAGACCTAAAATTTTGTTTCGCAAATAGCGAGACTTCATTTTAACATGGAAAAACCTTGTATTCTGATCCCCCAAAGAAAGCCATTGAACTCTAGATTTTTGTTTCTTGAAAGATTCCTCAGCCAAACTCAACTCCACAAATTTCACATAGAGGTCTTGTTCAAAGTCCACCAAAGCACTATCATAAGGACCTTGCGCACACTGCTCCTGGACATGAATTAGCGCCTCCCTTGCCTGACAAACCCTTTCCCCAATCCTAGAAAAGAACTTCTTGTTAAAAGCTTTGAGAACAGGTTTCAATCTTCTTAACTTCTCACACAATCGCAGACAACTAGACCCTGCCACAGGCAAACACCAAGACTTCATCACCTCCTCCTTAAACTGGGTGTGTTTCATCCAAAAACTAAAAAACTTAAATGATCTTCGCTGGGGAGCATCGGGAAAGACATTGACCAAAATGAAACTATGATCCGAGACTCCAGGAGCAAGGAACGTAGATTCAGACTCAGAAAACGTATCCATCCAAGAGGCATTTATAAGAACTCTATCCAGCTTTCTTTTGATATCACCCATTCCACCTCTTTTGTTTGACCAAGTGAACCACATGCCCTTAAAAGGCATGTCATCCATGCCAATAATATCTAGACAATCATTAAATTCCATGGCAGCAGTATTATCAAAACCAACCAGTCTTTCAGATCGCGTCCGAACAACATTAAAATAGCCTAATTGGATCCAAGGATTGTCACCAACTATAGAGGAAATTTGCTTCATATCTTCCCACAACTCCCTCCTCTCGACCAATGATTTTTTCCCATAAACAAAAGACACAAAGAACAGACTCCCATCTTCTGTGATGACCTTAGCCACCATTAATTGAGATGAGGAATGAATAAAGGCCACCTTCAAAAGACGGCCATCCCAGGCCACCATCATTCTAGCCACCCTGTTATTGTGAATATTATGCTCAACAGACCAGTGAGAGGGGAAACAACTCTTAGCAATCGGAGCAACATTTTCAAGTCTAGCCTTAGCTTCGAGAATTCCTACGAGATTTAAATGATGAGCTTTAATCATAGAAAAAACTTCCTTCTGCTTAAGGGGGTAATTAATCCCCCTAATATTCCAGGCCCCCATACAAACTTTATCTGTGAACGGATATCTTTGAACCACCACCACCCCCCTTCTTATTTGGAGGGGGATCTACCTTAGAATCAACCTTACCCCTACCGCGCCCTCTCCCCTTCCTAGCAACAGGAACAGCGACAACCGGACTAGGGGTATCCCTTAGAGGAGAAAGATCAATATCCTCCTCGACCACCAGATCACCCTTCTCTGAGTCCCCCTCATCATCAGTATCAAGATGCAAAGTGAGAGAAGAAAAGGAGTTAGCATTCCTCATTGCAGAGCTCGTTACAGCAGGAGGAGAAAAAAGTCCACGCTTAGTGCCACTACTAGTACAAAGAGGGACATCTGAGTCCTTTCCTTTTCCTGTTGGAGAAAGCAGCCCTTCCTCTGGATCAGTTTGAGTAGCCACCTTTGCTACCTCAGAAACAGTCAGAGAAGCACCACCACCACCTTCATCAACAGGCTTCCTCACCCATTCTTGATGAGTCTTACCACCCTGAGGTTTAGAGGGACACTGAACCTTAGAATGACCAAAAATGTGGCACTCCAAACAGTGCACTGGCTTCCATGGATACTTCACACCCACAGTAATCTAACGCCCATCAGAATACTCGACATCGACTGTATCAGGTAACACTGCATGCACATCCACCTCAACACAGATCTTAGCATAACTAAGACGTTGAAAATTATCAGTAAGCCCATCAGCATACAAAGGAACCCCAATTGCACTAGCAATATAGCTCAGACCATCTTCATTCCATAGCTCCAAGGGAACATCATAAAATTGCGCCCACAAGGGAACCTTTGTCAACTGCTCTTTCTCCAATTTCATCTTTGAAGACCATTGCTTAAGCACTAAAAGCCGTCCCCCAAAATGCCATGGACCAGCATCCATGACCTTTTTGTACGCATCTGCTTGGGAAAACTGAAAGAAATAAAACCCTTTCTCATTCGAACTAACCGTCTGAATCCCAAATTTCTGCCAGATTTTAAATGCAATGTTCCTAACAGCAATATATGGCAATCGCTTATCCAAGAAATACCCAACCAATGACCCAGACCATCGTGAAACCCCAGCATCAACAATATCTTCCTGAGGACACACAACAACTTTGGCCTCCTTAAGCTGATGAGGGTGATAGGAGAATTTCATGCGGTTACTACTTCCCTGCGGAGCAACCACCTTAGACCACAAAGGTTTAGAATTAGAGATTGGTAAAATCGCTGGACCAACAGGAATTTCTGAATCCAAATCCTCACCAATCGTGGTATCATTAGCATCAAGGAGCATTTGATCCATATTCGCCACTGCAGGAATTCCTACTCGACCAGTACTTGTACCCGTCATCACAGGTTTAACGCCAAAAGCAGATGCAGAACCCTTATTCACGAAGTTAACAGCACGAACAGAACTCGAAACCGGAAAACTAGGGTTACGCAGTAAACTAGAAGAACGAAGGGCTGGAAAATGTGTTGCAAAATCCATAATCAAAAGGCGAAACTAACCAGATCAGTAGATCGAAAGGGAAGCAGGAGAGAAATCGATCAAAGAAGTAGCGCTGAGAAATCGCATTTTCACCTTGCGCTGAGAAATCGCATTTTCACAGATCGCATTTTCATTTTCGCCCAATCACCAATGCTATTTTAAAGGAGACTGGGATCTTATTAGTGGATTATGCAATTTATGTCTTTCTATGCCAACTTTGGTTGGTGGGGTTCTTTCTCTTGATGCTTTTGCTACTCCATTATATCTCCAAATGACAAGTGTATGATCTATAAACATCTGGTAGACTGGTACTTCTACTACCGTTTGAATAGAATCTATGAAAAAGAAAGAACTCAGGAAAATGGGTTCAAGTTTGAACTTAACTGAAAAGACTAATCCCAAAAGAAAATTGACACCTACAAAAAATTTCAAACAAATCGGTGCTTGATTTTGGTCCTCCCATAATGGAATGGGAAAGGCTTTGGACTTTCTAAAAAGTGAAATGCCAAGTGATAAGTTGGTTTCCGGCATACTCAATCAATAGCGCGCCTACCAACAAGAACTAAACACAGAGGTATGATTAACAATTAGTACCCTTCTTCTGATGTTTAAGTCGGTCGATTTTTGGTGTAAAAAGAAGAAAGAACTCAACCAATTAGATCGGAAGAGTTTGCATACCTGCTCGTGTGTTAGGGGTGATTTTATAGGCGTTTAGGAGGTAGAATCTCATTATGATCCTTGAATCTCAGGGTGTAGAAAAGGATGCTTCCAATCAGGTACATTAGCCTTAGCTTTCCTAATTCTGAAGGGAGTAGAAATGCATGTGGGTCTTGGACTGTTGGTAGTTATCTCCATGGAGATAAGCACCGACAGACACAAATAGAGGCTAGGGGGTCAACTCCCACTGGATTGAAATTCCTTATCCACGATCGAAGGGCTAATAAAATAGAGGCTTTTCAATTTTTGTGTTTGGTCATTTGCCAATTTCGGTCGAATTTGCCCTTCGATTTCAGATTTGTCGTGGTGGTTTTCGTGTGGTTTTTGCTATTGGTTGCCCTCTTTCGTCTTTTTACCCTGTGGTTTTAATAATAGTTTTCAGAGTCTTGTTTTGTCTGGTTATGGTAGAGTGGGTTACCCATTGGGTTTTGCGCCATGCAGAGGAGAGATTTGATAAGATCTAGTGTATATTGCACCGAAGTCTTCTGCACCACACTGAAATCTTCTGAACCACGCATTCACGTATATTATATTGGTCTTGCCTTTCTTGTGGCCTTTATTGTTGCAGAAAGGTTAAGGAAACTCTTAGATCTGTATTTGTCTTTTCGTTTGCTTCTGCTGGCAAGGGTTTTCTTTGCTGCGTGAAGATCTTGAACGGTTTGGTAAGTGTTTTGGGTTGTCTTTGATATTCGACATGTTTTCAGTAAATTACTTACATATATCTGAAATATATATATATTCCGGTGAGAGGTATCGGTCATGAACATATAAAATTGAGTAAACGGCGGGTTTAATAATTAATGATAATAATAATTTCTGGTCGGATTTGTTATATATTTTTGGATCCCAGGTGTGATTTCCAACTATTTACAGATAGATGATGAAATTTCATTATTTTGATTTTTGTGGTTTCCTGATTGTTTGTGTAATTAAAAATTAAAAAAGGAAAAAAACCTCGCGTTGATGTTTTAGATATAGATAGATACTTGCATATATCTGAAATATATATATTTTCCGGTGAGAGGTATCGGTGATGAACATATAAAATTGAATAAACGACGAGTTTAATAATTAATAATGATAATAATAATTTCTGGTCGGATTTGTTACATATTTTGGGATCTCGGGTGTGATTTACAGCTATTTACAGACAGATGATGAAATTTCATTATTTTGATTTTTGTCGTTTCCTGATCGTTTGTGTAATTAAAAATTTAAAAAAGGAAAAAAAACCTCGCGTTGGTGTTTTAGATAGATAAATAGGTATATAAAGGATAATGATCTCCTAAGTGATCCCTTTTTAAAATTTGGTGCGGACCTCACCTTTCTGGATCAAATTTTGACGATCCGAACCGCTCAATGTTTTTAAAATGCGTTTTTAAGGGCCTACGCGGGAAATCTTCAAAAACAAATACCCGGAAGGGCTTGATCCAAACAATTTTCGATAAAACTGTACATATGTACAGTTTTATCGAAAATTGTTTGGATCATATGTATAGTTTTATCAAAAACTGTTTCGATCAAGCCCTTCCGAGTATTTTTTTTGAAGATTTCTTGCGTGGACCTTGGAAAACGCATTTTAAAAACATTGAGCGGTTCGGATCGCCAAAATATAGCAATACCTATAGCTATTTTAGCATTTGCATTGGCTTTGCTCTAAAGCGCCGCGGCAGCTAGCGTAAGGATAAACCCCATGTAATACTCCCCCTTCGACTCCCCTTCGGGCCTATCTCCGCTCGTGTGAAGCGCCAAGACCCCCGCCCCGACCGTAAGCAAGAAAATCGCGTTGATCGAATACGGAGTGAACTTCTGCCTCAGCAAAAGGAACGCGAACAAGGCGGTGAAGCCCAATTGGGAGGCGATTATGAGGGCCGATGTCGAGACGGGGAGTTTCGCGACGCCGTAGGCGTAGAGGTAGTCGTCGGCGCCGGTGAGGAGGCCGACGACGGCGGCGAGGAAGATGGGTGGTTTCATCTAGATGAGTTTGGTGGTCGGGGCGAGTTTGGAGCGGCGGTGGGGGTAGGTTATGATTAAGGGGATGAAGTTGATGGGCCAGCCGCCGGTTTCGAGGGCGCTGTAGAGCCAGATGCGGTGGCCACCGTGGAGGAAGTAGAGGCGCATCACGAGTGGGGCGCCACAGGTGCCGATTGACAGGAGGACTATTGTGAGGTGTAATTGTGCATGTGGGGACAAGGCATTGAAGGAGGACGGTGGAGTAGATGGAGTCGGCTGATTTGTTTGAAATTGTGCATGTGTGGTTTGTCTTGTTAGGCCATTGGTTTGTTTTGTCAATAATGGTGGCTTGGAGTTATCTCTTGTGTGTTGTATAAGTATGTGTGTGCAAGATGTGGGAGTAAGAGTGGGAATAAGCAGAGAGAGTGAGAGAAGAGAGGAGGCAGAACGTGGGGAGCCCCAAAGGGGGTCTCCCCCACGAGCTTTTTATGAAAGTACCGTAGTTTTCGAAACAATTTAGGAATCTACCGTTGTTTTCCAACTATTTATAAAAATACCGTTGTTTTGTACTTCTCATTTTGAACCTGAGATCTTTAACCACTTCTCAGTCTCAACCTTAGAAGTCTCCCAAAATTTCATCCGACGTGTCTCCATCCAGCGTGGATGTTTGGCCAACCTTAGAAGTCTCCCAAAATTTCATCCGACGTGTCTCCATCCAGCGTGGATGTTTGGCCAGCGTGTCCATACATACTTCTCATATCTAAAATGAGAAGTCGGTTTTATTTTAGTTCCACTAACTTCGAACATACTTCCCGTATACTTATTGTATACCATACATACTTCCCGTATACTTATTGTATATCATACATACTTCCCATTTCTAAAAATTTTAGTCAGTTTAATTTGTATTTTAGAACACTTATTGTATATCTGGGAAGTATTTTAAACAACCCATTTTGGACCTGAGAAGTAATTTTACACATCTCATGTTGGACCTGAGAAGTTCAACTAACTATCTGCCAAACATATTTGTTGTATTATCCAAGTACGTCTCATTTTGTACCTGAGAAGTATTTATAAAGTATCTCTCATATTGGACTTGAGACTTTTTAACCCTCATTTTTACAAACTTCAATTGTCTTATTTAGAGTTTGGGGTGGTAATATCTATGGGCTATTAACCGATTTGAGTTTAGTTTATGACTTAAGTAATTAATATGCAAGTCTTTAAAAAAAAAATTCTGAAATATTTTGAAAACGTGATAAATGTTTTGAAATCTTTTCAATACATTCTTCTATTTTCAAATGTCCGAAGATGTTTTGTACGTTTTGTTTTCTTTACATGCCTCTAGCAATCAATATGAATCTCAACCCTACCACTTCGTTACTCAGAGGGAAGTAAAGAAAGGAACATTGCGAATGCAACATTTGAGAAGGCAATGTTGGAGCTTTGACAAAGCTGTAATGTGCTTTTGTAGATGTAACTTTACATTAAGTGTGACATCAAATTATTGAATACTTTGTAAAAAAAGAACAAATTACAAACGTAACAACAAATACTCAATACTTCATGAGGTTAACGGCCTTTGAAGCATAAAACATGAAATCGTAGGGTTACATGAATTTTAAAATTAAAAAAAAAAACACCACCTCAACTGCCCTTTTAAAGTAACACTCAATCCAACAAGGGCCGGGTTCTCAAAACCCGGTGTGAAAACCCCAACCTAACAAGGCCTTCATTAATCAATAGAAGTTATTGGGTTGGTTTCTGGTGATACATATTTTAATCCTAATCAAAGATACAGAGGGTGGACTTAATACTATTCTGCCTATTTTTCTATACGCACCCATATATGCGGGTGTTTATATATTCATTCCTAAACACTAATGAAGCATAAATAGAGTCTAACACATTGAACCTTCTAATTTTCAAAGAGTTCTCTGTGATGTGCATGGCGCAAACCCGTTACTGATTGGTTGGTTTGGTTGGTAGATATTATAAGGTCGTGAGTTCATCAGAGAATTATGCTGCAATATTATCAAAACTACGTGATGAAGGAATACCTTTTGAACCTGATAATGGATCTGAACTTCTTCCAATAACTCCTATTGAGGTATGGAATTTCTTTGTCACCAGAAATCATGTTAACAATATTTCTTATCTGTCCTAGTTTTTGGTTGTTAGATTTTGTGCTATTTTTTGTAGGAAAATTGCTTGAAGTAGCATGCCAAAACCCTAAATACCCTAACTCTAATCAGAAACCCTAAATCAAAAGTTATGAAAGAGATTTAGGGAGAGAGAGAGAGAGAGACACACACGAAGTGCATGCGTACCTTGATGGAAGAGAGAGGAGCAAGATAAGTGAGGAAGAAGCTCCCCGTTCTTCTCTGCTTCAGTCTTCCTTAGGACCTACTTGAGAATGACGACTGTTTTGGTTGGAGAAGGGGAAAAAGGAGAGTTAAAAGTACATCTCAGGTTCAATATGAGTTGTATAAAATACTTCTTAGGTCCAATATGAGAAGTATGTTCTCAATTAGTACACCTGAAATTTCGTATATCTCCCAGGTACAAAACTCAAATAAAACCGACTTCTCATTTTAGACATGAGAAGTATGTATGGACACGCAGGCCAAACATCCACGCTGGACGGGGACATGTCGGATGAAATTTTGGGAGACTTCTAAGGTTGAGACTGAGAAGTCGTTAAAGATCTTAGGTTCAAAATAAGAAGTACAAAACAACTGTATTTTTATAAATAGTTTGAAAACAACCGTAGATTCCTAAATTGTTTCGAAAACAATGATACTTTCATAAAAAGCTCTCTCCCCCACCACCACAAAATGTAGTGTGTGCCTGTAGGTGTGTAAGAGTTGTATTTGTATTTGTTTGTGGAAAGATTAATAAAAATGAGTTTAGTTGTGTGTGAGGAATTTCTTTCTTATTTTCATCAAGGACGGCGTTGAGGAGGAAGAGTGCCCTCATCGTTTTTCTGGTGGTGGTCTGTTAAGGTGGTTGTTTCCACCATGTTTGTTTGTTTGGAGGAATACTCTCCCTCTCCCTCCCTCTCTCTCTCTCTGTGTGTGTGTGTGTGTGTGTGTGTGTGTGTGTGTGTGTGTGTTTCCGGTTCTTTCTCAACTTTTAAGATAGGAAACTGAGTTAAGGAGGATTTATAAGAGATAATTACGGTATTTATCATGGCAGGATGAGCAAGTAGAATCAAAGTTATGAATCTCGTCCCGTGTACCGGCCGATATGTCCCGTACCTGACACTGAATGATAATGAGCCTGTTTTTGAAGATGATGTTGGTGACATTCCAAATGAAAATGAAAGCCAATACAATTGGTGTGCTGCTGACTGCTACTTTGGAGGAGAGCATGATCCCTATCATTATGTTGTTGACTGATATGTTAGGGTTTTGTTATGTTGACGTCTTTAAGTCTCTCTAGAGAACTTATATGCTAGTCTTTTGGTATGCTTTATCACGTTAAATTGGTTGGGAACTTGTTTTGGATGTTGGAGGAGTAGTTTTTTTGGATATGAAGTACTAGAATGGTTGCATTTTGTCTATGCAAAGTTGTGGTGCTTTATTACTGTCAATTTTTTTTTAATATGTTGAATTGCATATTTTTTTTAGAATTATACCGTAGTTTGTTGCGATCAATCCGGAACGGTACGCCGGTACGCACTGGTACCGGGACGTACCATCCCAATAAGAAAACCTGGATGCTTGCCGGTACGAGATTCATAACTTTGAGTAGAATAGTTATTCTCTTTAATTCGGAGAAGTTATTGGGTACTTCCCAAGTTAAGGTGGTGCCTCATCAGATTTTAATTTTCAAAATAGTTACACACAAAACAAATCCCACACAACACTTACGACCCACCCCTATTATGAGGGAGTTGTATGGGTGTTGTGTGGATTTATTGTGTGTGTAGCATTATTTAATTTTTTGCACTGCTGATTATGATTAATGAACCATTCAAGTGTCATTAGTTAAAAGTGTGTGGAGCACATGAAGTCGAAACGCTTTTCGGTATAAATAAATAATTAATTTGGTGGTGTCACAAGAATGTGTGGTGCTACCGTGCCAGGGGTCTCATAGTAGTAGTGCTCCAGAAATATTGAATAATAGTCTCAGAGCGATTTTATTTTATTTTTTTAGTCTCAGAGCGATTTTAGTCTCAGAGCGATTTTATTTTATTTTAACACATGGCGCCATGGCAGCCCAGTATATGCGAACCTCGACTAATCTGGGCCACCATAAAATAACCGTTCACTACTAGAACTCTCACTTGAAATTAGAGTAAATGTTCCGTATAACTGATCCTAAAAGAGTTAATATCAGAGGTTTCAAACTCGAGATATCAAAAGAGAGCAAACTCCTAAATCAATTAATCAAAGACCTTAACAAAGAGGCCAACCTCTGTATAGGAACACTATGTATATGACTGTATGGGCGTATATAGGGGCGCTTTATGATGACAGAAATTTTGTTCACCTCAAGAGGGTGAACAAACTTCTCCCTCCTATTCGTTGAAAAGTGTGGCTTCCACCACAAAGTGATGTCATTCTTACCAAAAAGTGTATTGCAGAGGTAAGCATGAGATCACTTTGTAGTGTCATCCACACCAATTCAATCAATAGAAGAGAGAATTTTGTTCACCATATTTTAAGGAGGTGAACAAACCTATACTCCTTCATGATGGGGCTAAACTTTGAACCCAAACAACTTCGCCCCATCGGGGCTTTGGCAAAGGCTGCAAAGACAAATGAACATTGGAAGGTTGTTTGTAGATTTTTTTTTTTTTGAACAGCGAAAAATTTCGTTATTTTTTGAAATTTTATGTTTGTAAACCATATATTTGCCTATAGATGTTATGCAATGGATGTAGATTATATAAGATAATTAGAGATGATGTTAGATATTGTTAGATTATATTAGGTCATTCTAGACATTAGGGCCTTAGTATAAATAGACTCCTTCACCCCACATACAGACACCACACACACCACGCGTAACAGAGAAAGAGAAAGGAACAAGTGAGGAAACAAAGGAATGGAAAAGAAAAGATGAAGGAAAGAGGAAAGACAAAGAAAAAGGGAGAACCCAGGAGGCGAGTTCCCACTCACACCCCTCTTTTTCCACCTCACTGTTATGCACACACATACACTTGCACTTGCAGAAAATTGAATGACGAATTGACTCAATTTCTTTCTCCTTTACAAAATTCAATGAACAGCAAGTGAGAATAGGGTTCAAAATAGCCCTTCGGGAATGATATAGATAAGACCCGTACAAGCAATTCGGGATCAACTCGATTCGTAAATTCACGGAATTGATCATAAGGTACTTTTTAAATTTGATGGGATAAAAATAAAATGCGAGTAACTTGGTATCTTGCGCACACCCATTGCCACTAGTACCTACAATACATGTAATTAGTTATCTTAAATTAGCGTTGAACCCTTTAATTAGTAAAAAAATTGACCAAAGCAATTGATAAATTACCGCTTGAACTCTCGGGAAGAACACGCATGAAACAAGAATAGGGGAAGCGCTGGAATTTTGTAACCAATTTATATACTAGGCGACAAATTTAGAATGTCTAATTTTTCATGTGTTATCCAAGGACTTGGTACATTTTGCTAGATTTTATGGCAGATTTGGATGCAAAAATGTGAGTTAAGAATGATCCCTGTTACATGAGTTGTTTTTTGCAAAATTTATGTTTTTACCAAAGTATGGTTATTTATATATGAACTTCTCTTGAATACTTCCGAATGATGTCCCTGAATCTAGGGGACGTTAAAGATATTAGTCAGAATGGTGTTATAAGGGCGTAGTGGAAAAGGGGTATAGCCAGGTGTCTGATTGAATTAATCAATTCACTTTATGCGCATTGGGGGCCGCTCTCTCATAGATGGCGGTAATCATCGGATGAGATATCGTATATGTTTATGGCATGTTATGTTATCTACAAGCTTGTTTACCAATTTTGGTTATAGTTGGAGCCATGAAAAACTTATCATGCCACTATTTTGGTTAGAGTTGAAGCCATGAAAAACTGATTCTTACTTATGCTTCATTGACGAAAAGTTTTTTTTTTTTTAAATTCCATGGTAGATCATGTAACTCTGATAATTCATAATCTCACACAAGCAGTGACTTATGTTGTTGAAATCCTTTTCTTTCCAGGTAATCAGAATTAGAAGGACGGGACGCACGAGTACTATTTTATTAAGCTTCTGGTCATGTAATGAACAAGGGAAGAATGTAACCCACATTGCTGTTAGCATAATGAATAAGGGAAAATCTAGTTATGTTTGCTCCTGCTTTTGTTAAGTTATTTCTTTAAAAAAAAAAGATGATAGAGGCCTTTAGTGAGACAAACTCACTGGCCGATTACGATACTCAAATCCATTGGGCTGGGTCATGACAAAGGTGGTATCTAGAGAAATGGTTTAATAAATATTAGGAAATAAATTGAACTTTTGAGTAATAGGCACGCACCAGTTAGCATACATAAAATTTTTGTGTTAAGTTCGAGGTGACTCGTAGTTTAACGTGCTTAAAGGAGACAAATAATGATAACAAGTCACGTAATGCGCAATCAAGTATATAAATGCAAGAAAATCAACCAAGAGGGGGGTGTAAGTATACAAATAGAAAGTAAAGGGGGTTAACTTGTGGACGCCCCTCCGGAGGATCTCGATCGATTTGGAGTCGCCACCCGGGTTTTAGCGGATTGTCCCCGAGGAACCGAACTCGATTGACTCGTGCCTCATTCAATGGATAAGGATTACTGGCCCGTCATCGCCATACTATCTTAGGTTCGGTAGCTCAGTTACGAGAGGGGAAGGGTTTTACAGCCCCCCCCCCCCGCCCGGTTCGAAGACCGGTCTCTACTTGGCTTTTGTGGGATCATATGAGAAATGTATGCAACTCAACTTTGAACAAGTACGGGGAATGAGAGCCACATAATGATGATGAACACAATAGTGGATTATGGTGTATGCATGTGTATCATGTACTACATGAGAGATGATGATGGTATGCAAATATGAACAAGCTAAGGCACAAAACAGCAAACAAAGTGTTAGTTCATGATTAACAATGACAAAATAACTCGAAACAACATTGCAAGTTACTGTACAACCAAAACCAGTCTGATCCTCTGCAACAGTTCGAGCGCTCAATAGATGAGCTTGAGCGCTCAAAGGCCTCTCACACACTCATGCTTCTGATGTTCCTAATGATTCTGATTTGATGAAAACATGACTCAACCACCATTGTTCACTCAAAAACAGCATTTGAATCACTAAACAAAATGGCATAATCACATAACCATGAGTTTAAAACTAATCCATGGACCAAAATGAGGCAAACAGTATAGAGTGAATGAAGGCTCAATGCTTTGAAACTTTGTAGAACACTCAAAATGCCAAGAACAAAGCTAAAATAAGAGAATGATTTGATTGGACCAGAAGACGGTTTGAGCGCTCAAAGGGATGCATTGAGCGCTCAAGCCATCTCCTGGATTTGAGTGTTTCTGCAGCATCCTGCCCTCATCTGGAGCACAAACTAGTTCAACATGATATATGATGATGCATAATGTATTGAAATTTCACCAACATGAATAAAATAAACTTGAGGTGTCCACATGAGTGGAGAGTAAGAATTGGACCACACATAAGCATGATTAGAGTGAGGGGGAGAAGAGATCAGGTTGACCTAACCAAACATCAACACACACACACACACACTTCGTGAACAGGTTGACCTAGCCAAACATCAACACACACACACCTCGTGAACAGGTTGGCTTAGCCAAACATCAACACACACACACACACCTCATAAACTGAAAACAGAATGCAGAACTGAAATAAACAAGATTCAAATGCCAAAACTGAACAAGGTTTGAACGCTCATTGTGTCATAGACTAAGCGCTCAAACCCCATTCAAGGGTTATGAGCTTCTGTGATTTCTGGCCATTATTTGATGCTTTTGTGAGCTTAAACAATCTGATCATTGTTCAAAAGAGTGAGATACTCTTATTCATCCCACAAACAAAGCCTATTCATTGCTTGATGATCAAAGGTTAACCAAACTGATTTGAGGGTATTTGAACCAACCAAAAGCCATCAAATGATGGTACCATCATGAGAAGGCATCAGAAACCACTAAAACAAGAATCAGGCTCAAACAGTTTGAGCGCTCATAGTATTCACATTGAACGCTCAAACCATTTGAAGCTGGGGTTTTCAAAAATCATTTTCTTTGACATCTAAGACCTTGTGAGTTCATTGGAAGTATGGAGGACCTCCATGAACCCACTGGTCTCCCTCAGGATGACCAAAACGTGATTTTTCACATGCTTTTCTACCTTTTCGGCTATGATCAAGACTTGAACTTGGGGTTTGATGAATGGATGGGTAGTGGCTGTGTTTATGGGCTATATGAGTGACGTTTTAGACATGGAGAGAAGAATGAAAGGCTGATTGAATGACTGATTTGATGAATGGGTTATATTTGGGCTTAAAATGGTGATTTTGGAGTGTTTGAGTGCTTAAAGTGAGATGATCAGTGAAGAACAAGGACTGATTGAAGTGGGTTTATGGATTTGAGGAAGGTATAAGGGTAGTAGGCTTGGTGAGAGATGATTTCTTCAAAGACCCATGGAGTTTAGGCCTTTTAAAGAAGGTTTTTGGGTGTCTTGGAGGTTGAAGATGATAGAAATGGATGAGAGAAAGGCTAAAACGTGATTGAAGGATGAGAGAGTGTGGTTTTGGTCTGATGAAGGGTGTGAGAGTGTAAGAGATCAGTCAAGGGTCCTTAAACAATGGGTGGAGGGTGGTTTATATAGAGAGAAATGGGGGGGGGGGGGGGATTTGGAATTTACAATTCAAGTTGGGGAGGGAATGTTATTAGAGGAATTTTGGCGTGAAAACGAAGCTGTAAAAACCAGGGGGAGCCCATAGTTTAGGTGGAAAACCAGTTGAAAAATGCTTTGAAAATTTCTGGTTCGCGCGTGGTTTGAGTGCTCAAAGGTCTGCACAACAGACCAAACTTCAAAGGGCTGCTCCGGGTGCTACCAAACTCCGTTTTGTGCGTGGTTTGAAGCGTTGGAAAGCTTTTCGAGTGTACTTTCTAACCCAAGTGGTTTGAACCCAAGATAATTTGTACATCCAAGTGTGTGACCATTTTACCCTCAGAAGGTCGGGAAAACAAGTAATTTTGGTAAAGTGGGCACATCTCCCTCATTTCAAAATGGATTGAGACGTATTATATATCAATAAAGAGGGTTTTGAATGTACTAGAAGATGGTGTAGGCTTGGGTTTATTTTGAAGAGCATTTTGGATGGTTTGAAGGATATTTTGGTCATTTTGGTTGGTTTAAGGTTGTTCTAGGAGGGTTTAGAATGGTTTAGGGTGGTTTGGTGAGTTCAAGCCTTGTTCTTAGCCTCAAGGTATGCACGATTGGTCTATTTCATCATCGGGAATGCTTGATAAGTTTCTCGGGTCAAAATCGAGGTGTCTACGCACCCCTTTTGAGCGCTCAAAGGGTTTTTAGCACTGTTGGTTAGCTTTGTTTGTTTTGGTGGTTTAGGGGTACTTTGATCACTTTGGTTGGTTCAGGGTTGTTCTAAAAGGGTTTATAGTGGTCTTGGATGGTTTAACAAGTTCAAGCCTTGCTCCGAGTCTCGAGGTATGCATGGTTGGTTTATTTCATTATCGGGAATGCTCAAGAGATTTTACGGGTCAAAAGCGGGGTGTCTACAACTTGATTCATAAATTTGTGGAATTGATCATAGGGTGTTCCTTAAATTTGATGGGATAAAAATAAAATGTGATTAACTTGGTATCTTGCGCACGCCACTGCCACCAGTACCTACAATACATGTAATTAGTTATTTTAAATTAGCCTTGAACCTTTTAATTACTAAAAGAGTAATTATATATTGAATAAAGCAATCGATAAATTGTCGCTTGAACTCTCGGGAAGAACACGCATGAAACAAGAATAAGGGAAGCACTGGGATTTTGTAACCAATTTATATATTAGGCCACAAATTTAGTATTTCTAATTGTTCATGTGTTATCCTAGGACCCTGTACGTTTTGCTAAATTTTACGGCAGATTCGGATGCAAAAAGGTGAGTTATGGATTATCCCTGTTACATGAGTTTTTTTTTTTTTGCAAAATTTATGCTTTTACCAAAGTATGATTATTCATATATGAACTTCTCTTGAAGCAAACATACCATGAAATTTAATGTTTTGCTTAGTTTTTGGAGAAAAAAAAAAGTATTATCGATACTTGTGAACGATGTCCCAGAATTTAGGAGACATTAAAGATACTATGCTTGCGACCTTGGATTGTATTCCAATACTATTTCCCCAAGCGTAGGGTTTAGGCCGGCGGTAGCATGATAACCGGTAAGACCGGGTCGAGTCCACAGAGACCAAATGCGCCGAGCGTGAGTGTTAATTCGTGAATGATGGTTTAGCCTTAAAGCGGCAAACTTGGCTTTTGGAGTTTGGGGGTGGAATTCACTTAACTTCGTGAATGACGCGAGATTAAAAATACTTATTTAAACAAGGCTAAGTCAAGGGGTTCACAACACCCATGCCTTAGGCCGATTCGCTCTCCTCTAAAATGACCGGCTCGGGAATATCGTTAAACAACCCCGAACGGAAGATTTGGTATTTAAGCTCATTTAACTAGAAAATGTGTTTCACAAAGAGTAGGATTCTTGTGTCATTTATACAAACATTTTGATTGACATCGCCCTAAGCATCACACATGCCAAGTGGTCAAGCCCTTGGCTACGTGTGATCAAAGAGATTAACAAATCCCAATTTTGTTACATAAAATTAATCATTACTCTTTGATTAACAAGCAATGGTTGCAATATGGCGAGGAGAACGAATAAACCTAAGTCACGGGGTGCTAATCACCCCATGACCGAGCCTATGACGACTACTCAATCATTGCTAAGGAAAACATGACTAATTTTATAAAAGAAATAAAGAACATGACATATGACTTTATAAACTGATTTTTATGGAAGATTATAAGTTAGCCTACAACTTTAATACTTGAGAAAATCACAAACAACCAATAAGAAAAAGAGTTTTCAAAGGAAATAGCTAGAAAAACAAGAAAACGAATTAACCGACAAAAACGGAAATAAACTAGATTTATATAAAGGTCTCAACACTTACTACAACATTAAGGAAAAACAATTACCTTGAAACTAAATGGAAGAGCTTCAAATCCTAGAGAGAAGGTAGAACAAATCTAAGAACAAACTAATGGAGGTAGAGAGAGAAGGTGAAAATATGAGCTTAGGTAGTGATAACCCTAAAATTCTGAGGTTGGGGACCTTTTATAGGCCCCAAAAGTCATCCAAAGTTATTACAAAAGTGCCACAAGATATTTCCTGATCGGGCTCAAAAGTTGCAGAAAAATGCAGCTTCAACCGGTAGAGCAAAAAGTGTCTACCGGTTGAAAAAATTTCTGTTCACGTTCTATCGGTAGAGCAAAAAGTTTCTACCGGTTGAAAAACCTTCTGTTCCCCTTCTACCTGTAGAGCAAAAAGTGTCTACCGGTTGAACATGTAAAAACTGAGATTTTTCTATGTCTTGATCCCTTGACCTTCCGGCTTGTCATCATGACCTCTAGGCTTCCCGAGTCTTGTTCAAAACTTCATTCCTTGACTTTCGGGACTCGATGGCGGGGTGCCATGTGGCCTCCGGTTCTCGGGCATCCGTTGGTTAACAATGGCGTCAAAACACGCCTTATTTCTCCATTTTTACATGAAACTACAAAAAGCAACCTTGTGCGAAATTAATAGTTTAAAGCAACATAATGCGCGTGTGTGTGATCAAATTGAGCGAGATAAGCCCCATTATTAACACTTTTGGGGACTTATCATACTAGTCGGAATGGTGTTATAAGGGCGGAATGGAAAAAAGGGCCCAGCCAGACATCCGATTGAATTGATCAATTCACTTTATGCGCGTTGGGGGGTCACTCCCTCATAGCTGGTGGTAATCGTTGGATGGTATATCGTATATGTTTATGGCATGTTATCTTATATACAAGCATGTTTACCAATTTTGGTTACAGTTGAAGCCATGAAAAACTGATTTGTTAGTTCTACATGATTTAGTTTACTCCTCCATCCCATTTTGTTTGTCGAATCTCGGGATACTAAAAAATTAAGGGAACATCATCATTACCTTCTCAAAATTTATATTTTCAATATTACCCTTTTTACCTTTTGGATTTTTAACTAAATTTAATCAGAAGTAAAAACCCTATTAAATAATGTGGCGCCAATACTTGCCTTGATTTGAAATTGGTGCTCAAAGACTTGAAACTGGAGTGGAGAATTTGGAAATACTCCCATCAATCCCGAAAATTTAGGCGGTAAATTTTGTTTTTCTACTTTGGCCAAGTCTAAAAAAGGCTCACAAGTTTAAATTTCAAACTTTCCATCCCAATTCATCTTCTGAACTCAAACTCCACATATAAAAAGGGATTTTGTTCTTACCTTACCATGTTTACGTGCCCCTCTCTGTTACTCCCTCTCCATAATTGTCCACTCCTTACCAATTGTAGCCCTTATAAACATGGAAACAGTTCTTGAAAATTCCTCTATCCATTCCAAAAGAAAAAGGAACCTAACCGATCAAGAACGTCAGACAACCTTTGAAATTCTGATGGTAGAAAGTGATAATGGAAAATCAAGCAGTGCTTTATTTAGTGAAATTGTTCCGTCATTCTCTACGACCGACATAACTGTTTGTAGGATTTGGGCGAGAAGGACGACTTGCATTTATAATGGGATTGAGGGTAGATGTATCATCCAAATTGCAAGGAAGAGTTGGTCGGAAATGAATTCAAATCAACGCGAACTAGTTCACTAATTTTCCTCTTCGTCAAAGATCAAATATTCGCTCATTGTCATCCGCCTTAAACATTGCAAAGTCTAAAATTCATATTGAAAGAATGTAAGAAAGCAAGACTCCTATTTTTCTTGTCAATGCTAGAGCCAAATACCCCTGAAACACAACCGATGTTCAAAGACGTGCAACTATTTGCATATAAACGAGAAATGGTTCTACATGTCCAAGAAAGCAGAGTGGTATTATCTTCTCCCCAAAGAACATGAATCACAATGTACTTTCAAAAGTAAGCGATTCATAACCAAAGTCATGTTTTTGGCAGCGGTAGCTTGACCCGATTTGATGCACATTGAAATCAAGAGTTCTCTGGTAAGATTGAAATTTTTCCTTTCACCTGTAAAGAACTTGCAAAGCGAAGTAGCAAAAACAGAGCAGCAGGTACATTGGAAACAAAGGCCATTACGATGACAAAATAAATTATGGTCATGCTTGATTGAAAAATTCGTACCTGGATTGGATGCCAAATTCGTTGACGATGCAATTGAAGATATATTTGATATGCGAGTATCATTGCAACCTCCAAGTAGTCCGGTTTTAAATGTTTTGGATCTTGGGTTCTTCAGAGCGATTCAATCGTAGCAATATCGAAAAACACCAACAACCAGTGACGAACTTGTTGATGCTATAGAGAAATCCTTCAAAGAATTGTCACCGGATAATCTTGATCGTGTATTTTTATCATTGCAAGCTTCCATGATTGAGATAATGAAAGTTAACGGAGGCAACAACTACAAGCTACCATACATTGGAAAAAGCCCTCTCATTAGAAATGGCACTCTTCCTTCTCAACTTTAATGCGACCGTGCTATTGTGTAAAATGCCCAAGTTCATCTGCAACAATGAGCTTCCTTCACGGTCAGTTCTATTTTTATGATCTTGCAAAAAAAATTGTTTTTCCTCTTTAGCTATTTTTTCTTGTTCTTATGTTTAGAGTAACAAAAGTACTACTCTTTATTCAATTTTATTAGAACAATAATCTGTTTACTTTTTGTTGTTTTTTTTTTCTCTCCAAGTCAAATTCCCGCACAATTTCCTCCAATTGTTTTTGCAAAGTTTGTCTCAAGTAGCTAATTTAATGGCTTATTCAACTCATGTGCTTTTCTGAATTCATGGAATGCTAATGGCAGTGGATTATGGAATCAAGTTAAATAAATGACGTTGTGATCTTCTTTGTTTTGTTGATTTTGGTTTTTTGCCATAGGCCTCGTATATCTTCACTTTTGAAGAAGAAATGAAGTTTTTAGTGTACGAATCTGTGCCAATTAAATTTCATTCTTTTGTTTTTTAATAATGCTGCTGATTGTACAAAATTCTTAAATTTGAAAGAAGGGCAAAATTGGAAAACTAAAGAATATTAAGCCATTGTCTTTTCAAATGGTCAATCTTTTTGGGACACAAAAAAAGGAAATTTCGGACAAACAAAATGAGACGGAAGGAGTAATTACCTAATCATTTGAGTTGTTTTATTTGGCAAGGGCAAACTTGGTATAAATAGAGCAAATGGACTATAGTATTACACAAAATACAAAATAGGGGAGTGTAGCGTGATTTCAAAGAGTATATGGGAGACTGTGTTATTCGAGTAAAATTCAGGGGGTGTCAGTGAACTTTACCCCCTTTTTTATTTTTATTTTTATAACGTTAACGGCTAGACCTCATTTGACGAAAAGGGGAATCTTCAGAATAATTTCACAAATTAAGGAGGCCAGAGTAATTTGTCAAATTAGAAGGGAAGTCAGTGTAATTTCCCCTTAATGGAGTACTCCTTCAGTACCCACACCAACAGGTTTATTCAGCCTTTATCCCCAAATTACCCCCAATTTCTCCCTTCAATCCACGAATAACCACTGCCATCCGCCGTTCCGGCCATCACCACCGGCCCGAGAGAGAGAGAGAGAGAGAGAGAGAGAGAGAGACTTCTATTCGGTAATAGTATTACCCGTATCACCCCAAATATTTCCCCCCTTCCTTCAAAACCCTAGGGCAACCCTATGGACGCAACAAAAGCTTCCTCCTTTGCATAATTGCATTCGCCCAACTGAACCGCCACACGTATTCCAGTATTTTACATTCGAACAGTCGCATTCCACTTGCTGCCCGACAATCGAAATTCATTTTGGTGATTCATATCTTCATTTTGAAGAATGATCCTCCTCCAATCATATCTCACTTGGAGGCGTTTCTGATAGGGCTAATTCATCCGTCAGATTCATCAGATTTGCGGTGCGTACACGTTTCTGATGTTTACATTTTTTAATTTATTAAAAGCTAGTTTTTTTTTCCCCCTTCATTTTTCTGGCATTGTCATGAATTGTTCATCGTCAGATTATTCGAAAACATTGGTAAATAGAGAGACAACTGCGAACAAGATCCATAGAGAGTCCAATGGAGTTTACAAGCATCTATCTCAATGTGTTTTGTTTCTGTAGTCTTTTGGGATCCGAAGTATACATTTCTGTGTACTGTGTATTCTCATATGTTGGATACAATTATGTTGTTTGAATCTTGTAATTTGACACTTCCAAAGAAGCGTGGTAGAACCGACTCATTGTGCATCATATCCCTTTGGCTTTTAATATTTGCTGTTTCCTTTTATATTAAGGGCAAAAGAAAGAAATTGCTTCGCAAGACGTACATTAGTGCTTGGTAGAAGCGCATTAATGAAATGCACTATGCTACACCAAAAAGAAATTTCAATACGGTGGTAATCTGTAATATTACTCTGTACTTACTCATATCCTAATTTTTGCAGTTTTATTAATAGCACGCCCATACATGGGTGATTTTCAATAAAATGAAATAATGTGCTACATATGGAATAGATTGTTGCAGTAAATGTTTAGTCCTTTGAATGGTTTGAATGCTGTTTCACAGTGTCCCTCAATCAGTCACAGTGTTGTAATTGCATCCTGTTATTTATACTGTTGCTGTCAACCAAGAGGATCCAGTTTGCAACTACCTCAGTAGGTTCAGGGATAATGTTGTTTGTGACATTAGCCCTTGCAGGGCGGTTCAAGATTGGGAGGTGGTAGAGTTAGTTGCTCTTATCGAGTGGTTTCTGATTTCCAGGAGATAGGAATTCGGGGAGATTATTTGCAGTGTAGTCTCTCTTCCTCAGGGTCTTCTAGGTGAAGACTTTGTATCAAGAGTTATGTGGTGGGCATAACCTTACTCTTCTTTGAGAGAGAATTGGGGTACCGTCGTGCCACCCAACAATGCCTTCTTTTGGTGGTGTATAGTTCAAGGAAAAATTTCTTACTTATGATAACCTCTATCAGAGCATGGAAGATTGTTATTGCACTGGAGTTGTATGTGTAAAAGTGATGTGGAGTCGGTGTCTCTCATATTCTCATCCCTTGTTTGGTGTCTTGGGAGCTTTGGAGATTGGTCCTATCTTCATATTCAGTGACTTGGGTCTTCCTGGTGGAGTGTTGGGACTTCTACAGTCTTGGAGAGGCATAAAGGTGGTGATGAGTTGGAACTTATGGCATATGATTTCTTGTTGTTTGATGTGGCTCATATGGGGAGGGAGTAGATAGCAACATTTGATGTCCTCAAATGTCCTTTGTTTAGACTTAAGCGTTCCTTTTCTATAGTCAGGAATAGGTGATTGTATCCTTCATGCGAACAATTCTTGATAGGATATTAGGATAGATCATTAGAGAAGCAAAAGATTTATAGGGATTTTCTTTTGTGTGGCAATCCTTTAATGGATTGGTCATATAGCCATTGGATACATGCTGCTTTTTGTTTCAACATTTTCCTTACTTCGATTGAGTAGATATTGATCCGGAGTTACTGGCCAGAGATGACATTGACATATTGTGTTATGGATGGAAAAATCATGCTCGTAAGCATTTGATGTGCACGAAGCCATATTCTGTTTTTCAATTCTTACTTTCTTGGCCTTAACATGGTAATCTATCGAACTGAACATGCTTATTTGGCTTGTGTGCGTTTGTAAATGCATTCTCCTTTTTTTTTTTTCTTGAGCTAGACTTGTGCACTTTATCGCTGATATCCGCTTTCTACTATTTTTCAGGGTGAATTTAATGGATGCTTGACTTTGTTGCCTCTTTTCTTTGATCTTACTTTTCAAAGAGCTGTTACTCTGAAGACTTCGCTCACGATGTCCTTAGCTTCAAAGGCCCCAGCAACTGAAGTTGGGAACATCCCTCGTCAAAATGCTTTCCCTGTGGATGCAAACTTATATAATTGCAGTAAAAGTGATTTAGAACATGTAGACGAGGATGAGGAGGAGGGGGATGTAGATTTCAACCCCTTCATGAAAGATTCCCCCTCTTGGGAAGCTTCTTCGAGTGTGAGTTCGGAAATTGAAGCCTTGGATGCTGATGTTTCTACCGGCAAGGGGAACAAAAGGGTAGACTTGGCTACTCATTTTTCTTCATTGCCACCTGGTCAGGTGCAAGATTATGCTCTTGGAGATTCCGAGCATGGGGAGGAGATTGTTATGCAACCTGCCATTTCATCAGGAGGAGCACTTGATAAAGAATCGGACAGAGCATCTCCCGCAAGGTTCAAGAAGAGAAAAGCAGTTTTGATTTCTCAGCCTGAAAATGAAACATTTCTTAGAAAGGAGAATGGCTCAAGCAGTGGAACAGATGTTGTTAATGATGTTATGGTTGAGGATTTAGCAAATTCCAGTAGGCCCGCTGTGGATACAGATGATGAGGATGCTATTTCCAAGCGCACGAGGGCCCGCTATTCACTTGCTAGTTTTACCCTTGATGAACTTGAGGCTTTTCTACAAGAAACAGATGATGAGGATGACCTTCAAAATATCAATGAAGAAGATGAGTACAGGAAATTTCTTGCAGCTGTTTTACTAGGTGGAGATTGTGACAGTCAGATTATACAAGGAAATGAAAGTATTGATGACGAAGATGAAGAAAATGATGCAGATTTTGAGATAGAAATTGAAGAAGCACTTGAAAGTGACCTTGATGATAACACAAGGGGTGATACCCAACAAGAAAGGGAGGCAGCTGGTCGACGCCCTGAGACTAGGCTAATTAGGCGCCAAAAAGCTTCTGTCCGTCCAAAAAATAGGCTTTTCGGGCAGCCATACAGGCCATTGCGTCCGCTCTTACCAAATGCACCAATTGCATCTTTCCCTGTGGTGATACCTGAGACGGCTCCACACTTTCTGTCTCTCTCTGGACATGATGGTTTTATCAGTGGATTTACTCCACATCAGCTAGGCCAGTTACATTGTTTGATCTATGAGCATGTGCAACTTCTTATTCAGGTGTTTTCTCTTTCTGTTTTTGAGCATTCGCGACAGCATATTGCCTCCCAAGTTCAGGAATTGATTTCGGAGATCCTTCATGCCCGTGATCAAGTAATATCACGTAGAAGGGAGCCATATCCTTGTTTCCTTTTTCGCCCTCCACACATTCATCCAACAGTGCAACATGGACTTGGAACAGCTCGTTCTTCTGATAAACGAAAAGATTGCTCCTTGGAGACTAACAAAGGTCCTCTTACTGGAGTAATTTCTCCTAGCAGAAGACGTGGACATGCTTCTAATGATCAGGATGGTCTCTTTCAAACGTCTAACAGTGCTTTGTGTGTGCCATTTGTAAATGGTCCTATCCTATCCGTCCTCGACGTAGCTCTGCTTCATCTTGTTGGGGAATATATAGATGATGTTGCTATTGGTATGTGAAGTAATTTAGTATTTGTTGTGTTTCTGAATTTATCTGCTCATTTCTGCTTACTATTGTGCGGAATTAGTGAATTACTCTTTTCTTGGCAGCTGCGAAAGAGTATCAGCTGCAACGTGTCCAAGGTGTTTCTGATGATCATTTTAAAAAGGAACCCCTGTTTCCATTTCATGGTTCTGAGTCTCTTGCTGAAGAAAATGCTGAAATTTTAGGAGGAACCACTGTCCCACCTGCAAAGGTGTCTTCATATGCTGGTGGTGATCAGCCCCCCAAAAAGACATTGGCTGCGGTTCTCGTTGAAAGCACAAAGAAGCAATCAATTGCTCTAGTTCCAAAGCAAATTGCCGAGCTAGCACAAAGATTCTTGCCATTGTTTAATCCAGCCCTATTTCCACATAAGCCACCCCCAACACCTGTTGCAAATCGTGTGCTTTTCACTGATGCAGAAGATGAGTAAGTTTTTCTGCTTTATCTTTTTTATTCGGTGGTAAGTCACTGTTCCTACTACCAAGCTGCTTTACATACTTGTTGAGTGAATCATTTACTAGTTATTGATGGAAAACCTACACCTAACTCTTGCAAATTTTCTTGGCTAAATTGGAGACTAGGTTTGCTAGCAGGTTTTTCTAATTCTGCTAGTGCTAAAATTGAAATGAACTTTATGCTGTGCTACCTTCTTTCTTAAACTTTTTGACATTGGACAATATTTTGTATTCCCAATGAATTACATGAAATATTGCCTTCTTTTCATTTTCAGCTGTTAGGTTAATGCTTCGATATTACTTACCATTTACCAAGAAGCTGTGGTATTACTTGTGCAAGCGTGAAAATAGATGCCAATATAGCTACTTGTGCGACGTGTGTACAAATATATGTGCTGATGTATAGACATGTACAAATATATGTACAAATACATGTATCACTGGAGGATTATTGGATATTCATGTACAAATATTTGTACAAATACATGTACCACTGGAGGATTATTGGATATTCTGTGAGTAGTGCTAGAGACTTACCTGACATTCATTGTGTTATTTAGACAAAGGATCAACTGGTTCTTGCCTGCCCAGACTAAGTTGCTCATCAAACAGCACCGTTTATGTAGATTTGTGCTGCCAGTCCCCTTCATAAGACTACCAAGCCCAGGACTTCTAATTTTCAATAAATAAACTCAGTTTGGCTTATTGAAGTTTTGTAGTCTGACTTCCCTATGAAGAACCAGCAACAAGGCCCACAACAGGACTTATCATTTCATTTCAAAACCCATATCAACAAGTATGGGAAGTACTAAAAAAATTCAACTTTTGGAACTTAATAAAACATAGTAATAAATTGCAATTGCAAATGCTACAAATTAGCACGAAAAAATGTCACTTGAACCTATTTTTTATTACATATGGTCCCAAGCATGTTAGATACAAAATACTCAATTTGGTCTGTTCTTTTTGGGAGGCATCCTTATGGATGCTTGCACTACGTTTGGACGTTGGGGAGGGGAAGCGAAGGGGTGGGTAGTGGGTAGTGTACGTTATGGGGGAAAGGAAAGAAATGAGAAGGGAAGGTAGGGGTAGTATCCCTCCCTTGTTTGGTTAGAGAAAGTTTAAATAACAAGGGGTGGTGATTTTTGGTTCCGTTTGACTAAAAGTGAATTGAAGGTGCAGAGCATGAGAAGTCTAGTTGGAAACCTTAACCAAGAAGGGAAGGATATACTTGGGTTTACAACAAAAAAAATAAATTCAATAAATGCTTCATTTACCTCCATTTCCTTCCAAATTTGGAGGGGAAGGGAAGTGCTCCAATTTTAGGCCTTGTCTCACCTTCTAACCCCCTCTATATACTTCCCCTTCTATTCTTAGTGTCGAAATATTCGATTGATGTGTTTATTCTTCTCACTAGGAGGCACAATATATAGACTGTGTACAAGACAAATAAGGAAAGAAAATAATAAGGAAATTATGCTACCTACCTAATTAGACTAATTACAATCTTCCTAATTGCTTAATTGCCTAATTGATTACAACATGTGTTATAATATTTCTTTCCTTTTCAACACTCCCCCTCAAGCTGGAGCGTATACATCGTATACTCCAAGCTTGTGACAAATAGAGTCAATAGAAGCCTTGGGAAGAGCCTTCGTGAAAATATCAGCAAGTTGAGAGCCGGAAGGAACAAAAGGCGTGCTGATTTCTTTTGACTCCACTTTTGACCGAATGAAATGACAATCAACTTCAATGTGTTTGGTTCTCTCATGGAATACTGGATTATTAGCAATGTGAATAGCAGCCTGATTATCACAATATAAGGGAGTGGGACCTTGTACTGGAATCCCAAACTCATGTAGAAGTGTACGCAACCAAGTCAACTCACAAGTGGTATGAGCCATTGCTCTATACTCTGCTTCAGCACTAGAACGTGCTACAACTGACTTTTTCTTACTTTTCCAAGTCACAAGATTGCCACCTATAAAGGTGCAATAACCAGTGGTAGAACGACGATCAGCAAGAGATCCTGCCCAGTCAGAATCCGTATACCCTTCAATACGAAGATGTCCAGACGCTTTGTAGAGAAGTCCACGTCCAGGAGCATTTTTAAGATACTTCAAGATACGAACAACAGCCTCCATATGAGAAACTCGAGGACAAGTCATAAACTGACTGACAATACTGACTGCATAGGAGATATCGGGTCGAGTGATAGTGAGATAAATAAGTTTACCCACAAGTCTCCGATACAACTCAGGATCGTCAACCAACTCACCATCGTCATAAGCTTATGATTAGTCTCCATAGGAGTAGCTACAGGTTTAGAACCAAGATAACCTGTATCTTTCAAGAGATCGAGAGTGTACTTCCGTTGTGATAAACTGATGCCTGCTTTAGAACGAGCCACTTCAATGCCAAGAAAATACCGAAGTTTGCCTAGATCCTTGGTGAGAAAACTAGAACAAAGGTGACGAATCAATATCTGAATCCCATCATTGTCACTCCCTGTAATGACAATATCATCCACGTAGACTACAAGAATCACAATACCACTGGTGGTCCTTTTAAAGAAGACGGAGTGATCAGCTTGACTTCGTGTCATACCATGAGATACGACGGTACTGCTGAATTTATCGAACCAAGCCCGGGGAGATTGTTTGAGGCCATAGATAGATTTGCGAAGATGACACACAGACTCCCCCTTGGACTCAAAACCGGGTGGTTGAGCCATATAAACTGTCTCAGAGAGATCTCCATGAAGAAAAGCATTCTTGACATCAAGCTGATGGAGAGGCCAATCAAGGTTGGCTGCAAGAGAGATAATAATGCGAACCGAATTGAGTTTGGCAACTGGAGAAAAAGTCTCAGTGTAGTCAAGCCCATAGGTTTGAGTGAAACCTTTGGCCACAAGACGAGCTTTCAGACGATCAAGAGTACCATCAAGATTGTGTTTGACGGCAAACACCCAACGACAACCAACAATATGTGCTCCAGATGGCTTGGGAACAAGATCCCAAGTATGATTCAGTGACAAAGCGCGCATCTCTTCTTCCATAGCAGAACGCCATCCAGGATGAGAAAGAGCCTCCTGATAAGACTTAGGAACAGTAACAGAGGACAAAGACACAGAAAAAGCGCGAAAGGAGGGAGACAAATGATCATAGGACACAAATTGAGAGATAGGATGGGAAGTGCATGAGCGAATACCTTTACGGTGAGCAATAGGAAGATCGAGTGTCGGATCTGGAGACGCTTGAGGAGATGGTGTGGGCACAGAAGCTGTATCTGAAGGTGCAACAGGAGTAGCGGCAGCAGAAGAACGTCGAACATATACCTCGGTAATCGGTGGTCGAGTAGCGGTCTCAGGAAGACGATGGTCAGCCGGTAACTGAGCAATCTCAGGAAGACAAGGTGGTGCCAACAAGGGTGGTGTCAACTGAGTACCCTCAAGAGAATAATATGGGATATTTTCAAAAAAGGTCACGTCAGCACTTACAAAGTGCTTCCGTAAGAAGGGACTATAACACTTGTATCCTTTCTGTGTCAGGGAGTAACCCAGAAAAATACATTTGTAAGAACGCGGATCAAGTTTATCACGACCTGGAGAGAGATTATGAACAAATGACACACAACCAAAAAGTTTTGGGGGAAGAATATAAAGATCCTTGTCAGGAAACATGACCTGATAAGGAATTTTGCCATGCAAAACCCGAGAAGGGGTGCGATTTATTAGATAATTCGCGGTAAGAACAACATATCCCCAGAAATGTTTTGGAACGTTCATGTGAAGCATAAGGGCACGAGTTACGGCTAAAACTGGCCCATTCTTCCGTTCTGCAATCCCATTTTGTTGAGGGGTAGTGACACACGCAGTCTGATGAACAATACCATGAGTTTCATTAAACTGTCTAAATGGACGAGAAAGATATTCTTGGGCATTATCAGTTCGTAAAATACGTAATGTAGCATTAAATTGGTTGACAATCTCAGCATGAAAGACTGAAAAAACAGAAAATAATTGAGACCTATCTTTGAGGAGATACACCCAAGTTAAACGAGAAAAATCATCAATAAATGTGACAAAATAGCGCGCACCACACAAACTCGTAGTGCGCGAAGGTCCCCAAATATCAGAATGAACTAATGCAAAAGGTTCTACACATGGTGACTCAGTTCGTAAAGGAAAAGAAGCTCTACGATGTTTACTAAGTTCACATGTGTCACAATTAAAAGGAGAAAAACTAGGTAAACTAGGAACTAGCTTGCGAAGGTTGGCCGAGGATGGGTGCCCAAGACGACAGTGCCACTGATAAGGTGTAACAGTAGAATGTAAAGCAGAATGACTGGATGACTGCTGCTGCTGCTGCTCCTGAAGGTAATACAGACCATTCTTCTCATACCCCCCCACCAATCATCCCCTTTGTCTGGAGATCCTGAAACTCACAATGAGAAGGAGAAAAGAGGATAGAACACTGGTGAGTATGAGACAGTTTATGAATAGAAAGAAGATTAAACGGAAATTGTGGCAAATATAAGACAGACTGAAAAACAAGACCAGATGAACGATATGTACCAATGCCTTGAACAAGAATTTTAGTGCCATCGGCAATAGTAACATAAGTCTTAACAGAAGGAGTAACAACATCAGTCAAGAGAGACAAATCACCTGTCATATGATCAGATGCGCCAGAATCGAGAATCCAAAGAGTGTTACGAGAAGATGAGTGAAGACACGTATTACCTGAGGTGACATGAGTTGCAGTGGAAGAAGAAGGAGATGCATTGGCCCTTTGAATCATAGAATCATACTCAGTCTTGGTCATAGTAATCTGGGTAGGAGCAAGAGCAGATGGCTCCCCCTCAATAGTAGCCTGATTAGCCCAAGCTGGCTTGCCATGCAGCTTCCAACAGAATTCAACATCGTGGTTGGTCGCACCACAATGGGTACACTTCTTGGTGCCACGACCACCACGCCCCCCACGTCCTCCACGACGACCACCCCGCTCAGATGAACTTCCACGACTGTGGGAGATATTGCGATTCCCAAAATGTCCAGAAGATGAAGCAGAAGAGGTTGTGGGGGCAGCTAGGGCGGATGGAGCCGGGATGCTCTAAATCAGAAGAACGAGGAGCAGCCCGTCGAACACGAGCAAATGCCTCACCAACGGTGGGGACTTCCCTGCTAGAAAGAATCTGTGAACTAAGAGGAGTAAGGTCTGAATTTAATCCAGACAGAAATTTGCAAGTTCTGAATTCATCTCTGTACTTCTGCTGAACCTTTAAATCTGTAGAGAGAGGCTGGTAGACATTTAACTCATCCCACATACCCTTTAAGATGGAAAAGTACTCATCAACGGATCTATCTCCTTGTTGAAGGGAGAAAATATTCTGATAAATCTAAAAAAACTCGAGAGATATTCTGATCTGATGAATATAACTCGCGTAGGGTGTCCCAAACAGCTTTGGACGTCTCTTGGCAAGCAACATTATTAAAAATGTCAGGTTCAAGACTATTCCACAGTAAAGTCATAATATGAGCATCATGTTGGGACCAAGCAGAATCGGGAGCAGTAGGTGGATCATTGGTAATATAGGAACTCTCACCACTTGCGCGTAGAGAGACAGTCACAGCTCGTGACCATGGCAAATAATTAGATCCATTTAATTTGATCGTGGTTAGAGATCGGCGATAATCCCTAACAATATCTTTGGTTTCAGAGGTTTCAGCAGTGTCAATTTTCTTATTTGTATCACCCATAACTGAATCTGGTAAAGAAGAAAAGTTGAGAGAGAGACAGCACCTTTAAGAGTGATCTGGTGCAAATCCCAACAAAGCCCACCAATATAATGATAGAGACACCACAGAGAAGAGAAGAACGAAGTCCAAAGATAGCTTGTCGGAAGCCAACAAGGTTCCAGCAAGGTCGTCGGAAGTCAACAAGGTTCCGGCGAGGGTTGTCAGAGATCGGAGAAGGTCTGGCGATGTTCGTTGGTGGTTGGCAGAGCTCTGGCAAGACTGTAGATATTTGATGATAGTCTGGAGAAGATAAAAAACGAAGCCAGGAGTTGCGAAACACAGATCCGACGTTGTAGAAAATTTGTAGAAGGCCAGAGGGTCTCGCCGGAGGTCGGCGAGAGTCGCCGGAGGTCGGCGAGAGTTGCCGGAGACAGAGAAGTCCAGACGGTGGCTGTGGAAGACCGTTAGTGGAACTGTTGAAGCACGATTGCCAGTCAGAGATGGTGTTCCGGTGACCGTCGAAGGACCACGAACTCCAAAGTGGTCAGATCGAGTTTGGAAGAAGAGAGACGAGGTAGAGACGAGGTTGGAGATCCTCGCTGGAGATCGAGCGTTGGTCGCCGTTGAGGTATAATCGAAGTTGAAGTCTGATGGAAGTGTATTGGCAGAGTCTGAGATATGGGTTTTGAAGAGAGAAAGAAAAGAGGAGAAAAAAAAAAGATTAGGTTCCTAGAACCCGCTTTGATACCATGTCGAAATATTCGATTGATGTGTTTATTCTTCTCACTAGGAGGCACAATATATAGACTGTGTACATGACAAATAAGGAAAGAAAATAATAAGGAAATTATGCTACCTACCTAATTAGACTAATTACAATCTTCCTAATTGCTTAATTGCCTAATTGATTACAACATGTGTTATAATATTTCTTTCCTTTTCAACACTTAGAAATACCTCAACCATACTTAACATTGACCCTTCACCCTTGCCATATCCTTCACTTCCTTCTAAAAGCCCTTAATTGAAGTGTATTGTTAAACTCATTTGGCTTGCTTTCATTTTGCTTGCACTACAAGCTAAAACAAGGGAAGTAGTATTGAATAACTTTGGTAAAGTTAGTTTTAGCAGAATATCTTCTGCAATGTCCTTTCGATTTTGAAAGTTGTTTCTCTAGGACTACGAGAATTAAAATTCTCCTTTTCCCAAGAGGTGAATCTTTTGGATTTCACCTTCCAATTGATATTGAATGGCCTTCTTAGATAGTTATGTGGAACAATTTTTTGTAGTTAGTCCTTATATGCTCTGCAAACTACTTTCCTTCACCATAGTGTGAGCATACTCTATTTGCTTTCACCAAGAATAGTTTAGTTGTCTGTAGTATAGTTTTTAATAATCTATGATACGAGATTGTATCCTAGAATTCGTATAGTCTCCTTCCAAATACTGTACATATCCCACCCCGCATCCTTTTTGTATAGAAGTCCTACGATACTATGACGTATCCTACGATATATTCATGTATCCCCATTCAGTACGTATCCTAGGATTACTTATTGAAAAAAAGCCGTGCCATATTTTAAGAAGCGGAACACCAAACTTGTTCTAAATCGTTTGACCTAATTATGACGACATTCAAACCATTTAAAGAAAATTAGAACTCAATGATTTAGAGATTGAATAGGAGGAAGAACATATTCCGATCATATAATGCATGAATCAGATAAGGGCTCTTCTTCTCTTCCCTTGACCAAGGAACCAGAAAGTCTCAATATGAGAGACCCAACTTGGGAGAGTTGGAATTTTTTTATCTGGAAAACCTACTTTCATATAGAAAAACACAGTATAACTTATTTTTAAGGTTAAATTCCATGGACACCCCCTCATCTATTCCATGTTTCCACGGACACCCCCTAACCTTTAAAAACGGCCATACACCATACAGACCCCCTCATCTATTCATAATTGAAAAAACTCCTTACTCTGTTAACAGAGTAAGGGAAATGACTATTTCACCCTTATTTCCTCCTCTCTCTCACATCACTTCTCCTCAGTAAAACACGACCTCCCTCTCACTTCTCCTCAGACATCGATTGAGATCGATCATGTCATCTCCCTTTCTCTTCCTCTCTCGTTCATCTAAAGAAGCCTAGATCAAATAACCCAAGATCATTATCGTCTCTTTGTCTCTCTTCCTCTCTCATTTCTCCTGATTGTGGCTGCCACTGAGAAACCCTAGAACGTGGGTTGAAGAAACCGAGGTATATATGAAACCCTAGATCAATTTTCATCATTTTTATGCGTTTTTTTGGGTGAAACATCATAATATATTGGTTTTTATCGTTTTTTTTGTGCCTTTTGTTTCTTGAATCAATGATTTCGTGGGTTTCAACTATTAAAAATTGGGGATTTTTCCCCCACTTCTCTCTCCCCCCCCCGGGCGCACATTATTGAACTCCTTTTGGTCCCCCAATACAGGGACTGGTACCCCATTACAGAAGCATTAACTGACATTGTTTTTTTTTTCATATAAATTTCAGTGATGGCATTTCCAGAAGTTAAACTAGTGCTTTACCATGGAGGGTATATATCAAGGGGACCTAACAGGGCTTATGTTAGAGAGAGAGAGAGAGAGAGAGAGAGAGAGAGAAGGGTTACTGGGTGTAATGTAGAAGATATAAGATACTGGTGTACGCATATATAGCCCTTTGAAGGGCAATTTTGTCTTCAAAACGTTAAATGTTATATTCTACCAAATACAAACGGATCTTTAACAGAAGGGGTGAAGATCGCTAAAGGTAATAGATGAGGGGGTGTGTACGGACGTTTTTAACGGTTAGGGGGTGTCCTTGGAAAAATGGAATAGATGAGGGGGTGTCCATGGAATTTTACCAATTTTTAATTGAATATTAGCTTTTGTCAATGTATCTTACTATACACGATATGTATCCCGATACGATTCATAAAATGAAAAAACACGATCCAGCTAAATATACCTCAGAAGTTGAAGGACTTGTACTTTTGCATGTGGAACATGAAGTAATGAAACCTTTTGGGTTCCTTTTGACCTCAGCTCCTGTTTTGACTTCAGACTTGTAGTGTAGATTTCGTAATACTTTGTTCCTAATTTGTTTCCATGGCCTTATCTTTGGCTAATTTCAATATATAAACTTCATTTGTGGTTGACGCGCTGTTTTATAAGTTCTATTTTATTACCGTTTGTAATATGTATGGGAACTCACTTGTTTATTTGATGTTGCCTTGTAGGTTACTGGCTATGGGGTTAATGGAATGTAACACTGACTGGAAAGCAATTCAACAGCGTTTTCTTCCTTGTAAATCTAAGCATCAGGTAATGTTTTTTCTTGAACCCGCATTGCAGATACTCAATAGAAAATTACTTGTTGAGGGCCTGAAATTGTTTTCCTTACCTTTTTTTATCACGACTCCCAGTTGAGAATACTGTGAGTGAATAACATAGTATTTCTTTAGAGGTAGCTACTGAATAATGTGCTAGAAATATCAGAAATTTGAGTTATTTGGAGGTAGCTAATTTTTTATACTGAAAATCAAAATGTCTTTCACTTGTGAGGATTAAAATTTGAACTTTGAAGTACAGTGAAGTTTAATCAATTAGCAGTAAGGCTCTAACTTTTATCTCATAGTAGTTTTGAGTTGATTTTTAGTTTTATGTGATGGCTGATTGTGCATTATCTAAGTAAGTTAATGTAAGAAACTATCAAATGATTCTTTTTTTTCGAACTTTTTTGGGAGTTTTATGCATAACATAGCAGGCATAAAGCTTTTCTTTTTCATGTTTTTATGAATAATCTAGGGAAGGACCAATGAAGTTTGTTGGTTTGTTTTTTCTCTAAAGAACATGCGAGTGGACCCCACTTTGTTGGGTCTAAATGACACCACCACATTAAAAAATGCACTTCTCTTAATTTTGTTGCCTGAACGGGCTCTAAGTGTTCGATTCATCATTCATCTTATTTCAATCCCAAGGACAGTGGGACATGCAACAATATTTTGTATGTTGAGGACTTGTGGTATTTTCCTTCTATTTTATAGGATAAATGTTGTTCACTAGTAGCATTATGGCATTTTACGAACAACTGACTTTTATGCGTATTTCATGTTTGAGTTTGCATTATACAAGTTTTCTTGTTGAGTAAATTTCCAATGCAATATGTCCTACATCCTATATCCATATGGACCTTATCTGAGTGTTTGAGTGTACGACACGGGTACTTCATCGATTGTACATTTAGAGAAGTCTATGTAACATAGCATACGATAGGTATTTTGCCAGGGTATTAATTCTGAATCGGCTAGTTAGGTAAGTAGGTTTAAGGCCACAACTATATTTACATGAATTATGTGATTGGGTGGCTCACCTACATGCGAGCTACCAGGTCAAGGTTGCTAGTTTGGCTTCCATTTGGCAGAATACTCGAATCCTCATGCATTGGAATATGTGCAGTAGTTGACTAGTTTCCCTTGGGCAAGAAACATGCCCCTATGCAATTACCTTACCTTCTTTTCTCTAAACTTCCTCACTCTTTACCTGGCTGAAACTCTTTGAAGCTTGAGTGTCACCCCATGCATATGTTGTCATTGGGCTGAAAACTTCAACTTACAACGGAGCATTGCTACATCAGTTTCTGTCATGCCAATGATCCAGTGCATTGCTCGATTCTTCTATTCTTCATTTTCTTTTCTTTTCTTCTCTGTGTGTGTGTGTGTGTGTGTTAACTCGGTTTTTGAAGTTGAGATAGAAGATATTTTTTGTAATTCAGCATCTTTATATGAAGTGTTGATTGTGTTGCAGATTTTTGTTAGGCAGAAAAATCGTTCATCTTCTAAAGCACCGGAAAATCCGATCAAGGTTTGTTAGTACTCCTCACATAATTGACGATAACATCGCTTCATTTTGGCACCGTCTGATGTACGTTCATACACTTTGGATGGCATTGCAAGCGATGACATTATCCTTATTGTGATGAACACGACAGCTTTGAGTGGGAGAACCCACCAAGGTAGCCCAACGTTTATATATTGAAATTGGGCCCAAGCTGCTGACCCGTAAACCTCGACTTACTTGATATCTGTGGCTTGTGGGTTGTTGCTGGTATTCGGGTTTTACCCCATAGGATGGTCCAAAGTGGCCCTGCCTTGAAGGGTTACTTGTTATGGGAGAAAATTACATTCGGTGGTGGACTTGAATGTGTTTATTATATATTCACTTAGATAATGAGCTAAGCACACTCCATCACTTCAAATATTTAGAGGTTTTCTCAATCATGCAGGCAGTTCGGAGAATGAAAAGCTCTCCCTTGACCGCAGAAGAGATAGCACGTATTCAAGAGGTGACTTTCACTTTGGAATCTTTTGAGATATATATTTGAGAATCTGTCACATTATGCCTAGCTGTCTCTTTCATTTGTGTGATCTAAATCTTTCAGGGGCTAAAAGTTTATAAGCTCGACTGGATGTCCATATCGAGATTTGTTGTCCCATATCGCGATCCATCCTTGCTACCCCGTCAGTGGCGCATTGCAACAGGAACTCAGAAGTCATATAAATCATCTGCAGATAAAAAGGAGAAGCGAAGGTTATATGAATTTAATAGGAGAAAGTGCAAACCTGCTGCTTTGGCAAGTTGGCGAATTTCATCTGAAAAAGATGTAAGCTGAACTTTTACAATTCTGAATGGCTATGTGATTCACGACTTGAGTTATGTTATGCATACATGCATATAAATCTGCTATGTGCTTAGAAATTTGTGTCCTGTTACAACCCCGGTTTTGCCCAACCTCAATTTGGTTGAGCTTGGGATAATCTGCGTAGCTTTGAGCTTGATTTGTCTTCTACACCCATCCTTGAAAGCTCCAAAATCTTAATCCGACTCACTAAGTGTGACACTATTGTTATTACGAGCTTCCATTGGAGTTTTCTCGAAAACTCAGCTCACAAAGTGTGACCATTTTTTTTTTATTCAGAGCAATAAGAGTACCAGTTTGTCATCCTTTTGTAATTATAGCATATGTTTTCTTGGCTAACACAGTATATGTTTATGCATTTCTTTCATAAGTTGTGCATTGACCTTTTTATACATTTTTATTGACTGCAGGACTGTCCAATTGATACTCCAGATGGAGAAAATTACAGCGGGGATGATTGTGTGGATAATGATGATGAGGCTTATGTTCACGAAGCATTTTTAGCAGACTGGAGGCCAGGTTCCTCCTTTCCCATTTCGGCTAGGCCTCCTCTCCCAAACATCAGAGAGAAAAACCAACCTGGCAATTTACTGTTAAAATGGGGTTCTCGTGTCATGGAACAAACAAATAACAGTGGTTGTGGAGAATCTCTACCGAAAAATAATCTTGAGCTTTCAGCTGTGATTAAGTACTCCCAGAATCCTGACAATTCATCCTATTTTACCCATACTAGACATCCTGCATCTCCTGTTGAGCAAAATCAGCCTGGTTCTGATATGATTTCAAGGCCTTCCAAATCCCTGTTCTGCTCATGGCCATATCGATCTCGTAGACCAAAAAGTGCTCACTTGGTGAAATTAGCTCCAGATTTGCCTCCTGTAAATCTTCCACCATCTGTCCGCGTGATGTCTCAGTCAACTTTAAAAAGTTATCAAGTTGGAACATCTACTAAGATTGCAGCTGCTGATAATAGAATTAGGAGTGCTGCGGCAGCAAAAATAGCTTCACGATTTCCTGGTGTGGGAAATCCAGGAAGCATTCATCCAATAAAATCTGCAGAGACTGAAAGGAACCTGCTTGAAAAAAGTAACCCTCATGAGGCAGAAAAAAGCAATGCTAATCAGAACCGACAAGAATCTATTGTACCTGGGAATAAATGTGTGGCTGGAGGTAGAGATGATACATATGTACATATGCATCCTTTACTATTCCAGTCCTCTGGAGATGGGCGTATGCCGTATTACCCCTTGAACTGTGGTAGTGGTATTTCAAGTTCTCTCAATTTCCTTTCACGAATCGAACCCCAACTAAATGTCAGTCTCATAAGTAATTCTGACCCAGCTAACCAAGCAGATAAATCTTCGAAGTCCAAGCAAACTTCATTTTCTGGTCGGATTGACTTCCATCCACTTCTGCAAAAAGCTGATGATGGAAGTACTGATTTTGTAACTGCACGTAGAGGCAGCTGTGCTCAGCTTCAAAGTTCGTTTGATGCTGTCCAGTCCGAGTCTCGGACCAAGAGCAGTCTACTGGCCACCTGTGCTACATCCTCCAGTCCTAATGACAAGACGAATGAACTGGACTTGGAGATTCACCTTAGTGTCACATCTAGAAGGGAGAAAGCTAAACAAATTACAGATGTGATTGAACAGGATCAAATGACATCCAACTTAAGTGGTTTGGGTTCTGGAACTACCACGGAAACTCGGGCCGCTATAGGGTCATATTATCAGCACAGTGAAAATTCTCCTATAGCTTCAGTTCCAAACAGAATCACCAAGAAGATTGATTCAGGTCCACATACATCAAGCTGTAATACCTCTGTATGTGGCGTCAGTAATGAAGGTGACCAGTCTCTTTCAGAGATTGTCATGGAACAGGAAGAGTTAAGTGACTCTGAGGAAGAAATTGGTGAACATGTGGAGTTTGAGTGCGAGGAGATGGATGACTCAGAAGGAGATGACCCTGAGCAGATCATTGACATACAAAATAAGGTATCTATAACGCATCTTAATTTCATGCCGTATATATTTCATTTCTTCGTATAGATGTGTTGGAGCACCAAAACATTTTACCTTTACGCTGATTGAATTTGATGGATTTTCTGTCATAATATTCTGTTACTTCTAAAGACAAGCATGGTCAACCAGGACTTCCCTATTTCTGGGGAACTGGTCCACTCTAGGAGGCAGACATGTTAACTCAGATTCAGTTTGCGACCTTCATCTGAAGGACATCCTTATATCTCCTCTTTTAGTACGAAAAAAGGACCATGCGCAAGGAAAAGGATGTAAGAAGAACCCCTCGCAGTCAGGGACACCAGATGTTTCAACATGAAAGTTGAAGAGGTTTGGCCATGTAAGAGTGCATTGCTTTCATACCGTGGCCAGCAACAAGCAATGATCATGTCTATCTCATCTGCTGCTGATTTTTTCCATGCTTACTTTGCGACTTTCTCCACTTGCTCATCTCTTCTCCAACTCATTGAGCGAGCCATTTAAGCCCCAGAATTATCCCAATCTACGAGCCCAAGAGAGGTTGGCAAATTGTTGACCACAAGCTTACAATATCGACTTAGAACTCTTAGTAGTGATTGATGCGCTTTTTAGACCCCTTCTGGCCTTCTTTTGTTTTTTTAATGTATAGTGTGAATGTGTGATAAGTTGTGGCTCTGTCCACCGCATAGTTTCTTTTCTAATGCAAAGTATTTGATTTTCTCATACTCCAGAAAGCATCCTTCACAAATAGCTTATTCAGTAATTTCTCTAAATATTCGAAAGCTACTCCTTGTGTTTGACACTCCTAGCTTTTTGCAAAATTGCACTTAGATTACTTCACCAATCACCCCTGAGCTTCTTATTTAACCTTTTGGTAATTAGTTAAGGAGCTTCTACATTTTGCACACTTCTTCCTGATTTTGCACCTTAATCCCCAAAACGCCCTCATCTTCAACCTTGCCATACACCCGCCCACTCTCCCTTGCCCTCCTTCAGTCCCCTCCCACTCCTATCCCACCTTTCCCTGAAGCCCCTACCTGTTCCCTGATGCTGCAGTCGTATGCACCTATTCTCCTCAAGTCTAGTTTAACAAAGGAGCAGAATCGTAACAAAATACTCCTATTTTCATCTTTGGGGATGTAGTGAGAAGAACTTGAATTTTGTTATTTTCCTGCCTTTTGATAAGTAGGTTTTGTAGATATTGAAAGAACTGAAAAGAAAACAATCCTTCTTTTTACCTACTGAATGGGTGCAGTGGGAGGAGGATAGAGAACGGAAAAGTTGGTGCTCACAGCAGTAAATCTAAAAAAACGGGAGCATTGGACCTGACATGAAGTACCTCTTCCAACTTGCCAACCATTGTCCGTTGCTCTTAAGCCTCTTAAAAAAATAGAAATTAAAATCACAGATATTTGCACATGTGGCATTCTACAAGTTACTTGATTTACTGAGTCTGTCAATGTTGTATTGTCGTGTTATATTAAGCGTGGTCTGTAGGTCACGTACTTGATAGTTCCTCATCCCTTCTCTGATTTAAGCAGTGATAGTCTTTTTGTAACATTCCCTATTTGTTATATCTAGTTTTTTTTTTTTTTCTGACTTGTTTGTTCACCTTTGTTTCTAGGGGGCCCCAGATTCTACTACAGATAGACCAAGTGGTCTTTCATCCACGAGTTTAATTTCTTATGCTCCGGGTCGTGCACAGAATAATATGGTGAAAGCAAAGGTTCCGCTAGACTCTACAGCCATCGGAGGTTCTGCTAGCAAAAACTGCCCCCCTCCATCTCGCCCCAACAGATCTAGCAGGAAGCCCCTCATAAATAGAAAACATGTCGTGGAAGAACACCATGACAACAGCGGCAAGTGAAACGGCTGGAATTGGCTTCTTTTGCTGTGTGAGGGAATCCGGGGAAGAGTGTGTGCAGAACTAACTCAGCTTTAAATACCAGAAAGAAAAACAAAAAAGTTCAAATGTAAATGCCATTTTGCAGTAGTTTAGAAAACTAGATGGTGGAATCGGGCATCTGAGGTGGAGAAGTAGTCTATGTAGGCAGCAAGGGAGGGTAGTAGGGTTCTTTGTAGATATTGTATATGTATGAAGATGCTGGCAAATGAGTGGCGTAAATTAATGCAATTCTCTGGCCCAATTACTGTTTCGAACATAGATATCCGGGTACAAATGTCTAGAATTGTCCAATGCACAGTGATCCTTCAAATGAAGCATGGAGTCCAACTGAATCGGAACGCTTACAAATATGTCTGGAACTGTTTGACCAAATTGGTGACCAAATTGACGCTTCAAATGCCTCATGGAGTCCAACTGAATCGGGATTCAAATCCTTGGTCGTATCATTTTGAGAATACTAGGTTTGGGAAAGTTGTAATAATGGAAGGATAAAATTGTCCTCTCAAAAAGGCATTTTTGATGTGAATGATATTAACCTTCAAAGAAAAATGTGGAGGGCCTCTTTGGAGTTGGGAGAAAGAGTGGGGCAAAGGTGAGGATGGATAAGCTAGGAAGGAGTTGAGTACTCCTTGGTTTGTCAAAGCACTCGATTGCATTCTTAACTAATTTCCCATTATATCACATCAACCCTTTTTCCCCTCCTCGCTCTTATTTTTCCCCTTCATTGCCCAACAAATGGGCACTATAATGGTAGGAGTACCAAATTTTCATAGGCCAACGCTATTAACGGCCCTTTGGGCGTTCATTGGGCCTAACTTTTTAGGGGTTTTTCGCATGGTTTCTTTTGGTGGTTCTCTTCTAATTTGTAGTAGTAAATTTGGGTATATCTTTTATTTCACGTCGTTTGGTTGAATGAGAGGAATTGAAAAAGTATGAAAACATAGACCAAAGTTTGAAAAAGTTCATGTAAGAAGACAAAAGATCTCAAAAGTCAACTTGTCTGGTCCTGTCGAGTATTTTTCTCGTCTTATTTGAAGTTTTTTTTTTTTCGATTTCTCTCAAGATAAACAATACTATAATGTTAAATTTTTTTTTATCCAAATATAACAAAAATTAAGAAAAAAGAATAAAAATTCATGCGAAAAGTCCTAAAAAATTACAACAAATGGGGCAGTCGTTCTGTGCAAGATATTGGTTCTTTTATTGACATTCTAGTGGGCTGACAACAAGGGAAGAAGAAAACAAAAAAAAAAAAACATTCTAGTATATTTTTTTACTTTTCTTTACACATTTACATATTCCTACATTTTTTTTTTACATATTTTATATTTTTTAAGCTTTAACGAGACAGACAATGGGCTGACTAGAATTTTCGTTATTAAGAACAGTGTTTCCTCAAAAGGGGCTTCTATAGTCTGGACAATGAAATTTGGGTTTGGTTAAACCATAATCAGAGGCTACGTAGAGAGCTTTTCGGCTTGGAGATGCTGTAAGAGTGTGCACTGGACTGGTTTGTCGTGCTAGCCAAAAGCCATGGGATTGGCAGAGGACAACCACCAGTCGCTGTTACTCTCATCACCCTCAGCAGACGAAGAAGAAGTAGAAATAGAAGTAGATGAACAAGAATCAAACGGTGGAAATTTGATCAGACGAATCTGGTTAGAGTCGAAGAAGACATGGCTCATTGCGGGTCCCTCCATCTTCACTCGAATCGCCATGTTCTCGCTCACCGTCATCACCCAATCCTTCGCCGGCCACCTCAGCGACCTCGACCTCGCCGCTATCTCCATTGTCACCACCGTCGTCATCGGCATCACCTTCGGTTTCTTGGTAAATACTACTAATTTGTTTCATTTTGTTGGATAATCTCGTATAGCTCAAAAGGGTGTTAGCAAGGATTTACATAGCTGCCGCATGGAGTATCAGTTTGTTTACCCTATGATATTAGCATTGATACCAAAAATAGGCACGTACATCTGTTGGGCTTGTGAAGCCTGATTTGATTCGGGTCTCGCGTTGCGTTCAACCAGACCGCAATGTCTAAAAGTTGGGCTGCCGGGTGCGCCTAGCGCCTAGGTCGATTGATCCAAGTTTAATCGCGCATAGAGATTAGTTGCATTTTTTATTTTTTATTCCTAAATATATATTAGAAAGTCTAAATTAGGATGTTTAGGATCCAAAAGAACAGTCTAAACCATGAAGTTAGGATCCCAAAATAGGATGTTTGGATCCAAAAAAACAGTCCAGCAGTCCAAAAAATTACATTCGGATCCAAAAAAGTAGTCCCCCAGGACATATACAAACGCACAGACAGAGACAAGAGACAACAGAGAGACTTAGAGAGGAGAGATTTTTCGGAGCCGCGTGGATATTGCTGATGTGGTACCCACTCGTGCACATCCGGCCGTCCAAAAAAGCAACGGACCGGCACACTTTTCCTTTTCTTTTTTTATTTTTTTAAAAATCCATCCGGAACTTTCAATCTGTGCCGTCTGTTCCTTTTTTGGACGGACGGATGTACTCGAGCGGGCACCACGTGGTACCCGCTTGGCATTGAGATTTTTTTCCTTAGAGAGAGACCACATAGAGAGACCTGTCATTATTAAAATGTCCCTAAAGTGTCCTATGCGTGTCCTTAAAATGTCAGAGGGTATCGGGAGAGTGTCCTACTCCCTCATTTTGAATAAAATCAAGAAACTTTCAGATTAAGTGTCGGATACAAGTCTGGAGCTTGTCTGTGTCCAACACGTGTTCGACACAAGTACATTGCTTCTCTCTCTCTCTCTCTCTCAACACACACACACACACACACAATTCAAGTGCTCGGTGTCAAAAGTAGTGGTAAAAAATTCCTGATCGTCACATAGAATATCTGATTATCTACCATTCCATACTTCCTCCATCGTTACACTGCTACCATTACATGACCCGTTATCGCCATTTCAAATCCTGGATTAAAGAAATTCCAGGATTCTTTTTCCACTGTATAGAAGGTTACGGCTTTATGTAACAATGTTTGACCACTCTATCTATTAGCTTAAGCTTTTGGTTTGATTACTAAGTTTCTTTCATTGATAGCTAGGAATGGCGAGTGCGCTAGAAACGCTTTGTGGTCAAGCATACGGGGCAAAAAAGTACCATATGTTGGGCATTTACATGCAACGCTCGTGGGTTGTGCTTTTTTTCAGTTCAATTTTGTTGCTGCCTCTTTTTATCTTTGCTACGCCCATACTTAAGTTCACTGGGCAATCAACGGCGGTGGCAGAACTATCGGGAGTGGTGGCTTTGTGGTTGATTCCGATGCACTTGAGCTTTGGGTTTCAGTTCACATTGATGAGGTTTTTGCAGTGCCAACTCAAGACAGCGGTGATCGCTTGGGTTTCTGGTCTGGCACTTGCACTCCATGTGTTAATTAGTTGGTTGTTTGTGTATAAGTTGAGGGTTGGCATTGTTGGGACTGCAATTACCCTTGATTTCTCGTGGTGGGTTGCGGTTTTTGGTCTGTTTGTGTTTGTTGTTTGTGGTGGGTGTCCTCATTCTTGGACTGGTTTTTCCAATCAAGCTTTTGTTGGGCTGTGGGAATTCTTCAAGCTGTCTGTGGCTTCTGGGGTCATGCTCTCGTATGTGCTCTCTCCCTTCGCCCTCTTCCTTTTGTGTCTCCATATCTCAACTCTAACTTTGTTCTGGACATGTGCTGTAATGTTTTAGGTTGGAGAGTTTTTACTACCGGGTGCTGATTATAGTTGCAGGGAAAATGCAGAATGCGGAAGTTGCACTTGATGCCCTGTCCATCTGGTTATATCTTAAGTGGTTTTGGTTTAATTAGTTCATTAGGTTCATTGCCGATAGAGCAATTTTGTTATAATCTTGTTATTTTGCACTTTGTTTGACAGCATCACTATCCTGGCATGGGAATCAATGATTCCCCTTGGATTTTTTGCAGCAACAGGGTACGTTCTAACTTGTAAGTCTGTCTCTTTCTCTTTGGAGTTCATAGTTGGATTGTCTGGGATTGAAACTTGATCTTACAGCTTAACATAGCATAGGCACAAATGCAAGGTTGTCCCAAGTTCCAAATAAGCTTTCTATATCACAAGTGTCTTCCTATATCCAAATAAGGTTGTCCCAAGTTCCAAATTAGCTATGGAAGCACCATCTTTGTTTTTTGCTCGACGTCCACAAGGAAGTAGTTTCTGGCACCATTACCTTTTCCCCCAAGTTGTCTTCAGTTCAATCTTCAGACGACCCTGTTCTCATGGTCATTTTCATTCTCATGGTCATTGTCAAATGGTCATTGTCATTATCAGGACAAGGTCCTTCCGCATAGAGCATGTGCCATTACCATGCTGTTACAATCTCATCAGTTGTCTTCTAGGGTTCTACTTGGGTTAAATCTATATTCCTATGCTCATGCAGATCTTTTTAAATGAGATGCCGCAATTGGCTTCATGGCTTAATATGTGCTCTCACGGTTATTTGTAGGGTCTGACAAGTTATCAATGATAACAATCTGTCTTTGTGATTTGTAGATGTTGGCATGCGTTATGGTAGTTTTACTGGTCATTGGTTCTGAAATAGATAATCCTTGGAGTCGAGAGTTCTTTTTGGTGTGATTCCGTCTGTCTATAAAGACACTTTGAACCATCTGAAATACTCAAGATATTATATGTAATATGGTAACAGAATATTGGAACTCGTATTGGATTTGTTTGTTGAATGTTAAATGAGATGGCTAAAACTTATGAATTATTTTCTATCGGGTAAGTTAATTTTCATAGAAAACAACACAGCGAGACCAAGGGCAAGGGCATAGCCTTGGTCCCTCAGATAAACAAGGAGAAGTGAACAACACAACAATAGCAGAAGCCCTAGGCCTGAAGCTAAAGGCAGACCATTCATCCAACCAACACAAAAGCAAGATCAACAAAGCAGACAACAGGGCAATTAAGCCACTCTGCCTGTGTACTTATGAATTCAAGTGGAACTCTCTGAACCTAACTGGGCCTAACATTCTTTGGAGTATCAACCACCTTCTTCCAAGTCCTTCCAAGAATGCAAGAAAGATCCGATATCCTCTTCAATTCTCATGAGGATCATCACCCCTTCTCATTCTGGAATGTTATGAAAGTCCTTTCTCGCTATAGATGATAAACTGCTGCTGAGAAAAGTATTTCACCAGACTTCCCCTTGCAGACTTCCCTTTGTTGTGTGCAATCCATTTCCATCGATTCATTTTTGTCCTGGATTGATCTGGAAGGTCTGTAGCTTGAAGTCCTTCATTTAATATTTGATTTTTGTGGCGTGCAGTGGAAAAAATATATATGAGCCTACTGAGTCTAAGTGTATATGTAGCCCTTGACAGAGCTCAATGGAAAAAAGAGGATTCATGTAGCTGACCGCAATTGATTTGGACATAAGGCTCGGTTTGGTTTATTTTTGTGGCATTCAAATTGGTCTCAGATGGAATTGAAACGAATTCGTTGCTTAGATTCACTATTGCTTATATTATAATTCATGTGTTGAACTTTATAATTCAACGGCATTTAGTTATTTTACATGTTTTATTCTGTTTAGAAACAGAAGCATGACAAGATGGTTCCCTGAGTGGGAATATGTTAATTACTTTTGTGATTATTTGATTTTTGAGAGTCTCAGCTCCTTGGATAATGGAATGCGACTCCAGCCAGCCATTATTTGTTTGTGGTCATTATTTTATAGATGCAAGGAAAAATAACTTCTTGCACCTATTCTAGAGAATGGGAGAAAGGGGGCCTTTAAACACAAGATTCAGAGGTAAAGTGCAGAAGTGACAGTAGCAGCATCCTTGCATGCTATTGAACTTCTAACGCACCTCCTAGCAGCTATTAAGTATGGATACTGATATACGATATGGATAGAATAACATGAGAAAACCTTAAAAAACAAGTAAGATAACGGTACTTTATTTAATGTTTTGCACCTGAAAAACAAAATGGTTTCTCACAATTCTTGTGATTATGCTTGATACAATGCTAAAACTTAATGCTATTATCTAAAAGTAAACAAAATATTGGAAATCTATACTTGCGTTTATTCGTAAAAATTTTACTTTAAATCTATTTATGGAAGAAGCAAGAAGTTTCCTATGAGGGCTCCCTCACAAAAAAAAGTGCGGGAAAACAGTTGTGAGCCGTTGGATCGAGTGAAGGGCGTAGGATCCAACGGCCTACAACTGTTTTCCCGCACTTTTTTTGTGAGGGAGCCCTCATAGGAAACTTCTTAATGGAAGAAGTGCCACTAAAGAGAGTCTCCATAAAGTTTTCAGCAGTTGCAAAATACAAAAGTTTAATTTCTGTATTGTGGGTAGCTTTGGGATATGTTTTTGCATAGTATCGTGGTGTTTCTATATCTGACACGAATAACACTCCCATCTTAAACTGTCCGTGTCCTCATAGCCTGGTTGATAAATGCAGCCCTACCAAAATCACAAAATATTGTGCAGAAACATATTCCCAAACCTACACACAATCTGACACGAATATGACCCATAATAAACTGTCCGCGTGCTAATAGCATAGTTGATAAATGCAGCACTGCCCAAATCAATAAATAGAAACTAGATGGTCTCTCTTGTTGACAGCCTTCCGGCCTATTAAGTCAATGTACTACTAAAGAATGAGATCTCACCTAGTAATTATATTTTCCGATCAGCCATGAGGGTTTGAAAGTTCAATGGCAATTGGTAAGCATCTAAGTAGATGCTGATTAAAGTTGTGATTCCTAAAACCCAGTGGCCCAATTTAAACCAACATTTTGCCATGGTATATAAATGGTACAATTTGGTGGGACAAAATTACATAAAAAATCGGTAGAAACAAAAGCTTAACTATTCGGAAAACATCAGCGTCTTGTATTTCAGAGAAGAGAATTTCGTGATTTAGGAAATGGGTTGAAGGGTTTGTCCTCAGTGCAAGACTCATAGATGAAGTACGGTTGATGTATCTTATGAAGTCATATAGAAGTCAAAAATATTATTTCTATCAAATGAAGATGATAACCACAACAAGGTTTAGCATTATGAAGATGTAAACAAAAAGGTCACTGTATAAGTTCTCGTAAACTAAACATCCATGAAATTTTCACCCTGACCCAAATTTTGGAAGCTACATTTTAACCTTCTAATATGTCATTGACGTGCCCCCCAATAATGTGCCTAACGTGTCCTAGAGTGTTCACGTGTATGAGTGAGAAGATATAGTAGAAAAATTGCACGTATTTAGGCGTGTCCAACACATGTGTGGAGAATGTTGTTATGTTTGTTTGCGGAGGGTGTTCTGTTGTGTCCATGTTTGACATGTGCTGGACATGGTTACGTGAGATCGGTAGATGTGTACGTGCTTCTTAGTCTATGCCAATGTAAAGCAATCAACAAATTTTCCATAAACAGCTGAAAGATTTAACTTCCTTCTTTGTGAATGATCTGCTTGAATACAGGGTACGTGTAGCTAATGAGCTTGGAGCAGGCAATGCAGAAAGTGCCAAGTTTGCTAGCATTGTCTGTGTGTTCACCTCCCTATTGGTGGGTCTTCTCTTTTGGGTTCTGATCTTAGCCATCCCTGATAAGCTTGCCATGATCTTTACTTCAACCACTTCTGTAATCACAATGGTCAAAGAATTGTCAATATTGTTATCATTTACTGTTCTCCTCAACTGCATTCAGCCAGTACTCTCAGGTGCGGTAACAATCAAGCATTTGAAGTTTTGAGTTTAATGATCAAATTAAATCCCAAAAATATGATTGCTCTCTCTATCTCTCTCTCCAGGTGTGGCAGTTGGATCTGGTTGGCAAGCATTGGTGGCATTTGTAAATATAGGTAGCTACTATATAGTTGGAGTTCCTCTTGGGCTTATTATGAGCTGGTTGCTCAATTTCGGAATTGAGGTACGTCTTGCCATACTCCAAACTTGGAGGTTGTAGGCTCTGTTTGGATCATAAAATTGAGGAGGGGTTTCTGGAGGGAATGGAAAAAAAATCCAAAAAGGTTAAAATTTCTTAAACCATCCCTGATATATCCTGTAAAAATCCATGATTTGAAAGTAGCCTTCAGAGGTACTTTTATTTCTATTGTTTAGACTTTTAATAATCTATTTCACTTATTCAACCGGATCATATAGACGTTGTCGTGTACTCGAATTCATGTGCGACTTTGGGAATTTATTACTTGGACTATATGCTCGATTTATTTACATGAGCAAATAGGGAAGGCCTCCCTAGACATTTGCAATTGTGGCTTATACAGGCTCTATTGGTTGTGTTTGGTTAGATAGTTTAGTTTAGTTTTGATGATGTCAGCAGGCGTAATGAGTGGAGAGAGATAGAGAAAGAAATGAGGGAAATGATGATGTCATCAAAACTAAAACTAAAATTAAACAGGGAAACGAACAAGGCCATTATAATTTGGATAATGTGTTCATTTTTTTTATAAGTATTGATCGTTTAGGCCTTTATTCTACCTGTTTGAATCCTAAAAAAAAATCCCGTGTAAGTTGTCTAGCTTAAAGCCCGCAAAAATATGTGATGTGGCAACTGCACAATTAACTACAAAGATAATGTTGAAGAAGAAACTTCCATTTGTATCCTCCATTTGGAGTAGTAGCTTTTCTCCATGTTCTATACTTGAGTAAACATTCGCTGATTAAAACATTTCAGGGTCTCTGGTGTGGAATGATCAGTGGAACAGTGGTCCAAACATTGATATTAACAATTATAACGGTCAGATGCAAATGGGAAAAACAGGTGATGGCTGTTTTAATATATGTTTGTTCTTAATAAGTGCTCCCTTTTGTGCTCTTTCAATATCTGTGACTGTCTCACGTTTTACAATATTACTCACAGGTGCAAAATGCTCGTGTGCATACGAACAATGAAGCTTTAACAAACTGATTATCTTAGTACGTTAAAGGACATAATCAGTGCACTTGGCTCCTGTATGTGTTTGGACTGGGAAAGGATTGATATATGCAGCTTTAATCATGCAAGCGGAGAAACTGTTTTCGAAAATCGTCCGTGACCTTCAGGCCACCATGGGCAACTTTACTGCTGTGCCAGGTCCCAGGTCCGACTCTTTAGTATCTCAGTACATTAAATGCATCGAAATTGCTTGGGAATAGACTGGTTATTCATCAATTCAAATCATGGCTGGTGGAAGGAAGTGTATAAGACTGATTATTTTCATTCTTCTATTTTTTAGGTGCTTCGGAATAGCATTTTCATTCTTTTATGATTATGGATGAAGTGGAAATGATTTCGTCGTCAAGTGTCATCATTTTGGAATTTGTAAAGCTTGTTACTCTTCCCTACTAGATTGTTTTCGGTGAATTTGATTTATATTTGCGTTCTCTAGTGAATTTCGATGGGAATAAATGAGTTTATGAAGTTTAGAATGTTTCAAGGAAGATCAAAACCAGAAGCTTTGAGGTTTTAGAAAACACAGACATGCTTAAAAAAGGATCATACCTAGCTATCGATAAACAAATACCCTTAAATTTGTTAGGTCATATTAGAGTTGAATTAAGGCGATAGAAATTCTGAGTTGTCACAATGTGTCTGCCATAAAACGTGACCGTAATGCCGTTCTATTGTATATCACCTGGTGTTGTAAGGCTTGATGGAGCAGCAGCACCATATATGAAAGCCGAAGGCTTTGAGTTACTTTGGCGTTGTGATCATGAATCTCCACTATTGTTTCTTTGCATGTTTTTTGAGGAAACCCAACTTACATTGATAAAAATTAGATAAAAATTTGCGCGGTCTGTAGGCCTTAAAACAACCGATACAACAAACCCAAAAGGTCCAAACAAAAACAACAAAATAAAAATCGCAAATTTTAACTGCTGTGATATGTTGGAAACCATTGATCAGCTAGTGGATGCGGCTGAAGGAAGTTGGAAGAATCACATCATACGTTGGATTTCACCGTCTCTTCATCCCACCGCAGTCGTTGCTGCCTGGCGCAACCAGCGCTACATGTGGAGGACCCACAAATCCGTTGCTAAGGCTGATCGTTCCTATTCCTTTGTATGTTATTTTTTATAGTATTTGTTTACACAAAGAAAATGGAAGCAAAAGTCGATTGAAGAAATTTGGGGCATTCCAAAATCGAAGAAGAGAGGGGGAAGGAAGAAGAAATTTTGTTTTATGCTTAGATTTGCTGTTGGAGCTGCTGCTCTACCCATTTTTTCTGAAGGCCTCAACAAGATTTACCTAAATGAGGCTCTGAACAAGATCATGGGCCAAGACTATGCGGGTGATCAAGTGGAAGTTATTGGAGGAATCATGATTATGGAAGTCGAAGATGATGAAAGGGCAAAGAATCATACTTGATTCTTAGGTGTCTCTTTGGGTGTTTATTTTGCCTTGGTGCACTTTTGGGAGTGGCTCTTTGGATGTTTCTACTTGGGTTTGTTTTGGTTGGTTTCTTGTCAACCTCGGGTTGTTTTCTCTCCCTTTAGGTCTTGGCGGCATATGATTGTCGAAGCGTGGAGGTGCCTTGTTTTTTAGTATGCTTTTGCTTTGATTTAATGCTTCGTGTTTAGGGTTCTTTTAATCTCTGTAATTTGTTTTTAAAGATTAATAAATTTCTCTTTTGCCGTTAAAAAAATAAGTTCACACAAAGATTATTAGGTCAATTTGTATTTCAATTTTCTCTGAAAATGGGTGGTAACCTATGTGGAAGATCAGGTGAGTGGGCGACATATTCTAAAGGAGTTGTAGATGAATGGGCTACCACTTTGTAAATGATATTGTATTTCAATTCACTTCTTCTTAATATGGGGTTGTTTGTTCCTTTAATTGAGAATAACATTTGGGCTTAATATGACATTTATGGGCATTTCCCATCTGATGTAATTGAGAAATTTTGTATTTTCTACTCCTTGTAATATAGAAAAAAAGTGAAAATTTAAAATGAGTTTGATGTAATTCATTATCCTTCTACTGTTTATAATAAAGAAAAAAAAAAAAGCGGGGGGGATTTTAAATGATCCTCTAGCCGGAAGGTGTTGCCTTATGTGGGGATAGAAATGAGAGTGCATAATATCTATCTATCTATCGGATTAACTTCCAATAAGGGTCCCTTATTGAAGAAAACCGTGCGGACCTGCCCTTTTTTGTGTTTCCGGACCAAATTTTGACGATCCGAACCGTTCAATGTTTTTAAAATGCATTTTCCAAGGTCCACGCTGAAAATCTTCCAAAAAAAATACCCGGAAGGGCTTGATCCACACAGTTTTTGTTAAAAACGCTATATATAGCGTTTTTAACAAAAGCTATGTGGATCAAGCCCTTCCGGGTATTTTTTTTGGACGAATCTTCGCGGGGGCCCTTAAAAATGCATTTTAAAAACATTGAACGGTTCGGATCGTCAAAATTTGGCTCGGAAACGTGAGGTCCGCATGGTAACTTAGATAAGGGACCCTTATTAGAAGGGCTTCCTCTATCTATCTATCTATCAACAATGTGTTTTGCTTACACAAAACGCTCCAAAAGCCCAATCCTAATGTTTTAGATTTTTTTTTCTTTCAATTTTTTAAAATTGGGAGAGAGAGAGTAGGGGAGAAAGTGGGGAGGAGTGAGAGGGAGAGTATGTGGGATGCCCTTGTGGCAATTTTTCCCAGTATAAGAGAAAAAGATAAAAGAGTACGAGAGGAGAGAGTGCCTGGGTGAAATTATAAACATGTGACCACCACACTGCTACATACACAGAAAACACACTCAGAATTTACCCAGAATTTGAAAATCAATGGCCCAGATTCACCAAGTGAATCTGGACGTTGATTTACACTTTCGGGATCAATTAGGGGTTGTTTTCCGGGCCTAAAGCATTATTGATGTGACCACACTCAACCCAACTGCCCACACGCTCTCGTCTCTGAATCTACCCACACACCCACGTCTCTGAATACCCATTAATTCATGCCCGTTTCATACACGGGCAGGAAAAAAAACACACAAATTTATTTTTTTTTATCAATTAGAGTTGTGCCCGTTAAAAATACGAGACGGAAAAAAACACAAACGTGAATACTTATTGTTTCTCCGTTTTTGGGAAAAACTCAATGGCGCCGGCGGTTGTTGTGCGGGCGTGCTAGGACTTGTCGACGTCCAACGTGGAAAAGGGCTGCGCGCCTTTTCTGACTTCTTACGTAGAGCGGTTGTGTGCAGTGGCGGCTCCAGGAATTCTTTTGAGGGTGTTCAGAAATTCTACTACGGTCCTCTAGAAATCATTTTTAATATAACTGGGTGGTCCGGACTATCCTGCGCGCACTCATGTGTAAAAGGGAAGGAATCTAAATTGAGCAATTTTGTTGTGAAAAGACGAAGACTTGAGTTGGGCCATTACCTGTTTGGCTGTTTCCATCCCACCCTCTTCCACTTGCATTTACTGACAGGGAGAGAATAGACTAGGGATTGATCTTTCTAAACCGTATTTCACACACATAAGGAAAGGTATGAGAAAATGGTGCCATTCGACAGGGAAAGGCTACTCTCTAGTCCTAATCCATCCAGTCTCATCCAATTTTGGGCCTTCGTGGAACTTTTGTAGGCTTACAACGGTTAATCCAAACCATTCAATTTATGAGTCCTGCATTGGATATTATTATTGCAAAAACTGTGTGGTCAGACACGATAGCTGTGAGTAACACATTTGACACATTCGTGCAAGAAATTTAAAAAAGATGGCAAAAATGATGTTCGTGCATCCAACTTTTTTTTATTTTTTATTTTAGTTAAATCAAAACATTGTTGCCACAAACTCATACTACACGGCAGTTGGGAAGAATATAATTTTTCAACTTGTATTAGTGCTAGATTTGAATTTACAGTAGGAAGTTTGTTTTACATACATCTATACATTTCAAGTACTTGTGGATACTAAACATGACGTGGATGGAGGAGAAGAGAAGTTTTAACTTGAAGACAGAGACCATAGACTTGGCTTTTGGGGTCCTGTATTGTGGTCCTGACCTTTTTTTCTTTGGAAGTTAAGGTTGATTGCTCAAGATGTAACCCCGGAAGGACCGACGTGTCCTTTGTACTATTTTTTTTTTTGTGATCCACGAGTCTTTTGCACTAGTGGCAGCTCCACGAATTCTCTTGAGGGTGTTCAAAAATTCTACTACGGTCCTCTAGAAATCATTTTTAATATAACTGGGTGGTCCGGACTATCCTACGCGCACTCATGTGTAAAGGGGAAGGAATCTAAATTGAGCAATTTTGTTGTGAAAAGACGAAGACTTGAGTTGGGCCATGACCCGTTTGGTTGTTTCCATCCCACCCTCTTCCACTTGCATTTACTGACAGAGAGAGAATAGACTAGGGATTGATCTTTCTAAACCGTATTTCACACACATAAGGAAAGGTATGAGAAAATGGTGCCATTCGACAGGGAAAGACTACTCTCTAGTCCTGATCCATCTAGTCTCAGCCAATTTTGGGCCTTCGTGGATCTTTTGTAGGCTTACAACGGTTAATCCAAACCATTCAATTTATGAGTCCTGCATTGGATATTATTATTGCAAAAACTGTGCAGTCAGACACGATAGCTGTGAGAGCATAACACATTTAACACCTTCGTGCAAGAAATTTAAAAAGGATGGCAAAAATGATGTTCGTGCGTCCAACTTTTTTTTTTTTTTGTTAAATCAAAACATTGTTGCCACTAATCCCAGGGTCTATTTACGCCTCGCCACACACATAAACTGGGCAAATCCAATGTCCTCTAGAAATCATAATTGTATATATATAAATAAAAATTCTACTAATACAACAATGCTACTGAAAAAACAACAATTCCAAGTCAATACGGCTTCGCTTCGACGAGTTTTAGGGTTGCTATCATCAAAAAAGTTTCAATAGGAAATGACTCTTGCACCATTCTAGATTTTATTATCACAAACTTGTCCATGGTTCCAACTACCAAACAAAAATTAAAAAAGAATCAAACCTATGAATGACCTATGTAATAATCCAAATCTATTGTGTCTATATACCCTCTGTGCATATATATTAAAGTGTTTCACAAAAAAAGATAGCGCGCATATTTTAAATTATTGATCTATATTTTATAATGTAATGAGTAATCACTTGGAATAAGTATAAATAGATTAAAGAGAGATAGTTAAAAGTGTTCTTATCTCTTTGAGCTAAATGTGTTGAGACAAAGAAACACCCAAATTCTCAAATATCCAATTTATACTATTCTCTAATGGAGTATCAAATAGTGCATGGTGAATTCCGTCATTAGGATTGGGTGTTCCAAATTTTTTGGGTAATGTGTTCAAACATTTTGGGTAGAGTGTTCAAATATTTTGGTTAGGGTGTTCAAAATGACAAAAATTAAAAAATAAATAAATTTTTACATGTATTTCTAAAAAAATTATTTTTTTCATGGTGTTCGAGTGACCACCCTCGGCTCTTCTTAGAGCCGCCTCTGGTTGTGTGTGACCCAAAGGGCGAGGCCACAATGTGGTTCGTGGGTTGCCTTACGTGCGAGGACTTAAAATTTCCCAACCGTGTGAGAAAATGAGAAGAACACGTCGTAACGAAAAAGAAACAAACTTTATTAACAGTTTAACAAAGTTTGGGTACAAATGAAATAGAAAACAAGATCTAGGCGGTCTAGAATCTTGTGAAAAAGGATAAAACTCAACGGGGTTGAGTAGGTACTTTGTTGGAAAGTAAAAACATAGTGTGGCCGGAGCCGGAATTTTTGGGTAACCGTGATGTTGATGGCTGTGGAACCGTGAGGTTAATGGTTGAGGAACCCTTTCTTCTTACTTTGCTACCATGCCATGTGTCCCAGTATTGCCGCTCATTCTCTCAAATAGCAGTTGCAAGCAGTTCATATTTTCCTACCGATCGAATTCGAACCACGTGTATGCCCACTTTCTTTTCTTCAAGGGAAACTGATAATGGAGGAGTTTAACCCCACTAACTGCCTTATGGGCATAACTCCACTAACTGCCTCTTATTTCTTGCATGTGCATATAGAAATCATAGGGCAATGAATTAACCATTGTCTTCTTCTGCTCATGTAATTCGACAATTACAGGGCCAATTTGAATTTTATCAAATGGCCTTAATTCTACTTGGTCCTAGTAGATTTTCCATAATAACCGCCACGTCCAAGGACCCGATAAATGAAATTTGGGCTAATCAACATTAAAATTTAACCGGAAATATATAAAATTAATGGGGCTCATTAGTTTTTCAAGTGAATTTAGCCCAATTCAGTCCAAAACTTCTACTTTTTGGCCCTTTAGGAAAAAATGCCAAATTTGGGTGTAATTACACACTTATCAACTATATTTTTTATCAAATAGCATTGCGCTCGTTCGATACATGGGGGTGGAAAAAATGTCAATGTGACTTTTTTGGTCCCGTGCATTAAAGAAGCACAACGCTAGTAATTTTGTTTAATTTCGCGAGGAGAACATGGTGGTTGATGCATAAAGTAGTAGTGGTGGGGAATTTAGTGGGTCGTTCCTCAAAGGATGGGATCAGTAATTGATTAGTGGAAATTAAAGGGAAAAGCTCAAAGGGAGAAAAACATTATCTTGGATTGTATGCCGTTTGCTGTGTTTGTGGACTTAAAGGAATAAAGCCTTGTTTCAAGGAATTGTTCCAGTAAGAGCATCTCCAACACTGCTAGGAACTTTAATAAGATACACTTTTATTTTGCTTAAGCACTTTTTCACCTATGTGTTCTAACACTACTCTCTACTTTTGTTCTTCACTCTCTACTTTTATGACAAAAATGGAGGGAAATGAAGGAAGGTAAAGGAGAAAAAGGAGGGAAAAGTAGGGTAGAGAGGCAAATGTCTTTCTACTAGTAGCAAGCCAAAAGGGATAAAAGGTAGAGTAGAGAGGCAAATGCCTTGCTACTAGTAGCAAGGCAAAAGGCACAAAGCTAGAGTAGATAGCCAAGTAGCAAGTCTATTGGAACATGATTTTTTTGGTTTGGCTAGGCATAATAGCCAGCAAGGTGCAAGTAGCAAACCTCTGAAATTCTTCTTTTTCACTCAATATATATATCCCCCTTTAATTTGTCGACCACTCGAGGGCTTTTACACATCATCACTTAATATGAACGCTAGACGATAAATAAAAGATACGTGCCAAAATTGCCACCCTCAATAATGTTACAGATATAATAAACAAAATGTGTATAAATGAGGAGAAGGACAAAAATACGAAACCATTAGACTAAAGGGGTAGTTAATTAGAGGACCCATATTAAAAAAAACGTTATGATTCCATCCCTTCGAATTCAAATAGTTATGATCCCATCTCGAAACATTAAAAATACCAAAAAAGCCCTTACGTAAATATTATGCCCTTTTAAATTTCCATTTACTTAATTAGCAGTTATGGAAGTAGTCCCGAAAATTATTACTGGCAGTTTAGGATGACTTCCATCCCATCCACTGTCCCAAACACTCCCTCTATCCCCCAAAGCTGTCCCAAAGGCTGCCTAACACCCCCTCTCTCCCCAAAAATCGTCCCAAACCCTCCCAAACAAACGGTGAAACCCATCCCAACAAACCCACAACTCAAAATCATCCCAAAACCCTATCTCCACGACCCAAAATCCCTACAATTTCGGTCCGAAAAATCCCTACAATTTCGGTGAATCTCCATACGTTACCCCATTCGTCCCACGCCGAAATCCCGCTTCCCTACCCACGTCGTCCCATCCCATCTCCCACAACCCGAAATCACCGGAGGGGACGCCATTCGGTTACGAAGGTGAGGAGTCGAAAGTGCTGGGCTACGGGGTGGATACGGGTGGCCTTGTCTACCGTTTTCACCGGAGTGAAAACCTGAAGAGTCCTCGGCGGCCGATTTGTTAACCAGCGTGAAAACCATATCATACCAATGGCTCGTAAGTTGCTTTCTCTTGAAATAGATGCAATCCATTAGTCCTCGGCGGCCGATTTTTTTAGTTTTCAAAATGTTTTCAATATGATTTTTTGAACACTGATTTTCAATTTTTATGGAGAGTTGATTATGGTTTTTGATCGTACCATCTGTCAGATTTCGGTAAATGTCTTGTGTTTGTTTGTGTTGAATGTAGTAACTGCTATTTCTTTTTAGATTTGAATATGGTTTTACAATGTACAATCTGTTGCTTTTGGAATGGACCTCGTGAACTCGGTATTGATTTGTGTAATACGGAAAATTGTTTTTAAATATCTCATGTTTGTTGCACTCAATATACCATGGTTTTTGGATGGTGAGATGGTTTTTGAATGGAACACTATGTAACCATTTTTGTAATCATTGGGAGTTGAGATATGGTGTATCACTGTTTTAAAATATGGACCCTGTGGTAAACAGTTGCGATTGAGTCCTCGTTTTAAAATATGTAGTAACAATCACAGAGCTTTTCAATTTGGTTTATTAGCATACCAATTAGTATTAAAAATGCATAAGTGCATTACGACAGGGGTCCCTGGTTTATTAGTGTTTTTCAATTTGGTTTATTAGTATATCACAGTTTTACAAAATGTATAATTTGGTTTTGTACAATCTGGTTTATTGTTGTACCAATCGTAGTTGTGGGTTTGTAATTATGTTTTCAATGATTCGAGAAAATGGAATACTAATCTTCCATGTGTATGGTAGTGCTAATCTCAGATATGGTGTATAAGTGGGCCATCTAAAAACTTACCGCGCACAAATGGATGATGTCATCGTTGACTGATATTTCTGAAAAAATGTGGAAATGGTTGACAGATTAAGGACAAGCTTACTTCGGAAACCTTAAAGGACTATCTGATTATGATTTTTCTATGGGAACAGGAACTAAAAACACCGGGAAAAATGTCACTGACGTATGATGATGAAATAAGTGGTATAATATAATATCATAATTTCTGTTCGCTAAACAAGTCACACCAGTGGCCTCGAAATAATTGGAAAAATTAGCATATGATGATGAAATAGGACATCATATTTTCTGAGTGCCAAATGTTGTGAAATATGAGACCATACTTTCTGTGCAAAAGATGACACTGGTGTAGTAACGTGTGATGATGATTTCTTCAATTTTCATCTACCGAAATGGGTTTAATGAACCGCAATTTTATCCCCGAAAAAAAAAAACATTGATGATATACAATACCTCTTTCGATACCGACAAAATTACTTGACGAATCCCGTGAGGAATTGTTGAATCCCAACTTTTCGGCTACAAACACTAGCGTGACGAATTGAATTATTCTAACAAGAATGATCAAATTGGTCTTGATCTATAAGTAGCCGAACTAGAATTGAGTAGGATTAGAAAATTCGAAATTCAAATGGAGCGGGAACCAATCGGCTAGATTGAAATTTGGAGAATCTTGTTCCAACAAAGGAAATGAAGGAAACTGATATGACTATGATTCTGAATTCCGGAAGTTTAGCAAACGGAATATGGTTTAAAATATTCAAGTCAAGGGACTATTATGGGATGACAATCCTTTCCGGATTTATAGACCTGTCAATTAATATTGTAAATATATTGTTAACATATATTTTACATTAATAGCTAATAAGGGCAAAATCGTCCTAGAATCGTTTTACAAGATGAAATCATAACCATTCGAAATACATGGGGTGGGAAAATAACACTCATTTTTGTATGGGATGGCAAAATAATTTTTCCTAGACTAAATGGGAGAAGGACAAAAATACGAAACCATTAAACAAACTTATCATTATTGAATATGCGCTATATGTGCATATAGATTTGTACGCGTAGACGGTTTCCTGTCCAAAACATGAAATGAACAATTAGACTAAATTGGTTGCAATCATATTGTTGATGGACTAAAATCACTAAATTGATAATTTCAATAATTTATAATTTAGAGACCAACTAAAAAAAATGTGCATAATTTAGGGGATAAAAGCCAAAAAAAGGCCCTCATGTAATATAAACTGTTCTAGTAAATGGAATAATATTAGGGAAATGATTTTCACATAAAGAAAGAGACAAAAGTGAATGCTCTTGATTTCCTTCCTTTGAGCAAGAAAATCTATTGAGGGGGGGTGCTGTGCATGGGATGCACAGCACCGTGCTGTGCAGTTCGTGGCGCCGCCGTGCCGGCATTTTTTCGACGATCGGAGACGTTCACCGCGTAGACCTCGTCGAGTACTACAAGTATTCAAAAACTTAACTTGATCGGATATCTTTAAGTAGGTTATCGGAACATAAATACTTTGAAAACAAATGGAACACAAATGGACACAAACACTGGATAAAAACCACTTTTTCATGCTATTTGTGTTCCGATGAGTCACTAAAAGATATCCGATCAAGTTGATTTTTGGCACACTTGTAGTATTCGACGAGGTCTACACGGTGAACGTCTCCGATCGTCGGAAAAAATGCCGGCACGGCGTCGCCACGGGGCTGCACAGCACGGTGCTGTGCATGGGGATGCACAGCACCCCCCCAGGTTCCAAAATTAGAAGGTGTGTAATGAGTGTGCTGAGGATAGTCAAAGCACGGACTGAATTAAAACAAGCGTTCTACTTGTTTGATGCACGGGAAACGAAAAATACATTAATGTGAACTTTTTTTTTTTCCATGTTGTTTCATGCATTAACAGACACAATGCTAGTAAGGAAAAAATTAAAAAGAATAAAATCTCGTAACGAACTTGTAAGAGTTCCAATCAATTGTTAAAAGTCGAAAAAAAAGCGTTACTTTTAAAAATAGAAATATAGAAGAGAGTGAGGAGAGAAAGTAGGGAAGTTAGAGATGGGGTGGTATTTATGGGACATGTGGAAGAGACGGGAAAGAGAATTTGAGACTTTTTATTAAAAATCAAAATTCTAGGAAATTAGGATTTGGGGTTTGGAGGCTTTTGGAGCTTAGATACATTGCTATAGGATATGTGATGATGGTGGTGATGATGATGATAGGGAAATGATTGTCACACTCTTTTTTTAATAAACAAATCCTCTTTTTTGTCTTTTAGTGAAACTTTTACACACAAAAATTTCACTAAAAAACAAAAAAGAATGTGTTTATCAAAAAGGGGAGTGTAGAAATCACTTGCCTAATATTATTCTGATTATAGTTTCAAACACTACAGAGTTTTAAGCCGACAGTTATTGCTTGTCCTTACACTGATGGTAAGTTTCCCGTTTTAGCTAAAATTTCTAAAACTCCTAAAAGTGCTAAAACTCCTGTAAATAGTTGATTAATATATGTGAAGATAACGACCTCTCTCGAAATTCGTGTTCAGGAGTTTTAGGAGTTTTTAAGATATGAATTATTTTGGAAGACTTAGCCTCACTACATCAAGATGGAATACAATAGGGGAGCGACAAGATGAGTGGCCAATAGGGGTGAACATAAAAATCGGAGAATAAAACCGAACTGAAGAACTAGACCGAACAGAGTTTTTTTTTTCCGGTTTTTTCTTTGGCTGGTTCGGTTCGGTATATGGTATTTTAAATTTTTGAAAACCGGTTTGGGGTTTTTTACGTGAACTGAACCGGTATATGTGATATATGTGATATCCCTTAAAAATGTAGGGGATGAGGATCGAATTCCCATCCTGATGCATAGAGTGCAAAGTTTTTAACCACTTGGTTACAGATCCCATTATGTTTATAATTGGAAGAAGATATATTTATTACGTATTTGAGATTCAATCCTATATATATACACTTAAACAGACAGCTCTCCTTATTTCCTTAAACCTAAAAACTCTTTCCTTCCCACTTCCCAGCCCTTGCGGCGTCTCTCTCTCTCTCTCTCGGACGAAGAGGTATCAGACAATGATAATGATGATGGATGATAGCGTCTCTCTCTCAGACGAAGAGGAATCGAACGACGATGATGATGGATGATGGATGATGGTGTAGACGGCAGATCTGATGACGATGCGACAAATACTCGATACTTCTAGTTTTGCCTCTGTAACGCCCCATGTAGACCACTGACCCAGTACCTTGATTTGATCCACTAGCCACACCACATGGCCTCTGTAACGCCCCATGTAGACCACTGACCCAGTACCTTGATTTAACCCACTAGCCACACCACATGGCCCAAAATACTTAAGCCCAAGGTATTAGTAGTAGCCCACATGGTTTGTTATATACCCAAGATCACTCATGTAAACAACCAATGTGGGACTAAATACTATCTACCCCCAAACCTGGGGTATTGCAATCTCCCCCCCTTAGGGATGCAACATCCTCGTTGCATAGTCCTAGCAACCTCCCCTGGTGTCCGTGGTGGCAGAGCGCATCCTACCCACCACTTGGACCAGGGTGGGGCTCTGATACCATTTGTAACGCCCCATGTAGACCACTGACCCAGTACCCTGATTTGATCCACTAGCCACACCACATAGCCCAAAATGCTTAAGCCCAAGGTATTAGTAGTAGCCCACATGGTTTGTTATATACCCAAGACCACTCATGTAAACAACCAATGTGAGACTAAACACTATCTACCCCCAAACCTGGGGTATTACAGTCTCTCTCTCTCTCTCTCTCGATCTGTATGTAATATGTATGTGTGGTGTATATAAATGTGTATATACATCTGTAAATCTGAGTTTATGTATAAATCTATGTATAAACTGTAAATATGAGTTTGTATAATTGTTCTCCTCTCTTTGATCTGTATATCTGGGAATTTCTGGGTTACATGTCTCTAGATTTCTATGCCTCTCCCTCCTGAACCGAACCGACTTCTGAACCGGGACGAACCGGAATGAACAGAACCGGAACCGAACCGATCTCTAAGAAGTCGGTTTCGGTTCTATGGTTCCTCCGAACCGATTTTGCTCGGTTCAGTCGAAAACCCCTCCGAACCGGACCGAACCGAATCGATTACACCCCTTAGTGGCCAATACTTCTCTATCTTTTCTCTAGAAAGGTTGGGTTGCAAACCCTTCTGAGTTCAAGGCTGGGATCCTCTGTTCAGATTTATCTATTCAACTTCCCTATCTTATACCTCTTGTGTTGGCAAGTGTCCACCAATTAAACTTTCTTTAACTCTGTTAAAAAATTGGATCAATTCCTTCTACTCCTATCTCTCACGTAGGCTAGGGATGGTTGTATAGGCCATATTTCAGGATCTCACACAAATAATCCAAACCATTCAATAATTTTAAAATAGTTATTCGAAAGGCCTTGTATAAAATAAGCTCAATTGAATAAATATAAGTAATTGATCAAATCTTTAAATTTTTGATTCAGAACCCTAGATACTGAATGGATTTTTAAGAAAAGTTAAATAATTGTGTGTCTGGTATTCACGTAATTCAAACTACATATATTTTAGGACTTGTTAAGAAGAGAATTCAGTAAAAAAATTACCTTGATCAAACATTGATTGGTATCGATTTAGTTCATATTTTTTTCATTAATCCTTGCATTTTGATACCTATTGTTAACGTCCGATCAAGATCATTTTTATACTGAATGCTCTTTTCAACAAGCCCTAGAATATACGCGGTTCGATAACGCGTAAACCGTCACACAATTATTTAACTTTTCTTAAATACTCATTTATTATCCAGGGTCCTAAATTCTGAGTGAAAAGTTGAAAGATTTGATCGATTAGTTATATTTATTCGATTAACCTGATTTTTTATTAGGCCTTTTTGAATATCTAATTTAAAATTTTTGAACGGCTTGGATTATTTGTGAGTTCTCAAAGTGTGCCCCATAGAACCATCCCTAACCTACGGGAGAGAGAGGAGTTGAAGGAATTGATTCAATCTTTTAACGAAGTTAAAGAAAGTTTAATAGCCGAATAACTTATCCGCCTGGATAAGGGCTTGATGTGAAAGGTTTGGCTTGGTTTGGGTGCACAAAATACATCCGGATAAGCTTTTCCCCCCTTCCGATTTAATCCAGCCGAAGAGGGGCACGGGAGGATAAAATTTGGATGCGTTTCAAGGTGTCGAAAAATAATCCATCAAGATAAGGCTTGTTTTATCCCCCTCCTCCCCCATTTCAAGTACAAAACAATATTATCCCCCTATTTTATCCCTCATCCTCGCCAAATACTATTTTACTCCTTTTTAATACGTTATCCAAACCAACTATTTTTTTGTCCACCCTCCATAAAAGTCACATCAATGTGGACCAACACTTCAAAAATAATACTCCCTATTATCTCACCCCCTCCAAATTTTATCCACCGAAAATGGCCAATTCTATTAGTAACCCTTTCTTTACTCCATACAACCCAATTTCTCCATGCAACCCACAACCAAAATTTCCCAAACAAATTTACTCCGTACAACCCACTAAATATACCTAAACCTCCCACAATACTCCTTCCCCTTAAAACCCCTAAATTTACTCCTTTCCTCACCTAAACTTCCCATTTCACAGTACTTAAGTTACTCCCTCCCTTCCCTCCGCCATCGCCACCACCAAAATCAGTAGCGCTGCCGTCCGACATCGTCAGCGCCGTCCAAACCACCGGCAACCCTCTCTCTCTCTCTCTCTCTCTCTCTCTCTCTCTCTCTCTCTCCATACAACTTGATTTCTTCATTAGAATCTATTGGGAATTGTTAGGTTTTGGAATCAATATCTGGCTGATTCGGACTGTAAAATGTCGAGGTATATTGAATGTGAAATTTTGAAAAACCACTTCATACTTTAATATGTTGAATTACATACCCATTTTCGACAACCATATGTCGATTTATATTGAACGTGTAATTTTAAAAAAATGAAGCCTGTCTATTTTCAACATGATGTCAAAACGTATGCTTTTATTTAGCTTGTTAACGTCAAAAAATGGTAAACATTTCAACATTATCTTGTTGAAATGAATGCTGTCAATTTATGAAATTTTACAAGTACATATTTCGGTATGCAAAACGTCGAAACAATCTACCAATTTCAACATTATATTGTCGAAACGTATGTTGTGAAAATATGGAATTTCTGAAGTATCTTTTTTGTTATGCAACTATTGATATAATGTGTGCCATTTGACATTAGCATGCCGCAAAACTTAAGTCGACATTAGATTACCGAACATTGTGTTGTATAATTTTTGGTTAAGTGAAAAGTTTCAACATCTATATGTCGAAACATACACATATTTCGGGGTATGAATGTCCAAATTAAAACGCAGTTTTTCCAGTCGAGTTCTTGGCGTTTGAATAGAAGGAGAAGAACCCTGCATTGATTGGATGTCTATTCCTTCGTTCTCCATTGAGAGTGAGATGAACAAGGAATTCAGAGGTGGAAAGAGGAGGAAAGGGGTGGCGATAGAGGTGGGGGTGGCGTCTGAGGAAATTGACTGAAGTTAGAAATTTTATGAAAAGGGGAACAAGGGAAGAAGAATGGGCGAAGAGGGAAGAAGAAGGGGGTACTTGGGGTGTTGATTTTTTTAGGGGCATTTCATTCTTTAGCCAATAATGTTATGTGTGATGTTTTTAGTGGGTTGTATGAAGTAAATAAAGGGTTGCAAATAGATCATTGCCCCCCAAAATTAATCCCTCGTTCAATCGAGGCCTAGAGGATACCCAGCCTTCTGAGTTGATTTAGTCATTTGGCCGGTAGACATGAAATCTCAATAACCTCACATCTGTACACAAAAGAACTGCACATTTGTTAAATTTAAATTTATGTTGAATATACACTACAACAAAAGTGGGATTCTATAACATGCCAAAAACGCTATAAAAAGTGATACATAGCGTTTTAAGAAATGCTGTGGTAGCCGCCATTATAAAAGGGGTTAGACTTTCAATAGCATTTGTTGTCTGCTATATTTGGTACATCTTCAATAGCATTTTTCACCTGCTATGATTTGGAATGTTTCCATAACATTTGTTTCCCGCTATTGTTGGTCTACAGTCAATAGCATTCCTAAAAGGCTATTAACTATATATGTTTTGACAACATTTTGGGTCTGCTACATAATGTATATTTTCGATAGCATTTTTAACCTGCCATTTATGTATCACCATATTTTCAATTGAAATGTTGGTGCTTATTCCATTCCGTAACCTGAATTCAATTCTATACCAAGCTCTTACAATGGTAAAATAAAAAAATAAACGAGAATGCCAAAGACTTTGGCAATATGTTAACAATATTTCATATAAACCTAAGAAGATAACATTTTCTGAACATCCAAGCGATTAATTACATATAAGAAAACCAGTTTCCTCCAAATCATCCTTCTTTACCAAAAGTGAAGTACAAGCCTTGGTACCAAAATATGAACAAAAAGGCTTCAAACACTACAAGATCATATATCTATATTTTCAGCCAAAATATCATCAAAAGGGCTTCAACCAATTAAGCGAGAACCAGCAGTTGGATGATCAGATCTTCAGCAAAAAGTCATGAAACAATTTCTTCTCTATGACACGTGCCATGTTCAAAATCACATAAATGACACCTTAGCGATTCATATGTAAAATTTTTAAAAAAACTTCAACATCTTTGCAACATCCACCCAAACTGTCTTAATTGTGATTCTCAATATGGTGATAATCATGCAAAGGCTACAGCAGCAGTAAAGGAATCAGGCACAGGCGTAACTTTCTATCTCAAAATAAAAAGGTAGAGTCTAAGAGAGAACGTGTCCAAAATTGCAAAGGAAGAAAGAAGCTGTCAAACAACCAAGCTCCAACAAAGAAACTTGAAGTGGTCTGGGAAGAAGTAGATTTCTTTCACTTTATTGTCATCCGGACAATACCTATTGTAGTACTAGATTTCTTTCATATTGTGAGACCCAATCCTAGCCGTAGACCCTATAAACTTGAAGTGGTGTGGACCACCCAACCAGATTTCATCAAAATTATGAAGCAGTCCAGCAATTTTCGGAACATAAACTTCCCTAGTTGCCTTGAAACCTTAGCAGGCAATGCTAACACCTGGAACAAAGATTTTTGCGGAAAGATTTTTTGAAGAAAAAGACTGCTCTTTGCCAGCATAGAGGGAATTCAAAAAAGCCAAGGCCATACAATTCTCGAAACCTTTTCATTCTCAAAGAAGAGCTGACTAATCAATATCACACCACGTTGATAAAGGAAGTTACCAAAAATTCAAAGATCAACAGAGAGATTTCATAGTTATTTAAAAGTCTCTATTCTGCACCCAAACTCTTCCAAGAAGTTCAATTCTCAATACCACTCCCCTCACTCTCAAGAAAAGATAGAGAGTCATAAACAAAAACTAATTTACAGCATCAAAAGAATATGCATCATGCATGCACATTCTGAGAAACGAATTCAACCGTTAATATTCAATCAAGTATGCAGAGAGTAAATGAAAGTGAAGGGAAACAAACCAGGACAACATGGAGAGAGAGAGAGAGAGAGAGAGAGAGAGAGAGAGAGATCAGGGAAACGAAAAAAACCAATCCTTTGCTACCTGGATGGCTGGACTAGACATAATAGTAGGATCAGCCTATGTGAAAGCCCTACAATGACATTGAGATATTTACAACAAAAGCTTTGAGGGTCTTGCTTTCTTCTACTTTACCAACAAAAAAAAATGGAGTACACCAATCATTTAATGGGGTCAAACAAAGAAAGAAAGGAATAGAGGAGCTAAAATATAGTCTCTCCATAGTGAAAGTTCCTCAAAGTGATCTGCAACCATCTCAACTTATCATTAAATCTTTAACCTCTTTCAGCATGAAATGGGCAGCTGTTGGTTATAGAAAATAAGAGCCATATGTAGCTAAGAAAAGTCAATGGCTTATGTGTATCAATTGCGCAAATAAATCTGTAGAGGGGGAGAGAAATATAAGCATAACAATTAATCTTAGCTCCCATGAAAGATACAAGCTTTAATTATATAATGCCCATTCATTCTGCTACATAGCAATATTAATATATGGAAAAACACCACGAAGAACAAATACAAAATGGGGAGGTCAATAGGGGTACCTGAGTGTCGAATTCACGAAGCGCTCCCTTCTCATATCTCTCCTATTTATCGGGCTATCAATCTCCTTAGTCCTCCACAGAAACAAATCCACACGAGCCCTGGGGATCAAACAAACCAACTTAGTGGACAATTCAACCGAAGGAGAAAAAAATGTGGCATATACAGGCCAACCATTAGGCACAAACGATAACCTTGCGACTTTACCAAGCAAATGACCACTACCTAGGATCATTCCTCTTTAGCAGATGAAACCATCAAGATTAACCCCAAAACTATTGGGGCAACATAAACCTACCTCAAGGAAAGCTGTAAATAAACCCTAAATATTTATGGGCCATGAATCAGAAGCTCCAAATTTCAACACACAAATCCAAGAAAACCCTAGAAGACAAATTGTCAATAGTTATTTGTTTCTCTTATTTGAATACGAAGACGAGTGATCACCACCATTGCCCCTCTGCCACCCGATTACCATCGCCTCACTATAAGGGGAACATTCTTGCATAATCCTAGAATCACACATGCTAAAGAATGAAATTAAAGCCCAACAAGGATCATTAAACCTTATAAGTGCATAATATGTGCAAATTTCAATACGATATAACATGCTAATGAAGGAAAATTAAAACCGCTAGCCTTGTATTTTGCCAAGAATTAAGAAAAATATCAAATCAACCATAGTTAGGGCTTTTCAACTATAGCTTCATTCTTGTCTGTGATGGGAGTGAGGGAGTAGATACTTTGAGAAGGATTGAAGAGTACCCAATAGTATTAGGAAAAATAGTGAAAAACGAATATACTTGTAACGTTTAAGAAGTCTGGAGATGAAAAAAATTATTGAGAAGTCTGGCAACAGAGAAGACATTGATAAGAGACATGCCCAGACAAAAATGATCAGAGGAATGATTGGGAAAAATGAACAGACCTGAAACGTGCAAAACCCTAGGATTCTAACAGCAGATCCATCCAAACCAGTTTGCACGATGATGATTGAGAAATCTGAGCTGGTTCGAACAAATTGGGGCGGTCGATTGAAAATTTTAGAGGGTTTTTGAGCGAACCCGAGGCTGGTTCGAACAAATTGGGGCGGTCGACTGAAAATTTCAGAGGGTTTTTGAACGAATCTGTCGCTGGTTCGAAAATTTCAGAGGCTTGGGGTAGCGTTCAAAAATTTCAGAGGGCTTGTGTGCGCGAAGGATTGGGCGCCTAATATTTTGGGTAGAGCGCCATATGGGAGGAACGCTGTGAAGGTGAGAAGTTTTAATGAAAACGCTATATATTTATTTCCATGTTCTCAGGAACGCTATATTAAGGCTTGTCCTCTCCTTGTAACCCACAGAACGCTATTTTTGGTTCCTATAATAGCATTCTTGAAAAACCGCTATTGAATTATGCTATAATAGGTCATATTTGTTGTAGTTAATAGATATGCGAGAATTGCGCTCATATTCACTCAAACACTTGTGTGCAAGTATTTGTGTGAATGTGTGTGGTTGTACTATTTGCCTACTTTTAGAGGCGTTCTAATAATATGATGTATAAATGTGAGGGGACATTAATTCCTCATATTTTCCCCCATATGTCAATAGTGTCTAGATTTTTTCCATAGAGTAATGATCCCTGTAATCGTATGTAAACATGATATATAATAGCATGGTGTGAGGGAGAGATGCATCCCAAATCCCTCGAGCATTTATACATATATCAATTGATTAAAAATTAAATTTCAATCCATTTTAGTCAAGGATATTATGAATTTTAAAGTGAGTTTAAGTTAAATAAGATAATTGAGGTAAATTTTAAGAGACGAAAGAACAATGGTGGTAGGTAGTGGAAGTGGCAGCATAAGAGCAACTAACAAGATAAATAAAAAACATAAAAGATGGAGCCCTTCATGTCTATATATATATATATATATATATATATATATATATATATATAACAAGATCCAACAAGGATTTCCCGGAACATGCTTTTCCCAATTGTTTTTGGGAAATCCGATGGAGCCTCAATGTGTTCAAAAGGTGTTTTCCAAGGCCCACCACGATATCTTCAAAAAAATATATAAGGGCTTGATCCAAGCGGTTTTTATAAAACCGCATATTTACTGATTTTGCGAAAACCGCTTGGATCAAGCCCTTCCCGGTATTTTTTTTTGAAGATTTCCCGCGTGGGCCTTGGAAAACACCTTTTGAACACATTGGACGGCTCGGATCGTCAAAAAAATATCGGGAAGGTGGAGTCCCGGATCCGGGACTCCCGGACTAGATAAGGAGTGTATATATATATATATATATATATATATATATATATATACATATAGGATAAACTTCCAATGAGGGACCCTCATGGAAGTTAAAATGCGGACCTCACCTTTCCGAGCCAAATTTCGACGATCCGAACCGTTCAATGTTTTTAAAATGCATTTTTAAGGGCCCCAGCGAAGATTCGTCAAAAAAAATACCCGGAAGGGCTTGATCCCACACAGTTTTTGTTAAAAACGCTATATATAGCGTTTTTAACAAAAACTGTGTGGATCAAGCCCTTCCGGGTATTTTTTTTGGAAGATTTTCCGCGTGGACCTTGGAAAATGCATTTTAAAAACATTGAGCGGTTCGGATCGTCAAAATTTGGTCCGGAAACACAAAAAAAGGGCAGGTCCGCATTTTATTTTCCAATGAGGGTCCCTCATTGGAAGCTTGTCCTATATATATATATATGTATATGTATGTATGTATCCAACAGCACAAAATTTCTTCACTTGCTAAAATAAGGAAAGTGGTAAAAAATAAAGAAAAACTCATTATAATCGTCAAAAAGAAAATTCTGTAAAGCCCAAATAAGCCGTGTAATGAATATAGTTTTTTGCTGCATATGTTTGCTTTAAGATGAATTACTCGAGTCTGTTTTTGTAATGTCACTACAAAAAATGTTGATCTTTAGTGATAATAATTTGTCACTAGGTTATCACTAAAAATGTGTTGCTAAAGTATTCATTGACTAATTTTTAGTGAGTTGTCACTAATCTTGTAATTTATTGATAGCTTAGTACAAAAAACTGTCACTAAATACTTTTTAGCAACACACTTTTAGTGACACATTGTTGTCACTAAAACTTAATTTTTTTGTAGTGTGTAGTTGATCATTTTGTTTGACCCAAACTAAAATAATATTATTTAGCAAAAATATATAATAAGAATAAGCCTAGTGGTTGTTAAGTGTATTCATTTAAAAAATGAAATGATGAGGTGTGATCCTACAGTGCGGCATCCGAGCCGTCGATCTCGGTATTGACTCGGATTTCATCTTGCCATTGGATGGCTTGGATCATGCAAGTGTTGAGACGAAGTCAAGACCATTGGTTACCGCGATAAACAGCTCAAATACCACACTACAACCCTGTATACAAGATCCCCAATTCCAATTTCATAAACCAAGTTTGCACAATTTACTTTATTATAGCGGTAGTAGCAATAATGAGATTATAAAATCTACAAAGAAAATGTTGAACTCCAAGTTTGACATGAAGGATATGGATTTGGCAGACGTCATCTTAGGAGTCAAGATTACTAAAAGTCCTGAGGGATATATCTTGTCTTAAAAACACAATATTGAGAAGATATCAGAGAGGTTTTAACATAGATGACATCAATATAGCCAAGACACTAGTAGACTTAACGTTGCATCTATACAAGTATACTGGTTAAAGCGTTAACCAATTAGGATATGCGTGGATCATACGCAGTCTAATGTACTTTATGAATTGTACAAGGTCAGACATAGCCTACTCTGTTAGCAAACTGAGCAGGTATTCAAGCAATCCAAGGAATTGGATGGCAATAATCAGGGTGCTTAGATATCTAAGGCATAAAATTGATTATGGACTGCACTGTACTCGGTATCCAGCAGTACTAGCAGGATATAGTGATGCAAACTAGATATCTGACTCCAATAACTCAAAATCCACAAGTGGATATGTGTTTACATTAGGTGGTGGAGCTGTGTCATGGAAATCCACCAAGCAAACGTGCATTGCACCATCTCCGATGGAATCTGAGTTTATAGCTTTGGACAAAACTGGTGAGGAAGCTGAGTGGTTTCGTCACTTAACTTGGAAGATATTCTGAATTGGTCTAAACCAGGGCCACCAATTGGCATACATTGTGATAGTCAATCGACGATTAGCAAAGCTCATAATTGAATGTATAATAGGAAGTCTCGACACATACGTCAACGACATAACAGTGTTAGGAACCACTCTCCAATGGAATTATCATAATTGATTATGTAAATTCGAAAGATAATATCACGGATCCGCTAACCAAAGGGTTATCAAGAGAGTTAGTTGATAGATCATCGAGAGTAATGAGGCTTAGGCCCACAGCTTAAAAGTATCTATAACGACATCCCAACCTAGTTGACTGGAGATCCCGAGATCTAGGTTCAACGGTACAACCGAGTTATATGAGAGTTAGGATGATCACTGTGGAAATTATGTCTTTGCCCAATCCTATGATGCAACAGTAATGCTTGCAAATATAGAAAGGTTAGGCAATGCCTTTAATGATTCTTAAACATTTAAAATCTAAGTAGGGTATAACAGGATACTCTTATTGGGAATCACCTATGTAAATGTTGAAGGGGCCGCTTCTATGAGAATGTCACAGGAAGAATTCTCTACAAACATTCATGAAGACTAGGAGTGTCTCAGGGTCCTAATGAGCACAACCATAAGAAGCAAACTACGTTTAGAATGATCTTGTGTGTTGACTATTGTCTTGGCTTACACAAACGGATGAACAGTTCAATACATCGCGTTCACTGGTTAGCTAGTAAGTCCGATAGTTATTCACAAGGCGAGGTTCAAAGCCAAAAGCTTCAAAAATTTGCATCTGCATAGCACTGTTTATTCTGCCAATTTCATTCATGTGAGGGATTGTTGGAAAAAACTTTGATTTTTTCCATTCCTAATTTATTATTTTAGTGGGTCCCACATGTCCACGTAGACAGACCCACCTACCGTTGTGTTCGTCTTGGTTAGGAGATTAAGATGGAACTATTGGCTGGCTAAAATCAAGTTAAGGTGAATGAGAAATTGACCTTGAAAGTACCTACATGAACTTTGGTAGGAGGGAAAAAACTGTTGGTCCTACATTGGAGTGGGATAACAAGTTCATTGGGTATATGTAACTGTTTACATATAAAATTAACACATCCAGTAATTAATTAACACGTAATTAAGAATGCCAAACGTTGGCGGCTTGACGTCAATGAAAAGCACTGGATTAATAGTTCATAAATGGATTAATATGATGATGTATTTGTATCAAGTTTGAAAGACAGTTATTGGCAGTTATAAGCCAAAGAATAAACAAGGAAATTGGCTTCGAAGCCATACTTTTAACTGTTAAAAGGCATGAGTTACACGTTTAAACGTATAAAAGAAGATAGTTGACAGTTGAGACACATGGAATAAGTCGTGCATGACAGTTACTCTTTAAAACTAATCATATGATTTGAATGAATAACCGTGTAGGTTCAAATTTAAAACTTCTGGAGTAAGGTCAAAGTAATTTAAAATTTAGATGCTTTTGGAGGGAAGAAACCACCTGTTTGAAATGATGGAGTTAGAAGTTAAGAAATCAAGCGGGAAGTTCAAATTGTAAGCAAAGCCTATAAATAGAAAAAGTTGAAGAGTGAAAAATCCCCGGACAAATCTTCAACAAATAGAAAAAATGATGCTTGGTTTGTTCATTGGCAAGTAGAATTGTAGTTTTAAGAATTCGACTCAGTTCGAAGTAGATTAGGAAGTAGTTTAGGAAGTAGTTTTAAGAAGTAGATGTTATTAGTTCTTGTAACAATCAAGTGTTCGAAGTTCCTATTATCTTTCTATTTGAAGTTGAAGACGATTTCAGAGTAAGTTTACCTTTGATTTGTTAATCAAAGTATCTTGTTTCTTTATTGTTCTTTGATTTCCTACGTGAATTGGTTTATATTTCTTCACTTTGAAAGAAAAAATCCTCTTAATTGAGGTAATTGAACCATTCGAACACAATCGTCTGATTAAATTTGGTTTTCCAAAGTTAATCTGAGGGAGAAGACTTAAAGGCTCTCACTGGCACGCTCGCACACAATTATTTTCTATTGTAAAGAAGTAAAAGAACCAAACAGTAACCCAAGTTGAGCATAAGGCTTAGCCCTTTGGGTCATACAACTTTTGTAGGGGGAGAAGGCATAGTCAAAGTGGGCTTTGGCATGCGCACGGCGCTACCAGCTGAGTTGAGTTGCGTCAATAAGATAAAATGGGCTTGACCCAATTTGCCTTTATTCTTTGTACAAAAATTAAGTTTGGCCCAACAACTAACATATTTTATTTTTCCTCTTCTTCCCGAAACGTTTTCCCTTTCCTGTATGCGCACCTGTTCGTGTGAACCAGCAGTGGATGTCTCTGACCAGTCGCAACTGATCGCTTCTGGCCAGTCGCAACCGATCGTTTCCGACTAATCACGTCCGTACGGTTCCGTATGGGTTTGTGCCTCTTCGTTTGGTGTCAATTTATCTATAAATATGACTCTTCTCCTTTCATATCAAGAACAGAAAAATCTGCATTGCATTGCACATTCATACATCAAACATTCTGGGAGTTCTGCGCAGTTTTTCTGGTTAGCTTCCAGAATAGATTGGAGTACTACTTCCGTTTGGTGAAAATCAGGTAGTCTTAGGAAGCAGACGTCCTGGTTTTTCCATGAGCACCAGTATGGAGGGCGAATTTGCCTTAAGGACAGAGTATCCAATACTCGCCTCGATTCGTCTATTGCCAATTTGCGGTGTACTGAAATTGGACCAGTATCTTTCTCTATTTGCTTATGTTTCTATTTTTTCGTGATAATTTCCAAAATTAAATTACCGCGGTCTAACAAAAAAGAATCCAGAAAACATAAAACATGAAGCCGATTTAAAATAAATTCAGAAACTCAAAAAAAAAAAAAAAAAACCCTAACAATCTTTTATTTGCCCCTTTTTGTATCCACCGAATTTCATAATTTCCGATTAAAACTTTTACTACTTTTGAAATTCATCCCCCCAGAGATGAATGGAATAAGTATGATCAGATTCCATCAAAGCTAGCAGGAAAGAATTAATAAAATAAAAAGGGAAAACCATTATATTTTATTCTTCTCGCTATGGTGAAGGGGATATTGGAGGGGGGTGAGCAGGCGTGGCGACCTGCCCCTGGACGTGACCATCGAGCCTCTAGCAGTGAGTCCGGGGGAAAGGGCAGTTGAAATTCAAAGGTGAGCAATTGTCCCATCAGGAGCGAGAGCGATCTGTAAGGGGATTCAGACGTCGGGTCCAAATTAAGACCCATGATGTGAGGTCACTGGCTGAATTCAAGGGGGTGTCAATAGCACGCGTTGAACCCGCAACCCGCAGAAGACTTGTGGACCACCATGCCACCACCCCAGGTGGTAAACCATTTTACTTTACAGTCCAAACATGACCTTGTTTGATAACCCAGATTTAGTACTTAAAACTGAATGAGTTAAGTAATAAGTAATTAAGTAGATTTGATAACCACATTTTACATTACTTAAAAGATTAAGTAACTCCTAAAATGCAAGCTAAAATGTTGACAAAATTAAGTAGCTTCGAGCTACTTAATTTTGACTGAATTCATGAGTGGTTTTATTCAATCATTTTTTCCTCCACCACTACCCTTTGCAACGCCATCACCACCACTCACTCCACCAGTTAGCCACTCTTACCACCACTTCCACCGTGTACCACCATCACCCCGCCACTCCCACCACCACTCACACCACCATAACTACCACTCCCACCACCACGACCGCCACCGCCCCACCACCACCACTCCCACCACCACTGCCGCCGCCGCCACCACCCCTCTGCCACTCCCACAACCAGTAACACTACCACTCCATCACTACCACCACTACATCACCACCACCATTGCTGCCGCCACCCCACCACCACCACGACCACCACCACTCATACCACCACCACCACCACCACCACAACTGCCGCCGCCACCCTACCATCACCACCACTCTGCCACCACCACTGACACTACCATCACCACCACTACCACCGCTACCTCCACTCCGCCACTGCCGCAACTGCACCACCACGGCAAGGCACCACCACTACTCACATCATCACTCGCCCACCACCACGAGGCCACCACTCCATAATCACAATCACAACCACCACTACCGCTATACCACCATCTTGCCAATATTTGTATATTTTTATTATTTTGATAAATTTCCATTTTTTTTATTGATTTCATTTTTGTATTCCAGTATGAATATATGAAATGAAAGACAAAGTAACAAAATTAGTGAATTTAATACCACCACCGCTATACCACCATTTTGTCAATATTCTGCATATTTTTATTAATTTGATAAATGTACTTTTTTTTCACTTACGCATTCCAGTATCAATATATGAAAGGCAAAGTAAGAAATTAGTGAATTTAATACTTCAGCTCCTTATACAGATCAAACAACTTATTTATTTCAGTGCTTAAGATTCAGTATATATCAAACAACTTATTAGCTTAATAAATTCAGCATTCGGACAAAATTATGCTCCAACAATCTCTCAACTTCTCTCTCTCTCTCTCTCTCTCTCTCTCTCTCTCTCTCTAACCCTCTCTTTTCTCACAGCCGCCACAACCTAGGTTTTCTGCCTGGGGGGGAGGCGCCTCCTCCTCCCCCCGGGCTCCTCCTCCTCCCTCTTTCTCCACCCCATCTCTCTCCTCCCCTCCATCTTTCTTTTCACCCTTGCGGTTTCTCCCCCTCCCCATTTGGTTTGGTTCCGACAGCGGCCGCAGTGTTGGCTGTGGCTTCTATGCCTAACGGTGTGTCGGTCCGGCGGCCAACCGCGCCGGTTACCTTGTTGGAGGATCTCGGTTTTGGCCTAACGGCTAGCGGGTTGTGCTGCTTCCAGGTGGTGGGATCTCGTGGTGGCGGCGGCAGCGGTGCTTCTGGGCAGCGGTCTTCTGCCGTTTGGTTGCGTGGTCCTTGGGCGGCAGCGGGTGGTTTTGTTTTGGTTCCCTCTAGTAGTTATTGTTCCTGGAATAAGTTGTAAACCTTTCCTCGGTTCACTTCGTTTTGCTGGCATTTGGGTGCTTCCCTCGGTGGCTAGTGGTGGCGATCGGGATAGGTGGAGAGGTGGGTCTTTGGGTTTAGGTGGTGGTTGGGTGGGAGTTGCTGGAGGCGATCGGGATAGGCAAAGCTGCTGGAGGCGGATAGGAGCAGTGGGTAGCGGTGATGGTCTGTGTCTATGGGTTGAGGGCATTGAGGTGGTCGGTGGATGTGGATCTGGTGCGGCGTCGTTGAGGTGATCGGTGGATGTGGAACAGGACGAGTGTTGTAGGGTTTGGGGTTGAAGGATTAGGTGGGCCGGCCCTTATGGGTGTTCTGAGGTGGGGTTTTAACAGTAGTTGTTTGTTTTTTGGGCCTAGCCCATTGGTTGTGTTGTTGGCATCTTGCCAATAGCTCTTTTTAAAAAAAATTCGAGAGGCGGAGAAGTAGGTTTAGATCTCGCGAGAAGAAGTTGCTCAATGCATTTCTTTTCCTACTGTTGTATGCTGATTTCATTTTGTATCCCGATTCTTTCGTGATGAATGAAATCATTTTTGCCGATCAAAAAAAAAAAAAAAATTCAGCATTCATTTTTCAGTACTTAATTTTCAGTTTTTAATTTTCAGCTTTCAGCTTTATCAAACAGCCCCATAGACACTAGATAAAATGCTCAAAACTATAGTTATAGGGCCCTCTGAGGATGATCCTCAGTGTGTGGTGAACATGGGTTGAGGAAGAGGGGTCACTTGACCCCTCTCACTTTAATTACACAAAGATTTTTAATATTTTGGAGGTAAATTTTACAATTTTGACCACGCAAAAATTTCATATATTGCCACAACTTGCTTAAATACATAGAATTCTCAGTTGTTTTCTCTTTTTTTCGAGAGTTGATAGTATTACAAATGAGGCTATCGTTCATTATTATCGAAATATAATAAGTTATTGTGACTAATTATAAAGCAAAAATGCATGTATCATTGTACATCTACGTTATAGTTGACCTCTTAATTTAGTTATTTCTTTGCATGTGTAAATAAAATAAATAAATTGCATACCATATCTAATTTTTGACCCCGCTAGCCTAAAATCCTGGCTCCGCCTCTGGTGGTGAATTTCATTTGGACGGTAACATCATTTTCACATAAAAGGAGTACAAATTAAAACAAACAACCACTACCTTTACATCGTGCGTCCAAAGGTGCCGGATGTAGATGTGCACTTTCAGATCTTTGATATATGTATTTATTTACACGTTCACATATATAATTCCCCGTGAGTTGTGATCATTTAGTCATTAATGGAGGCCACGAGTGAACGACCAGCACATAATGTGGTCGGGAAGATTAACGGTATCCCAAGTAAGCACGGAGCTAGGAATTCGGTCTACATAATGTGGTCGGGAAGATTAACGGGGCAGGAAGTTGACAAACTTTTTTAAAGGAGTAATGGTTTTGTAATGTTTTAAAGTTTTCCTGCTAGGAAAAGACTACAATACACACCCCTTATTTGGGTGTACCATATACACCTATTGTAAGGTCCAGATTGTGCCACCTCATCAGTAATCGTAACATTTTTGTAGGTTTTCGTAACTTTTCAACAATATGATTCGTAACATTTTCAATGATTCGTAACATTTTGGTGTGTCTAGTAACTTTTATAAAAAAATTCGTAACTTTTACAAAAATTTCGTAACTTTTATAGGGGTGTGTATGATACACACCCAAATAAGGGGTGTGTATTGTAGCCATTTCCTGCTAATTATTGTACTTAGTGCTATCCATTGGGGTGCAGACAACCTTAGCAGTGGTCTATCCAGGGGTGTGGAGGCGGAGCCCCCACGAGACAACAGACTGCAGCGAAAACGATATTTTTGGACTTTGGGGTGTAATTTCGGCTATAGGACCCGACCTATTTATTTAGCAGTTTGTTAAATTTTAGGGTTATCAGTTTTCAGAGAAAAACAGAGGCGAGAGAAAACGCAGATCTCAGAGAGATTGCGAGAAGACTTGTACTCTTATTTTCGATTTCATAGTAGACTAGTGTGGCTCCCGCGATTTTTCCTTACGTTGAGGTTTTCCACGTATATTTTGTGTCTCAGTTTTCTTTTTCGTTTTTTCATTACGCACGACTATTTGTGTAACGCCCCCAAATTTTGGGCACGTTAAATGTTATTACAGACCATAATAAAGTTTAATCCCAAACTTTAATACAAATAATAATGTCTTCAAACACTATATAAATAATAACCGGGGTGGTTCTAGGTCTTCGTCTATCCCTGCGCCGGGTCATTCCCCACTCCGGCAGCACCTCCAGTTCCATAGGACTGGTCTCCACAGTACTGTTCCTGTCCATTCAGATAATCTGACATAATACGTCCGAGTCGCACAAGCAACATCATGGTATTATGCCAGGGTTACACGAAATGCAACACCGTGAGCAAAGCCCAGTAGTTCACTACGCTACACGTCTAAGTAGCAATTCTAGAACAATAAGCTCATAAACGGCATAAACAACTTATGAACAGTAAATCATGCAATAAATCATGCGTGTCAATGCGGATCAGAGTAAACATGAGCAGATAACAATATCTCGTAACAGTGTCTCGAACTGTGTCACGTGTCAATTCGTCAAAACAATTTCTCGTTCGGTTTCTCAAACTTAACTCATTATAAATCCGTTTTCTCAAAAATCAACCATTTTCTCATAATCAATCATAAATCTCAAATCGGTGCCTCTCGCGGCAAACTTAATCAAATCTCATTATCTGCCAATGCTCCCATCACTCCAAAAGTTATTGGTCCGTTTACGCCTCTTTTCAGCTGACGGATACCAACCTTTCCGCTCGAGGTTTCGGTTATCGTGCATCACCGAACTTAACAGCCTGTTTGCACGGTCCGACCACCCCGCGACTCACACGACACAGTCCCGGCCGTCTTGCATCACCGAACTTAACAGCCTGTTTGCAAGTCCGTTCACCGTGTGTTGTACAAGCTTAGCCCAACGTCCTAGTTCTCTCCGCGAACTGGAGGTGGCGCTTTCGCTGCACTACCGCAATCAATACCATTCCTCCAAATTCTCTCCGCGAATTTGAGGTGGCAACCAAGCAACACATCTCATCTCATTTCACGAAAATCTCATTTCATTTTACAAAAATTTCATTTCTCATTTCAAAACTTAATTTCAATCACATCTCTATTTTCTCAATAAACGATATTCAATTTCGCGTCCGGTGACAAAACGTATCGCGTACGTGCTTGGTGTCACATGCTCAAAATAATGCTCATGCAATAATCCATGATTTTCTCTAAAAAATCATAATTCTCCAAATACACATTTCTCACATAAAATCATGCAATTAAATATTTCACCTCTCTAAAATAAATTGTTTCCTCTAGAAACTTTCCCTCATAAAATCATACATCTCAATATACCAACTTTCCCAAAAATACTATTTTCCAATTCACCCAAATAAAATTATATTTCTCATCCAAAAATCCCACTTCTTTCTTGTCCTCTTTCAAAACCATTTTATTTCTCTCAAGAAATAAAACTAAACAACTTGCTCTTTCTAAAAATAGTCAAACACAAACTCTTTTTCTAGAAAAATCCCTTGTCATAAATTAACTCTACTAATTTATGAACTCTCTAAAAACATTTAATCTCTCTAAAAATATACTCTTTCTTTTTCTAGAAAACTCTCTTTTAAAATAACTCCAATGAAACATATTTTCCCTCTATCTAGAAAAATCAATATTTTCTTTCTAGAAAATTTAATCAAATAAACTCTCAAACATTTTGGTAAAATCTTTCTAGAAATCAACCAAGGAAAATCCTCTCTTTATATTTCCGAAATAAAAACACCATTCTTTCTCACCAAAAATAACCAATAGCCTTTCTCTCAACAAAAACAATTTCATAAAATAAATTACTCCACTTATTTAAGGACAACACTTCAACAATCAATTAATGAGTTAATCAACCAAGATTAACTAATTTTCCCAAGAAATAAACATACTAGAACTTGTCTAAAAAAAATACAACTTCTAATTAACTTCTAATCACCTTTAATTTCACTAATCCACTTCCAATTTCATGAAGAACTAAATTAATTAGAACCTCATAAACATTCTTGTTCATCTTTGTACAAGAAAAACCACTTTCTAAATTACTAAGAAAACATGCTTAGTAATTAACACATGCATAAATTAACTTTATCAACTCTAAAATCATGCTTAGAAAACTAGTAAGAACAACTTATTATAGCTAGAATTTACTAATTAGATGAGTAGTTTAGTAAACTACCTTAGTTTCCGGGTGTAAACCGGAAGCCGAAAAGCTTAGCCTTGGTGAAGAAAACCCTTAAGCTAACAAGATTACACACTAATTAGCCAAGTAAGTGGCTAATTAGAACTAATTTAGGGTGGCTAGAAAGGTGGTAGAAATAGTAGTTGGTTGGGAATTTAGGAGACAAACTAATAAGGAAAGACAAAGGTGGGCCAAATGAACCAAGTATGGGCTATTTATAGGCAAGAGAGATCCCTCTCTCCTCTCCAAAATTTTCGGTTCACTCCCCCCTCTCTCTACCGAAAATTCAAGCATGAATGGGAGTTAATGGGATGATAAAATTGCACATGGCAAGTACCAAGGTGGCAAACCTAGTTTAGGTAGGAATCTAGACTAGGAATCTAGGTACTTTAGGCTAGATGCTTGGCTAGGTGAACAAAAATGGGCACACATACAAGGCACCAACGGTGGGGAAAAATAACGCGTCCCGCTGTGTAGGTTTTTGCATGGTCACCTTTGTTACGGGGTGTTTTTAGGAACCAAATTCACCCAATATGCATGTGAATGCATTAATAGGCTAAGGGTAGCCCTAAATAGCTAGGAATAGGTGGGAATATTCCCTCCTTAATTTAGGGAAGCTTGTCCCTAGGTTACTTGGGAACCAAGGTCTAGTTAGGGTAGGCTAGGTTGTGTAGTTTGTGCACAAATGCATGTATTGTGTGGGTATGTGTAGGTTACTCCGAAAATAGCAAGGCTTATTCTAACTAGTTGTGGGTACAAAACCTAGGCTTAGGAAACTTCCCTCAATTGCCCATTACTTGTGCAAGTGAACTTGCATTAAAATCATGCATGTGCAAGTGTACCAATTCATGCACACACAACACTCTCTCTCTCTCTCTCTCTACCGAGCTCTCTCTCTCTCTCTCTCGGCATCTCTCTCTCTCTCTCTCCCCGAGGCTCTCTCTCTCTCTCTCTCTCTCTCTCTCTCTAACTTGGTCAATATACCAAGTTCCAATGTGTGGAAGAAAGACTAGACAATGACGTACTTTGGTAGATGGAGTGAAGTAATGGTGGTAGCTGGGTGGGTTTCGGGTATTAAGCTCGGTCTCCGGGTGCTACGGTAGTGTAACGGATGTGTTACTCGGTCTCGTACTCGCGTAAACAAGGCTAGAATTCTCTTAATTCGATTTAAAAGAATAAAATGATATTTTAATAGAAAAATAATCCAATAAACCGAAAATTAAAATTAATAAATAATTTTTTAAACGAAATTTTTATTTACGAAAATCCGGGTCGTTACAATTTGTATTCCGATTTCCTAACACTATCACATTAATTGAAGCTTAGCATCGTCATCAGGAAGGCAAATTCCCATATTTTCTACTTTAACAAGACAATGACCATTTCTTTCCCCACATGAGCCTCATTAAACATGGAGCTCACTTGCCAAATTTTAACAAATGCAACAGTGCCTCACTTTTTTTGTTAGATCAGTATTCACTTGCTACGTATTAGTCTATTATTATTATAATAATAATAATACACATATGGCTTTGCATGACCTATTTTAATTTTACTCTTTTAGATTTTTGTTCTCGTAAAAGAACTTCTAGAGGGTTATTCGAATAATGCCTACGTTGATTTGAGTAAGATGATTTTTTAAAAGGCTATTCAAAAAATTATTTTTAAAATAAATTAATGAATGGTTTGATGATAAAATAAATGAATGAACGGTTCGAATCATCTATTATATCCATTAAAAATATGACCGTTGGAATATAATTATTAAAAATATGACCATTAAAATTTCTACCATAGTGGTATGTCGTCCTATTAAGAAGGAAAGATCCATGTGCCATGTTTATTCCAAAATTAGATACATTTAGTATCGGACCTTGTATAAATGTGTGGTGAAAAAAGGTATTGGGGGCAGCTTGTAGTGGTGTTGCAAGACCACTAAATAATTTATTGATATTTTTACTCCAAGCTCCAGTAAAAGAAATCAACCCTATTGAAATCATAGTATTGTCTGGGAATATATCACGTCGCAATGGAATGATCAATACATCAATGATAGATGTAAAGTTATCCAAATTTAAACTTTGTGGTTCAAATGATTTCCAAACGGTTCACGAGAAAAATGGACTTTTTATATAGGATCTGGTTCTCTGCAATTGCAATGTACATAAATTTATGTAATTACATCTCGATCGTCCATCTTGACAATCTTTAGTCCATATTTTATAAAGAATCCTTCAAGAATTCATGTATATTATTTCTTCCAATTATTATCCTGAAGAGTATCTCAACAAACCTGAACAATTAAAAACATTTTTATATGCCTGGGATTGGGGACTGTTCCTTTGTTCAATCGCAGACTCCAGCCAAGTTTGATTCTTACTATATGCGCACATTTTCTTGTACCATTTACTTTAGGGGCTGGTTCTCCTCACATAACCATTAACACAAATTTTGACACAAAAATAATCAGAGCTCTATGCTAATAGTCGGAGCCGTTCAATTTGTTTAAAACATGTTTTCAAGAGTATCCGTAAAAAATCAACTCATTCAGATTTGGTAAAGGTTTGATCGATTTATTCTATATTTATCCTCTCAATTTTGGGGACAAATACTGATCAACCCTTACTAATATCCGAGCTTATTATTTATGTGAACTCTTAAAAAGCATGTTTTAAATAAATCAAATGGATCGGATCATTTGCGTGGGACTCCGAATTAGGTAATTTACATTTTTTATGGCAAAAGTTGTATCAAATATTATGTGAGGTTAACCGGCCCCTTTTCTCCGAATTTAATTTACATTTTTTGTATGTGAATTAACAGATGAGGATGGCGAGTGCGTTGGAGACATTATGCGGGCAGGCTTTTGGGGCAAAGAATTACCACATGCTGGGAATACACATGCAAAGATCATGCATTGTGCTTTTCTTCTGCTGCTGCCTTTTACTGCCCCTCTACATCTACACAACCCCGATTCTGAAGCTATTGGGCCAACCCCATGAAGTGGCCGTAAAGTGGGGTTGTGGCTTTATGGACCTTATGGTCCATACCACAGCACATGACCTTTGCATTTCAATTACCGGCCCAAAGGTTCTTACAAGCCCAATTTGGACTCTATCTCTGGAAAATATCCGTATCAAACGACGTCGTATATTTTCAGAAATATAACCTAGAGTCAAGTCAATTATCTCAGTGATTTTATCCGGTAATTGAAGCCCGGAGTTTACGCATGGGTTTCTTTGGTGACTCTTGGGATCCACGTGGCTATTAGTTGGCTGTTAATGTACAAGTTTAAGCATGGGGTGGTGGGGATTGCGGCGGCTTTGGATATTTCGTGGTGGATTATGGTGGTGGGCCTGTTTGGTTATATTTTGGGCGGTGGCTGTCGAAAGACTTGTACTGGGTTTTCAATAAAGGCCTTTACGGGATTATGGGACTTTTTCAAACTCTCCGCAGCTTCTGGTGTCATGATTCCATTGATTTGATTTGGCGATCTCGCCCTCTCTGTACCCAAAAATTATTCGGTGGTTTTTGTGGCACGCTACGTTGTGCTCAAAGGGCATCCTTATCAGGAGCACCAAATTTTATACCAAATTTAACTTCAAAAAAACCTTTTACAAATTTAGCAAGCCGCTTATTTAAAATTTTTAAAATCAGACTCTCTATCCAAACTTTACTATTCCCCTCAAGTCTAATAAAAAAAACATTTTTTTCTAAAAAAAAGTGCTCTCCCACGCTCGGAGATGTGCCACCATTCTTTATTCTATAAAGAATTAATTAAAAGGTGAGAGTGATGGAGAGAGAGAGAGAGAGAGAGAGAGAGAGAGAGTGAGAGAGAGAAAAGTTGAAAAAGTGGGTGAGGGAGAGTCTGGGGACAAAACCGAGAGAGAGAGAGAGAGAGAGAGAGAGAGAGAAGATAGGGCGTGAACAATGAGTTAACAAAAATGAGGCGCCACTGTAGCTGAGCTACAAATTTTACAAATTTGCAAAACATTTGTTAAGCCGGATTTTTTCATGTTTTCAAGTGTTTACTCTCCACATTTAACTTGAAAGTGGGTTTGTTAACCCTGATAAGAATGCTCTAAGACCTTAATCTATCACATAATTTCATGTAGTGACAAAAATGTGTGGAGCCTACTCATAGATTTAAATACCGGCCGTTACGGGCCGGTTTGGCCGGTTCGTAATGGTATTTTGGGAGTCCGGTTCGGCTACCGGCCGGTATAGCGGGGAGAGGTTAAAATCACAGGCGAACCGGCCGGTTCGCGTTACGTAATGGTGTGTAACGGATTTTTAAGCCGTTACAAGCCGGTTCACCTATTTTAGACCGGTTCGGTGCTTTAGTTTGCAGTGAAGAACGAGAAAGGCAATGCTGAGTGCTTTTACTTTTAGTCTTTTCCATAGGTCTGCCGTCTGCTACTCTGCGCCTATGCCTCTGGCCCTCTGCTGCCTCTGTTTAATTCTCTTCTTTTAGTCATTTCCATTGTCTTTCAAATTTATATATATTCTCAAATGGGGCAGCAAACCCTTGCCGGCCTGCCAATTTCCCCATTCACAATTCACAACTCGATTGTGTGCCATGAAATTCATTTTGGAGGTTCTGAAAATCCTCTAGTAGCTCCACGAAATTCATTTTGGTATTAAGGTGAGCTTTGGCTAAAAAAGTCAACTTAACTTTTTGTTTTGTCTTTATTTGATTTTTTTTTTTGCGTTTGTTAGTTTTACATCGATTTTTTGAGTATTATTGGTTCGTCTCGGCGAGAGGAATCCAAAAAAGTAAAAGATTATGACTAGAAGTTTGAATTTTTTGAATAAAATCGAAAAAAGTGTAAAAAGCTGACTTTATTGATTAATAAGCTAGTAAAAAGAGAAAAACAATGTGTACTGTTGAGATTTATAGGTGTTGCCAATGATTTTAGCAAATTCACGACCGTTACTCCCGATTTCCGTTACGTAACGTTCGATACTACCGAAACCGTTACACTCAAACCGTTACCGTTACGTGTCGCGAAACCGATATTTAAAACTATGAGCCTACTATACAAACATGTGTGAAGAATAAAAGTGTTTGAGTACCACGTGGTGGGGGTGTACACGGTCCGGATCGGATTGGCATGAATCCAATCCTAATCCGCAAGTCACGGTTTTTAGAAAATACAATCCGTGTCCGGACCAAAAGTCTCATGGTTCGGTTCCAATCCGATCCGCGAGTGACGGATCGGTTCCGGTTTTATCCACGGATTACATGTCATACGTAAACAAGTAACAAATAGTTTCATCAAAATAAAATCCTGAAAAATCTAAGGTAGAAAATAGAGAGACCTTAGATGGAGCATATGATGACACAACTGGGGCCTAAACAGCTTAGTTCAGTTACATAGTGGAATAGAAACAATGACCGTTTAATAGCACACAAAAAAAAACAGTGAACACCAACTAAATTCAGTGAACAACTACTGAATTGATTAAAGACCAATACAAATGCACGATAGTGGAATTAATAGATCAAATGGGGTAACAATTTACCTCCTAGATTTTATAGGAGATAACATTATAACCCTATATCAAATTGACAACATTTATGAAAGTGGTAAAATTATTTACACATGCATACATCAATATATATATATTTTTAAAAATATATATATACTCCCTCCGTTCCTAAAAAAGAGCCCCACTTTCTCTCTCTTACCATTTTTTAAAATAAAAAAATGAAGTACTTCCGTGCATCATTTTTTGAATTTTTTCGCACCAAATTAAAGTACTTGTCAAGTACTTTAATTTGGTGCGAAAAAATTGACAAGTACTTTAATTTGGATAAACCTACTCGTACAGATATTTTTGCACAGAAAATGTACCGAGCCCTCTCGGTGGCCCACTTTTGGGTCCCACACGAGTGATCCGAACCGTTCATTATTCTTAGAACATTTTTCCGAAGGGCCCCACAAAATTTCGGCTCAATCGAACGGTTAGAAGTGCTTGAACCAAAGTCCCACCGTTTCAAACAACAAAATGTACCCTTTTGAAAGAAATTGTGGCAAGAAACGAGATTTTCCATCACAATTTTGCATTCGAAGGAAGATTGTTAGTTAATAAGTTTTTGCAACGTAGTCGAATTTTTTTAAGTTTCTCCATAATTCTATAAGTTAAACTAAACAAACAAAGAGATTTAATCTAGGTAAATTCATGAATACACAATCACTAAATTTAGACCATGGGCAATGGACATAGTGAGAGAAAGGAAAGCACCATAACTACGTCAATAGATTCTTCTTTTTCTATTTATTTTTTTGTCATATCTCTTTTGTTATGAGTGTAAGTTTTGTTCGAACTAATGTTTTAGGTGTTCATCTTTGAATTTCATAGATTGATGAATTTTCATAACGTATTGGCTAAGTGTTCAAATAAAGCTTAAACTAAAATTATCACTATTAAAAAAAAAAAAAATCTTTTTGAGGTGCTCAACTGCACAACCAAGGCTGGGTGTGCAGCCGCCCGGGTGGACTTCATGGGTTATCAATATCCCCACACCATTAACTGCGAACTGGTCGAGACTCTTCGATTAACCCGAGAGTGCCTGTCTTCCCCTACATCATTCACAGTTCTCCAACACTAGTTTGGTATATTTCGTAGTTGATGCTCGTATTAGTCATGATGCACCATGTTAGTGCGTACCATCATTTTTTTCCGGTCAATTTTTGTTCCAGATTTCACCAATCGAAATAGTAAATGATTTTTCTCTATCCCTTCACATAAAACAGAACCCTACTAGGACGGGGATTCCATCAAGAATTAATATCAAATATATATCAAGCATACCTCCCTATAAGGTAAAACTTCTAGTCCACACCTCCCGTTAATAAGAAAAAAATGTTTTTTTTTGTGTTGCAAATTATTTTTGGAAAATCCGAGCCGTCCAATGTGTTCAGAAGGTGTTTTCAAGGGTCCACGCGGGAAATCTTCAAAAAAAAAAATACCGGGAAGGGCTTGATCCAAGCAATTTTCGCAAAAACTGTATATATATATTTTTTGCGAAAACTGCTTGGATCAAGCCCTTCCCGGTATTTTTTTTTGAAGATTTTCCGCGAGGGACCCTTGAAAACACCTTCTGAACACATTGGACGGTTCGGATTGTCAAAAAAAATTTTGGATCATGGAGGTCCGGAAACGGGAGGTCCGGACTAGAAGCCCTCCCTATATATATAGAGGAACTCTCCTGTCCGGGACCCTTGGGTCCGGATCTCATAGTTCCGGATCAAATTTTGACGATCCGAGCCGTCCAATGTGTTCAAAAGGTGTTTTCCAAGGCCCACGCGGGAAATCTTCAAAAAAAAATACCGGGAAGGGCTTGATCCACGCAATTTTGTAAATATGCAGTTTTTGCGAAAAACTGCGTGGATCAAGCCCTTCCCGGTATTTTTTTTTGAAGATTTCCCGCGTGGGCCTTGGAAAACACCTTTTGAACACATTGGACGGCTCGGATCATGCAAAAACATTTTCTAAATGCTCCAAAACGCTTCAATCCGGGATTTCCGGGATCCTTGACCGGAGAGTACGTGTATATATATATATATAATATAATATAATGATACAACTCACCAAAATTATTGACCCTAAAGAGAATCTCACTTTATAATGAGTGAAAGTCAATAACATTAAAAATATATAAGTATTAATTATCTTTGAATTAAGATCATAATCATTCATAATAACCATAAGGTTCTAATTGTTTATAATATCAGTATTAATACAATTACCTTAAAGCAATCAGTACAATACATACAAAGTGTACTAGCACAATGAGTTAGAACTAGAGTCATTCCCTGTAGTTAAGACAAACCTACTAAAACATTGTGCTACATTAATCCTACAATTGGCGTGCCATATTCCATCTAAGTCTGTGAATCAAAATCTTATAATCCACAAGAACCAATGATCCAATCTTCTATATATAAGTCGTACTCTAGACAAGATCATCTACTATTTTGTATAAAAGACACATGCACATCATACAACAATATTATGCAAACATGCCCATAATAGATTCTCATAAAAAGAGATAAAACTGATTAATAATTAACTAATTAAATATTAATCAATTACGTACATAAAAGTGTGACTTTTATTATAATTTTTTTTTGATAACTAGGTGTCTGGGCCTGCTTTCTTGCACCGCGACTAATCTTGGGAGAACAATCCCACTGTCCATTAGCGGGGGCCCCATTTAAAGCCAAAACAAATCTCTGTATGGTCCACGTGCCCCCGCTGACCCCCTACTTGTCAATGTAAAAAAAAATTAGGAAAATAAGTTTTGTATTTATATTATTTGTGTCAAGATCGAGTAACATAGCCTGGGTGTTGCCTGGTCATAAGGTGTGCTACCTCTATGTTGAAGGTTGAGTGTTCAACTCCTACCTACCTCTTTTTTAAGCCACAAAATTGAAAGATTTATCAAACAAGGGTGATTGTTGATGTTTGAAGCCTGGACCTGTGGTTCCAAAATCCCTCTTGCCACTAGACTAGCAACACTCATTGTACAACAAACCAATAGTTTTGTTATATATTTTGAACTTATAATAGTAATAATTATTCCCCTAGTATTTTTTTTCCTGAATTTTAATTTTCTCCCTTTTTTTTTAAAGAAAATGATACAAAATGATGAGAAAATTGTTTAACTTACATATTTTTTAATTTAGAGATCTTTTACAATGGTCCCTAGCCTTCAATAATTTCTTGTCTGATATTAGGTTTAGAATCAATCTTACATGATTTCTTGTCCATAGCAAAATCGTTGACCAGGAAAAAAAATTGCACGATTACAATTAATAAAATGCCCCCACTGGGATGGATTTCTGGATCCATCCCTGACTGGCCCCAAAGGAGTTGATAGCACCTATGACGTTTCGAACATAAGACCTTCGGAAGGAGCAGATCCCTAAGTCCCAAGTCTTGACACTAGGCCAACCCCTTGGGGTTGGAATTTATTAGAAATTTCTAACAATCTTCTACTTAGACTCAAATCCAAGCTACCACGCATCTCATTTCCATTCCTTCTACGTGACTATCAAAAGTCTTGGCCAGTAAGCCCTTCGTAAAAGGATTTGCTAGGTTGTTTGCTAATGCAATCTTGGTCACAACTACATCACTTCTTTGTACGATCTCTCAAATCAGGTGACACTTACGGTCAATGTGTTTTCCTTTCTTATGAGTCCTTGGCTCACTATTGTCACAATAAAGTATAATTGTTGACTGCACCAAAGGTGTCACTTCTAGATCCATCAAGAAGTTATTTAGCCAAATGATCTCCTTGGCTGCCTCAGAAGTTGCCACATACTCGACCTACATGGTGGAATCAGCAATTCATGATTTATTGATACTCCTCCAATTTATGGCTCCACCTCCTAGGGTAAACACATATCTCGAGGTCTTCTTTCTGGAATCCTTATCTGACATAAAGTCTAAGTCTGTGTACCTAAAATGTACCAGACTATTTGACTGGTAAACCAACATATAATCCCCAGTTCTTTTCAGATACTTGAGTATATGTCTCACAGCAGTCCAATGCTCTTATCCAGGGTTAGACTAAAATCTTCTAACCATGCCTACGATAAAGCTAATATCAGGTCTAGTACAAAGCATAGCATACACGAGGCTTCTTACTACTAAAGCATAAGGAGCTGCCTTCATTTTCTCCATCTCCTCAGGCGTCTTAGAACACTGATTCTTGGATAGACTGATTCCGTGTCTAATAGGAAGGAATCCATTCTTGGAATCCTGCATGCCAAAATGAGCAGGATGGATAACCACACCTTCAGAATTTGTTGATGCCCATTGATGATCCATTACTCTCCATGAATATTGTGTTCATTTGGTAGTTAATTTCTGAGTTTGAGATCGAAATGATGGGTTTGGGTGAAGATGCTACAATCTACAGAAAAATCTATGCCTGACTGTGATTTTTGGAATGTCCGTTAGGACGGGTCGCCCCTATTGTCCGAACGGTTTTGACACAAGGGTCCCTGTGTTTTGTTTTGTCGGCTTCAGTTCCCCCTTTGATGCGCGTTTAGTTCCCGTTTGCACTGTTTGTCGTAACACGTGTAAGTCTAACTTGGAAAATTATTAAAACGTACTTTGAACTTGTAACCATGAATGAGAACGTAGTGTAAAGACATGATGTTTAGTAGACACGTGTGAACACGTAGTGATTTAGCATGATGAGCACAATCGACATAATTGAAAACAATGTGAATTGATGCAAAGTCAATCGATGGTTATGGAAAGTCAAATGGTATGGTGGTAAGGTGAGACACTAGGAATACAAATTGTTGCGTGGTTAGGAAGGGTTAAACGGGACCAGAAGGACTCGGAAGAGGATTCCAAAACCCTCCAGTACATAATAGTTAACCTAAAAAACGAATGGAACACGAGATAAGTAAATGAACGGACACAGATACTTGTGGGATACCTGGCTACTTGTGGGATACATGGAAACTCATGGGACATGTGGATATTCGTAGGATACAAGGGCACTTGGGAAATATGTTGAATGCATACGATGTATTGGTTAACGATGGATGGGGCCTCACACACTCGGAATGTTTGTTGAAGAATGAGTGGGGGGACACACATACCCGGAATGATTGATGAGAAATGTATGGGTCACGTATACCCGAAATATATGTTGAGAAAGTTATGGAGTATACGATCCATTGAATATTGTTGGCATTACAAATTGGAATGAGGTAAGGAACCATTGTATAATCTTGATATTTATAATGAGGATTTTTAGTATGATTGATGTGACATTAAGAGCGGTGTTGAATCCGATGGGTTGACGTCGAGAAAACCTTTAAAGAATTGTTAGATCTATTATGTTATGGAGGGTTACTCGATAAGAGAAAAATTTGGTAATCGATAGTATGAAGTATTTGTCATGCTAGTGCGGGTATGCATACGTGTGAAGAGTTGTCGATTTGGAGTTATGATTAAGTCTTGTATACTAACTTTTTTTAAATGTCTTTAGGTACATTGGGCTTCTATCTCATTGATTACCATTGCATGTGCATACATTTGTGCTTGACATAAAGAAATCCCATATTTGGTAAAGGGAATGTTCACCCCTTCCGTTTTCAAGCAATGAGCATAAAGTGGAGTACATAGAATGTATTGCATTTTGAACGGCATACATGAAAGGAATCATTTGGTCATCTAATAGAGCGTATTTTGCGATAGATGACTAATAATTTATTTTAACTTTTGACTTAAAAAATGTGGGGGACATATTCTACGGAGTTGTAGATGAATGGAGAAGTGGGGGCTAGCACTTTATAATTTGGTTTCGCACTTATTTTCTTTTCCTCTTGTGGGTTTGCACTTTCATGCCCCTTTTTATTTTTTCCCCCCCTTTTTTTCCTCTTGGTTTGGCATCTTGCCTACTAATCAATACTCTCTTGAACTTGTTAAATATGGACAAAAGGAAGATGAAACGAATTTGATTCTTTTTTGTAGAGTTGGCATCCTCCCATGGTTTTACTTCAGAGAACCACCTTTGCAAACAATTAACTTTAATAAGATTTTCCATCTCTTCTTTGTTGTTACATTATTATAGTAATCTTTTTAGAGTGGAAATATTGGCTCGCCTCTTGTATTAATCGTCTATATATTGTCCATATATATTAAGTGAAGCTGTGTAAAAGCCCTTAAGTAAAACAACATATTTTAGTAATTAAGGCTGAAAATTTTAAGTTAATTGGGGTTAGCTCAGTTGGCCACCCTTGCATACTTCTCCTTAATCAGGGTTGTTCACTTTTTTGTTTGATCTGCAAAATGTGTGGTTGTTTATTCTTTTAATTGAGAAAAACATTTGTGCTTATACGACATTTATGGGCTTAATTATTTCCCATTTGATGTAATTTAGATATTTATATTTTCCACTCCTTGTAATAAAGAAAAAAAAAAGTTAGAAATTTTAAATGATTTTGATGTAATTCAGTATCCTTCCACTGTTTATAATAAAGAAAAAAGGGGGGAATTTTAAATAATGATCCTCTAGCTGGATAGTGCTGCCTATGTGGGATAGAAATGACAGTGCATAATGCATATCATAATCTACATTTGTGTAATTTCGTAAGGAGAATAAGCTGACATGCATAAAGTAGTGGTGGGGAATTCAGCTGGTCGTTACTCAAAGGATTGGATCAGAAATGGATTAGTGGCAATTAAGGGGAAAAGCACAATGGGAGAAAAACATTATCTGGGAATGTATGCCGTTTGCTGTATTGTGGACCTTATGGGAAGCGTGGTATAAAGCCTTGCTTCAAGGAATTGTTATTGTGAACTATCCGGACAGAACACAGAACATAACCCCTCATATATATGTGGGTCCTGTGTAATAAAAGAGTGCGAGACCCATGTGTACGTGAGGGGTTGTATTCGTTTGTGTCTGAATGGTTGTGTTCCTAGCATTTTTGTTGTTCCAGTAATTGGGGCGGTTGCTAGCCAAATAACACTTGTACGTTGCATGTTTTCAGGAAGGAAAAAAAGAAGAAGAGTAAATTAGAGTAGCTTTCTGGGCTAAATGGAAAAATGTGTAATTTCACTTACTCTGTAAATGATAAGTTTGTAGAAGATCAGGTGATCTGTGGGGGACATATTCTAAGAAAATGGGGTGGTTTCTGGGAATGATTTCGTATTTTTTTCCTTTTCCTTTTCCTCTTCTGGGTTGGCATCTTGCCTACTACTTCTTAATGAATAGATTTAATTGGTTAAATAAAGTAAAGTGACTTTATTTGCGTTTGAGTGGTGGTTTGAAAGGCCACTGATGGCTTAGCTGAACAAAAGAATTTATACACACTTTGTTTATTCTATCCTTAACATTTTTTTAACAGTACTCCCTAGCTCCATCCATTTTTAAATGTTTTGCTTGGTAAATTCAATTTATTAAAGAGACATTATAATTACACATTTCACATCAATTTTTACATCTACTTTAAAAAATCATTCTCCACTTTTACTCATTAAATCTTTACCCACTAATTTTTCAAAACAGCAAAATAATAATTATACAAACTTTTACTCATTAACTTTCAAAACACACACTTATTAAGGGACAATCCAAAATAAAATAGTCGACTATAAAAAAGGGAAGGAAGGAGGTATTATTTAGGGTGGCAATTTTGGCACGCCTCTTTTGTTATTGAATGTCTAGTGTCCATATCAAGTGAAGCAGTATAAAAGCCCTTATAAGTGGCAAACAAATTAAAGGGGGAAATATTCAATGAAAGAGAAGGATTTTAGACAAATATTTGACTTTAAGAAAGAAAAGTATACTGTCTTTAGATAAAATGTGAATATGAATACTAGCTAGCCTCCTCCTACAGAGTTTTATTTTTTTCCCCTAAATTCCCCATATTTTTTCTAGTTCATCCCTTAACTATTAAAACCATTAATTTAATCCCTCAGCTATCTGATTGCAAGCTAGCAATTGAGTCTAATCGTTAACAGGGCTACAATTTTGGACGGAAAAAGAGATAGCCTTCTGATGAAGCAGTTTCCGGCGCGGCTCGAGGAATGACCTGCAAAACAGGACAAAGCTATGGACACCGATGTGGTGTAGACCAATACCCCTCCGATGCCTAAGTCAGTTCGTAGTTTGAGTAATTATAACTTGTAGATTCTGGTGTTGGAATCACTTACTTTCATTCGGATTACATTAGTGACTTTATATGCATGGAAGTGATGGAGTCCTCGTAGGACTCGGAGTCTTTTAGCCCCAACTGATCGTACCTATCCCTTCTAGTCTCCTTGCATGTTAGGTCTCTTATCTTGATAGGAGTTTAACCCTTATCACGTCTCGGAACTAACTGGATAAGATTCTGGCTGATCATGGCTTATCATTGTAACTGACTCCTTAGAGTCCTGTCCGCGTAGGACTCTGCATGCCGAGCTGATCACTAAGACCGAGCTCTCACTGCAGGTCCCAACCAGAATGAGGTCGTGCCTAGCTTGCTGATGTCATATGTGAATGACCTACGACTGCGCCGACCTCAAAGTCAGGTCGGGTCACGCCCAAGGTGCGTGACCTGCCTTGTTATTTGCTTACCGACCTTACTGAGAGAGCTAGGTTGCCCTAGAGCTTAGTTCTTCCTCATCAGCTACTCCCATGTTTTTGAGGTCTGATAAAGAAGAGGAAACACTCTAGAATTCAAATTTCTGAGGGTTATCCCTACTTTTTCGCGTTTTGTGCTGCACTAAATGCGATTGACAGGGGTCATTTGTGGCCGATGTGGCGGCCCCCCATCCGTGGAATGTGCGCGGCATCCAACGGCTAGGATCTATTGACGTTAACCGCACTTCATTATCCACTCATCAACCTTCTTCCTTAAATACTTGAAACTTCGTTAAGGACTATTTTCTTTTCCTCTAATAGTTCAAAAAAATTTCTTTCTCCATTCCTAAGTTGCAAGACCGGAAGAACTCCTTAGAGCCCTTCGCCTAGGTACGTCTTCTTCCCTCTATCATCTTTGTTGATGTTTTTCGATCCAGACTATCATCAGCTCGTAGATACTACAGACCCCATTAACCCTAACTGGTTAGAGCCTGGGGAGTTCATATTCATTAGATTGTTACATTACGTAGCCCGCCACTATGTTTACCCAAAAATCCTTCCTTTTGCCCCTTTTTCTTCTTTTGTAGAGGAGGGAGTGTTCAAAAATCACTTTTACTTTTGCGCTCGAGAGTACAAAGCGCTCTGTCTTGCGGGCATGAACTATGATGAACATACCATAATTCCCTTCTACCCCGGTGATACTGAAGAAGAAACTGACTCTGACCCCACTCCTTTACTAGGTCGTGAAAGTAGGTCGCGCCTTTCCTCTCCGAGGTTTTCGAAGGCCCTTTATTAGACATGCCCAAGATTGTTGCGCTTGCGTTCCCCTCTTCTGTCCAAGAGAAGGATATCCTACCTCTAAGGGTGCGGTTTGGGATCCCTGACTCTGTCGTGCTCCGAGCTCCTTCTGCTAATGAGAGGGCTTGCTCACAAAACCTTGGAGAGATCTGCATTTATATTGCCGCCCTTGAGGGTGGTCTCTGTTTCCTAATTCCCCAGATCGTCAGAGATGTTTTATTCTATTTTCGACTCGCTTCAGCCCAGGTTGCACCCAATTCCTAGAGACACTTGATAGGGTGTGCCTCTCTATGGGCTGCGATGTCAGATAATAGGACCCCTCTCTCCCTAGAAACATTCCTCCATCTGCATAACGTTAAAGAATCCCTAGTGGATATGGCTGGTACTATTGTACAAAGAGAAGTGAGGTCCCCAACCTAATTGAGACCCCATCATCCAACAGGGGTGGAGAGACAAATTCCTCTTTGTGGGTGTGTAGAGACCCCAATTTTGGTAACTTGTGCATCCCCGATGATGAAAAGAGCACGCGAAATATACCTTGGAACAGTCAAATGGATCAAAGCAACCAAAACCCCAAACCCACTTGAACCGTACGGCCCAAACCCCAGAACCGTACGGCTTAAAATTCCTTTGCACCGTGCGGTGTTGTTATGTGCACCGTACGGTACACTTTCGACACCGTACGGCACCCTTGTCCCATCAACAGGATTCCCGGGTTGCGCAGCAGCTCATTCCGTTCGCGTAACACGGCAAGCCTATGGCGTAGCCCACTTTTCTTTGCGTATGACTCTCACTTATGTTGAGAACGTACGACACCTCTCCTCTATATAAATCCTGCATCATCAAACGGTTTGGAAAGTTGGAACAAACCCGCGAAAGAGAGAGTTCGAACCGAATCCACACGAACGAACTGAAAATCCCCAGAGAAACCACTCTTCTTCCAAAAAACCCCGTTGCCCTACTCATATACACCTAGCAAAACCACTTAAACACTTTGCTCTGCAAATCCAGAAAGCTACAAGTTCCATTTCGTTCCATTCGGTTCGTTTCGAGGTATAAAATCCGTGTTCGCTTGACGTGCTAATCTTCTGAGGGGAGTTTCCACCGGGCTCGAGGAGAGCTCCGTAGCTCTTCCTCGAGTCCAAATGGAGATGTTTCAATAAGGCTTGAGCCTCTCGGGTAAGTATTGCGTGACATTATCCATTGTCACGGGATGTCGTTCCTAAAAATGAGGTACATCCATCCATCAAAACCATTTTCTAAACCTGTTTTGATCAATAAATAACATGGTTTTTGCACCGAAAACAGAGATTGGTTTCAACCGAACAAAATGAGAATTTTTTGGAAAATATAGTGTACAGAGACACCGTACGGTATCCAAAATGCACCGTGCGGCAAGATTTTGGACACCGTACAACATCTATGGCAACATATTTTGCCTCCCCTGTATTCTGAAACCCGATGCTCTGTTTTTTTGGAAAACCAGCCAGGTTAAATTACAGTTAACCCCCTTCACTTTCTATTTTTACACTTACACACCCCTCTTGGTTGATTTTCTTGCATTTATATACTTGATTGTGCATTACGTGACTTGTTTTCATTATTTGTCTCCTTTAAGCATGTTAATTCTTGATATACTGTTTAGAATGGAATTAGAATGGACCTTTACATTGAGAAGACTATCCTTACTGCAATATCGCTACAAAAGAATCTAAGAGGTGAGCAATGAGGGATTGTTAAGAATCCCCCAACATTGATTAGCTATTAGGGCTAGATTAAAAAGATTCATATCCCTAATGCCCAAACCTCTTTCCCGTTTGTAAGCAGTAACTTTCTCTTAAGACAACCAATGAATAGGTTTCTTATCTCTTATCTCATACCTTCCACCAAAAGTTTGCAGAGATTGCATTGAGCTTTGAGCAGATAAAAATCGGAAGCTTATACGTAGAGCACAGATATAGAGAGAGACCAGACAACACAGATTTTCCCTAAGTCAGCTTTCCTGCTTGTGAAACATCTGCCTTCCAGCCTGTTAAAGACTTTTGGGCCTTATTGACAATAAAATTGAAACATTCCCTTTTATTAGCCGTAATCTCCAATGGCAGGCCCAGATAAGGAGCAAGCTCAGAAATAATGGGGACAAGGAAAAAATCACTGAATTGTCTAGATAAAGTAGTAGGGATATTGGGACTGAGAGTGATATGAGACTTCTGGGGGTTGATGCATTGTCCCGAGAAAAGACTAAACTGATCCAATGCCTATTTGAGAAAACCACAACTCTTCAGAGATGGTTCAAAAAATATAAGGCAATTGTCCGCAAAGAATAAGTGTGATAGCGAGGTACCATTTCTAGAGAGCTTAAGCCCTTTTGCACTTCCCAGACACATCCAGATGGTTAAGAACACATGAGAGTGATTCTAAGAAAATAATGAAGAGATAAGGTGATAAAGGGTCCCATTGGCGAAGCCCTCGCTGTGGAGTAAATTTCTCAGAAGGAACTCCATTAATGAGCAGAGAAAAAGAGACAGTAGAAAAACATTGGTGAAAGAGATTAACCCATCTCTCCGAGAAACCCAATTTCCGAAGCGTCGTGGAGAGGAATTGCCAATTCACTGGATCAAAGGCTTTGCTCATATCAAGCTTAAGGGCGGCCCTAAAGGTGCTACCGGCTTTAGTGTGGGAAATGAGATTAGAAAACTCCCAGGCTAACAAGGAACTGTAAAAAATAAGCCTCCCCGAAATGAAAGCATTCTTAGTAGGAGAAATGCAGGATGGAAGAACATGCTTAATCCTGTTAGCCAAGGTTTTGGAAATAATTTTGTAAATCACATTGCACAGGCTAATGGGCAAAAAATCCCCAGGAGACGATGGAGAAGCGACTTTGGGGATAAGGGAGATATGGGTAGAATTGATTTCACGCAGCATTTGACAAGAATTGAGGAACGATAAAACAACGCTAATGACCGAAGGTCCTACAATATCCCAGTACGTGTGGAAGAAACATCCTGGAAAACTATCTGGACCCGGACCTTAGTGTCACCTATTTGGAAGGCTGCTCGTTTAACTTCATAAGCAGTGAAAGGCCGATCAAGCCAATTAATATGATCATCTGAAAGACGCTTATCAAAATGCTCCCAGCCTTCCCACTCCTCCATGTTATCAGCCAGATTCGGCTCATGGTAGATATTCTGAAAATGATTCATAAGAATGCGATGGACCTCATCCTCATTATCTGTCCAGACACCATTATCATTCTAAATGCCCTTGATTCTAGACCCTTGCCTTCTGATTTTACAGGCCTTATGAAAGTAGGTAGTATTCCGATCTCCCAATGCAAGACACCTTGATTTAGCACGCTGAGCCCAATAGACCTCCTCCTGAGACAGAAGATTTTCAAGCTGATTTCTAATAGCCGATTCTTGAGCAAAATCCATATCAGAGGGTAAAGCCAGCTGAATGTCATTCAAAAGAGATCCAGTGTCAGCAATTCTGTGAACCAAGTTCCCAATACCTTTCCTAGACCAGCTCAACAAGTTATGCCTAGTTGCACGGAGCCGTTTGGCCACCTTATAGAGCGGGGAACCCTGAAAGTCCTCTTGCTATTACGAATGAACAATAGATCTGCACTCATCGTATGAAGACCAAAATCGCTCAAAACGGAATTGTCGCTTCCATTGCAACCAAACCGGCGGTATAAAGCAGCACAGGCGCATGATCCGAAGCATGAATAGGAAGGTTGGTGACATAAGTAATGAGATTCAGAGAAGTCCAATCCCCATTACAAAAGGACCTATCCAATCTCTCAAAGGTGCAGCTACTACCAAATCTATTATTAGTTCAAGTGAAGTGAGGTCCATTAGAACTAATCTAAGTAAGACTATGATTGAAAAGAAAATCCTGGAAACAAGCAGCACTAGGAATATAATGGTGTGTTGGAGAGCCCAGTCTATCCGAAGGATGTAAGATCAGATTAAAATGGTACAAACCCTAATACTATTTGGGTATACCAAGGTTGGATTACAATAAGGTTTTCAGGTGGATGGGCAGATGAAAAAAGGTTTGGGTTTAATGAGGGAGATTTGGTAGAATGATTGTGTAGATGTAGACACCCCAATCTGGACCATCGGAAATTCCAAAAAAACTTCCCCGATGATGAAAATGTCTAATGAGAGCACACAAGGTTTGATCAAAGACTTGAGGACCCCACCTTTAATCTCCCAGAAAATCACCAAAACATCCCTTGAAACCTAGCAACAGCCCAAAACCTTTAAACACATGTACCTGGATTACCCTTTCAAGCACCTGGATTGGCCAAATCCAGGTGCCTGGAAGGGGTTCAGGCGCCTGGAATTGCACAATCCAGGCGCCTGGATATCAGTCCAGGTTGAGTGTAGTTTAAGTTTGTTAGTGGGCGGGAACGATATCTTGGGGGATTTTCTTGCAGAGATCAGTTGAAGGGAAGTGAGAGGGAGATCATTACATCTAGCCATTACCCCTAGGTGACCCCTCAACCTTTCTAAGGGTTCAAATGGCCCACTTTGAACCCTTGTTTGCCTATAAAAGCCACCCCTCTCCTTCATTTTCAGGGGCTGAAAATCTGATCACTCTCTTGCTGTTACTCTGCCAAAATAACTTCAGAAGTTTCAGTTTCATCCATCACCTCTCAAACCCAACCCATTTCAACCCCAAAAATCACCTCTTTGCTCCATTAATCCATCATCCACTCATCCCCATCAACCAAATTCCATCAAAGTATCCACAAACTACCCTTTGTAGCTCTGAAAACTCAAAAACCAGAAGCTACATTCTTACAAAACCCACTTAAAAAATCATTTCAAGTCTTTTGATCACACTAAAAAGGTAGTCCTTCTACCAAAATGCTCAAGTAGGCCCTGAGGGGGAACTCAATCAAGTTCTCTTTGGTCTTCTATACCAGTAGAGGGCTTGAGAGAGGTTTGAAAATCATCAAGAGAAAAATCTGTTTTGTGTATCAGAGCTCAATCCAGGCACCTGGATCATCACTTTCCAGGCGCCTGCATTAAGTCCAGGCGCCTGGATCCCCTTTTCCCTTATCATATTTTCTGCTTTCTTTTACATTTTGATCAGTTCTTGGTGCATCATTTGCATGTCTTGATCTATGGTTCTTACATTTCATGTCCTGATCCTTATTATAATGATCATTTAAAGTGTTTTAAGGTTACAATCATGCTTTAAAAAGAGATCACATAAGTGAGAAACATTCATATGAGCTTGTGTGTTATTTGTAGGTTCTAATCATTCAGTTTTGAAGGTTTCAAGATGAGATCTTCCATGTTACTTAGGCATATTCTCATTGTAGATGCTTAAAATGCACATTATCATTGCATTTTAGTATCATTATGTTGTATTTAAGTTAAATTTGAAGTTTCATGCCTGTTACTGTGCTGTCACACATCTTCTAGAATGCATGTGGGTTGATCAAAGTATTGCATTTGGTGATTCCTGTGAGAAATGTAGTTCTGAGTTTTCTGTCTGGAAGGCAATCCAGGCGCCTGGATTGGCCCCTTCCAGGCGCCTGGATCTGCCTTATCCAGGCGCCCAGATTGCAATCCAGGTGTGATGAATTGATTATTGGTGACCAGTTTCTGAGATATCCTAAGGCAGTTTGGGGGCATTTTAGTGTAATTTTAGCATCTTTTGTACATAAATCATCCACTCATAACATTTTGCACATGCATTCACTCTTATCTTATTAATCTTGTTGATGTATTTGTTGTGTTTTCGCATGAATCCGTGTTTAAAGTCTACTCAAACAATATTTTCAAAATCTTTTCAAACAATTAGTAGAGACCGGAAATCATGTCGGGCATGAGGAGTGCTTTAAATTCCTTCCCCTCACGTAACCTAGCTCCCGGACCCGAGAAATCTCATTTTAAGAGGCCAGTAAAGTATTTTCCATTTCAAGGGCAAAAGAGTCATTTTTCAAATGGTTTCTCGGGTATAGTCCTCAAATCCGGGTGGCGACTCCATTCAACCAATCAAATCATTTTCCAAATCGAAACCGTTTTTGTGGACATCGCTCCGCGGGGTGTTCACAGTAGAGTACTTGGCATAGTATTTTAGATACAAAAGTACATGTTATATAAATACTATGATACAAAATAGATATAGAATATTAAATTAAATAAAGAAAAACAATTGAATAATAATTAAATTTTATTTACTAAAAATTAGGGTTATTACACGAACAGTATCAATCAGACGTATCAAATCAGCCTATCGTTCATGTCTACGAAAGAGAGATAAACCCAAATTTTGCATGTAGGGTTTTCCTATTTTTCGGTGTGTAATCTGTACAGAAAATTACCGCCTAGTGCAAGTAATTGAGGTTAATTCCCGTCAAGGAGAGTCACCTATTTTAATTACCTATAGGTCTAGATGGGTAGGTTACTTTACTGTTTTGTCCTTAACTTGTACACCAGTAAAATGCATGCACCATTCTTTTTCTCTTCTCTCTAACCAAGAACACCATACAGCACGATACTCTCTCTCCCGTAAATCCGCGTTGAGAAAACAAGTGGTGAAGATGCCCCAAGTGTACTGCGCTTCCCCATCGCCGATGCAATCTCACGTGACGCAAACGTAGATGTTTCAAAGGTTTTGGCACTTAAACTTCTTAGTTCTCTCTCTCTCTCTCTCTCTCTCTCTCTCTCTCTCTCTCTCTCTCTCTCTCTCTCTCTCTCTCTCTCTCCCTCCTTCCCTCCTCGCCGTTCCAGTCAAATACCTTGACAATCTGAGCACTTTTTGTTTTGAAATTTGGGGAAATTCGCATGGGTGGACAATGACGGCGAGAAGGAGGTAGATAAAAAACAGAGCAGCAGCGGTGAGTTCAGATGAGGAAGGAAGAGGCTGGCATTTCACGGCAGATGACAAGGAAGACAATGACGGCGGAAGAGAACCATCGGTGGTGAGAGCGGAGGAAAAAGGATCGTCGATGAGATTGGAGGGCGAAGGTGACGAAGGCAAGGGTTTTTTCGAAAGGAAATTGATCTGATGACTTATGCATACTCTTTCGCTTGTGGGGTTGACCTAGTAGTTATTACGGTTACAAAAGATGACCGACTTGTAAATCCCCGTCATCTGTATGTAAGGTCGGCCCAACAGGCCTTGGGCTTGGGCATCTAAAAAACCCAAAAAATAGGGGCACTCCCATAATTTTAACTATTAGGCTTGAGTATGGGCCTTTATAACCCAATATAGAGGAAAAACAAAAAGGACCCAATCTTATTTTTTTAAAAGTCCTACAAAAGAAGTCCATTTAGCCTAAAGGCCCAAATTAAACAAACAACAAATTAATTTTTTCAACTGTTTCATTAGGCCTAAGACCCAATATAACTTTACGTACAATTGATTCATTAGGCCTAAAGCCCTTGTTATTAGAATTTTATATTGTATTGGTTTTCTCATATTAATTGTGATTGTTGCTAAAATTGGGCACTGAAAATCTTTGGGCCGGCCCTATCTGTAGGCATCACCGCTAAGTCTTAGGGATTCGGTTCCCAGCGGTTAGATCCCCTCAAAGTGGTCTAATTAGAGTTTTGATCCCCTTGAAGTGATCAATTTCTACCCCATTCTCTCTTTTTCTTTAAATATTCGAAAGTGATCCTATCACGTTGACGAGCTTTCCTCATCCAATGTTTTAGGACCATTAGGAATTTGAACGAGTGTCGAACCGAGTTCCCTCAACACTATAGATAATAATCATAGAACTCTCTAGCATGTGAATCACTAAGTGAAAGTATATATCTTCTCTATTATCCAAAATAACAATATATATATGTAATGACCATTGAATCAAGGAATAATTAGTCATAAATACACAATATTTTGCCTATTTAAAGGGAAGGACAAGGAACATTTGCAATCAAACATAAAGACAAGGAGCATTTGCAATCAAACCTAAAGACACAATATTTTGCCTATTTAAAGGGAAGGACAAGGAATATTTGCAATCAAACATAAAGACAAGGAACATTTGCAATCAAACACAAAGACACAATATTTTCCCAAAATTTTAGAATCAACTCCACTTTGTCAATCTATTTGTTCTTCTCCATAAACAAAATGGAGAACAACAATCAGACCTCAAGTCCTGAAAACTGCTACCGAAATTGGAAATTAACTTCCGAAATGATCAAAATAATTTGAGGTTTATGGTATCATTGGAGTTCGTTTTCACCATCTCCTTCATTAAAAGGTCAAGCTCTGGGTGGGTTAGTGTTAATCTAATCCTTTAGATATCCGGTTAAAAATCATGACGAGGTTCTACCGTCATTGTCAGCCCCTGCTAGCGTATGTAAGCTTTTCCAAATTTCGAGTATCATTGTCACTGTATACTCAATGTATGTGATTAGTTGACTCTTGGCGTATAAAAGAGGTACTGAAAGAAACTAAAGCACACCAAGGTAGGCTTACCTGAACAATGGGTGGTGAGACTTGAGAGAAACCCACCTTTGATCGGGTATGCTCTGTTGTCGGAACAGAGCAAATATTATCTCAATAGATATATAAAGTGACTCACTATATGTTCGTGATTTTTTTGAATGTTCTTTTATAAAATTATAATTTTTAAAAATTGTGACATTTCACTAATTTTTTTAGTCGCCAGAAGTAGTTGGCCAGAGGTGGGGTGGTGGCGGGGCACGGGGGGGTGCTAGGGGGTGTTCGGCCCCGACACTCCCCCCAATTTTCGACATATTTTTAGTATACTTTTAGATTTTTTTGTAAAATTACTGAAGAGTGGCCCCCGCAAATTAGGCAAAAATGGCGATCCTGCGTCCGCCATTGGGTGGTGGTCAGCCGGAGGTGGGACCGTGATTTTTTTGAATTTGATGTTAGAACTTAGAATTTTTTTTAAATGTGACATTTCACTAATTTTTTTAGTCGCCAGAAAATGGTCGGCCAGAGGTGGGGTGGTGATTTTTTTGAATTTTATGTTCGAAATTAGAATTTTTAAAAATTAGTGACATCTCACTAATTGTTTTGGTCGTCGGAAGTGATCAGCCAGAAGTGGGGTGGTGGTCGGCCGGAGGTGAGGTGGTATTTTTTTGAATTTTATGTTCGAAATTAGAATTTTTTAAAATTAGTGACATCTCACTAATTTTTTTGGTCGCCGGAAGTAGTCGGCCAGAGGTGGGGTTGTGGTCGGCCGGAGGTGGGGTGGTGATTTTTTTGAATTTTTTGTTCGAAATTAGAATTTTTAAAAATTAGTGACATCTTACTAATTTTTTTGGTCGCCGGAAGTGGTCGGCAAAAGTTCCTTGTCCTTTCCTTTAAAAATGTCAAATATTTTTTGTTTTTATGTTCTATTGCAAAAGTTCCTTGTCCTTAATTACCTTTAAAAATGTCAAATGTTTTGGATTTTTGGCTAAGTGGCCCTTGAATCAAAGTCTTATTCATTAATTATACTAAACGATATAAATAAATCACTTTAATTTGGTAACGCACAACAATTTAGATTCACCATTTAGTAATGGTAATGTTAGGACAATACCATAGAACAGGAAGTACTTCATATAATTTTTGCTAAAATGTTCCTGTAAGCAAAATTGGCCAATACGTAAGACAGGAATCCATCAAGATAAAAAATGAAAGTAACAATTATACTTTGAGTAAAGTTTTAAATATTGGCCAATACGTAATATAGTTTTTAACTTTACAATAACGTTACACTCTCGGTATATATTGGTGAGATGAAAAATAGTATGCGTATACGTTGGTATAGTCCTTGTGGTGGTCTCTCATTGGGCGAATTATCTACATCACAAGGGTTGGCTGTTTCTCATTACCCATCAATCTGTTTTTCATTCCCGTACTGGTTTATGCATGGTAGAAATTCGACCGTTATAAGTGATTCAGGCACTCTAATTTTTCTTTTTTGTATAAAATAATTTTTAAAAATCAAGAACACCACAACTAATTACTAACGATATAGCCTGATATCATTATACTGTGACCGTTACTATTACGTAAAGTCGTATAAAATTATTTAAGACCTTGTGCAAATTTAGACATAGTCAAAATCATGGCCTACCGCCCAGTACTGATGATGAATGCTTAAGTGTGTGGTGAATTTGCATTCGAAAGGTCACATCATTTTCCCATATAATAGAACACGTAAAATAACATAAAACACACTAACCTACCTTTACATAGTGCGTCCAAAGGTGCCTCACGTAGATGTGCACTTTCTCTCAACGCTTATATTCATGTGTATATATATATATATAGGAGTAGTATTTACATACTCACATACGTATTTCCTGTGAGTTGTGGATCGTTTGGTGACCATGAGTGAACAACCAGCTCAGAATGTAGTGGTAGGGTTAATGGTATCCCAACCAGTTGGAGAAGAAGATTATGGTGTCGAAGAAACTGGGCTGAAAAAAAGGGTGTGGGTCGAGACGAAGCAGTTGTGGCACCTAGTAGGACCATCCATCTTCAGCCGCATTTGCGCCGCCACGTTTGCAGTTGTCACGCAAGCTTTCGCCGGCCACCTTGGAGACGTCGAACTCGCTTCCATCTCCATCGTCAACACCGTTGTCGTTGGCTTCACTTTTGGACTCATGGTAATAATAACAATAATAACTCACTTATGAACATTAGCTAGCATCAAATATCTAATATACATATCGCCTAACACTTATTTTGACGCCTCACGTTTCTGAGTCTCCCTGTGAAGTTCTAAACTGTTGATCTTGTATCAATGAGTAAAATTGGGGGGCTCTGCAAAAAAATTAGCTCATTCGGATATCGGTAAGAGCTTGATTAAAACAATTTTGTAAGCACTATTTTCTGTCACAGTTTCTGTAAAACTGTTTGGATCAAGCACTTACCGATATTCAATTTAGCTAATTTTTTGTAGGACCCCTTATTTTACTCATTTAAACAAGATCCACGGTTCAGAACATCACAGTTAGAGCCAGAATAAAAATTTGTCAAAATAAGTGTAGTTGATCCAGTTAGGTAGCACACAAAAAGTTGCTATTTTAAGAAAATTCTACGAAAATAAATTTTCTTGCGTCCATGAAAATACTCAAAATAGTACACGTTTTTTAAAGAAGACATTTATAAAGGATTGCACAAACATTAGTCATTCGTGTTGGATTGCACAAACATTAGTCATTCGTGTGTTCCTTGCGAAATTTTTATTATGGGGAAATCATTTGATGCACGACATCTGTGGTGCCAACTAGCCACTGCACCGTCTTTTTCTTCACACTTTTTTGTAGGGCCGATACATTGGTGCTTTGGCTAAAAAAATCGTTTATTTTTCTGTCTTTTAAATTTATTTTTTTTGTATTTGTTAATATTGTGTCTATTTTTTGTGATTTATTATTTGGAAATAAAAACAAAAAAATAATTTTTCGGTGAAGAAGAGGGCTAGGCACCCAGTGATGAAGAAGAGTATTAGGGCACCATGTGGTGGTGTCCCAAGACTACTGAATGATTTCTCGGTCAACTAAGGTCAAATTGTGCCTATTCAAATTTTCGAAATCTTGATTGATATTTTTACTTCAAGCTCCTTCTAAAGAATTCAACCCACTGAAATCATAGTATTGTCCCCGGCAATTCACAAAAATAGTTGAATTACCCCACCATCCTATGATAATTTAGCCATCTTCAGGCATCCTTATCAGGATAAGCTAAACTACTTGTGGCTAGAGACGGAGCCGGAATTTTTACGTAATGGGAGTGAGCTATATATGTGAAGGATTGACGGGATTATGTAATTTGATGATATATACTACACCAAATTTCACTATTAGCGGCATTTGACAAATGCCGGAAAAGCTACCACAAACGCCAGAAAAGGGCATTTCTGGTATTTTTAAGCATTACCGGCATTTATTACATATGTTGTCTATACACGTGTCGTTAATAACAAATGCCGGGAAAAGTCGACTACATTATTAGGAAAAAAAATGCCATGTGGCAACCACTTATGAGAATGTTTTTTCCTTTTTTTTTTTTTTTTTTGTGTCATGAGAAGAATGGACTTTTTTATAGGCCGGTCTGGTTCTCTGCTATTGGAATGTACATAAATTTATGTAATTGCATCTCGATCGTCTATCTTGACAATCTTTAGTCCAGATTTCGAAAAGAATCTTTCTAGAATTAGGATGTTATTTCTTCAAATTATTCTTCCACAAACCTGAATCATTAAAAAAAACTTTTATATACCTCAGATTAGGGAAACTATTCTTTGTTCTCCAATCTCAAACTCCAACCAAGTGGCCCAAGTCTGATTCTTCTATATACGCACAGCGGAACAAGACCACCACCCTGTTCCAACAAGCCAAAGCACGCTTAAAGGGCATCCCTGCCATTTTTTTTTTTTTTTGATAAACGAGGAACAGCCCTACAATAGGCCACTAATTGGACCCAGTACTGCAAGACCCAAATCTCGGAGGGAGCTGGCGCAACCCACACCAGTCACGGCCCCCCGTTTAGCACAGGTACTCACCCTGTGGGAAATCGAACACCTGATCAAAGGGACTACCCTTAAAGTCAGACACTCGCCCTAACCACTAGGGCAACCCCTGGGTGTGTATCCGTGTCATTTTACCACGTTTTCTTGTGTCATTTACTTAAATTCTCCCTCTAAAACTTTGTATGTGAAATTAACAGTTAGGGATGGCGAGCGCGTTGGAGACACTATGCGGGCAGGCTTTCGGGGCAAAGAATTACCACGTGTTGGGAATACACATGCAAAGATCATGCATTGTGCTCTTCTTCTGCTGTTGCCTTTTACTGCCCATCTACATCTACACAACCTCGATTCTAAAGCTATTGGGCCAACCCCACGACGTGGCCGTCCAAAGTGGGCTTGTGGCTTTATGGTCTATACCACAGCACATGAGCTTTGCATTTCAATTACCAGCCCAAAGGTTCTTACAAGCCCAATTGAAGCCCGGAGTTTATGCATGGGTTTCTTTTGTGACTCTTGGGATCCACGTGGCTATTAGTTGGCTGTTTATGTACAAGTTTAAGCTTGGGGTGGTGGGGATTGCGGTGGCTTTGGATATTTCGTGGTGGATTATGGTGGTGGGCCTGTTTGGTTATATTTTGGGCGGTGGCTGTCCAGAGACTTGGTCCGGGTTTTCAATCAAGGCCTTTACGGGATTATGGGACTTTTTCAAACTCTCCGCAGCTTCTGGTGTCATGATTTGGTTTGACAATCTCGCCCTCTGTACCGAAAAATTATCGGAGGTCTTTGAGGCACTGCCACGTTGTGCCCTGATATTTTAATCCATCACACACTTTCAGGTGGTGATGAACATGTGTGGTGCCCAGTACTACATGAAAATGTGTGGTGAATAAGAGTGTGTTTGAGTACTACGTGGTGGTGTCCTATGAGCACTGAATAATAATTATCTTTATGTTTTTACTCCTATTACCCTTACAACTTTTATGGGTAAAAAAAGAAAAGATCTTGAAAGGGACTGGATTGTCCTCTCCGATTCTTCGTGGGTCAATCATCAAATACTTATTAATTTACGTCCTTGATATTGAAATTATTCGTGCAGCTTAGAGAATTGGTATTACAGAATATTGATTCTGATGACTGGGCACTTAAAGAACTCCACATTAGCATTGGATGCCCTACTGGTGTGGTAAGTAATCTACTTTTTCACTATTGTGTAATTATTGAGAATTTAATTACTGCTTGCTTGCATGGGTGAAAAAGTAATTATTAAATTCCTTATTTGGCAGCATGAATGTGAATGCCTGGGAATTGATGATTCCTCTTGCCTTCTTTGCAGCAACCGGGTATTAAATCTGATCTATTAGTATTTTTGGGGGCAAATTTAGCAAATTCTCATTTTGTTTTCTCCTTTAGCAATTGAAATATTTTTGTACTTTCAATTTGTTTTGGTATGAAATGAAATTTGATCTATTTATGCAACAATAATTAAATAAACATATCATCAGAGTGGCGGCTTTCAAAATCTTGTAGAGATGTCTATTAGCTTGGCAAAAAAATATTATTATGTTTTCATTTGAGCCGCAAGTCCAGAATATAATTCCATGGATATAAAATACAAAATTACGAGACAGTAATTGAAATAACATAATACAGGAACTAGAAATCGAACTGAAAAAATCGAACCCCTGTGAAAACCACAGTTCCCTTAAACAGAACAGATGGGACATTTACCATCAGGTCACCCTTGGATCCCATAATTACCATAAGGTCAAGCCCAACTTTGAAAAATTCTCATCAACTCCCCAACCCGTATATAAATGCCTAAATGATAGGGTACCCTATGAAAGTGTCTAAAATCCTAAACCTAAACCCCCAAAAAAAAGTGACTTACCTTAGTGGTAATTAAAAAAAATTACTTACCTTATTGGTAATTAGACATCTCTTTTCTAGACCTAGAGGTAATAATCCCTAAACGGATTCGTTGCCTACGGAGGGTATTGTAGGTTAATTGGTGTCTTGTCTCTCAGCTGAAGCAAGAACGTCAGAACATCCCTGATGAACTCTTTTGCGAATTGAACCTTGTTTCTCTCTCTCTCTCTCTCTCTCTCTCTCACGCGGGCGCTCGCGCGCGCGCACACACACACACAAAACCGAATTTATGCTATGAATAATTGCAAGAATTAATTTGCCATTATCATACAGGGGTCTTCATGGCCTATCAATAATTGCACACCATTAACTGTGAACAGGTCGAGACTCTTCGGTTGCCCCGGGGTCCCTCTGGTTTCACAATTCTCCAACACTATTTATTTTGTAGTTAATGCTCTTATTAGTCATGAAGCACCACGTTAGTGAGCCTAATCATTTTTTCCCGGTCAATTTTTGTTTCAGATTTCACCAATCGAATTAGTAAATGGTTTTGCACTATTCCTTTAGTATAAAACAGAACCTTTTTCTTCATTATTGCTTTGCTTTCGTACAACTCCGATCTCTTTTGCAAGTGGGAGCTCTTGAATATCTCACTGCATCCCGAGATTGAATCTCATTCTCTCTTCCCAATAAAAAAAAAACTCGGATCTCCTTTTGCATAAATAAAAAAGATTAATGGCGTTGTGAATCTCCATATTTAAGAGATGAATACTTGTGCTTTTTAATTTGTACAATACGAAAAGTCACTCCTAATTTTATACTCGTTGGTTTAATTTAGGTAATTGATATTCACACCCCCAAATTGATATCCACACCCCTTTCTTGTCTTTTAGTGAAGATTTTACACATAAAAACTTCACTAAAAGACAAAAAAGGGGTGTGGCTATCAATTTGGGGGGTGTAGAAATCACTCCCCTTAATTTAACACTGAAATTAGTTATTGTGATGAATATGGAAACCAGAGTAAGAGTTTCCAATGAGCTAGGAGCCGGAAATGGAAAACGAGCAAAGTTTGCAACGAAGGTGTCTGTGGTGCAATCTCTCTTAATCGGCATATTTTTCTCTCTACTTATAATAATATTCCATCACAAGCTGGCAATGATCTTCTCGTCGAGCTATAATGTCATCGAAGCAGTTGACAAGCTTTCTTACTTCTTAGCTCTCACCATTCTTTTCAACAGTGTTCAACCTGTCTTATCAGGTAATAATATTATTGATCAATAAATCCGACTCCATATATATATAGCGTATTTCGAGCAATGATACGTACCCGGAAAAACATACCCCGAAAATACCCAACCCACACACAAAGTGTGTGGGTTGAGTATTTTCGGGATATTTTTTTCCGGATACTTATCATTTCCGATATCTATACCTTTCCTTTAGGACAAAATATACTTTTTGCAGCTTTTATTTTCTTTGAGTAACAAGTGTGAAATTTCAATTTGACAGGGGTGGCCGTTGGTTCTGGGTGGCAATCATGGGTGGCTTATATAAATATAGGTTGCTATTACTTCATTGGAATCCCAATTGGGCTTCTTCTTGGGAGGGTCTTCGACTTTGGAGTTAAGGTATGTATGTTAGGCTCTTCTTAATTTTATTCTTCACCTTGGACTTTGGAGGCACTATTAATACGGGTCATTAGAAATTGGGTCTAAGCTACATTGATTACGGCCATCTAACGGCCGAAACAAGTCCTAATTGGATATATATCCTTCATATCAAGCCCTAGCTGTATATATTCCTTCATTTGTTTTGGTTCATTTATATGTTCTTCTCGTCTGTATGTTGTTATTGTTGTTGTTGTTTTATTCTGTTGTCTTTGTATCCGGTAGTATATAGTAATAGCATTTGTTGGAAATGAAATTCTATCTCTTTCATCAAAAAAAGAAATTCGGTCTAACAATCCAAGCGAAACAAATTTATTAATTTCAAAATGACGGCGCAAAACTAAAAAAATGATCTCGAAAATTTTTTAAAAAAAAATTTAAAAAAAAAACCATTAAAAGTGCCAGACCAAAAATTTAGGAAGAACAAATTAACCTTTTTGTCACCGTCTGTTTGGATATTTATGATTGATTCTTTGTTTAAATCAAACTCGTTTTTTGAAAAATGAAGTCAAATAGCTAGTATCTTGCCATCATATACGAACTAGCAGAAAACCCGTGATATGCACAGGTGATGAAACATTCATCACGATTCATAGAACTAAAAAAAATCGTACTGCTTCTAGAGCTAAATTAATATTTATCTCTACCAAAATTAAAAAGAATCAAAGTGTCTACCATAAAAAATTTACTCAAATGCATGCAATATGTGATATTGAATGTTTTATGTTTAAACTAAAACATCCGAAATGTGCATCATTCAAAATTCTAAACCATGTACGTTAATGTTAACTTCTTTCAACATGCTGACATACGGAAATATAGCCCGGACAACCTGAAAAATAAAATACCAAAACAATAGACTCGTCAAATAGAAAAAAGATTTTTATAATTGAAAACACTAACCAATTGGGTCTTCATCAATGTGGCAGAGAATAAAAGCGTAAATACTGGATAAAAAAATGAAAATGATTGAAAAATCAAATATCATAACACCAAAAAATAGTAAAAGCTTAAAAAGACCATAAATGACTTGAGGGATGCATATATACCTGTGGATGGAACCATTCATAGACTTTCAACGTTCTAGGAGCTTCGGGTGGGGAGACAATGGAATGAGAAAATTGATTATACATTTAAGATTTTTCCTTCGTTAAAGTCCTTAAATCATGGGACGGTAATTGTGTACCGTAGATTTCAAAAAAAGTAATTAGTTGATTATGGAAAGGGTAGTTAGAGTATTTATGGATACATTAAGATAAGATTCATGTTTTGAAACTCAAAAAGATTTATGGAATGTATTATATTGGGTTTGATAATGCTACATTGCTTACTTAACAAATTTTCTCACAATCCAATCAAGCATTGCCACTTGTCACTCCCACGGCCCTTCTTACAGAAAGTCATTCTGCAATAATATATAAGATAATATGTCATAAAGTAAACCGAATTTGGTGCTCGCTGCTCCGCAGTTGAGCACAATTAATTAAACCGGCACGTCTTACATAGCAGTGTAAAAATCAATTTCCAACTTTGGAAAGTTGATACAAGTGGTGGTTACCTCATGTAGTAGAGTTTTTTTTTGCTTAATGTGAAAAAAAAAAACTTTTATGTAACTTTTGAATTTTTTAACGAAAATTCAAAGTAGCTTTTGTAAAATTATGGAAAAATATTGCCTAAATTCCTATAACTAAGCTTACAACTATAATTTAACTATTTTTTTTGGGCCAACATGGTTTTAACATGGGTAATTGCCGGGGTGTTCCGCTATAAGTGTTACTGTTTTTCACGATTTTTTATGTGATGTATTGTGAGAGAATGACCTGTCTTGATTTTTGAAAAAAACTGTTTTTGTTAGGGAACACCCCCTAAGGCATTTCTACATTTTCCTATTGATAGAATGATAATATAGCCTTTCTATTATTAGTGTATGATTTCATAATAACTTTTATGCCACTGGATTAACTCAGGGTATCTGGGGTGGTATGATTTTTGGGACTGCTACGCAAACGGCTATATTAGCTGTCATCACGATATTGTGCGATTGGGAGAAAGAGGTGACGAACTTATATCCAATCCTTTATTTGTTCAAATTTTCACACGTACAAGTATAATATAGAAAATTTAATGAAAAAGATTTAAACTGTATGGATGATAGAATTGGGGGACTCGGGTTACTGCTGTGCAGTCACTGCACAACAGATACTGCGCACAATCACAGCCGTCCATAAGTGTTTTTAACGGTTCAGATTGAAAACAAATTGTTCGCGCGAACAATTCATATCTGTTGTTTGAAATCTAGGCCGTTCATCCAAGCAACGGATGGCTGCGATTGTGAGCAGCAGCTGTTGTGCAGAGGCTGCGCAGCAGTCCAGAATTGGGAGGGAGAAAATAATTTCACAGCAATAAATAGTGACAGTTAACTTGGTTTTAATTAATGCTTGTCATGGATGAATTTTGCAGGCGCAGAAAGCTGTTAAGCATGTGGAAAACTGGTCGAGTCCTAAAGCAGATGACCAATTTCTGGATCACTAGCTATATACGGTTATGCCCTAGAAGTACTTATTGAAGGGATTATGGAAACTTGAAAACTATAACAATATTTTCATGAAATAAGCATACTGTCATAATTAAATTAGTCCAAATACTTCAATAAAATGATTCGAACTCCGAAAAGTATTTCAATATTTATAATCAATTCTTGGGGTATAATATTACTAAAAGTTTCAAACGGTTGCAAATTGGTGCCAGTCAGTCATAGACGTGACTTGCAATGATGTAATTTTGTAAGTTCAAATAAGAACCACCGAAATGTTAAATATGCGTGCAGCAAATTTTAGTAAACAAAAGTTTTTAATATTTGCATTTATAAGGACGTTTATGTGAGGGACATGTACTCCTATTTAATAGCACCTGAGATATTTCGAATTTTGAAGCTTTAGGAGAGAGCAAACTTCTGATCAATTCCAAGCTTTCACCATCAAGCTAGTAAAAAGATTACTGCAAAAAAACAATATTAATTGCTTCATTTCAAGTGTGGGAGAACGTAGAATTTTGACTTTTTGGGTGCAGCACTCTTTTATAATTTGTACACAAAATTGTGGTTGGAATGTAGGTTTTAGTTTTTCGTGCGATTGAAATTCTAGAGTCGTCCACCGGACGTGCCTTTACTGATCCTTGTAGGATTTCATAAGAAACCTTACCCCAAGAACTCATGTCAAACCATTGAAGAAAATAATAGCGGATGATGCGTACCTGTCGCCATGGAGGATGAAAACTTTGTGTGTGTGATTGTTCGTCTTCCACCTCCAAAGCCCTACTCTTGATCTTGACCTTAGTCTCACACACGATGGGATGGTATGAGAAAAGAGATTAGGGTTTGGAGTGGGGACTTAACCACATATTTATAGACCTTGGTTCCATTATAGCCCATCATAATAGATGGAACCCTAATGAGCCTTGAATGGTCTCTACACTTGATAATAGCCCGCACCACTTAACGCACGTGATATAACCCAAATACGTGCTAGCAGAGATTAATCAATTACCCGGTTATATTTATTAGGCGATCACAACTCAATGGGTAATATAGATATCACTCAAACCTTGTTCGACAATATACAATATCTAATTATATGATCTATGTTGGCCCACCTACAGAAAATTGCTAACAATCTCCCACTTGGGCCACATAGGTCATCCGGATATTAGACATTGTAAACTTTAAGAGCTCACACTTTTATTGTCGAAATTTATGAGTGTAATCTCAAAACAATCTGGTCCATTGAAAACACAAATATGGGATCATGGCGGCCTTTGCCATATTTATCATGGCAGGACCCATCCATGGTCACAAATATCTATGCATTCAACGACATAGATCAAGTACGGAAGTGTAGCATGGAAATTACATGCAAATGTGATTCTTTAGCATGCCTATTTCCAACTAGTCCAACCTTATAACTCAACAGAGTTCCTTAGCCACGCATAAAATCAAAACTTCATGTATATACCACAATTTGAAAATATGCAACTTTATTTCAGAATCATCACTAAACCAAAAGTGATCACCACAAAAGTCAAATAATTAATAATATGAGTAGCACAACTCTCACTGATCAAATACTTCACAAGAACTAATCACTCCTATATGAGCTACATGCTCTTTAAACAATTTAGGTGGTAATCCATTAGTAAGCGGATCCGCAATCACGAGGGAACGGTTCTAGTTCCGACTCATTGTGTTAGTACATTTTTGTATGTATTGAACATGACCGCTTTAAAGTAATTGTCTTAGTACTGACATTTTAAGACAGTTAGAACCTTATAGTTATTAAGAATACTTATGCTCTTAATCCGAATATAATTAATACATATATACATTTAATGTTGTTGACTTTGATTTATTATAAAGTGAGATCTTTTTTACAGTCAATAGTCTTGGAGAGTTGGGTCACAACATTATATGCATGAAATATATAGATATTAATTCTTGATAGAATCCACGTCTCGTTAGAGATTGATGATACCCCCTTGAATAAACTTATAAGTTTCGATTATGTCAACCCCTGCAGGTAGATTTTTTTATTCGACATATTGAATGAGTTAAGTGGTCAGTCTCAAGGTGTTTTATAAGATGTTGATTAGTGGGAGATTGTTAGTAATTGACATTTAATCAACGGGTATCTGTAATCTTAACGTGGGGAGATTAATAAGTATTTAATAACATGAAGCTCGAAATATAATCGAGATAAAGATGGGAGTGCAATTATAATTTTTAGTGGTGTGAATTATAATTTGTGAAATAAGAATATAATCCGGGTGGGATTAGGTTTTCTTATTTGCACAAGGAGCCCAGATTTATTTCTCCTCAGGTCCCTGCTCTAGTCCTATAAATATATCGTTATGTTCTATAGGTCACACAACAGTCATTCAAAAAATTAAAATAGAGGCTGGATGAGAGAGAACAAAGAGATCATGTAGAAGTCCACACTTGACTACATGATCGAGATATAAGGGAATATGGTAGAAGATCATGAGGTATATACCATCGAGCAAAGCTTGTTGCATACAGTAATTAGGTCTGTCAAGTTCTAAAATAAACAAGTCAACCAGTGTTCGTCTCTACGGACGAGAGGTAAACTCAAATTCCGCCTTGTAGGGTTTATGTTTATTTTTGTTGTTTAATCTGTACGCGTAATTACTGGGTTCTGGGATTCGTTTCCCAACAGTGAGATTTGAACCGTTGATGCGTGAAACGGACGACCCAGATGTCGTCGTCAACCCCCTCCGACCGCATGGGACAGCAGAGTCCCCCGAAATCACGGAAATTCCAAACATATGACAATAGATGCACCAACCTAACATTCTTTTGAAAAGGACTTATCTACCTAATCGTCAGTTCACTTCCCAATCCTTCTCATTGGAGAAAAATAATATTCACTTTGTTCAATTCACATTTCCAAAAAATTTTCCAAAAAGATTCCTTCCCCATCTCTCATCTCTCCAATCATTAATCATATTTCTCTCTCTACTCATATCCTTTCATCCAATCATTATTTTTATTTTTCTCTCTATCTCTCTCCAATCATTACACATCTCTCTAATTATTACTTTTTCCAAAAACTCATCCAAACACTAACACAAAAAATTTCTCAAAAAATTTCTTCTCAAAACTCTCAATCAAACACAGCCATTGTGATTTGTTATTTGGTACTTTATTGATTATTCTTATCATACGTCCGTCCTAATTTGTTTCCTACTGTTCTATTTGAGTTGTCTCGAAATATTAGTTTTGTTTATAAAATAACCACCAAAATAGCGCAAAACTTTCAATTTTATCCCTTCAATTGTGAATTGAAGCAAATACTCAAGTTTAATTATGGAGTAATTGTGGAAATTTGAACTTTTAACTTTCATTTCTTAAAATGCGGGATTAGCCATAATAAACAAGCAAAATGGGATGGAAGGAGTTTAAACAAATGAAATCACTATACAGAATACAAACATATAAATACTCTCTGTCTTAAAACATTTCACTACTCTGCAAAGAGAACTTAAAACTAATATAACATTTCGAAGATATTTGATTTTTTTTTTAATATCAATTTACTACTCCTAGATGGCCGGATGTTAGTGAGTTCTTTTTCTTTATTTTTAAGTACTCTTTTTACGACCGGACGAATATTTTTTGACATTCGTAGTACAATAATTGGGGATGGATGGGTTAACATGGGACGGCACAATTAAATATCATCGTTATGTCACTTTCTCAAAGGAGTACATACATAGGTGGTTACCGGACACCCGATGGTTACTGGACACCCGATGATCTTTACCAAAAAAAAAATATACATATATATATATATATATATTTATAGGTGGTTGGAGGAGAGAACGGAGTTGAGGAAATCGCCATCTCCCTACGTATAAACAGATGAACGTAATCTAATGAGTGGACATTAGTGGTCTGGTACTTTGCATCTGTCACGGACTAATGTCAATTTTAATAATAGACAGATCCCAACAAGATTTTACCAAGCAGTCAACAAAAGCTCATAGGTTGCTAGAGATTTTTAAGGTCTTTAACTTTACGACTTCAAGATCAGGTTAGGTGCGAACAAGTTTTAACCAAATATCAAATTATCTAAAACCAAAAAAATTCTCGAAATTTAGAGTACTTTAAAATCAATTAGACATTAAAAATAAAAATGCTAAGAAAAGCCAAAATATATTGACCAAACATATAAATCGTGTTAATAGCTCTTCTTTCTTATCAGTGGCGGCTCCAGAATTTTTTGATAGGATCGTCACCAGAATTTAGTGTTCTCGAAATAGGAAATTGGAGAGAGGGGCGGGGGAATAGCTCCGCTATTAATTGGTGAGATCACTCTCGTCCATATGAATAACCCAAAAGTTGAGGATCATTTTATCAAATGGAGGGCTCCGGATTGTGAGTGGTTGTAGCCATTTGGCATTAGCTGATGATTAAAAAAAAAAGGAAAAAAAAAGCTCTCATCAACTCCCTATCGGTTTTGAAAGAGTGATCCTCTAGCTCCACCCAAGTTGCAAAGCATGAATAGGTACACGATCATCACATGTGAACATCACGTGATTTGGTAAACAAAAAAATTAATAGTAATAACTATAAATCCAGGGGTACCAACCCCCTAGTACAGACCACGTATCCAACCGGCGCTGTCCATTCATGCCAAAATCAAGTTCCAAGGGGGCCCACGCGGAAATCACCTCAATCGGACGTTCCTAAGTGCTCGATCCAAAATCACCCCATTTCGTTAAAAAAGTTTTTTGTACGAAATATCATATCCCGTCCACCAAATGCGGGAAACAAAGGAGGACACAGACTCTTATGTCTAGTATAGAGATGAACTGAAGTCCAGACATTCTGAGTGTAAAATTTGACAACTTTTTGGTGTCAAGGTGCAAGTTTCTCTGCCTTTCAAAAAAAAAAAAAAAAAAAAAAGGTGCAAGTTTCTCTCGGGAATTTTCTATTAGTAGTGTTCATTGTCCACTTGCAAAAGCGTCAAAACAGCCCGTTAAAAGGAAAAATTATTAAAGGTGTTTCTCGTAATTTGTTTTGTCTTAAATAGATTGAAACCATGAGAACACTACAGAAACTCTTACCCCTTAAAATTAAGAAATTGATTTCTAAACTCTAATTGATGCACACACTTATATTTATGTCATTTAGCGGGTGAATTAAATACTCCGCGCATACATAAAATTTTTTTTACAAAATTTGGAGACTATTCCGTAACTTCACCATCTACGAGACAAAAAAAAGGGTGTTTGCATCAATTAGGGGAGTGCAGAGCAGCAGAAATCAACAAACTAAAATTATCAAGTACGGTATATATTTTGAGGCTTTGAGGGAACGCCGGATTTAAAAAATAGGAGTATTAATTTCTTTCATCCCACAAATATGATTTAGTTTTCATTTTGAGATGTCGAAAAATAATTGTCTATTTTAAAAAGTTTCCAAAAAAGTAAAATTTTCAAAAAAGTATTTTAACATTACTATTTTACCCCTCCTTTTTTCCTACCTTAAATAAGCTAGGACTTGAAGAAACATTACATTACGAAATTCTGAAGTTAACAAAAGTACAATATAGTAATTATCATGTTTATGATAAAATAAATAATTATTATTTGTTTTTCTAAATAGTTGAATCATAATACCAGAAAATTATTTTTCTTTAAAGGATTGTGGGGAATCCAAACACGTAACAACAAAAGAATGAGTTGACTGACTATAACAAGAATTTTCATTCGTTGATGTGTACTTTCACGCCGCCCGAGTCTCTTAAAATTTGTAGGTGAGAATTTAATGTGAAGTTGAATCATATTACAAGAAAAAGGCTCCTCCATTAATTATCACCTCTCTCTCTCTCTCTCTCTCTCTCTCTCTCTCTCTTTTTTCAAAGAAAGATAATTAAATAAATTACCCGATGGAGAGCGTGAACAGGGATGAAGAAGAGCTCAACCAGCCCTTAGTACAGTACAATTCTACTTCTGCGTCAAACGGCGTCGCAAATGACCGAGTCGAAGCAAAAGACGTAGAAGAAGAAGATTATAGGGAGAAATTAGACCTTAAATCAAAAGTGTGGATAGAAACAAAGAAGCTATGGCAAATTGTGGGTCCCTCCATCTTCAGCCGGGTCGCCACTTACTCGATGAACATCATCACCCAAGCCTTCGCCGGCCACCTCGGAGACCTCGAACTCGCTTCCATCTCCATCGCTAACAATGTCATCGTCGGCTTCAATTTCGGCCTCCTGGTATGTATAGTATATATATATACAGTACATGCTATTTTCTGACCGACGCCGTTTTTGTTCAGTACTCCCTCCCTCTTATTCTTGACATCTAAATCTTATATAATGGATTTTACTTGTTTAATAAAGTTTTCTAAATAATTAAAATATGACATAAAGCAAATTTAAAACTTTCACGCATGCTTAAAAAATTGATAAGAAATTTTGGAGGGAGTGAATAATATATACGTTTTCAATCTCATTGGTCCGCCTTTCATTTGGAATTTTGGACATCTGATAATGTTTATTTTATTTGAAAAGCCCTACATGTTCCTAAAGGTCAACGTGTGGAAAACTGAAGGGTCAGGTTTTGGAGGAATTATTGGCTCCCTCATAGTACCTCATGACATTGCAAAAGCGACAAATCATCTAGCAGGAATAATTATTAGTACTGTATTAACTTTATTGGGTGGTTCAGAAACAAAAAGTGGTCCATCTAGTATAGCGATCTTTTTTCGTAGGATAGTGCTAGGTGTACAGAAATAATTGTACAGATTTTGCACAGATTGGTTGGGGGGCCCACTTTTGGGTCCCACACGGAAAATCCGAACCGTTGATGAAATGGGTGAGTTTTGGATCAACAACTTAAGCACGTTGGATCGAGGTGATTTCTCGCGCGCACCCATAAAAAATTATTCTGAGATGAATCAACGGTCGGATTTTCCGTGTGGGACCCAAAAGTGGGTCCTCCAACCAATCTGTGCAAAATCTGTACCCCAAGGGTCTGTACCCTTAGGTTTTTCGTTTTTCTTATGTATGTGGCAATTTCATATGGTACTCTTGCAGTAGGGACAATGAACAAGTGATTCATGTAACGTTGTAGTGTTTCCTTTATAGCTTTAAGTTTTTCGTAAATTAAAATGTACCAACAGATGCTATAATAAAATTAAATACATTTTCATTCAAAATCCGAAAAATCAAATTATAACAAATTCAAAATTAAGCAATGCAGCGATCATACTATATTTTGTGTCCTTGCTTATGTTGTTTTGGCTTTGCATTTCGGATCCCTTTCTCATTGTTCTGATCATCTGAACCAGTTAGGGATGGCGAGTGCATTGGAGACCTTATGTGGACAAGCCTTCGGAGCCAAACGGTACCACATGTTAGGAATATACATGCAAAGGTCATGGATTGTACTATTCCTGTGCTGCTTCTTGCTACTGCCACTCTACGTATTCGCAACCCCACTGCTAAAGCTCCTAGGACAGCCGGACGACGTGGCGGAGCAAGCCGGGCTGGTGGCCATATGGTTAATCCCACTCCACTTCAACTTCGCGTTCGTGTTTCCGGTGCAGAGGTTTTTGCAGAGCCAGCTGAGGACGATGGTGTTGGCGTGGGTTTCGTTGGTGGTTCTGTTGATTCACGTGGGAATTAGTTGGGTTTTCGTATACTGGTTGGATTTTGGAGTGGTGGGCGCCGCCGTGACTTTGGATATTTCGTGGTGGCTTAACTTTTTTGGGCTGTTTGGGTACGTTTGTTGGGGTGGGTGTCCGGATACTTGGACTGGTTTCTCTATGGAGGCTTTTTCGGGACTTTGGGAGTTTGTCAAGCTCTCTGCTGCCTCTGGTGTCATGCTTTGGTAACCTCTTTTCTCCCTTTTTCTCTACAGATAAATTTTATTTTTTTTAAACCGAGAAAACTTACATTATAAGCGCAAAACATTAGAAAAGATATTACCAGACCGAAACACAAATCAACAAAATAAAACAAAATAGAAAAGCCGCTCAACAACGATTTCGAACGCAACTTCCTATCGCCTAAATAGGTGACTAAGGACCACCCGCTCCGTGTCTTCACTATCCATTGTCTTGGACCACAAAACAGATAAATATTCAATTGTCTTGGACCACAGTAACTTGCTTTTTTGAGTCATTCCAACATCATACACTTATCTAGAGTCCATGCATTTAGTTACGAATTCACAAGAATATTTGGGGCTTCGCGAGTAGTGTCTTATCAGATAGAAAAGCAAAAAAACGTGTCGTGCCGGATAAAGTCCACCACCGCATTATTTTGTGGAAACCATAAAGTCCGGGCTCCACATCAACTTTGACTGTTTGGTAGCCGGGCTGAGTGGGTGTTCCACTATAAAAAAAACTGTTTTTTCGAAACACTAAGACAAGTGATTCTTCCATAACACATCGCATAAAAAATCGTAAAAAATCAATTTTTTCAATAAATTGGGTTAGTGGAACACCCCTTGAATACTGTACTCCCTCCGTCCCTTTTTAAATGACCACTTTCACTTTTTGACTTTATTTTTAAATTGTCTATAACTTTCAATCTATAATATATTATGTACTTTTGAAAAAATTGTATTTTAGAACTCATTGATTTCTATAAAACAATATCCATATTGCATATTTTATGTAATATAGATTGAAAATTATAAACAACTTTCGAATCCAGCTGGAATAGTAACATCATCACTTAAATAGGGACGGAGGGAGTATTGTTTATACTTTTTTGTTTTGTCAACTTTTTTCCGTTTCTTAGTTAAAGAAAAATTATGTCTCGGTTCCATCTCATTATGCATTTTTTTAACAAGTCACGAAGAAACAACGCTGGAATTTTTCCTAGCGGACTTTTTGATTTTTAAGCTTTTTGAGTTATTATACTCATGAAGTATCTCCTAAAACGCTAAAAAAACAGAAAACCAAAAATTCACTTGGTGAAATGGGACCTTGATAGAAAAAGAACAGAAAAAGAGGAGTATAAATGCACTGAGAATGAAAATAACATAAAGCTGGACTTCTAGATGTTGTGTGATGCATTAAACTCAGCTGACTTTGTGCTCGGATGCCGACAATGTTGAGCTTGATTAGTGGAAGTGAGGTTCATTTCTTGACTCAATATTCAACCAGAATAAAGTGAGTTAGAGATGTAAGAATAATTAAGGATTAGAAAATGAAGAGAACAAAGTAATCAAGAAGGTGAAGAAGAGAGCACGAATATAATGCACGAAAAATACTAAGGCAGTGGCATGGCAAGAGCATGGTAAAACACGAGTATGGAACAAGTAGGGTTGGTCATTTCCTCCGACCCGTTCTCCGATCCGAACGGATCGGCAATATGAAGATCTGTTTGGAGATTGGATAGGATATGGAGATTTTTTTTTGAAAATGTTTGGGGATTGGGTAGGGGGTGGAGATAGGCATGTCTCCGCCCCAAATCCGCTCCGAATCCGTTCCTCGATCCATCCCCGCCCCACTCCTCCCCGTCCCCGATCCGCCCCGTCCCCGAATATAAGGGTCTATTCATGAGTTATGAAACCTTTGGGTCTAACTAAATTTTCTCCAAACACATAGGGTCACACTAAATTTTCTCCTAACATTTTATTGATAATTGACCTTTGTAATACAATAAATGTGATTAAATAAAAAATGCATCACTATAATTTGAATACATCCCAACTAGGTTGACAGCTACTCAACTATCAATCATATGCATTCCTTAAAATAAACACAAAAAATGCAAAATAAAAACAACATTTTTCCAATCGAGCCGTTCATTTTGTTGTTCCTATTGACGAAATCAATTATGTAAAGTTTTTTCTCGATTGAGTTTACTTTTCGTACTTTACTTTATCTTAGTGCTTCATATGAAGTTGAAGATCACACTACTTAAATACTCTTTTATGCTATATTGCTTGTGGTTCCTTTAGTTTTCAAATTAGAAATCCAGTTGATACTTGATACAACTTGAATTGAAGCTGGCAAACACTTACGCTTACACATGAATACCGTGCCGTGTCGGGCCGTGCCAATGACAAACGTGTCGTGCTCGTGCCGGCCTGGCCCGTTCGACACCTCTACTTGTAACTTGATTTTAGCATTTAATTTGTAATTGAAATTCTAGATTTCTAATAATCTTTTTATTTTTATTTTTAAATGATCGGATCCCCGAATCCCCATGGGGATCCCCGTTCCCCATTTGGAGTGGGGATGGAGGATGAAAGTAAAGACCCGTTGGGGATCGGGTAGGGGATGGATATGGAGAAGAGGTTTGGGGATTGGGGGGTGGAGATGGTACTCTCCGGCCCCGATCCGTCCCCATGCCCATCCCTAGGAACAAGCATGATAGTGCAGGTGTACGTTAAAGTGATTTTTATTCTTTTTTATAATTAATGCTAGTTTTGAATCACGGCTCTTCTAGTACTTCTTTATAATCACAAACATATGATTTAAGATGGCCAATTCAAAAATTACAACATTGAAGTGTAATTTCGAGAGAATGTTCAAGGCGGGTGGTGGTGGGGAGAGGTGGAGAGAGAAGGGGGAGGCGGTGGACGAGAGAGAGAGAGAGAGAGAGAGAGAGAGAGAGAGATTTTGAGGGTTTTTTTTGTTTTGTTTTTTTTGTTTTGTTTCAATAGACTCAACAGGTAGGACCCAGCACCACGGTGGCCTGCCATGCTAACGGTTTGGTTGGGATGTGGTTGGTTGGCTGTAACCCTAGCATTGTTGCTCTTTTTGGCTGTGTTTGGCTTGTAGTTTTAGTTTAGTTTTGATGATGTAAACATGTGTAATGAGTGGAGAGTGATAGAGAGAGAAATGAGGAAAATGATGATGTCAATAAAACTAAAACCTCAAACCGAACAAGGCTTTTATCTTTACACGCTGTTTTTCATCATAGCTTATCGATGTGGATTTACTCTATTGCCCTTCCTGTGTGAAAAGCAATCATATGACAAAGTAATAGCGTAATCATATGACAAAGTAATAGCGTAAATTTGAATGAACAAGGATAAGAAAGAGAGTGCTACTGGTAAACAAAAGGAATGAAAAAAAAAAAAAATGCATTTCCGAAGTACCAAAAAAAAAAAAAAGGAATGAAAAAAGCACTACGTACCCATTCCATAAATGTTAAAGTACAATATTTTTTTTATAACATTTCTTATTTTTATCTATTATCTCATGAACCGGTCGTGGGCCCATAGGCCCACACCGATTTCGTTATTTGATTTGAACAGTTCATTTTGTTCGTCTCGTCTAGTGCTTAGTCCCTGCAAAAATTTAGGTCAATCAAACATTAGTAACCATGTTTGAAAATGCCTTTTTCTTGTAAAAAAATAAAAATTTAAAAACAACTGTAGGTGATTGTATTTAAATGCTACAGTTGTTTTTTAACTCCCTTTTTTTTTTTCAAGAAAAATGCATTCTGAAAATATAGTTACCAATTTCAATAAACTTGAATTTTTAAAATTTTTAGCTTTTTACAAAGACTACGTACTTGCACGGCGAGACGAATAAAATAAACGGTTCAGGGCGAATAAAGGGAACCTAGTCTCCATAACTAGTGGGCAGCACCCTTGTCCCCTACAAGTCTTTTCTGTCTCCCTCAATGTTTATCTTTATTTCACTCCTTCCTAAGAGCATTCTCATCAGACTCAACAAAAATTTGGCCAAATTTAACCTCAAAAACACCTTTTATAAATTAACAAGTCACTTTTTCAAAAACTCACAAAATCAGACTCTTTACTCAAGAAGTCAGGAGAGAGAATTGCTTTAACCTGTGAATAGTGCCTCAAAGAATTTACCGAGTTACTGTAGCTAAGTTATAACTTTTGCAGATTTACAAAAAAATTGTTGAGTCTTATTTTGTGGAGTTTTTCCCCTTTCACTCAACAACTTAGCCATCAGAGGGATTTGCCTCCCCTGAGGAGGATGCTCTAATAATATCTCGTCTTTTTTGGATTGTCATCAATTCCACTAACTATGTGCACATTCAATCATTGATCTTACAGTTTGGAGAATTGGTACTACAGAATATTGATATTGATGACCGGGAATCTAAAAGATGCTACTATAGCTGTGGATGCATTGTCTGTATGGTATGTGATTTTTTTTTTCCCCCGTTTCATTTCAATTCTCTGTTGAAAAAGGATCCAAGAGAAAACAAAAGTGGCGTTTCGACAAAATTAACTCTTTTCTTAGAGAATAATCGATTATATTGGTTTAATTGACTATTTAAATTTGTTTTCTCAATTCAAAAAAAGAAAAAGAAAAAAAGATTTTGTCTTTCGCATTATATGCTGATCGGTTGATTTATGGTAATAAGGATTTTCTGAATGTATTCGGCTTTGTTTTGACAGTATGGGCATTAATGGCTGGGAATTGATGATTCCTTTAGCTTTCTTCGCCGGAACAGGGTATGGTCTTCACACCTACTTATTTTCTTATAATCTGATTGCCTGAAGGGAATAATTGGCAATGTTAACGACCAATAAATGAGATAGCAATTTAATAAACATTGATTTGTTGAAATGGACGGTGTAGATGTGTGCATTATACGCATGCCTGCATCTCATGTCTTTTAGGAAAATAGAAAGCTAACCCCACGTTAGTTTAATTATTTCGTAATTTTTACATATGTTAGAAGGAGAATTAGAGGAAGAAATTGCATCCCATATAGTGGCGACTCACAAACAGGGCCGGCCCCGAGGTGAAGTCTGGAAGGTGATCACTGCCTAGAATGACTGCAATTTTTTTAATCAGGATAGGGATATTTGTCAATCGCGCATAAGAAAAATGCTACCCACCGGCATCACCGTTATAAATGTATTGACACCTATGGAATTTGTATTGAAATCATAACTTATTTGGCAATATATGCTTATTATCTGTCGTTAAATGGGTGGTGATTAGCAAGACCCATGTCATAAACATTGTTTATGATAATGTACGCGCAGGACCGGCCCAGGGGTAAGCCCAGCAAGCCTCCGGGCTTGGGCAACCCCCTGGGCCAGGGCAATCAAAAAAAAAAACAAATCGAAAAATAAGTTTCCAAAGCCAACCCAAGAAGTACTCTTTGGCGCGTTGGTCGCCTGACGGTGTTAAGGTTCCACACGTATTGGATGGGATGGGTTCGACTCCCAGTGTGTCCCCCTAGTTTCTATTCTGTTCTCTTTTAGACAGTTCTTTATTTGTTTTTTGAGCAGTCCTCTATTCTTTTTTCCTCCTTTCTTCTTCTTGTTTTTTTTTTTTTTTTTTTGGCTTTATTTTTTTCTCCAACAAGTCTGGAACCACTCCAAATAGGTGTGTATTGTAGTCATTCAAAAACAAAACCCCAATGGTTGAAAATTGCAAAAAAAAATTCGATCGAGCTAACACAATTTATGAATTTTTTCACACAAACCATAGTTAAATATGAGAGTACTATATTATTTTCTTCAAAAAAAAAAAACTCTTAGAATTATATATTTTTGTGTTTATCTTCTATAGTTTTATCCTTTGAGTTTGTAATTTTGTAATTTTCTAAAAAGAACTCTTGAAGACGTTGGGAGCCCAAAATTTCATGCAATTCAAAGTAAAGAACAATGTAACCTTGATTCTTTTTTTTTATTTTTAATTGTACGTTTTTTTCTTTATTTTATTTTTATAACTTAACATTAAGTGGGCAACCCAATTAGGAGTCGGGCTTGGGCAACCCAAACCTTAGGGCCGGCCCTACGTACGCGACCAAAAGAAGGTGTAACATAACTTAATTCACTGGGAATACTCAGAAATGAATTTAAGAAATGTGCTGAGTAGGGAGGGGATCCACACTAATTTAGGAAGAGTAGGGTTTTAGATGCCCAAAATGGAATGGGGCTGTATACACACTACACCCCTGTAGTGAGTAATTACGGCCGTCATTCGGCAATCAACGGTCCCGATTAAATTCAATTATCTTACATGTAAGACACTTATTTTTATGTATGATAATCTAGACCGTTGATTGCCGAACGGACGGCCGTAATTGCTCATTATAGGGGTGTAGTGAGCTTACTCACTATAGGCTCCCTGAATCTGTCCAAAATTAAAGCTAGTTGTTTAAGTAAATATTACATACAAAAAAGTTGTTTTTCTAAACATATATTATGATGAAATTTACAGAGTAAGGGTTGCAAATGAGCTAGGTGCAGGGAATGGAAAAGCAGCTAGATTTGCAGCAATAGTATCCGTGGTGCAATCCGCCATCATCGGCTTATTCTTCTGCGCCCTGATAATGCTATTACACCACCAGATTGCGATGATCTTCACATCTAGCGACGATGTCCTTGAAGCAGTTGACAGTCTTTCGTTACTCTTGGCTATCACCATTCTTCTTAACAGTGTCCAACCAATCCTTTCAGGTAGAAAGCCTATGCTTAAAAGATAAAACTATTTTGTTTCAACAGTTTTTACTTCTTTAAGTTTGCGTATTTTATTGTTGCAGGGGTGGCTGTCGGATCTGGATGGCAGTCGAAGGTCGCGTATTTAAATTTGGGATGCTACTACCTTGTTGGGGTTCCCCTTGGAGTAGTTTTGGGTTGGGTTTTTGACTTGGGAGTTCGGGTATGTTTGTTCTTCCTCCTCTTTTTGCTTCAATATCTTGACTTTCCTGCAAGAAAAAAAAAAACCCTAATCGAAGGCGAAATGACGATGAAATTACATTCGATGCACTTATAATGCATTTATCATTTTTATTTTGTACTGCATTTGGATAAATTTTAGGGTATCTGGGGAGGGATGATCTTCGGTGGAACGGCGGTGCAAACTGTAATACTAGCCATAATAACAATGATGTGCAATTGGGAAAAGGAGGTAAATTGTATACTCATTGAAATTCAAATCGTTATATAACTATTTTGTATGTGTACAGATCTTCAACTCTTTTTTCCTCCTAATGGGTGAAATGCATGCAGGCTGAGAAAGCTACTATGCATGTCCAGAAGTGGTCAACTCCCCCCAATCCAGATGGTGAATCATAGCTTTACCACGAGATCATATAATTTACCACTTGATCGATCCGGGTTCGATACTGGAAAGATGGGACATTTTTTTGTTTGTTTCTCCTGTTATTTTTTATTTTTTATTTTATGCTAATTAAAGCTCTTTAAGAAATGATAGTGGAAGACCTAGTTACAGACGAATTGACATTAGTTTCTACCGAAATAAGGCAGCAGTTGGGTCAATTGTGTGGAGAATTTAGAAAAGCAAGAAAGATGTTTTCAACAATAAAATATGGAGACCGGATGCGGCATGTAGCGAGGCAATTTTTGAGGCCACTGAATTCTTGAGGGCTGTCAAAGTCCCACACGGGAATAGAGGAGTAACACAAGGAGCACATGTAGCGGAGCAGACAAGGTGGGAGAAACCTTTGAGTGGATGGGTTAAAATTAATTTGGCAGAGGGTTAGACAAAAGAACTAAGACAAGTGGTTTGGTAATTGTAATCGGAAATACTCACTATAGCAAATCAAGGAATTCCGAAAAATGCCAGGAAAGGTACCAAAAACGCAGGAAAATGTAATTCCCGGCGTTTTAACAAGTGTCCCCGATATCGCTGCCGAGAAGTGTTCCCGGCGTTTGCTAAAACCCCGGAATTGATTTTCCGGTAAACTAAAATCCGGCGCCGATGACCCTATTGCCGGCGTTTAACAAAATGCCGGGAATATTACTGGCATTTTTAAAAACCACGGGAATGGTTATAATTAACGACGAAAATTATGCAATTTGACCCCATTTATTGCTGGCGTTTTCAAAAATCCCGGGAATGGTTGTAATTAACGCCGAAAAATACTTCAATTTGACCCTATTTCCGGCGTTTGTTTGGAATAGCTTTTTCCCACCAGAATTTTTTTCCCCTCCAGAATTTCCCCCCCTCAATTTCTCTCCTATTTAGCCAGCAATTCCCTTAATTTCTCTCCTACTTAGCCAACTATTTACATCCAAGATAGTATCCATGGCATTAAAACATCTCAAATACATTCGCCATAAGTTCACAAATAGCCAAATATACGTTCCGACATATTCAATACCACCATAGAGTCGAACATAAATCACATAACATAATATCTTCAAACATCTAGCCACTACATCAACCCATAAACATTTCTCAAAAGCCATTACACATTAATTGTGCATTTCTTCCGAAATGAAGCCAACAAACCATAAGATACGACATAAAACACTACATAGAGTACCAACTAGTTTCTACGGAGATCTTCAACGTGGATAAACCTGAAATCAAACGTCACAACCAAATTTAGAGTGCATCATTTGTATTAAGAAGTTCAAAGGTCTAGAATTTTATGCATACCATGGATTGTGTTTGTACCATATTTGGACCACTCCTATCAAGGAGATCCGTCCAAATAGTGAGAAGATTCGTCCAAATAGTTAGGAGACATCATCAATATCTTCTGCCATATCCGCACGATATCTCTTGACATGTGGCGACGATATCTCCTGACATGAATATCTCCTAAGACGTGGCGACGATGTCTCCTAGTACGGATATCTCCTGACACGTGGCGATATGTGTGTGCATCTGTAATTATTTCAAATGCATGAAGCTTAAATCAAGGAAAGTGGGTGGTTGTTGCCACGTGGGATAAATCCCTCCAAGGAATTAGTTACCACTTTTTATGGGAAGTGGTTAGTAAACTGATTCCTAGATTTCAAGAGATACGGCTGAGGATATGGAAAGTGGTCCCACTTTTTCCATATGTGGGTAGTTATAAAAGTGGTGGGCACTTGGCGGCCTAAGATTTAATTTTAGGAGCAGTTAAAAGGGGTTTAAATGAGTCAAAGGGACACATGGCAGCTTGTGAAGACTTCTGAAGAAAGTGGGCACTTACTGGGTCCGAAATCTCCTGAACCATTCATAGGCAAATGATGCCTATAAATACAAGTCATTGTGCAACATTACAAAGGTCCACACACCAAAAGCTCACATCAGCATTGTAATTGTTTTCCTAACTATCTAGTTAGTCGATTGTTATTCCCTCAATCATGTCTATCACCTCTCATCTCCTATCTTTCTCTTCTTTCTCCTCTTTCTTCTCTATGTAATCTTCTTTTATTTTTTGTTGTTGAAGTCCTTGTTCAAGGCATTCGAACCTTTGTAACTTAGTTCCTCTTGCTTAAGTTATCACTGTTGCTTGAAAATAGTTTATTCAGATTTTAGGCGCTTTTCTTTACTATTCTTCTGGAGATCTCCTATCTCCTGGCACGCCCGCTTTCTCACAACACCATTTGGTGTTGACATTAACAATTCTCCTGTCCCTGGAGAATTTCGTGTCAACAGATTGTCAACAATTACTTTGAATTACGGAGCTCAATTTGATCCTTTCTGCTCCTTCTTTTCTGTTTTGAGATTGACTAAAATGAAGAGGAAACTTAAAATCAAGGACAATTAATAACATAGGTTGCTCAAAATTTTTCAAATAAGAACCGCAAATACGAACTTAAGCTACTAAACTTTATTTCCAGAATCTAAAAGATCAATATCTCAGCTCAATTGGAGAAAATCCAGCATATAAAGTGTAATTTTAGCATCTATTAACCAAGTTTCAACACTTACAAAGACAATTACAACAGTTTTAGGCATCTATTTAAACATTTATATCCCAATTCCTTGTGATGGTACAACATTCAGCATTCATAAACATAATATTCGAGCTCATACCAAGAAATCCTGCATACAAAGTGTATTTCACCATAATATTCGAGCTCTTAGATTGCTCCAAAGTATCGAATTAGTCTAGTTTCACAAGAATCATATCTTGGTGATGATATTCATCTTATTGAAAAAACCTATATTGCTAGCAATCGAATAATTAAGCAATAATAGGAATTAAAAAACAATAAACGATGAACACAACGATATACGTGGAAAACCCCTCAAAAAGGGTAAAAACCACGGGAGGAAATCAATCCACTAAAAGTAATTAAACATTGTGCAGTTACAAAACGATCTCAATTAAACACAATCGTGAATCCTCACCGATTGACCAAAGATCGTGTTGCCGAATCCACGTACACCGCACCAAGTGGTTGATTGCCGAATGCCTTGAATCCTCAAGTCCTCCGAGATACTTCTGGAATCCACCGGAAGAATGATCCAATTTGTTGAATCGAGAGATAGACAAACTTCTTGGAGTTAATCGAAAAGCTCAGCGCTCATAATGACCATGTGTACTCCAAGACTCAAATTTAAAACTCAGCCGTGTATAAGGTCTCTCAATATCTTTTTTTTTTTCACAACCTAAAGCTGCCGAAAGATAATAAATAAATACTTGACAAAGCTTTAACAAATGTCCAAAGTTTCCAATCCAAGAGAAATCTCTTTCACTGCCTATTCCATGGTTTAAAATTGCCACAATTCCATCCTTATTAAGAAGCACCGCCCACGTTTGTAATATTCGAAAATATAGTCTTTCCTTGTTGCAGTAGCATTCCCCCAATAGTAAAGAAACTTTCCAATTTGATTTGACCGAATATCAATCTTGTGCAAATCCTTCCAAAAACTCCACCTAAGGATCTTCACCTATCAATTACAAAATATTTGATTTCCTCCACTTCCTAAACAGACACTTCTAAAAATAGAAAAAAATAAATTACAACTCGATAATTAGGGATACAATAAATGTGTGATTTGTCGTGGAATTGCCAATAAAATAAGGTCGTGGCCTATGGTTCTAACAATCTCCCCCTTTGGCACTTCCATGACAAAACATACTAACAAGAAGAACCTATCCCATAACAGATTATAGTCACAACCTACGAAACTGCATAAACACTAAATACACAATCTGTTAATCAATAAATTACTCCCCCTTTTTGTCACGGAAGGACAAAGGTAGAGTTACTTAACAATTTGCACCATTAACAAAGCAAATAGGAAGCAAGATGGCATAAAGAATAAAAGGACCAGTGGAAAAAAAAATGCCTTTCTTGGTAGATTGTTTCCAATTATCAAAAGAACTAAATATTGTAAAGAAGGAAAATATATGAACAGAAAACCATAAAACAAAGAAAGAACATACCGTGCTGTTAGATTGTTTCCTGTTGGAAAGATTACAAAAAAAACATTGACTTTCTTTGTTGATAGTTCCCATATCTCAATTAAAGAAAAAAATGAAAAACAAGGAAATAAGATAGTAGAAAAGAAACTACACCTTTTTAGCCACGGCTGTTTCCTCTTTCTTTTTCCGTTTCTTTTTTTAAAGAAAACTAAAAACACATGCAACATGAGAATATGCAAGGGAAAAAAAAAACCAGTGGAAATGCTGGAGAAAAAAGGCTTAAGCAAATATTAAAGCTCTAGTTGGAGGAAAAAACAAAACAGTGGAGGTGCTCAACGCCATGCTTAAGCATAAATCAAAGACGGTCAAGCATTTTTCTGAGAGAGAAAAAAAACTTTAGAAATATGGTCCGACAAGGCCTCGAAATAAATTGAATATCAAAATCACATAGCACATCATCAAATTGACTTAGGTAGAAGCATGTGGCTATGGGGCTTGAGTTACAAAATATAATTGACATGCCTACGCAAATCAAATAAATTCAATCGAGGATCCATTGAAGAGTTGAAAGTACCATGACACATAAAACTTCTGACCTTGGTGAGTGTGTGTCACACATCATTGGAAATTAAGATCACCATCCAAGTATCTGAAAAAAATTTCTTGTACCATTGGACTGTCACGCACTCTCCCCCTCACAAAGTCAAACCAAGCACCCATTGATACTAATCATGTCCCAAAAAAAAGCAACTCCCCCTCAACTGAATACTTAATATTAGATAGAATTTCATAATCGTGTTTTTGCTTTTACCCCATTGCTGTTTGACGCGAAAATTTGGAGTAAGAGTACCTCACACCCAATACCCGGTTACTAAGCAAATGGTCCAATCACGAATGCTTTAATTCTCTTTTACCCCACTACTGTTTGACGCGAATATTCGGACTGGATAGAGCCGAATGATCCGGTTACTAGGCAAGTGGTCCAATACAGATGTCTTCACGAGGTCTATCCACTTTTGACGCGAACGCTTAAGGGGAGAGTACCTCACCCCAATTGCCCGGTTACTCAATGAACGCCCGGATAAACATTTATCTCACCCACAACTAGGTATATATATTATTTTTATTGCTCTTGCACATAAAGACATATAACAACGTATCCAGATATGAGGCCAAAAACGGTCAATCGCCTAGGAAAAATACGAGACATATCCAGGTGCATGAGAATCAAACTTTCCTTGTCAAGTAATCTCTTTAACTATGATGTGTAGAAGTGTAGAGGGGGTAGTCACAGAGACATGTGCCATGACACATTTAATTCCCAAATACGACGCACGAAAAAAAAATAAATAATATGCTCATGCACCATCAAAGATATTTTGACACTCAAACCCCACAACATCAAGTTCAAACCGTAAGGCATCCACAATGTGACAAGGATAATGTGCGTAGATATTTTCTAAAGTAAAAAGAGATTGCCAAAAGAAAAACTAAATAAAAAAATCACACAGCAGACAAAAAAAAAAATATTGAGAAATAATCAATCTATAAATTTTTAAAGAATTTTAGAATATTTGAATGTTTTTAGATTTTCATAAGAAAATACATACTAATGAAAAACCAATAGATTGATAAAACTAGACAATAAAAAAAAATTCATAGCACTAGGGATAAGATAAGCAGAGTGACCAACCTAGACTATGGAAACTAGATGAAGCCTTAAAAAGCAAGGTCAACTACTCCAAATGATCCTGTGTCATTTAGAGTGTTGGTATATATATCTGCTCGATGTTTCAAGTCCGACTTCCTCACCCATATAAGTCTAGTTTTTACCTTTTCAAAATTTTCAACATTTTTGCACAAACGATTAGGATTAACATTCAAATTTTTTCCGTGTGAACTCATCCTATATCTCGGTTTTTGGGTTCTACCCCCATAATTATTAACACTGTAATATTGGGAAGAGGCATTAGGGTTCTCATAAAGTTTTCTGCAATTAGGTCGCGTATGACCCTTCACTCCACAAAAATGACAGATAGGGATAAACTTGACATTATCATGATAATATGCTAAGTGCGTGTATGTAGTATTTGTTGTATGCAACTTCCTACAATGAGGCCTAGTGTGTCCTTTGACTTGACAGTAATGACATGTAGGAACGAATTTATCTAATTTAGCCTTTTTAATATTAGGAGTCTTTTCAATCACGTCATCGATAGTATTTATAGTGTGGAATTTCGATATTACCTTTTTTGATTGCAACTCATTCGCCTTACCTTCGAGTGCTTTTGAGGGTGAAGCTTCATAAAATCCAAGCCCTGTTTTGTCACTTGCCGGTCTTTGTCTGCTGAGAATGTCATCCAGTATCTTTGACCCTGTATTTAACCGCTCAAGCAAAACATTAGCATTATCAAGTTCAGTTTTCAACATATCTATTCTCCCTTCTGCGACACAGTTTAGTTCAGTCAAGACCCTGTTCTTTTCTCGAATACTTTCAATTTCCTTATTTAGCTTGTTTTTCTCACTAGTGACGCTGCTCAGTAACTCTTGCAGCTCTTCTACTTCCCTTTTAGCTATTATTGACTCTGAGTTAGAAATTTTAAATTTTTCCACCAACCTCAAATTAGTCTCACTAATTTTCACACTTTCCTTATACAACATATCATATGAATCTTTTAACTCATCAAAACTCAGGACCTCGACACTTCCCTCATCCTCACTCTCATCAGTGGATTCATGTTCGCTACTATTTGACTGAAGTGAAACCCCAAAAGCCATAAAATTTTCGTGGTCTGCTTGTTCTTCCACATCATTTTCAGATTCGCTATCGTCGTCCCATGTTATGTTGGCCTTAAAATTAGTCTTCTTTTTCAATATGTTTATGCATTCATTAGCCAGATGACCATAACCCTGACACTCATAACATTTAGGGCCCGCAGGAGGACCTTTTATCCCTTTCTTTTCTCCACTACTTGAAGACTCACTCTTTCCTTTGGTTCCAGATTTCTTATTCCCATCACTAATAATCTTTTTCTTTTTGAAAATTTGTTTGAATTTTTTGGCAAACAAAGCCATGGCTTCAAAATCATATTCCTCATCACAATCTGAATCTCTAGACTCGGTTTGAGAACTTGCAAAAGCAATCGATTTAGCCGAAGTTTTAATTTTTGATTTCTGAGACTCAGGTTGTAACATATCCGCTTCATAAGTTTGGAGGAGACCTACCACTTCTTCCACGGATTTATCCTTAAGTTTACGTTTACCCTCAAGCATAGTGACCTTTGTCTTAAACCGTTCTGGCAAGGATCTCAAAATTTTCTTAATAACTCTAAAAGGAGGGATAGGTTCACCGAGAGTTTCGCAACTATTAACAATAGAGATCAATTTAGAGTAGAATTGATTAAATGTTTCATCTTCTTGCATTCTAATAACTTCGAATTCAGTAGTGAGCCTTTGTAACTTAGATTGTTTGACTACATCTGTACCTTCATGACAAGTAACTAAAATATCCCACGCATCTTTAGCAATTTCACAATTAGCAATTTTACGGTGTTCCATCACATCAACAGCACTAAATAAAATATCTAAGGCACGATTATTTGCTTGTAATTCTGCCTTTTCTGTGGGAGATAGCTCAGTAATGAGTTTAGGGACCTGTTTTTCTTCTACGGTTTTTGTGGGATAACTATATCCTCTAACGCAAGAATTCCATATTTCCTCGTCCACGGACCTCATGGTAGCTTTTATTCTCGATTTCCAGTAGTCAAAGTTTTCATTATCCAAGATAGGTGTGCGACTAGATATATGAGTCATGATTGTGTTCACTGTTGCTAAGGATCCCCTCTAAGAAAAAAATCCTAATATAATGAGCGACCCGCTCTGATACCAATTGAAAAAACCTATATTGCTAGCAATCGAATAATTAAGCAATAATAGGAATTAAAAAACAATAAACGATGAACACAACGATATACGTGGAAAACCCCTTAAAAAGGGTAAAAACCACGGGAGGAAATCAATCCACTAAAAGTAATTAAACATTGTGCAGTTACAAAACGATCTCAATTAAACACAATCGTGAATCCTCACCGATTGACCAAAGACCGTGTTGCCGAATCCACGTACACCGCACCAAGTGGTTGATTGCCGAATGCCTTGAATCCTCAAGTCCTCCGAGATACTTCTGGAATCCACCGGAAGAATGATCCAATTTGTTGAATCGAGAGATAGACAAACTTCTTGGAGTTAATCGAAAAGCTCAGCGCTCATAATGACCATGTGTACTCCAAGACTCAAATTTAAAACTCAGCCGTGTATAAGGTCTCTCAATATCTTTTTTTTTCCACAACCTAAAGCTGCCGAAAGATAATAAATAAATACTTGACAAAGCTTTAACAAATGTCCAAAGTTTCCAATCCAAGAGAAATCTCTTTCACTGCCTATTCCATGGTTTAAAATTGCCACAATTCCATCCTTATTAAGAAGCACCGCCCACGTTTGTAATATTCGAAAATATAGTCTTTCCTTGTTGCAGTAGCATTCCCCCAATAGTAAAGAAACTTTCCAATTTGATTTGACCGAATATCAATCTTGTGCAAATCCTTCCAAAAACTCCACCTAAGGATCTTCACCTATCAATTACAAAATATTTGATTTCCTCCACTTCCTAAACAGACACTTCTAAAAATAGAAAAAAATAAATTACAACTCGATAAATAGGGATACAATAAATGTGTGATTTGTCGTGGAATTGCCAATAAAATAAGGTCGTGGCCTATGGTTCTAACACATCTCAACAAATAAACAACTGATTCTTTCTATTCTTTTCCTAAACCCAAACATTATTGTCACTGTTGAGACCAAGACAAAGGTCACATCATCCTCTCAGCAATGGTCACAATTAAAACTTGAGCACCATTAAAACTTGGAAGATGCTACGGGTACAGAGAGATTTGCACAGAAAATGCACAGAGCGCTCTCGGGGATCCACTTTTGGGTCTCACACGAGTGATCTGAATCGTTCATTATTCTTAGAACATTTTTCCGAGGGGCCCCTCAAAATTTCAGCTCAATCGGACGGTTAGAATTGCTTGAACCAAAGTTCTAAGAATAATGAACGGTTCGGATCACTCGTGTGGGACCCAAAAGTGGGTCCCCGAGAGCGCTCTGTGCATTTTCTGTGCAAATCTCTCTGTACCTGTAGGTTTTTCCTTAAAACTTTCACGAGTACCCTAGCGCCAGTGCACCGCCAAGAATTGATATTAAACGAGTAATTAGCTATCAAATTCACTATCTTTACTATAGACACCCATTTTTTATTATTCGTGAAATCTAAGTAGGAGTCTGGATGTGTCTCCTATAATGAAAATTATTAATGACGTCCCGAAACTTATTTTTATTTAATTAATGCTTCGATTAATCGGATTTTTGCATATTTAAACCTTCAAGCCCACTTCGGCATCTCCAAACCCAACAACTATTCATAAGCCCACCTATAAACCAAGGCCCAAGAGAAGCCCAAAATAAGCCCAAACAAAGTCCAAGATTTGGCCCAGATTAAAAAATGGTGGTCAGCTACTTTATCTTTACAAAACATGTTGGCCAGCAGCTTTATCTTCAGTAAAAATGGCGGCCAACGACTTTATCTTCAGGGAAAATGGTGGCCAACAACTTTGACTGAGATAAACATGGTGGCCACCATCGTTTTTCCAGAACACGAACAACTCCTACAAATCAGGAATGAGCTGAGTACGGTGCTTTCAATGGTTTTCGCCAACCAATTCTTGTTGAAAATTGAAGTGAGAAAGTTTCTCATAATTTTATAAATAGGACAAAATTCAAGGATAAAAAGACAAACAAAAAAAAATTCAACATCAAGTCTCTCTAAAAAATTCATCAGAAAAAGCTTAGATTTTAAACCCCATTCCAGCATTCCAAGTCCTGTCCTTGGAATTCATCTTTTTCCAGTGCCAAACTTCTTCTCCTAAATTAGGCATGAAGTTCCCATAAGCCGTAAGTCCATATTGACAAAAGTCAAAGGTTTGATTCCTATAAACCAAGAAAATCCAAAAAATATTTATCGTTTCCCTCCTTTCAAATTACCCGAATTCTTTCTTTAATCTAATTTTTCTAAGCATTAGTTAATTAAAGTGCTTTTCGCGGCTTACCGAGTTATACTCGCCGATTTCGTAGTTTTGAGGAGAGCATCCGGACGTTGATCCAAGAAGTTCAGTATTTGCCTATTTTATCGTTTTTGGTAATATTTCTTTCTCTAAATCTAGCTTCATGTATCGTTAATTTTATTTATTTTTCCTTGGTCCATTTCCCGTATTTGTCTAAATTAATTTGAAACTTCTTTTAAAATCCCATAAATAATAAGTAGAGACTAATCATTTTGATTAAGCGGGATGGGTGCATTTTTCAAATAAAACCTTCCTATCACGTAACTTAGCTCCCGAACCAAGATCACTCTGGTTACAAAACAAAACACACTCAGACTTTCTTCCCTCCCATCTTCGCCGATCTGCTCCCCTCCTCTCTCTTCGCCGATCTGCTCTCTCTCTCTCTCTCTCTCTCTCCTTGGCACACTGATTTTTCCGTCCCACTAGTTTCTAGGGTTTGAAATTGGGGATTTTAGAAATCCCCTCTCCTCTTTGATTTTCATGTGGCGGCTGAGGTGGTGATTGGCGACGACGAGTGGTGGTTGGCGATGACAGTAAGAGGCCAGGGTAACTGTAGTACACGGGTGTTGGTGGCTTCCAATTCTTCTGCTGACATCAAAGGCATGGGCATGACCTTCATTGATTTCACTTAGGTCCTGAACCAAGATCACTCTGGTTACGATTGAAAGGTAGTCTCGAATTTTGTACGTTGAATTCGATTGCTTGGTTAACCTTATAATCAAGTGGCGACTCTAACGAATGCGTGCACTTCTACAAAAAGGTATAAAGATCACGTTCAAAATAAAGAAAGATCTCAGTTTTTTTTGAAAACGTAATAAAAAAATAAGAGTTAGATTTTTTATCACGGTTAAGTACATAAACCGAGATGAAATACAGTTTTAATCTCGGTCATGTAAAAAGTGTGATTGTAAGTAAGAACTTTAATCTCAGTCATTTAAAAAGTGTGATTGTAAGTAAGATGAGATAATTTCATTTTTATTTTTAATCACGTTTTATATATGACCGAGATTAAAACTGTATTTCATCTCGGTTTAAGTACTCAACCGTGATAAAAAAATCTAACTCTTATTTTTTTTGTCACGTTTTTACAAAAACTGAGATCTTTCTTATTTTTTGTCTTGCTAAAGAAAGCTCAGAATGTGAGAATATTGGAGAACGGTTGGAAGTAAAATTTTATGCGGAGAACAGTTTCAATTGATTAAAATTATTGAGTTGGAGGATCACAATTGTGTTGAGAAAGAAAATAGGGATTTAGATAATTTGATGGAAGGGAATTTTGCTGAATTGGAAGATGGGACATCTATTTTAAACCAAAAAAAATTATTGTCAGAAACTCATAGAATATGTGTTTAACCAAAAAAAAATGTCGTTGTAATAAAAAATTAAACTTTCTCAAACAAGCTTGGAAACTACAAAAGTACATAAAGCCGAAAAAATCATAGTTAATGTTCAAGAAACTAATATGGACAAGTGAAAGACATGCAAAAACTATTATATATATTAAAGTTCAACAACATAATGAAATACATAATTGGTGGAGTGGATAGGTGTTGGTTGTCTTGTGCAAGAGGCCAAAGGATCAAAACTAGATGGAAGCAATGTAACGCCCCAAATTTTCGGAAGCATTAATTAAGATAACTAATTAGGATTAATTTAATAAAAAGAGTTTCCATCAGAGTACACGTTGGAAAACGTGAAGTGCAGCCCATTACAAAATACTTAGTACGGTTTGAGAAATTGATGAATTATCGACAAAAAATCATCGATATAGGAGACAAAATATTTCCTCGCCAAAACTCAATATAGGTGAGGAAATTATTTCGTCGTCAAAAACTCATTATAGGCGAGGAAATTCTTATTTCCTCGCCATGTGACCTTCTGCGACAACCCTTTGTCGACAAAACTGGTGACAAAATAATTTCCTCGCCTATACCATTGGCGAGGAAAAGTGTACCATTAATGACGATTTTCATTCCTCGCAAATTATGATTTTTCTTGTAGTGAGGGGTGGGTTCTACAGATTAAGGTTTAGCTCTGGATTCCATGGCTCCTCTTGAGCCTGGTCTGCCGAAAAACCCTCGGCTCCGAAATAACTGTCTCCTTCGACACCAACAGTACCTGCTTGATCACAGTCTGGCATAATACGTCCGAGTCGCGAAGCAACATCATAGTATTATACCAGGGTCACACGAAGTGTAACACCGTGAGCGATAAATCACTCAATAGCTACTCTAACCCTCCCAACCCTTGCTAAACATACAAGTACAACATATATGATTGAAAAGCAGTAATTAAATGAATAAGCAGGAAATAAATCGTAAAACAGAAATTAAACACATAGCTGATTTCATTACTAGCCATTAACTTACATATTCATCTAAGTTCTCAACCTAGAGAACTTTCCTCCCGGTTAACCACTAAGGAATATGACCAAACTGTGATTTACTCCCCCCTTGCTTGCCCTTCACTCGGGGGCCCCGACGGAAGGTATAAGTTACGTACTTAATCCAGCCGTCAGCCGCCTCGCAAGGATGAATTTCCCAGGGACGAAACTGTACCACTGGGCTATGTATGGCAACTGCCAGGTCCTGTAGGTTTATAGCCGAAACTGGTCTATAATACTTCCACCCTTATAACACCTCAGAATTCAAATGAAACAAATCACAGAGTGTCAAATCCTAGGGTTTCGAAATCAAGGCAGACTGCCAAACAATCCTCTGAAACAAATCACTTGGCGGAACTGCCATTCAACAACAATCTCGGGGTAACTCCCCATCAATCAATTCCAATTCACTTTTCCATTAACCTCATCGTCTATGTGTTATCCGCGTACGATCACCCAACCTGGGAACCTAGTTGTCCATTCTAGCATTCAACACGTTTATGGAAAGTGCATTGAACAGTAGAAGCAAAGCGATAACAATATCACAAGGGTCACAACCAAATATCTCGATTCACAAGTTCACGAAGTTCTAGTAATCGAAAACCAGGGGTCTCAACGTAATAAATTCAAACTACAGGGGCCGAAACGTAATTTACCAAACTATTGGGGTCAAAACGTAATTTAAAGAAAGTAAGGGTCACCAACATCATTTTAAGTAAGTACAAGGGTGTCCAACATAATTTCACGACTCTAGGGTCCTTAGTGAAATTTACAAATTTTGGGGCCTTTTTGTAAATAAACTTTATATAAGGGCAAAATGGTAATTTTTCCACCGCCAAGGGTAAATACGTAAAATTACCTTATTTTAACTAGTTATGACATAACTTGACTCCAAAAGTAATTCCTTGAATTTTAGTAAGTCCAAAACTATTATAAGGGTGATAAAAATAATAAAGGGCAAAACGGTCATTCTAGTAAAAATAAATTTCACTAGTAAAAAAGTTTTTCTATTACAACAATATATGATATATTCTGATTTTTGTGAACTAACAACATGTTGAGGCATAAAAGAAATTTATACTAGAAATTCTAAATTTAAAAAAAAGAGTCTTACTAATTATTTATAACTTGTAAGTTTACACTAAAAATTATAATCTAATAATATAATTTTTCACCCAATATAACTATACAAATTTACAATGAGTAAATAATCAACTAGATAGATTTATACTTGTTTTAAAAAAAAATTCAATACTTTCATTGCATGGGTTATAAATCTTTTCTTAGAGAAAATAATAATAATAAAAGAAGTCCTAAAATAAATAAATAAATCAACATTTCAAATTTATCTTATTCATAGAAATATGCTAAATATTCTTTTGATATGAAAGAACCAATTTTTATACCATTTAATCTAAATTTCTACCAAAACAAATCCTATTTTTCTACTTTATTAAGCAATAAAACCAAACTGATATAAACTTCTCGTCTAATACCAAACTGATATTTAACAAATCTAAAATAATATCAAGTAAGTGGTTTTCAAGAATAATAAAATCATTTGGATATCAAAAATAATATCATAAAGGTTATCAATTTGGTGAATCTGGCCGCGAATTCGAAAATGGGTTACGGTTTCTCCGGTCGGGCTCGTTTCAAGCCCTAAAAACTACTTTAAGCTACTCCAAGACTATTCTAACACATTCAAAAGCTTGGAATAGGTTGGGTACGAATTTCTACCTTGTTTTGCGAAGGATTTTGGTAAAACGAGTTTTGGCGAAAAACCGACGGAGGGAGCTTCTTGGGCCGGCTTGACTGGATTTGAGAGTGTGTTTATGATCTTTGGGAGTAGATTGATGTTTGTATAACTCGAATTGGGAACGGGTGGTGAGTTCGGGTGAAACCCACTTGCTCTCTCTCTCTAAAACTCCATGGTTATGGACCTTGGAACTCTTTCTTTCTCTCTGGAAATTCAGTGGTGAGGGAGGGACGAATTTGATGATTATAAGGAGGAGGTGGAGTGTAGGAGTTGAGATGGAGTGAGGAGGTGGTGTAAACCACATGGTGGAGTAATGGGTTGACAAGATGAGTGATGGGGGTGGGTATTGGCAGAGACAAGAGGGAGAGATGGTCTGATTTTCTGGGGTGATTGGTGGTGTGTGGTAGTGGTGTTAGTGGTTGGAGAAGTGGAGAGTGGGGAAGAGAGAGAAGGAGTGGTTGTATGTGTATATATACCTATGTGTGTATATATGTGCATAATATACTTGTGTGTATATGTATATGTATGAGATAAAAAAAAAAATACATATATATAAACATATGTATATAGTATCCATATATGTGAGGTGTACAAGAGTTAGGGTCCAAATTGAGGTAATTAAAGAATACTAACATAATTATCCACATTAAAGAAAATAAATAATCCTAATTTTATAATTAAAATTCGGATTATTACAAGCAAGGTTAGCATGTAAGGTAGTTTTTATATGCCTATTGGAATTAGCAATGAAATTTTTTTCATCACGGTTTTTCTAATTTTTTTAATCATGATTTTACTAAAAATTGAGATGATTGCTCTGGAAACAATCACGGTTTTTAGGCAAAACTGAGATGTTATATTGTCAAAGATCACAGTTTTTTTAATCATAGTTTTTCATGAGTTTTCATCACGGTCTAGAACCGTGATTGAAAGATGGGGACTTTTAATCACACTAGGTCAGATCACGATTTTTCAACCGAGATTAAAAGTGAAAGATCACACCAAAAGACCGTGATCTTTATGCCTTTTTGTAGTAGTGGTGTTCTAGTAATTCCAAGGTTTCTTGCGGAGATCACGGGTCCCAACACTAGCAAAGGACTTTTCGTGGAAAAAAAAGCTGCTCAAAAGAACTCCAGTGAATTCAATGAGCTTGTTTTAATTAATGTATTGATGATATGAATTATGTTGCACTTGTGAAAACAATGAGGTCCCACAACAGCTTTAACCAATGTGGAAGGTGCCCACTAGCAATGATTTCTGCTCTCTGCATATTGCTAGGCTCTGTAGCCCTATGTTATCTGACATTTTGAAGACACTTGCTACTTGAACTGTTCAAATATAAGTACATTCATCAATTAAGTTCTAAGACATGTGAATGTCCCACCTGTTATTTATAACCAGCGTTGCTGCCTCTGAGGTGGCAGAAGATACCACTCATATGCAGTAGCCTTTAGCTTAATTTCTTTTCATACTCTCCTCTTGTAGTGTGGAGGAACTCGCCAGTCGTTATAGTGCAATAGTAGAAGGCAACCATCCCTCGCCATCACCCTTATCTGAGTGGCCAGGAGACCTGTTTCGGGAATTATATATAGGTGGTCCTTCGTCATTCAACAAAATATTATTTTTTCCCCATCCTTATTCCATGATGCATGCATCAATGTGGTACCCTTCCTTCAGGTCGAAGTAATACCTAAAGGTAATCAAGTAAACAACAAAAAGGTAAAAAATAAAGATAAAGAAGTACATGAATAAGCCCAACTGGAGAAGTATGGACACATGATAGAGGACCACCTTATTCCAAGATCCAAGAATAACAACCAAAATAAAGAAGTACATGAATAATTGCATTACCAGGGCCTGATGACGGACCATCTGAAAAAGAGACAACTACGAATATGCAGTTACGAGTGACAAGTGCAGTTAAACATACACAGTTAAGACTTAAGAGTGACAACTATCATAAACCCAAACAACCCAAATTCCAAGTTTTCATGAAATTCGAAAAGAAGCTATCCCGGCTATTTCAAGTGGAAATTGTTCATATAATTGCGGGCTATTTAGCCTCTTTTACTGCGTTTTGTATGTTTTGGTTTTAAACAGAAGGATAAAACTATGTCCCAAGTTGCCTCGACGTGGATGCTAGAGTCCAAATGGTCCATGAATATGTGCCACTAAATAGTCTACACAAAGCAGGTAGAGAAAATCTCCTTAAATCATCGCAGCAGCACTTCAACACTAGTAGGAGTATCTTCCGCAGCAGCAAAAACATGGGTATTTTTAGCAGTATAACATCACAAATGCCATGAACACAACACAAATCTGTCGTGAGAATTTTATTTTGCCTGCACATTCATTTCATTTTGCCGAACTATCTTAAAAAAGGTTGATTAATTTACCTCGCCCTGAGAATTAGGTCATGGATGTGGTCGTGAATGGGATGACAGAAAACTGAACTTGAATGACAAAAAACAAACCCAATCCCAAGAGGTGGTTATAGAGGGCACATGCAACGATAAAAACTGGTCTTGAACCAATCCCATTCGAGAACCTACCCAGTTTGAAACCCATCAAGAAACCCTAAATCCAATAAATATTGGCTTGAGCGAGAGAGCTACAAACTAAATGGGCGGATTTCTCACCCTTAATGGTCGGATTTTGTGAGAGAGCTAGAAACTATACCCTTAATGCTCGGAATTCGCACCTTCAACTACTGATGTTATGACCAAGGCCCTATAGAATCAAGTTGAGAGAGAGAGAGAGAGAGAGAGAGAGAGAGAGAGAGAGAGAGAGAGAGAGAGAGAGAGATAGAGAGAGAGAGAGAGAGAGAGAGAGAGAGAGAGAGAGAGAGGCCCCATACCTGAGTGGAGGAGCAACAGAGAGTAAGAGATCCAATTGCAAAAGTGCAGAGAACGAAAGAAAGAGTGGCTCTAGGCTTGATTTTGGGGAAGGGGGGAAGTGAAATGTTTGAGGGAAAATGAACGCGCCTCTTTTTTCCTCTGGCGCCGTACAAAATTAAAGGCTTTCCTGGGGTTTATTAAAAAATGCAGAGAAGAAAATGCAGGGAAAGTCCATGTTGTAGTGTCTAACGGGTCTTTTAGGGTGGCGAGAGCTATTCATATTGGCAATCTGATTAACCCAGTGGTGCTCAAGGGAATGGCAGCTAGGGAAAGCCTAGTGTTTGCTTAGGAATTGAGTTTGCAAAGGGTTCACTTGGAAGGCGATTCACAACAGATGATTCAGTTGATTCAGATTAAGGGGAAAATCACTACCGATGCAGGCGCACTAATTGAAGATATCCATCGATTGTGGCAGGACTTAGAAGGTATCAAAGCAAGCTTTGTAAGGCGAATTGGCAATTCAGCGGCACACCTGGTGGCCAAGAATGTAGTGAGAGGGAGAGGGACCCGTATGTGGGAATTCTATCCCCACCCTTGGCTCTTATCTTGTCTTCATGAGGAGGAGAGCCTCAATTGATGTATTCGGTTGTTTTACCACCATAGCCCCTACGTTTTAAAATGATCAAAATAGCCCTAGATATAAAAAGTGACCAACATAAGAGAATTTTATACACATCCCCTTTACTTCTCAGTAAGCACACTAAAAAAACACTACTAATGTGCATGGAGCCCATCTTGACCCTAACATAAATATCAGAACTGGTTATTTTTGCAAAAAAATCAAAGTTCATTGGATTTCGGTAAGTACTTGAAAAAATGGATGGTCTAAAAAATCAACCTTATTTCTTTTAATAGAAACAAGGAACTTATTGACATTTGATCAACTTGATTTTTTTTCCAGAACGGTTTGAATGATTAAGGTGGGGACAAGTTGGGCCCCACTTGCCTTACTAGTAGTTTTTAGCTGTGGAACTGAGAAAAGAAGGGTGCGAACAGAATTTCTCCCAAGATACACTCATGTTGTAAAATTATCACATCCCGTGACCAAAATACCCCTATATGCAAAACGATCAAAATACCATTTCTCATACAACTAACAAATTATCCCCATATAGACAAAATAACCCTATATGCAATTGACAAGACACCCTTACAACCCTAAAATTTTAAAACTTCCTTACATATAGAAATTAATGACCAATACCCCTAGATCAAATATGAACAGAATGCCCTTTATACATAAATTACCAAGTACCCCTACATCATACGACGATCATACCATTTGAAATGATCACTACACTTTAAAGGATTAAAATACCATTTCAGATACCCTCCGCTAGAAAAGCAGTACCAGCCTGAGGAGGCACTAGTCCCGGAAGGGGAGTTTGTCGAGCCATAGATGACCAACCAGTAGAAGCTCTGATTAATTTTTTAAGATATGTTAATTGAATTCCAAGATGTGTTAATCACATTTGGCACTCAACTTGTTTTGTAATCGTCATTTGACTAAATTTAATTTCCATATCATGTATGTAATACTTCCGCTGTTTAATTAACCAAAATTCGTCTCAAGATAGTATTAAATAAATTTGAAATAGATTTAATTAATGTGCCCGAAAATCAGGGCATTACAGTAATTCCATTAATTACGGTAGACTATTTTACATAATATTATTATTTAACATAATATGATTTATCAATATTGGAATTTCAGATTTCAGTATCAAAATTATTCTTTTTTATTCTTTTTCTAATACGTAGATTTGTTACTTAAGGATTTGTATCTGTATTACCGGAGCGAATGTTGAAGAATTCTTGACTAGGAGACAGAATGACATGGAAGATTAATTAGTAGAGAGAGGCATTAATGCTATGTTTTCAAATTGTATTTTTTTCTTGGAAATAAAACGGTCATATATTGAAACTGTTAGCTGATTTTTTTTTTTTTACAAAATTGTAAGCTAAATGGTCACCGATCAAATAGGTATCAATGTCAAATCAACATGAACTTTTACGTGGACTAAATACTAGACGAGGCAAACAAAATGAAACATTAAGATCAAACTCCGGGATCTAGGTGGGCCCAAAAGATTAATTAAAGTACAATCGGGAACTGCGAGGGACGTTCAAGAGGAGATGAGAGAGATTGAGCCGCGATGTTACAGGGCTACACATCACCGACCGTACTGCCTACAGCTTGGACGAATGTCGCAAAACGAATCCAGCTCCAACCCATTTGTCATTTGAAATACCAGAATCCTAAGTGGATCCTATGTAGATTTGACGTAACCTTCACTCTTGTCATTTTTGAAGACATTATCAAATATTTTTTGTTAGAAAAAGTGACTACTTAAGAACAAAACTTTCCAAAACAAAAATGACAAATCCAAATTTGAAGCTATGAAGCTATGATTGGCGAGGGAGAATTTGTACATGTCAAATACATGTCAAATTTGGAGATGTCAATTCGCTACACAAGCCTCGATAAAATATTTACACGTCCAACTTTGAAGCCAAGGTTGGAGATGGGTTTTATTGAAAGATTAGGACCAAAAGATAGGGACAGTGCTACCCTAACAAAACGGGGAGCACAGAAAATGTACCGATCGAGTTTGGGGATCCACTTTTGGGTCCCAAACGAGTGATCCGAATCGTTCATTGTTCTTAAAATTTCGATTCAAACGGTGAGACTTTGGTTCGAGCACTTCCAACCGTCCGTTTGAGCTGAAATTTTGTGGGGCCCCTCGGAAAAATGTTTTAAGAACAATGAACGGTTCGGATCACTCGTGTGGGACCCAAAAGTGGGTCCCCGAACTTGATCGGTACATTTTCGGTCCCATATTTCTGTACGCGTATCTTTATCCAAAAGATAGTAACATAATAAAGCAACTAGAATTACTACTTATTAATGATCTCCAGAGCATAGCAGTAATACTTATGAATCCTTTTTTTTTTTTTTTGAATAAAACAAAAATAAATCCAATGGTATTTCAGTGCAAGGTAAGGAATATTATGCCACAATAGCTGAAAGTTGACTAATATTTAATTAAGAATAAGTATATAATTTGTCAATAAATTAAGAGAGTCTCCTATAATTTTTAATACTACTGAGGAATTACGTTCAAGTCAAACGTGATAGATGAATATTCGATGAATGAAAGTTTATCTGGTTAACTTTTAAAAAAGGGTCTTGTAAGCGCACACATACAAGCAAAAGAAAAAAAAACACACGCTGTTTTTCATGCTTACACACGCATTTCTGTACACTTTTTATTATTTTCAATACATTTACACCTTATTTATAGACTTTTTCACATATTTGAACTTAGTTTTTCCATCTTAACATAAGCCCACTGGACATATGTTAGCATTTTCCATAAAAAAAAGAAAAAGAAGGTAATAGATATTCACACCACGGATTTTTCGGCAAACTACTCCCTTTTACAGAACATATTGGCAAAGTACTCCTGTATTCAAACATTTTGTAAAAATACTCTTTAACGCAATCAGACATCGCGCTAACTATTATTAAACGCGATCTACAACTGCGTTTTATAGCGATGTCCACCTGGCAGCCACACCTGTGCCACGTCGCCGTCTAAACGCAATACAATATCGCGTTAATTTGCTCGTCCACACAAGCCCCCTTCCACAAACCCACTTCCAGATCAAATTGCTTTACTCTCTCTCTCTCTCTCTCTCTGATTGCTCGTCCAACTCCACCCATGAAACCCACTTCCAGAACTTGCAAACTCCACCGATCAAACCACCACGAACGCCACCGATCAGAGCCACAAGGGAGAGGACGAACTGCTGGCTAGGATCGATGATGTTCAGGAACGGTACCCTTTCATCCTTGGTTCCAAATTCATAAAGACTCACGAAAGCTTCAAACGCGTTTCAATTACAAGCCCTAACGCAATCCTGATTTGCGTTTTTTTTTCTTCAAATTAACGCGATATTGTATTGCGTTTAGACGGCGACGTGGCACAGGTGTGGCTGCCAGGTGGACACCGCTATAAAACGCGGTTGTGGATCGCGTTTAATAATAGTTAGCGCGATGTCTGATTGCGTTAAAGAGTATTTTTACAAAATGTTTGAATACAAGAGTACTTTGCCAATATGTTCTGTAAAAGGGAGTAGTTTGCCGAAAAATCCTCACACCACCCAAATTGTTATCCACACCCCATTTTTGTCTTTTATTCACACCCTATTGCGGATTCATGTAACTGACCCCAATTAATTGAGATATAAGGCTTATAAGGTTTGGTTTGATTTGTTTTGGTTTGGTTTATCTACTGTGAATAAAAAATAACTCTTACACCCTATGAAGCACCGACACCTCTCCGGGACCCCGTATCGCAGTGTCCCGACACGGGGACACGTGTCCCGACACGCCACGTGGCATGGGACACGGCTCTAGTGCTTTTTTGGATGGGGACACGGTTGGGGACACGGGGGGACACGGCTGGGGACACGGGGGGACACGGATGGGGACACGGCGGGGGTCAAATTGAAAATTTTAAAACTTTTAGGGGTCAAATTGAAATTTTTAAAACTTTCAGGGGTTCAATTTTACCCTTGAAAGTTTAAAAAATTTCAATTTTACCCTTGAAAGTTTAAAAAAAAATTCAATTTTACCCCTGAAAGTTTTAAAAAAATTCAATTTTACCCCTGAAAGTTTTAAAAAAATTCAATTTTACCCCTGAAAGTTTAAAAAAAATTCAATTTGTCCCCTAAATGTTTTAAAATATATTGTGTATATATATATATATATATATATATATATATATGTAAATAAATAAATAAATATACACATGACGTGTCCCCCGCCGTGTCCGTGTCCCCATTTTTTTAGAATTGCCGTGTCCCCGTGTCCGTGTCCGTGTCTGTGTCCGTGTCCGTTTCCGTGTCCGTGCATCATAGCTTACACCACTAGTACTAAAATTTAGTTATTCTTTAGTGGTTGCAGATCAAATCTTTTTACACACCATAAATATTATTCCAAGTGTTTTTTTAATCTGTCTAGCTTATTTTAATTTTACTTCTAATTTTTCAAATTGAATTCATAAATAAATAAATTTTGACAATAAATAAATCAAAATAATTTATTTCAACAAACTTTTTAAAAAGATTTAAAATAAATAGTTTTATTGTTAAAATAGTATTCTTACAAGAGTAAAGTTGATAACATGATTAGTTAGTGAAAACTCATAGTATGACAAGTACTCTGATATGCCTGATTCATTTTTTCAAATTGCATATTTTTTTTTAAAATTATAGTGTAGTTAAATTACGAAATTAGCAATATTTACTCTGTTTACCTTATATTAGCCGCCTATATTGAATTTTATTTACAAAAACTTACGGTGCATTTTTTAGATTCGCTTTAAGCCGCAAAAACCATAGGGCTGGCCTTGTATTTGGCTAGATTTTTAGAGGACAGAGGTATTTTTCTTGGTACTCGGGTTCTTGGGTTCCGACCTTGATTTTTTGGTTTAAGAATGTGAAACCCACATGGGTCCTCACATATATACTTGGGGAGAACTGAATATCGAAAGAAAGCGTATCTTTTTCGGATATAGTAAAACCAAGAAGAACTTGATTCAAAAATGAGTTTTATTTGAATCTGATCGTGTTAATCATAAAACACTATAAAATAGATTACATTTTGATTTTTATTCTTTTTATGTAATTCAAACTAAAAGCACAATGTAAAGTTGATTCTTTTTTTAACTGGTGTATCTTTTTATATTTTATGAATTCATACCAAGTGGACAACCAAATATAAGAGCCTTCCCTGATGGGCACAGTCATGGTTGGTCGAAACGTACTCGAAATGTTAGTTGAATCCAAAACAGTGATTTAGGCTGCGTGCATTAAAAAAGTGGTTTGAGTGTACGCTCGGGTGTGAAAGCTAGAGATTTATACAAACGTAATGGGACAACTTAGAGCCCGTTTGGATGCAGTTTTTGACCCCCGACTAAATAATCCGCCCCCTCCTCATCACGGTCCCCCTCCTTATCCGTGGTTTGGGAGCCCGAAAACCTCTCCTCGACTAAATCATCCGCACTCCCCTCATCCCCCTTCCCCCGGACTAAACATAAGCAGGTGGAGGGGGGTGCTTATGTTTAGTCCGGCTTCTCATCCGGGGCCGGATTACCAATGTACCCCTCTCCGAACACACACAAGCACAGACCACCATTGGTCTAACAAGTTTTTACCCAAAGCTTACAAAAAAATAGGTTTTGTACAAATACAATTTCGGATTAACAAAATAAAAACCCAGAAATTTTGAATTTTTTTTTTACCTTCGTAGAGCCAAAAAAACTAAGAAATCCTGTTCGTCAAAGCTCAGATCGCCGGAGTGCTTCACCGGAGTGCTTCGTGTGGCAGACATGACTGGAGTGCTTCGTCGGACCAATTTCGTCATCATCGGTCGGACCAATTTCTGGGATGAAAATAAGATGGGTTTTGTTGTTGCAGGGAGAGAGAGAGAGGAGAAGATGGGTGTAAATGGGGTAAGCAAGTGGCCCAGCCACTTGTCCAAACCAATCGCCACTTGTCGTTTATTTAGTACCTAATCTCATTTTACTACCTAATCTCATCTACATTTTAGATTTTACTGCCTAATCTCATTTTACTACCTAATCGCCCCTTTTTTTTTTTACATTTTACTACCTAATCTCATTTATTACACAATTTTGGGATTTAGAACTTTTTAAATATTAATAATTTGAATTTATGTAAAAAAATATTGGAAAGACTTATTATAGCTTAATTTTTGTTAAGTATAACAAATTAATTATTTTTGAAATTATATAATTGATTTAATTAATTATCTAATACGGGCTCATGAAAGGGCAAATATGTCATTTAATAGTTTTTTACATCATCTACCCTCATCATCCCTCCTTTTTTGTCCCTCATCCAAACCATATACTATTTAATCATCCTTTATTAACTATCACATCAATGTGGGTCCACCATTCTTATTTAATCACCCCGACTATTTTATCCCCCCTTACTATTTAATCTCTCTCAAACTAATACGTCATCCAAACAAGCCGTTAGTAATATCTGATACATGACATGTTTTCTTAGAGTTGAGATTTTTCCTCAAAAAACGGACCACGCCACCATGATCCCGGTGTTTAGATTAGTCTATGCAATAATGATACATACACATACTCTAAACCACACTCTCCCACACCTTGAGCGCTGTTCACGTGGACCCCACGTGGGTCCCACCCACTTTACCTTACCCCGAAAAAATAAAAATAAAAAAAAAGACGCAAAACGAAAAATTTGAAAAAACCCCCAAATCTGGGTTTCTTCGTTATTGCTTCTCATTTTCGCGGGCAGCGAGAGAGAGGGAGAGAAGAGAGAAGAAGATCGCGACCCCCTCCGACCCTCGACTGCCCTTACTCACCTCCGGCCTCACTCCACAACGATGACGAAAAAATTGTACGGACTGAAGCCCAACACGTCCACCACCACCAGTCGCCGGCCACTCAAAGAAATCGTACGACTAAAGATCGTCCATTGCAACCAAGGTCTCTCTCTTTCTCTCTCATAACTGTTTTTTTCTTTTTTCTGATGAGGGTATTATATTTTGCATTTCCTCGAAAGTTTCCCAAAATTGCTCACAAAAGCCTCTGGGAGTAGAATTATACATTGTATGCATTATGTTCTTAGTTTTAGAACTAATTTCACAATTATTGCATGCTATTACACTATTATCATCTCAACCAATGTGCAACAAGACATCTCGCCTATTGAATTTGATTAATCGAATCTCCCTATGTAGATAACCCAATGAATGAATGAGTGTATCTGTCACTTTCCAGTATGGTTTAGAAAGACGATAAGATCTCGATTTTATTTTTTTTGGTCTTTCTTTCAAAAGTTAATTCAGTCCAAAATTTTCAAATTGGCCATGAGCATTTGGAAGTCAGTGGACTTCATTTTTTTGTCACTGAATTGGATATGAGTGTGAAGAACGCCCGGATGGCTTGCTTGATTGTTCTTGTTTTGGTTCATTCTTGGGCGGGAAACCAACCAATGATATTTTTTAGGGCAATGCTTTTTAGAGTTTTGTTACCTGCTATAGTACGCGTTTTATACTTACTTGTTCTTGTTTATTTTTATTCTGCAGGTGATGTTTCAGTTACCATCACCACCATCGGTGATGTGTCATATATCTTCCCAAATTGAAAAGGACGAAGAAGTGGAAGAAGTATGGAGTGGAGACAACGTAGAAGAAGAAGAGGTTATGAAGCTGTTAGGTGATGATAAAGCGTCAATTGAAAATTCTGAAGATGCAGTTGAGGAACCGAAGATGGGAATGGAATTCGACAGCCCCAACGTTGTTTATTTGTATTACTAAAAATTTGCGAAAGAAAATGGGTTTGCAGTGGCTAAAAGATCTTCGAAAAAAGAAAAAGATGGAGCCTTGAGGCATGTAATTTATGAATGCAACAAAGGTGGAAAGCTAAGGCTTAGAGGAAGCAACCTTGCCAAGCCACGTCCACAGGCAAAAACGGAATGTCCGGCTCACCTTAATATTTGTTTAACCTAGGGGGGAAATTGGAGGGTAAGTCGGGTTATCTTGGAGCACAATCATGAACAAAGTCTGGAAAAGTCTACATTGTTTAAGAGCAATAGGGTACTTGATTCAAGTGTGAAAAGGATTCTTGTGATGAATGACAAAGCAGGGATCCGTTTGAATAAGAGTATTGACTCACTTCAAATTGAAGCTGGTGGACCTAATAAGGTTCCATATTTGCAGAGGGATTGCCGGAATTATTTGGATAAGGTTCGACGTTTACAACTTACGGAAGGAGATGCTGAGGCAATGAATCAATATTTCATGAGAATGAAAGCTGACAACGATGACTTCTTTTATGCAATGGATTTGAATGAAGAGGGTCGATTAAGGAATGTATTCTGGGTTGACGCAAGGAGTAGGGCAGCTTTTAAGGAGTTTGGTGATGTTGTGACATTTGACACAACATACCTCATCAACAAATATGAGATGCCTTTTGCTCCTTTCGTAGGCGTCAATCATCATGGTAGCTCGGTATTATTGGGATGTGGACTTATCTCTCATGAAGATACAGAGTCATTTTCTTGGCTATTTAAGAATTGGTTGACATGCATGTCGGGTCGTGCTCCCAATGCAATTATTACCGATCAATGCGCGGCCATGAGGAATGCTATAGAGAATATATTCCCCAATACCCGACATCGATGGTGCATATGGCATATTATGAAGAAGGTGCCGGAAAAGTTGAAAGGGTACGAAGCTTATGAAAAAATTAGTTACCGTTTTTGCTCCGCAGTTTATGATTCACTGACAGTAGAAGAATTTCAAACTGCTTGGGATGCGCTCATCAAAACGTACGAGCTTCAGAGTAACACATGGTTACATGAGTTGTATTTGGAGAGGGAGCGGTGGGTGCCGGCTTTTGTGAAAGATGTGTTTTGGGCGGGAATGTCATCTACACAACGAAGCGAGAGTATGAATGCATATTTTGATGGTTACATTAGCTAAACGACGACCTTGAAATAATTCGTTGAGCAATATGAAAATGAATTCACGAAAAAGGTGGAAAATGAAAAACAAGAAGATCACACTAGTTGGCACACGTTCATTCATTGCATAACTAACGATGGGTTGGAGAAGCAATTTCAAAGTGCTTACACTCATACCAAGGTTAGACAGTTTCTTGAGCAATATTGTGAAAAAATAGTATGTTCTTTAGGTGAAACAAAAATAGGTGATGTTGTGACGTTATATGAGGTGAAAGAGTTGGTTACAGTTGGAGAAGAAGAAGACGAATTTCAGAAGTGTGTCATTTAAAATTCATTTTAATGCTGAAACAAATGAAACTCATTGTAATTGCCGGTTGTTTGAGTCTAAATGAATGGTGTGTAAGCATCAACTGTTTGTGTACCAGCTTAGGGGAATTCACAAAGCACCAGAAAAGTATGTGTTGAGAAGATGGTGCAAAAATGTGAAAAGGGCCCACACTAAAGTTTGGATAAGTTACGATAAATCGGCAAAAAGCATTGAAGCACGCCGGAATGACAACGTTTGCAATCTCTATAAGGAGATTTCCGACTTGGTGGAAGACAATGAAGAGAAGTATAATATGGTGATGGCACAGGGGCACGAGTTAAAACAACAGTTGATTGAAACCCAGGTTGTTTGTGCAAGCAATATGGTTGATGATACGGTTGATTCTTACTCATTTGGAGATGGAGTTATACCTTCCAAGCAAAGCACAAACATACTTGACCCTAAAAGTGTTACTCGAAAAGGGAGACCGCCGTGTAAAAGGAAGCAAAGTTTTGTGGAAAAAGCTGTTAAGAAGAAAAAGGAAGCAGTAAAGCTTGACCGCTGGAAAGGCCGCCGTGTCCAACGAACAAGTTAAGGTATAAACTTTGTATTGATTTTGGGGTTTAGAATGAGTGATTCGTAGTAATATCATTTGTTAATTTCAGGAGATCGAAGATATTGTGGTTGTCGTGTCCGTATCGTATCCGTATCCATTTGATAAATGGATAAGATTCTTTGTTGCTGTAACTGCATTTAGAAGTTGAAACTGCATTTAGAAGTGCACTTCGAGTCATGGATATGATTCTTTAGATGTGCATTCCATGGATCTGGTTCTTTGTTGCTGAAACTGCATTTAGAAGTACAGAAAACTGCTATAACAGTGCATAAACTGCCATATTAGTGCAGAAAAACTGAGTTTGGAAGCTGATATTACTGTAACAATGAAGAAAACCATATTTTCAATGCTGAAACTGCTCTAAATTTGCACAAAATCAGACTTATGCTTGCTGAAATTGATATGAAAGTGCAGAAACCATGTTTTCGGTCGCTCAAACTGTTGTATAAGTGCTGAAATTTGAGTGTTGGGAGCCAAAACTGTGTTTAAATGCTATTTCTAGAAAAATTTGGGCAGCATTTCCGCTATTTGCTTGCATACTCGACGTCTAAGCGTCTCATCAGACAATCAACTAACACAACATAAAACTAGGCCAAAGAATAACCCAAAACAGACTTGAAATTAATCTTGTCAATCATTACATAACCATTGTCATTCATTACATAACCTTGTCATTTGTTACATAACCATTGTCCGAAACGGACTTGAAATTAACTATTTTACAGTACCTCACCATATTACATTACAAATTACCTATACAAAAGGTGGATAACTAGCAATACACAAATTACAATCCCAATAACAGAATGGATAACTACAATACGGACTGCATTCCGTATGGCTAAGATGAGTTCCCTTAAGTTGTTGTTGAGGTCGACGTTGTATTGAGGGAATGGTCCAGTGAAGTCGCGTGTCCTATCAACTGCCGAATGTGAGACATTTTGATTGTTGTTATCGCACCAACCATTCCATTGCCTGTAGGGCTAGTCACAAGAAAACAAATGACATAGATTGGTAATGGGATAAAAAAATATGGCAGAAACAACCATTCATGTAGTTGTGTGGAGAGGCTTACATTGGTAAAGGGGCATTTATAGTAGTATCGGCCAGAGTTTTTAGCAATAGGGCCAGCCTTGGTGGGGATGCACGGACCGGCTCCGCAAACACAAACTTTCGTAGGTCATCTAGATGTGGCGATGGAAGATGCGGAAGCCATGTCAGCTCTACCAAAAAAAAAAAAAAACAGAAAACAAAATAAGACAAAATCACAGTGACTAATATAGCTTAAGATGTGAGACCTTGAAACAATTCATTAAGGCGTGTCTGTGTCGTGTCACGTATCCGTGTCCATATTCGGTAACATGATATGGAGCATGGTAGTAGGTAACCTAGGTTCTCATAATTAAGGTCATCCCAGAACTTTTAAAAGGTTTGAATGATATGGGGTTATGGATGGAACCCAGGATATGGGGTTAAGGACTTCTTGTGAGGGTCAATGTTCAAATGCTTTCCTCAGTCGACATGAGTGTCATGTTCAAATGCTTTCCACGCCATATGCTTGCCTAATAATGAGAAAATACTCTAGCATAAATGTTTCTAGTAACTTCAAGAAAGTGAATCCTCATAACCTTGTGAAGTTGATGGAGGATCAAAATAGTTTTGTTTAACATGCACTGAGAGATGTCCAAACATGTAAAATCTTCCCAGAACATCTAGTCAAGCGTTAAGGTGATATAAAGAACTAAAATAGCTTGAGGGAGCTATTAACATTGAGTCATGATCATATGATTTATTTCAAATATGAGAATTAGTGACAGAGAGGAAGTAAGAAATGACAAATTCCAACAACCATACAAATAAGTGTGTGTTTGTCTCCATACATTGGCAGAGATGAGAGTAGGGGTGTCCACGGATCGGATCCGGATCCGATTCGATCCGCTCAGAGCGGATTATGATTTTTAAGATCCGGAACCGAACCGAACATTCACGGATCGGATCAGATCATTTACGGATCGGGCGGATTTGACAGATTAAAGAAGGATTATTGAGCGGATTGAGCGGATCGAGCGGATCCGATCCGATCCGGATCCGGAACCGCCAGATAAGAAATTCTCGATCCGGAACCGAACCGAACATTCACGGATGGATCAACGGATGGTTCGAATTGGTCGGATTGGCGGATCAGATGATCCGTTGGACAACCCTAGATGAGAGGGTAAAGAGTACAAACCGACATCAAGCACAAAATGGGCGATCCTAAAGGAATAATAATTTTGAAAATGGATAAGGGAAAGGATTCTGAAAAGACTATGAAACAGGAGTAAATTGAAACAAAGCTGGTTTAGTTCTCCAATTAAGACAATTATTCAAGGGAGAACTTTTCCCAGATGCAATTGAATTCCTTTCCAACAATGCAATTGCTGTTGTATTACTACAAAACTAGGATACCTAACTTAAATAGCTAATTTAACTTCAACATATCTCATTTAGTGCTACGAATTTCTATAGCGACTCCTAATTAGTTAGAATGTAACTAGAAGGTTAATGTTCCGTGAATGCTAATATAGCAAGTAAAAATAAAAGGGCCGAGGAAGACTGGATATGAACTGATTGAAAAGTGAGAGCATGGTTATCACAATAGTTTCCAGAGCTTGGGCCACTTCAAAAAATGTAAAACAATCATTAACAACAGCTCTATCACACCAAAAAAATAGACCAAAATTCGACTAAGCTACCAGTTTTGCTACTTTCTTTGAAATATACTCCCCATTTCCTCAAACATATCCAGATTACTCCAGATGTTTGTTCCAACTCCAAATATGAGAAAAAAACCCACAAATCAAAAAGAAAAAAAGAGGTGAAAACCCTTATAGTTAGCAAAAAATTATGGGCAGTCTTTGTTTCTTCGAACCCATGTCTTGTAAGCCTCCATTGATGCAAACCTGTATCCAAAATCACAGAAGAGATACCAAAAAAAAAACCCTAAGTTCCTCCTCTTTGCCTCAATGCCACCACCAACACAGCTAAAAATCACTCTATGGTATATCCGGATTAGACCCAGACGAGAGCATCTCCAACAGTTATTGGCAAAATGCCTACCCAAATTAGGGCTTTTGAATACGGAATTAAGATCAAAGAACCTAATCCTTTGTAAATAATCCCTAATCACAAATTGAGAGAGACAAAAAGAGAGAGAGAGAGACCTTGGTTGCAATGGACAGTCTTGAGTCGTACGATTTCTTCGAATGGCCGTCGTCGACTGGTGGTGGACTGGTCTCTTCTTCTTCTATTAGTTGAGGGCGGGTCGCGATATGGCGTCGAGAGTGTGTCGATTGGGCGTTGTCATGGTGGAGTGAGTCCGGAGTTGAGTCGCCGGTGAAGGGTAGTCAAGGGTGGGTCGCAATCTTCTCTTCCTCTCTTCTCTCTCTCTCTCTCTCTCTCTCTCAGACGAAGAGAAAACTTTGGGTGCCCGCGAAAATGGAAATGAAACCTAGACGATTTGGGGATTTCAAAATTTTGGTTTTTTCTTTATATTTTTTTCAGGGTAAAGTGGGTGGGCCCCACGTGGGGCCCACGTGAACAGTGCGCAGGGTGTGGCCAGGCCCGGCCCTGTGTTTGTCGAGGCCCCAACCCTATCCTCAATTTGAGGCCCTTCATAAATTTTTCTCTCTATGAGTAAGCAAGACTATTATTGCAACAAAGATCAACAACTCATGTAAATTTCAACCTTTGGAATTGGGCACTGACTAGTGAGATGGGTTTTTTTTCACAAAACAATCAAAAAGTAAAAGCAAAAGAGAGATGAGAAAGAAGTGGGTATTTTAAATCTTTACCTTATGGAGAATTTGGGAAGTGGGTTGTTGTCATAATCAAGGCCAGATTTCAACAGATCCACCTCTTCTTGCAAGGGAACCTTATCATGAGAAGCCCTCTCATCTCCACCACCACTATTCAGCTTTGAGATTTCACACAAAAGAGAAGTACATGGGGGAACTGAAACTTCGCCGGACTGCCTTCTGCCGTTTGCCGGAGGTCTGGAGCTTCAAAGTAGCAGAGAGATCGGAGAGAGAGAGAGATTTTGTTTGGTAAAGTTAGGGCTTTTCCCCCTCTTTCTTTTTTGAATTTTCACCGAATGAAAATCAGTAGGTCTAGTTTTGATTTTGAAAATTAAAAAAACAACAAAAAAAGCATTCAATCGGTGGGCCTCAAAAAATGATTAAAGAGGGTAGATGGAATTTGGTTGGGCCTCAAAAAATCAAATGGGCTTAAGTGAATAAGTGATTTTGGTGGGCCTCTAAGGCTCTAACAATATTGGATCAAACCAAACCCATACCTATACTAACCTATATACTTGGGGGCCCTAAAAAAAGCCCATTTTCGGTGATCCCTCCCTTACCCCATGGAAATCTCAGATTCTTGACTCATTCATTATGAAAAGGAACTATTGACTTTAATCCAAACACCGAAATGCCATTCCTCCATGTATGAAATTCCTAGGAATTCGATTCACAGTAACCATATTTCTATTCCTACCCCAGAAAATTCTCGGGAATTTGATTCCCGGTAATCATATTCCTATTCCTACTCAAGATTCCGGTCATCCAAACACAACCTTAGGGAAATGGAACCACCATCCACAGTAGTGAACCTGACAAGCATCGCTTGCCATTCCACTTGATTTGATCGAAAATCTCACTGAACTCTCTTGGTGCTAGTACTGTGGAATAGAGTGATCACGCGCTAAGATACCCGCTATTTTTGGTGCTATTTTTGCTTGCATTTGCTTAAATAATTTGAACCAAAATGCTACTTGCTTTCAAATGCTAAAAATGTGAATCGTGTGCTTTCGATGAAATGTGCTATTTTTGATAAACCGTAGATTATCGGAAAGTGGCCTATCCACGTGTATTTTATTATGGTTGATCTTAGACCGTGGAATGTAATTTTAAAATGTGATTTCTGTGATTTGCTGAAATATGCTTTCGTATGTTATGTTCGACAGTGTCCCGGGTTCTAGGGGACGGTAAAAGAAGCTAGAAAAAGAGGTGAAATGGGGGGGGGCTTGCACCATAAATGATATCGATATCATCGTTCGCTCTCTCTGACCAGGGGTTGCTCCCCATTACTATGGCTGGCAAAATCGTCGAACGATAATACAAATATTTTGGTGCTTCTCTATGGAAAAACAAAAGTGGGTCCTTCTACTTGGACTACTATGAAAATTCGGGAAGCAATTGTTATGGATATTGGTGTTTAAAGATGTATCCTATCTTGTCTCTCTCAGAATTAAAGACTTATATGATTTGAAAAATGTTTCCATGGTTAAACCTGTAACCTTGGTATTTCGTACCACACGAGCTTTCACTTATGAAAATATTTTTCTATTTTCCAGGGAATAGCGTGCGTGGCTATCGACTCCTCAATGCTCGATTTGTGCTAGGTGGACAACCATATGCTTGCTAATGGTTTGTAATTACTATATCTGTACACTTAGAAGCAAGCTCTGGGGTTATGTTAATTACTATACGTATATGCTTCTGCATACTTTCATTTAGGGGTGCACAAACACCAGGCCAGGGTGGGTTCGGGCCGGGCTTATACTAGATAATAACGAGATTTGTCTATTCCCAAGCCCAGCCCATTAATAACCGGGCTTAGATCATTAAATATGCCCAAGCCCGGTCCAATTAAAATTTTGATTTCCCGAACACGTCCAAGAAACCCATTTACTTTTCTAAAACATGGTATCACAGACAAAAATTAAACAATCATAACAATCACAATTACAATTCACAACCGTAATAATACACTTAAAGTTCTAACTTCTCCAAAAAATATTAAAAACATACTCATAAATTAAAGCGCAAGTTCTCTAAAAGATGGAATTCTAACATGTAAAAACTTCTCTCGTGTATCTCTCATTTAAAGTCACACTTCTTCACAACAAATCTTGTAGAGTATAATAAAAATAAAAAGAAAGAAAAGACTATGAGTTATTACAACTATAAGACAGTAGTTTAAGGGGAAAAAAAACTTCAAAAATTTCTTAACAAATTGCTATTACTTCAAAGCTATTTTCTGCATAGGTAGTATGTGGAGCTAGGCTCTAGCGATATCATATACATATATACATATAGTATTAAAATTAAATTGTTATTTAAATCGGGCCGGGCCGGGCCGGTCTGGGCTTTAGAGGAATTTCCCAAACCCGGTCCAATTAGCAAATGGGCTTAAAATCTTAACCCAGCCTGACCCTATGGGCCAAAATATTTTTCCCAAACCCTAAGAAAAGCGGGTTGGGCTGGGCGACCGGACCGGTGTGCACCCCTACTTTCATTTATATTGTTTAAAGTGACAACGGTTGGAAATCTCTAAACTATTTTATGAGCAGGCCTATACCCGCTTGGCCGGTCACGACTTCTAGGGCCGGATTTCGGTCGTGACAAATGATGTTGTGATGTCAGTATTGCTCCATTTCAAAACAGCAGTTCTAGATTTGAGGATCTCCGACTGGAGTATATCCCGTGCTTCTCGCCCGAAATGGAGTAAGAATAGTGGTGGGAGAGAGTGAACGAATGTCTACAAATATCATAGTGCTTATCTACCAAATCCATTCAATGGTGTTAAAATCCAAAGCAATTTTGCGGCAATCCGGGTAAACCTGATACGGTGATGACAGATTATTAGCTAACCGTCAATCATGTGCCAAACCCCAACCAAAAGAGTTGACGGTTAGGTTGGGTCCCAACATAGTTGGGATACTTGCTAATCGTAGTGATGCCGTCTCTCCTATTCCTTTTGATCTTTGAAATATTTGAAAGATTAATTAATTTTCTTGTTGCTGTTCAAAAAAAAAAAAAAAAAAGATTACTAGCTAGATCGCCAACTGTTGAAACAGCAGTCCAAAAGATAGTTAGGTACCCACTGTTGGATTTTCTCTTTTGTTTTCGTTTGGAATAAAATGTTACTTTCTAAACCAAAAAAAAAATAATGATAAGTTCAACATTCCAAGGACATCAATTTTAAAATTCCCACAATCGCATGCCACTGGCAACCCTACTCTCGTACGTATCTCCCCTTTTTTCTAGTCGATCACCTTATAAGCATGCGCGAATCTATTAACTCTGCTGATATAAGGCATAGAAATCATCTTCTATTTCAAGAGATTGAGGACACAATGGAAACTAAAAACAAGTTTGGGTGTTTCTTTCTCAGGGAATGAGAAGGAAGCCTTAAGAAGCATGATTGAGACAAGCTGAGGAATACTCCCACATGATTAGGAGAGGGCCAGAAGCCGTGGCAAGTAACCAAAGTTAGCAGGAAAGTGGTGTTCTTTATGGGGAAGTGGTGTTCATTTTTGGAATATCAGTCAGTGTGGGTTGCTAGCAGCAGTTAGCCAAAGTTAGCAGCATAAGTGGTGATGTTTTTCGTTTCTTTTTCCTTTTAACATTCAACTTTTTGAAGGATCTTTTCTAGTCTAGCTGTTGGGTTGAGTTTTGTTAGAATAATCACCACACGCACACAACAGAATACGAAAACAGTAAAGGAAATCAACACAGGAATTTACGTGGTTCCCCAAGATCGGGTACGTCCACGGGAGCGAGAGCGAGTCTGTATTATTCTGATAAGTCGGCTAGGGTTTTTACAATAGAGAGTATATATAGCCCTACTCTCCGCTCGGTGCGCTGCGCTCCCCTTGCTCCGCTCTGGCATCTGGCCTTTCATTAGAACTCCTTGATACCTCTCCATATGAGCCACAAGTTCCAACAAATTTGATTACATTGTTTATGTATCTTCAATCCCTTCGATGTACCCTTATCGAGTTATATATCTGTATTGTCCTTCGCAGAGCAAAAAAATGAACCGTCTCAATAAGACTAAGTTTGTTTCTCTATTTGATTTATGTAATTATAGTACATATCTGGCAGGTGATATGCAAGACCGGCCCTGCGTCCAAAAAACAATATGGCCTTTGGTGCTATGCAAGGCCTAGGAGGCCTGGGCGTACGTGCCACCAAAAAAACATGCCAAAAAAGGGCCTCCCAATGTATCTTGGTGTTAGACTAGGTAGGGGTCTTACAAATCCAAATTGACTAGTCCAATTTGTATATAGGGTCTTGCAATATGGTTATTTATTAAGTTCAATATTCCCTCAAACTCAAAGCCCATGCCTTATTTTGGTCACTTTTAAAATATCGTACATGTAATTGTCTCATATTACTTAATATGTGAAGGGCCTTGTCCTACAAATTTACCTACCACCCAAAAAATATGGAGCCGGCCCTGATGATATGCATGTCATTTTAGTAAAAAGTGAGGTCTCCATATTTTTTCAGAAACCTTGTGGTGGCCAGTGAAGTTCACCAAATGCAGTATATATTAAAACTCGGTCAATAACAGTGAAGTTTTAATATTGCCTTTTTTCGTCAAAGCTGACTTTTAGTAATATTCTGAAGCCATCCGTGCATCTGCATTCATTCTCCCCATTTCTCCTTGTTAAATTTCATCATTCACAAGCTTCTCTCCAATGGGCAGCATTAACGGGGTAAAAGAAGAACTCAACCAGCCCTTATTAAACAGTTTTTCGGCTTCAAATGGGTTAGCGAATTACCGAGCTGAAGCTAAAGAAGATTCTCATAAGGAGAAATTTGACCTCAAAACAAAGGTGTGGGTCGAAACAAAGAAGCTATGGCTTATAGTGGGGCCCTCCATCTTTGGCCGTGTCGCTGCCTACAGCATGAACATCATCACCCTAGCTTTCGCCGGCCACCTTGGAGACCTGGAACTCGCTTCTCTCTCTATTGCTAATAATGTCATCGTCGGCTTCAATTTTGGCCTCCTGGTAAATATAGCTACTATATTTTCTGCTTGATATCGTTTTTCTTTGTTATTTTTAAATTATTGCTTTGCAATAAGTACAAGCTCACTTGAAGTTCCACTATTGGGCACCAAACATCTTCATATATATTTGAGATAGGAATCCACATATAGAGCAGCGCCTGCATATTCCATGATCCAGATGAGCAAAATTCACCAAGAAACAATAGAGCTAGCGTCAGATTTGTAACACCACCAAAAAACTTCAGAAGACAACATCAACACAAGACAGCACCATCTCAGAATACGGAAGAGCAAATCTAGAGCAACGGAACTGATGTCTTTAGACCAAACAGCTAAAACAAGTCAAAACTGCAGCAGCAGAAGTATAAGACTGATATTATAAAGTATAAACGTACAGCGCAAAACAGTCTCATAATTCATAAGTATCACCAGATACGTCCTTAGCAGCAACATCACCAGTTGGGCATATCTTTGAAAACTCCATAAGACTGCCACCCCAAAAACAGAACACCCCATCAGAACTCAGAGCAGGGGCGACTGCAACATAGACTGTGTGGAGTCAAGTAAATCCACTCAATCAAAAAATTGCAAAAATTACTAAGCATAATTTTTGTAATTTTTTTTTTTAAGACCAACCACTACATGACACCACAACACAAAAACTGTTGAATCCATACATATACAACCAATTGTATTCTTGGCTTATTGCACGTGATCCCTGATCCAGAAGTAGAAGTAGCCTAAAATATTTACTTTAAAAGCTATGAGAAAGCTTTCTGACTTTCTTAACCCAAGTCTTGAACCTAAAAAGTGATCAAACCTTTTTGGCTTCCCCCTCCCATACTTTACCAAATTGAAAAAAAGCATACTTCACCAGATTGAAAAGAGATTAAGTTATTTCTACCGCCGGTGGAAACAAAAGTTTCCTCCAAATTGATTGCATTGCATCATGTGTCCAAACAGTGGTCCCAAATAGAACATGGACATGTGGCGCAATGCAATCGATTTGGTGGAAACAAAAGTTTCCACCGGCGGTAGAAATAATTTAATCTCAATTGAAAAATGATAGGATCTCAGATTTCTCAAATCGGTGTCGTTCCCAATTTCTTAAATCGGTTTATTCAAGCAAATCTCACTCATTTCGAAAACTAAGGATGGGAGGAGTATACAATGATATAGTAAGGTAATTGAAGCTGACATATTTAGGAGCATTGACAATGAACTTATTATGCAAAAATTTCAAAACATGAAAACTCGTCGAGGGCAAATTGTAAAAATTCATATACTTGCTTTTTGTTTGAACGACTGTAATTGAAAGTACTCTTTTGGTTAAGATTTGAGAAATGTAGATTCATTTGTTTACGTAGTAGATTAAGTTAATTGCGGTCACAAAAAATTATTGTATGACACCACTAATCAAATTTTCTGAAGTAGTGACTCAGAGACACCCACCCACTAAAACACAACCACACCCACCCACCCACAAAAACACAATCACACACCAAAAACCTGCAAGACACCCCCAAAACAAACACACACCTACCTAAAACCACCCATACCACCCCAAGACCACCAAACCAAGAAAGAAACCACCCGAAAGCCCAGAAACCAAACCAACCCCGACCCCCACCCCAACAAACACACACAAAAATGTTACCACATATATTGAGTTGATATGTCAACATCCTCTACTGAATTAGTCCAAAGGCACTTTTGCTACCTTCAATCCCCTTATACCTTGCAGACATCTTTTAATATCTTCCATTGAATAGTCTCTAAGATCGAAGCATATTTTAGTCCACAAGGCAATCTTAGTTTTGATAGTCTCTACCAACTAGGCTTCATCCAGAACTTTGTCTCTGAAGATTAACGCCCAACACCCCTTCTCCAACATATTGACTAAATAGTTGCATAAAAGCTTATCGCCCAACACCCCTTCTCCACACTTTTGAAATTGTTTGTAAACCGCCAGCACCTTAGTTGTTAGTTCATAGAGGTTGGACGGACACACCCGGGACACCTCTCACCAGTTCAGAATGTCTGACCGAACATTTTATGATAAATATAAATTCTCTGAATTTTTAACTTCTGGTTCAATTGGGCTAATAAACCTTCCTCCCAAACAAACAAGAGTTTCTTGTAAAGTTCAGAAGACAAGACAAACTTGAATTATCAAAGACCTCACTCACTCTAGCTGGCTTCTGAGTTGAATTAAGATATAATTTAACGAATCAATGCCTCCATATATGTTTCATCCCCTAACCAAAGATCATTCCAAAAAGGAACTAGATAGACCTGTGGCCACCTTGATCAAATAATTTAACGAATGAATCACTCCGTGTATGTTTCATCCCAAATATTTGTATTTTTTTTGTTGTCGTTTCACTCCTTTTTGATGGTGCTTATCCGACTCAGTTAGGGATGGCTAGTGCATTAGAGACGCTATGTGGACAAGCCTTCGGAGCGAAAAGGTACCACATGTTAGGAATATACATGCAAAGGTCATGGATTGTACTATTCATGTGTTGTTTCTTGCTATTGCCACTCTACGTATTCGCAACCCCATTTTTGAAGCTCCTGGGACAACCGGACGATGTGGCGGAGCAAGCCGGATTGGTGGCCTTATGGTTAATTCCACTACACTTCAGCTTCGCATTCGTATTTCCGTTGCAGAGGTTTTTGCAGAGCCAGCTAAGAACGCCAGTGTTGGCATGGGTTTCGTTGGTGGTTTTGCTGATACATGTGGGAATTAGTTGGGTATTCATACACGGGTTTGAGTTTGGAGTGGTGGGTGCCACCTTGACCTTGGATGTGTCGTGGTGGCTTACCTTTTTCGGGCTGTTTGGGTACACATGTTGGGGTGGGTGTCGAGATACTTGGACTGGTTTCTCTATTGAAGCTTTTTCGGGACTATGGGACTTTGTAAAGCTCTCAGCTGCCTCTGGTGTAATGCTTTGGTAAGCTTGTTTCTCTCTATCCCACTCTCTCTCTCTCTCACGAGAAGAATATTCAGTGCCAAGGGCATGCCTCTCCACCAAAACACAATGATGTGAAGACTCACATACTTAGTATTGGATCTTTGTGTAATGGAGAAATATGGAGCACCGACATTGAATAATCTCTCTCTCTAACCCACTATTCCATTTCATAATCATAAACTCAAAATACATCTTTTTTCTTTAATGTTCTTATGAAAAATTGCTGACTTCTTGGCCTGCTAAATATAAGTAGCAGGCCATAAAGTCAACCGAATAAATTTCTTTGGCAATTCCTCTTCCATATCTTAGCTATAATTTATCGTATGAGATTTCTTTTCTTTTTTGTGTGTGTGTGATTCATGTAGTTTGGAGAATTGGTACTACAGAATATTGATATTGACGACCGGGAATCTAAACGATGCTACAGTAGCTGTGGATGCACTGTCTATTTGGTACGTGCTTTTTCTATCTACTTTTAATTTTCGATTCCAATAGTGTATTCAAAAGCCAAACAGATAATTCATACGATTTCCTCTGTCATATTGATGATGGGGTACTATTAAAATTTTTCTGAGTGTGTTTATGTTTGAGTTTCCAGTATGGGCATTAACGGGTGGGAGATGATGATTCCTCTTGCTTTTTTCGCCGGCACAGGGTATGGTCCTTCCACCCCATTTCTTCCTTAATTTTCTATTTCAGCCATTCTATTGACAGCCCGGTAGACAGATTTTTCCTTTTTATTCTCCGTGATCATCGATCAATTAGAGAGCGTGTTTATGAAAATTATAGGGGTAGATTTCAAAAAATTTGTTCTTGTTCCTTCTTTTTTCCTTTGCTTCACCCTTAAGTAAATCTAGAGTAGCTCCCCCAAGCAGCCTAAGATGACCCTAAGGCTTAATATCCTCTACTTGTATGGCTTATGTTCTCTACTTTGTCTAGAAGGATTTGAAACTGGATTTTGGCATCCTCACTCTCATCTTGACTCCAAGACTTTGTCCAACACAAGTTCTAACTCACTTAGTTTAGCTTCAAATCCAACACAACCGGCTTCCAATACCTAAAATGCAAATAACATGTATAAGTAACCAAGTAGCATCAAAATAGACTAAACAAAGATAGGTCGGGGACATAGTTTTAAATAGCGGTATCGGTCGCGGTATCGGTGTATCGGTATCGGGACGTATCGACGATACGTCGCGGGAATCAGGTGTAGCGGTCGTGAATTTTTAAACTTTTTGAGCGTATCGGCCGATACAGTACGGTACGTATCGGTATCGGAGCCTTCAAATCCCGAGACGAACCGGCCGATACGTACCGTATCGGCCGATATTCAAAACTATGGTCGGGGAGCTTAAACATTCACAATATTTAAGCTCCTGTCAAGTGCCACGACATCGATGACCATGGCTAAATAATGATGGAAACATAGCAAAAATTCTTCTTTTACTACTACAACCAAAAGCAGAATTTACTGCTCACCCAATCGATTTTTTAATAAAGAAAATGAAACAAAAAGTAGCTAGTAAAATACTAGCCATACATAAAATAAAAAAGAAAAACAATGTAAAAGTTTGAACCCAACCAAAATCCACAGAATTGACCCCATCACAGGGACCCAATATACATTGAATGACTCATATCCACTTAAATGGCTAAGCCTTGTAAGTGGTAAGCCACCTAATTGTATATTAACGTCCAATTCTTTTTCTGTTTATCCAATGTGGGACTTATTCTTTCACACATGTTCCCACCAATGTCCTCCTCATGTATGAATCGTGCACTGAGCCTAGCTCCCCCTTATCCTGATCCACTCGACTCCCCCTTAATTCTTGATCTATTTCTCCAACACCATGCCTGAACCCGGGCTTATTTACCGGTATCCACTCCATCGAGAGTCACCATACTCCATGAGTGCCAGCTAGCTAGGTGCCGCATGCACTAGGAATTTTTTCTGCTCCATTGAGAGAATCCACTCCATCGAGAGCCACCTTACTGCTGGCCACTTGCCGCACGCACCAAGAATTTTCTTGATCCATCGAGAGTTGCAATGATTTTTTCCTGCTGTTCTGAGAGTCTTTATGCAAGCTCACAAGCACCGATGCTTCCAAGAGAGTATGTCCATAGATCGTGAACCATCGGCTTTGATACCACTTGTTAGAAGTCTGAATAACTTGTTAGGAGTATGATCCACTTGAGGTTCTTCCTATGTGCACATATGCCCAATCCTCTAGCAAGTATCCACTACATCACATGGACCCTATATACATTGAATGACCCATATCTACCTAAAAGGCTAAGTCTTGTAAGTGGTGAGCCATCCAATTGTATATTAAGGTCTAACTCTTTTTTTGTTTATTCAACGTGGGACTCAATCTTTCACGCATATTCCCAACAGGTACCAAGCCGACACCCAAAATTTTCTCCTTGAGATGCAGAACCCCTTGTTCAATACCAAATTTCTACTGGGGTGAGGTTCAGAAAAAGAATAGAAATGTAAAAGGTGTTAAAATACAATACAATCAAAATGGTTTCACTACCATTTTCAGAAAGTACTATCTATATTTTTATTTTTGATAGTTAAATATATCTCTGGCCAATCAAATTGGGTAATCCGAGGATTAACTAAAACTAACTGAAACTAAACTAAAACCAACTGAACACCATTACTTGGGGCAAAATCGGTACTGTTTGACCCGGTTTGGACAATTTGGAGGATCGACCCAGTTATTTTATTTTGACTATTCTGATTTCACCATCGCTTTAAATCGGTTTGGGCCTCAAATCTCAATTAAGATTATATAATGTTTTTTTCTATTTGGTCCAAAATGACAGAGTTGCACAATTAAAAAAAAAAATAACAACAACATATTTATTCAGGCGAAGAAAAATAAAACGACAGCATGATTTTCAAATGAATTATAAGAGAGCAATAGAAATCTGCCTTCTTTCTACTGGATTACCGTTCATAAATTTGTGCCGGTTAAGTTTTTAAATAGATTTTTCTTAGATTAATCCGAGACCAAGGCAAATTTGTTTTTATTAAATTTAGAAACTGGACCAGACCAAGAGTTTGAGAAAATAAATCAACCCATATTTACCAAATAGAAAAAATCGCTGGAGTTGGGACTATAAAGGCTATAAAGCTTTGGGTTTGAGTAAACAAATATTTTTCACTCATGTATTGATCAATTACAATGGAATAAATAGGCTACAAGCTAGAGATATGGATAACAACTGATACAAAACAAAGATACATGTGAAAACAAACCATTCTTATCTTTATTTACAACCGCTTGGAATGATTTGCTAAGGAGGATTTTTATCCTTATCATTTACACACCCCTGCGAGATGATGCTCCCATTGGAGACACCAATCTTCGACCGCAAAAGTGTGAGGCGGTGTCGAGACAGCAGTTTGGTGAGGGCATCAGCGAGCTGGTCTGTGGTGGTCACATGCGACACTTGAAGGAGTCTTTTGTAAACCAGATCGCGCACAAAATGGAAGTCGATAGCGATATGCTTCATGCGAGAGTGGAAGACAGGATTTGCACAGACATAAGTGGCCCCAATATTGTCACAATATATCATTGGAGCTTTGGTGAGAGATACCCCGAGCTTGCCAAGTAAAAGATTGTAGCCAAAGTAACTCAAAAGCTGTGGCTGCCACTGCCCGATATTCAGCTTCTTTGGATGATCAGGCTACAGAACGTTGTTTGCGAGAGCTCCAAGGGATAGCATTGCCACCAAGGTAAACAATATAAGCTGTTGTGGAGGTGCGATCGTCATGATTTCCAGCCCAATCGGCATCTGAGTATGCATGTAAAAATGGAGTAGCTTGACGTTTGAGAAAAAAACCATGGAAGATGGTGCCTTATAGATAACGAAGAAGCCTTTTAACCGCTGTCCACTGCATTTCAGTTAGTTTGTGCATAAATTGTGACAATTCGTTGATAGCGTATGCAATGTCTGGGCGTGTAGTACCCAAATATTGAAGAGCCCCGAGAACACTACGAAATTCAGTTGCATCAGTTAAGGAGGAACCGTCATGCAAAGTGAGAGTCCCATTAGTTGGCAATGGAGAGCTAACCTCTTTTGCACCAGCTGCCATATGTGTTCGTTCAATGAGGTCCCGAATATATTTATGTTGCGATAAAAACAATCCCGTAGGAATTGAAATAACCTCAACACCAAGGAAAAAATGAAGATCCCCCAGGTCCTTCATAGAGAAACGGCGAGAGAGTGCACAAATAAATGTTGAAATAAAACCTCTCTCACTTCCAGTAACAATTAGATCATCCACATAAACAAGGAAATAGGCAAGAATTCCATCTTGGCGATAGATAAATAAAGATGTGTCTGACTTGGAATTGGTGAAACCATAAGCCAGTAAAAAAGAACTTGGTTCAGTATACCATGTCCGCGGAGCTTGTTTGTCCGTAAAGAGATTTGCGGAGTTTACATACATGAGAAGGAAAATTAGTATCGATAAACCCCGGAGGTTGAGACATATAGAAATCTTCCGAAAGGGAGCCATGGAGGAAGGCATTGTTGACATCAAGTTGCCGAATCGGTCAACCTTGAGTGATTGCAAGACAGGGAACAACCCGAATTGTCGTAGGTTTCACGACGGGGCTGAATGTAGCAGTATAATCAATGCCAGGTGGTTGATGAAATCCCTTGGCAACCAAGCGAGCTTTGTAGCGGTCAATAGTACCATCAAATTTTCGTTTGATGCGAAAGACCCACTTACACCCCACAAGATTTTGAGAGGGTAATGGAGCGACCAGCTCCCATGTTCCATTACTATTCAAGGCATTGAATTCATCAACTTGACGCTAGTGTGGTTGATGCATAGCTTGAGAGGTACACGTGGGTTCTATTAGTTCAGGAAGGGTGTGTTTGGTGGTAGAATTTATTTGTTTGGGGTTCTATTAGTTCAGGAAGGGTGTGTTTGGTGGTAGAATTTATTTGTTTGGGCTTGAAAATTTGATTTTGTGATCGAGTGGTCATGGGATGGGTGCAGGTCGGTGGCACAGACTGATTCAAATCAATTATTGGGTTGAGACCTTGGGAGGAGTTTGAGCATGACCGTGTAAGTGGTGCATGGGAATTGGGTTGGGGAGAACTTAAGGCCAATTGGGTACTATTCATGGGGGATGGATTAGGTGAGGTATGTGGTGGTGATAAGGATTTAGGTGAGTTGGGAGGTGGGTCTCTTGGATTTGGATGAGGATTTTGGGTGTTGACGTGTAGGTTAATGGAACTGCGACAAGGAGGAGGCGGCCTGGGCAATGTGCAGATGGAGAGAGAGGGTGCACCTTCATTGAGCCGTGGTGAGCGGTGAGATGAGCCACGCATGACAGGCACATGAAAAACAGCCGGAGATGTTGTGATAATGGGTGACCAAGATTGTAATGTGGTGGAGGTGACGTGGGGTTGCGCGGATGGACATGCCGCTAGGGGCAATTTGGATTCGTCAAAAGTGACAATGGCGAGAGATGAAAATGCGTTGAGAGGATGGATCAAAGCACTTGTAGGCACTCTGAGTGAGAGAGTAACCAAGAAAAATGCAGGACGAGATCGCGGTTCTAGTTTGTGGCGTGTGTATGGATGTAACCAGGGGAAAGACAAGCAACCAAAAATGCGTGTTTGGAGTAATTTGGGAAGTCACCATAGAGGGCTTCAAAAGGGGAAATTGTGTTAGGGAGAATGGGTGTGGGAAGTCGATTAATAAGATAAACGGCAGTTTGAAACGTGTGAGACCAAAAGGACAATGGAAGAGATGCTTGGTGCATAAGAGTTAGTCTGGTTTCAACAATATGTCTATTACATCGCTCTGCCAAGCCATTATGCTGTAGAGTATATGGGGGAGTGGTAAGGTGGGAAATGCCAAGAGAGGCAAAAAAGGTTTGAAGTTTTTGAAACTAGCCTCCACCATCAGAATAGGTAGAGACAATCTTGGTTTTCAAATAATTTTCGACAAGGGCCTTGAACTTGGGAAAGATAGCAAATACCTCAGATTTCCGCTTGAGTGGATAAAACCAGATGTACTTTGTGAAATGGTCCAAAAAATAACATAATAGTTAAAACCATCAATGGATTGAGCAGGAGATCCCCAAACATCAGTGTAAATGAGATCAAGACGACCACGGCTCTTAAGAGATGAAACATGAAAAGGGAGCCTATGGCTTTTAGTACATTCACATGAATTACATGAGGTGAAACTAGTAGAACAAGACGACAGAGGTAGAGAAAATTGCTTCGCGAGATGCTTAGGCTTTGTTCGGAATGCTTCTTCACAAATTGTTTTTGAGTAGGAATTTGTTTCCCTCGTCAAATGGAGTAAGGTGTAAGAGAGGGGCCCACTAGTTTTGAAAGTCAAACTATTTATATACAGCAGAGAGAGAGAGATGCAGAGGACACGTGGTACTTTTTTTTTCTTTTGACTCAATTGTAAACACGTGGCACTTGGGTTATTTGGGAAAGTGGCAGAGGTACAGAAGATGGTCCTCAGTGGGACCTGGGTCAATGTCTGAAATTCAAATTTGAACTTTCAGCTCCGAAAAAACTTCTTTTAAGAAGCATTCCGAACAAAGCCTTAAGAGTTTTATTGGAAGGATGTCCGAGCCATTTGTGCCAATCATGCAGAGCAGCTTTGACACCAACCATAGCTAAAGGCTTTATTGGGGGAAGATGCAGAGACTTTGGCCAGTCATACACATCATCTTTATTCGAGCCACGAATGAGAGTCTCCTTGGTGTGCAAATCCTTCACAGAAAAATGAGAAGGAAAGAATTCAATGGAAGTTTGATTTGTTTTGCAGAATTGAGAAATTGAAATTAAATATTTTTTCATAAGACACATAAAACATTAGATAAAGAGAAAGTGTGAGAAGGGGTAGGAAGCTTTAGAGAACCCGTGTGACTAATTCTCAAACCTGAACCATCACCGATGACAATATCATCCAGGCCATCATACTCGGAGTGCAGAGATAGATTGCCAAGATCAGTGGTCACATGGTGAGAGACAGCAGAGTCAATGAGCCAACCATTGGGTGTGGAACGGGTAGTGCAATTTGCAGTAGGAGTGTGAGTTTGGAGTGGCCGAGCACGTGGACACCGTTTTGCGGCGTGACCCTGTTGATCGCAAAGTTGATAGAATCCTTTGTAACCGCCTTTGTAGCCTTGGCCTTGAGACTGGCTACGACGATGCTGGTTGGACTGAGATCCTAGATTTGTGCGAGGTTGGAATTTTTGCGGGCGAGTTTGGGAACCTGCTTGATTGTTTGTGTAGCTGCGAGTAGGTTGAAAATTGTTAGAGCGATGCATGGAGTTGGCGGTGAGCACTGGAGGGGTAGTCTGGGCAATCTCATTTTGGAGGATGGCTTCATAATCAGCAAGTTTGTCATGAAGCTCTTCAAAGGAAATCGGAGATTTGAGAGTACGTACGTGGCCAGTGATTTCCTTGATGAACTCACTACCAATGCCATTGAGAAAGGAAAGCATAATATCATCCTCGACGACGGGCACATCAATGAGAGCAAGCTCATCAGAGATAGCTTTGATAGTTTGCAAATACTCATCCACAGGCTTGGAGTCTAGATGTTTGCCAAGACGCTCCTTGCGACTCATCACGCGTGAACGTGACCGACTGGCATAAAGTCTGGTGACTTTAGTCCAGGCTTATAATACCCCAGGTTTGGGGGTAGATGGTGTTTAGTCCCACATTGGTTGTTTACATGAGTGATCTTAGGCATATAACAAACCATGTGGGCTACTACTAGTACATTGGGCTTAAGCATTTTGGGCCATGTGGTGTGGCTTGTGGATCAAATTAAGGTACTGGGCTAGTGGTCTACATGGGGCGTTACAAATGGTATCAGAGCCCCGCCTTGGTCCAAGTGGTGGGTAGGATGCGCTCTGCCACCACAGACACCAGGGGAGGTTGCTGGGACTATGCAGTGAGGACGTTGCATCCGTAAGGGGGGAAGATTATAATACCCCAGGTTTGGGGGTAGATGGTGTTTAGTCCCACATTGGTTGTTTACATGAGTGATCTTAGGCATATAACAAACCATGTGGGCTACTACTAGTACCTTGGGCTTAAGCATTTTGGGCCATGTGGTGTGGCTTATGGATCAAATCAAGGTATTGGGCTAGTGGTCTACATGGGGTGTTACAAGGCTTCATGGGAAGTTGTAGCAGATGCAAGGAGAGGAATGACTTGTTCAGAAACAGATGCAAGAATCACATGTAGCAGAAGTTGATCTTGCTTTATCCAAAAAGTATGGGCGGGATTAGCAGCTTCAATTAAGTACTGTCTTTGGTGGGCATGAATGGGAGCCATCAACGTAGCCCATGAGATCATACCCAAAGAGGAGGGAATTAAATTGGGCGCGCCATGAGAGATAATTAACTGGTGTGAGTTTGAGAGGGAGTTAAGCAGCAGCATTGATAGAAATCAAAACTTGATCGGAACCGTGGATTGAGGAATGGAGGTGACAAGAGGGGACTCTGAAAGGTTGGTTTCAACCATGTGGGAAAAGCCAACCAAAAAGACGAAGAAAGAAATAGGATCAGTTTACTCGTTGGAGTGTTTGGGCTCTGATACCATATAAAGGCTATAAGGCTTTGAGTTAACAAATATTTTTCACTCATGTATTGATCAATTACAATGGAATAAATAGGCTACAAGAGATATGGATAACAACTGATACAAAACAAAGATACATATGAAAACAAACTATTCTTATCTTTATCTACAACTGCTTGGAATGATTTGCTAAGGAGGATTTTTATCCTTATCATTTACATGGACATTACAGCAAGTAAGTTCTTATGCTTCCGAGCTTGTACGTAGGTTCGCTCTTAACACTAACAAATTAAAACTCTTTTGACCATCGAAGCTTTGAGCATTCTTCATTTGCATAGTCCCGAATGTTAGTGCAGGTGTGCTCGTAAATTAGTTTGGACATCTGATTATCTAGAAAAAAATGAGAAAGGATAAGTTATAAGGATTAGATATAGTTTGCAAGTATGAAAATGACATACATGCAAACTATATGTATTGGACGATAAAAAAGATGTCTACTTTGTCTTTGAATTTGAGATCGAATACATTGTTAGTTATATGAAGAGGAAGAAAAGAATAATGAAAATAGTGAAATAAATACTCCAATACCCACGTCTTTTATTAGTTACATACCGTAAAAATTAAACACATTGTAAACTACATTAAAACCATATCTGTTTTTGTTCTTGCCCAATAATGATTGGAATAGAACATGGATTTGTTAGAGAATCTCATCTATTAATACGGTTTTATATTCAAATTGATATCATTTACATGTATATGACTCATAGAAGCTAGATGTGTTTTTATGAAAGAATACATTACATACAAAAACATGGGTTTTTTTTTTTTTTTTTTTGTACTTAGCATGGTTTAAGATTATTAATCTGAAACCATAATGCAAATTGACAGGGTAAGAGTTGCCAACGAGCTAGGTGCAGGGAATGGAAAAGCAGCAAAATTTGCAACAACAGTATCTGTCGTGCAATCTGCAATCATAGGGTTATTCTTTTCCGCTGTGATATTGATATTCCGAGGCCGGATTGCATTGATCTTCACATCTACCATTGATGTCCTTCAAGCTGTTGACAATTTATCCTTCCTCTTGGCTATCACCATTCTTCTCAACAGTGTCCAACCAATTCTCTCTGGTGAATTTCTAGTGCTCGATTGTATAATTTTTTTAAATTATTTTAAAGTAGTTTTATTTGTGTTTTTCAATATTGTTCCAAGTAAATTATAAAAAAAAATAGAAGTTAATTAACCTGTAAAATTATTTTTCTTTGTGGGTATTTTTTGAAAATACAAGTGTATGCCAGCTTCTTTCTTCACAAAAGGGGTATTCCCTTTACATACATAACAGATGCACGTAAATTATTTTTCTTTTCCTTTTTTTTTTGTTATTTTTGCAGGGGTGGCTGTTGGATCCGGATGGCAGTTGAAGATTGCATACATAAATTTGGGATGTTACTACCTTGTTGGTTTTCCCCTTGGAATAGTTTTGGGTTGGGTATTTAACTTGGGAGTTGAGGTGCGTTTGATCTTCCTCTTTTACATTGTTCCATTGATATTAAGGAAGCATTTCATTAGACACAACAAACCATATTGGCCCAAAAAACACAAACATAAATGCTGTCATTAATTCCTATACAATTGAGGCAAAAATAGTTTTGGATGGGTTGTTTAATTTCAAACTATTCACCCAAAATAACATTCATCAAACAAGTTTTCCGTGTTTTCAACCGACAATATTAGAGCTTAAACACAGACAGTACCAAAGGAACCCGGTAGCTTTTCGTAGTTTTCAATTTGTAGAACGAAGAAAAAGAATTCATACGTAGTCAAAATAATGTCGACTCTAGAAAATAAAAGTTCAAAGGAAAAGCCTTAGTTATGAAATTTCATGAGGTTTTGCTCTCATTGGATTTGCACATGTATGTTAGGGTATCTGGGGAGGGATGATCTTTGGTGGGACAGCAGTGCAAACAGTAATACTTGCAACTATAGTTACGCGGTGCAATTGGGAAAAAGAGGTATTTTTTTTTTTGAACTTCCAGTTAGCTATTCTGTATGCATTCCCCTTATTACCAATCTTGAACACTCTTCTTCTAATTGGCTGATTGCAGGCTGAGAAAGCTACTATGCATGTCCAAAAGTGGTCAATTACGAAACCAGATAGCGAATCATAGCTTACAAAACATGAAATACCCGGTTATTCAATTGACAGAATTTTTTACTTGCTCGAGATTCTATTCGCTAATTGGGACATTTTGTTGTTTCATTATGTTTAGGTGTTTGTTTTCCGCATACCCTTTAATTTCACTATTAATTCCCGTGTGTTTAATTTCCTATTAATAACCTAGTCTGTTCTAATGGCTAATAAATGGAATGAACAAATGAAATTAAAGCCTTATGTCAAGTAAAATAGAGGCCAAGTGTTTGGTTAGGAGAAGAGTACTAGTGCATCACCCCTTCCCTCTTCATTCTCTCGGCTTCCGAAAACAAAATTTATGTTCGGTTTCTTGGTTCCTAAAACCAATTGTGGAGACTCTAAATGATCTGCAACTGTACTGCAAGGCACTTACGCAGTGCAAGCAATATTCGTGAGTTCATCGCCTATTGGCCATCATGTGGTTGAATCTGTGCCTCAACAAGGGGATATTCACTGTTGGGTGCAAGCAAGGTCCAGGTCTCTACACACGTCCCAATCATCGCATTATTTCTACTAAATTTTATGATTTTTTTATTAAATTTATGAATAAAGCTCTCCTCAAAATTGTCTTATTAGTAGATAAGAAAGATATTTTGTTAATTATAGATACATGTAACTAAAAAAAAAGATAGAAGCACTAACACTTGTATCAATAATTGTACAAACTCTCTCACATGGGATATGTGTGAAATTATGCAAAGGTAAAACAAGTCCTAGAGGGGAGTATCAACTAAAAATTAAGTAATGTCTCGTGATAGTTAATCACCCAAATTCGATGGCAATTCAAGCAAACCAACAAGTTAAAAGTGAGCAATTTAAAGCAAGAAGAAAAACACGTGATATACGTGAAAACTACTTAGGGTCTAAAACCCTAAGCATTCAAAAGGTTTACAACAGTTCAAAGCTAGATAAGAAACTTACCCACAAACACCTCCTAGCTTTTCCTAGCTCCAACTCTTGATGTAGCACCCCATGCTCCTTCTTGAATCCATGGACACCACTAGGATCACCATCTCGATCTCCGCTTCTACAGCTCCGGTTCACCCGGCCAAGTAGACTTGAAGGCATGCAAACATGACTAATAATAAAGATTTGATTTTTGAAAAACTTTTTGGGAAACTAACTCAATCTAGAGCCGATCCATTGAAGGGAAAGCACTAGAAAGAATAAAGATGATTGGGGAAGCCCAAATCATCTCAAGAAGAGAGATAACACACAAGGGAAAAAGAGTGAAAGAGGGAGAACACTTTCTCTCTCTAAAATGGTTGATTTTCTCTCAAGTGGATGCGTGAAAATGAAAGAAAAATGGCTTTTATAGTGTCCATTTTCGTGCTCCCCAAGACAGCCACTCAAAACATGACATTTGGCCACTTAAAGAGTTTGCCAAACGCATATAGACGCGCGCAGACGCTCCGACAGGATTTAAACACGTGGCATAATCTCAACTGTTAAAGTCACAGACCTGCAGACGCGTGTAGACGAGTGAAGACCCAATAAGTTGAAAGCTAAAGCCTAATGCCACAATCATGGGATTGAAAACCCCAATCAAAGCACTAATAAGCTAACATTATGCACATTAAAACATGTTCCTTTTTATGGTCTAAATGCAAAAATGATATGCATGGTTATACCTCAACGGATTGAGCTTCGAAACACTTGTCATGGCATTGGTTTGATCATGAAGCTTGTGATCTCTCGAATGGAGCATCTAGACTCAAGCCTTAAGTACTCTACCTCCCAAAACCCCAATAACCAAATTACATACTCTGAAAGGCTTGACATTGCTTGCGACCTAGCTTTGTATTGCAAATGTTGTTTCCCCAAGCGTAGGGTTAGGACGGCGGTAGAATTTAAAACCGGTAAGACCAGGTCAAATCCACAAAAACCGAATGCGCCGCGCGTGATGTTGATTCACAAATGAAGGTTTTAGCCTTAAAGCAGCAAACTGAATTTGTGATTTGTTTGGTGGAATTCTCTCGACTTCGAGAATGACTCGGAAGATTGAAAAGACTAAATAAAGTAAGGCAAAGTCTAGGGGTATTTAACAACCATGACTAAGGTCAATCCGTTTCTCTCTTGATTACTGGCTCGGGACATCGTCAAATGCTCCCAAGCGGGAGATTTAGAGCTTAAAACCATTTACTAGAAAATGTGTTTAACAAAGATTAAGGGTTTTCGGTTCATTTTGCAAACGATTGAATTGACATCGCCCAAAACATCCCACGTGCCAAGTGGTGAAACCCTTGGCTACGTGGGATCAAATGGGTTAACAAACCCAAACTTTGGTACATAAAAATGGGACCCCAAATCTTTGATAAACAAGCAATGTATGCTATTTGTTGAGATGAACGAATTAAACGCGAGTCATGGAGTGTTAATCACCCCATGACTAAACCTATTAAAACCTACTCAACCATTACACTAGTAAACAAGCCTAGAAATTTAAAGAAAACTAAAAACATGACTTATAACTTTAAAAACTAATTTTTAATATTAATCCTAGGTTTGCCGACAACAATTAACACTTGAGAAAATCACAAACAACAACAACTTACTTGATTTTTCAAAGGAAATGACTAGAAAAACATGAAAATGAAATAACCGATAAAAACGGAAACAAACTATATTTCTATAAAGATCTAAGTACATACTACAACATTAAAGGAGATGATTTACCTTGAATTTAAGTGGAAAAGCATGAAATCCTAGGGAGAAGTGAGAGCTAAACCTAAGAGAAATGAAAGGAGGTAGAGAAAGAAGGTGAAAGTGCAAGATAAACCTAAAATCTGATGTTTGGGGGCTTTTATGGCCCCCCAAAACGTGTACAAAAGGTCCAAAATGCCCCTAAAAATAGGTTGAGATCGGGCTAAAAATCTGCAGAAAAACAGGCTGGATACCGGTATGGGAAAAAACCCATACTAGTATGTAGACTTTCTGACTGCCTTCTTGCTTGTTGGATACCGGTATGGGAAAAAACTCATATTGGTATGTAGACCTTTTGACTGCCTTTTTGCTTACTGGATACCAGTATGGGTTTGTAGACCTTCTGCTAGCCTTTTTGCTTTCTAGATACCGGTATGGGAAAAAACCCATACTGGTATGTAGACTTGCTAATTCCCTTTTCTTTTTTTTTCTTTTCCCCTCGTTTGATCATTTCTCCACTTGATCTTTTGGGCTTCCCGAGCCTTGTTCCATACTTCATTCTTGATTCCCAGGACTCGGTGGTAGAGTGCCCCGTGGCCTCAGGTGGTCAGCCATCCCTCGACATTCCATGGCGTGGAAACATGCCTTATTCACGAGTGTCTCCTGAATCTATCAAAATACACCCACGCACAATATCAATCGTATAAAAGCTGTATTATGCATGCGTGTGTGGCAAAAACGAGAGGGATAAGTCCCTTTATTTACACTATTGGTGACTTATCACATCCCCCAACTTGGACTTTGCTCGTCCTGAGTAAACTAATCCGAATTAACTGAACTATCTATGCCATGTAAACTTCCCAAGATCCATGATACGATAACTATGTTTGATTAACAAAATCAAGGCAAGAATACACACACACCCGTAAATCCGAAATTATGCAACCCAAGCACATGCATGCCTTGAACTAGAGTGAACAAATTATGCCAAGATAACCAGTCAAACACATCCATCACTTCAAGTATTGATTCCAAAAACTCACAAGGATATGCTCAAATTTGAATTTTTCCACACATTGAAATATAATCACATCCCATGATAGGCGCTAGCGAGAAAAATGCAATAGCAAGATACAAAAGAGCTATGCATGCTATCAAAAGTGCGCTGAAAGATGAAAGCAATTGATTAGTCACAACTAAGCTAACTAGAAAGGATGCTTAGGCAAACATACATATCAACCATGCATCACGTGGAGTTTAATTAGCGTACGTTTGGCTCAACTAAGGGCTTTAATGGCTCATAATGACCGTGGTTTCCAAAGAAAGGGAAACAAAAGGGTGGTGGCCATATACTTGCTCGGTCAACTACCCTTGGCCACCACTGACACCTACGCATAATCCTCATCATCGTCCTCGTCCAACTCCCCATTCTTTAAGTTATTTCTCGTCAAGGAACATATGACTTCTTAGATGTCTCGCCAACCCTTTCAACACTCTTCATATTTCTCTTTTGCTTTTTCATCGAATACTCGTTGTTTTTTTTGGAGAATATTAGAGCCAGTGGAGGTAACATTTGCAGGTAACATTTGCAGTGAGAAACGAAAAAGGAAGGCTATTATTTTGGATTGATTGTAGAGGTAGGAGATAAAACTTTGAGACTTTTGGGTTTTTATAGTGGAAGGAGAGAGATTGCACAAATTTTTAGATTTTTCCAACTTCGACAAGTCTCAACCCAACAATTCCCACATCATTCAAACCAACCACAATTGCATTTAAAATATAACAACACACTCCATGAACATCCCTCCAAACATCCGGTTTACTAAGGTTCACAATGAATGGGACTCGAACTTGGTTCAAATTAAGGATCAAGGTGACTCATGTGGTATAATCATGCAAAAATGCCTTGTATCATTTCCTACGTACGCCAACAACTCCAATATGATGCATACGAGATATTTACACCACTCAAGCACGACAAAAGAGTATTATTTACGCAATTACGGGAAATGAGGACAAAAACATGGGATGCTTCAAAATGAATTTCCACTCTAAACGATGCACGATACTCGACCGCTAGAGATCAAATTGTTCACTAGAATTCATGTATATGCCAATGACATGGATTTAAACACAAAATTAAATTCACCAGAGTACCGACTCTTGCCATTATGAACAAAATTGAGCATATTTAAGTATCTAATCTAAGAAATGACTAATTGCGCGGGAAGATTACACAAAAAAAATTATGCAAAAACCAAAAATGTGCAGTGTCCTCAATGCATGAGACAAAAAGTACGGAGAGGGAGGAATGTACCGACGGAATGGAATGTCAACCACCCGATACCTCGACCAAGTTTGAGGATTTTTCATCACTTTGCTCCTTTTGTCATTGGCACTGCTTTCAAGGCTCCCTCTTTCAGCCCCATGTGGGACCATAGGTAGTTGCACAAGGCCATCCTCAACAACTTTGTAGGCCTTACAACAATGACATTTCGTCGCACCCATGCTTAGGGCTCCTAAATGCCGCAATCGCCACCAAGTTAGACCCAAACTACCAAGGCTAGTGCGGTAGCATGGTCACCCTGCAAAAGACTGAATTGCCAACTACCTTCTAAGAGAAAATAATTAGTACCAACTCGCTCCGTGATAGCTGAGTCCCCAACAAACAAATCTTCATGCGATTAACGGGTACTACTTTTCTCCCCGCCCCCAACTCAAAGTGTCGTAGAACAAGTCACAAAACACTACAAGCTAGAGACGGGTGGCTATACCAGACCATCAAAAGCCGTTCAAAAATGGCTTACACTGGAACTTACATGAAACAAGCGGACAGGTCGTCCGGAGGATGATATTTGAACAAATAAGGAGTATCAAAGAGACCCCTTTCCATCGCAAATAAGAATTTTTCCCTCTCCTGGGGATTCCATTGGTTCGGAAGCTAACTTGTGGCACAATAATTATCAATATTGGTTAACCATGGGCAACTCGGCACCTTAAACAGTTGCTCACCCCAAGGAATATCAAGAATTGGGAGATTCGAAGGGAGAATCTCGGTTTCCATGGGCGGCAACTTCTCAAGAGTTGTAGACAAATACCCGGGCCCATACTTGTCTTGTCTCTCAAGCAGAGAGTATAAGTAATCAACCTCCGCATCCATCTCTTTGGCAGTGAAATATTTTTCTAACATTTCCTTGCACAAAGGAGAGAACACTTGGTCCTCTCCCAATGTGTCTATCACACTCACCTCTTGAACATCCTCCTTGTCTCCCATTTGACTCCCCACATTAAAGATGTTAAGTTCCATTTTCATATTTTCAAAGGTCATGTTCAGCAACCCATTTCTACAATGAATGATCGCGTTAGACGTCACTAAGAAGGGACGCCCGAGAATTATAGGGGTTTCAGCTTGGGTAGGGGGCACGAAACAAGTATCTAAAACCACAAAGTCTACAGGATAGAAAAGGTTGTCTATTTGGACTAACACATCCTCCACCATCCCTCTTGATATCCCGACACTACGATCGGCTAGTTGGAGAGTGACTGGGGTTGGTTTCATCTCATCTAGCCCAATTTTTGGTACACGGAGTACAGAAGCAAATTCACACTAGCCCCCAAATCTAAAAGCGCTCGCTCAACTTTGTTGCCCCTGATAGTAATGGAAATGGTAGGACACCCGGGGTCTTTGTACTTAGGAGCAACATTCGTTTGGATAATGAAGCTCTCTTGCTCGGTCAAGAATACCTTTTTCTTAACGTTCAACTTACGTTTGACGGTGCACAAGTCCTTAAGAAATTTAGCATAGGCCGGGATGATTTTGAGAGCATCTAAGAGAGGGATGTTGATTTTAACTTGCTTAAGAACCTCGTACACCTCGGTGTTAGAAGATGGCTTGGCTGGCTCTTTCAACCTTTGGGGGTAAGGTGTCGGAATCAGACAAACGGGTGGATCTTGCTCCACGACCTTGGGCGGCAAAGTCACGCCAGTTAGGGAGGGTTCCACAATAACGGGAGTAGGTTGGACCATGGGAGGAGTGGGCTTGGGAGGTATGGACTTGTCAAGCTCCTTACCACTCCTCAAAGTGGTTATCAATTTAACGTGCTCCACGTTGGAATTGGGTCCCGACTAGCTACCAACAAAGTTTTGACCTTTAGGGTTTGCTTTAGGTTGAGAGGGAAACTTCCCTCTCTCTTGTTGAAGCACCCCCATGGCAGTGGTCAACTTAGAAATTTGACTTTGCATGTTGTTCATCATTTGGGCATTTCGCTCATTGATCGTAGTTTTGCCTACGATAAAACTTTGTAAAATATTGTCCACACTCCTCCTATGAGGAGATTGGTAAACATTGGGACCTTGATGAGGTCCTTGCGAAGAGTATGACTGTTGATTATTCGGGGCATACCGAGGTGGTGTTTGCCCTTGTTGGTTTTAGTAATGTTGGGGCTGATTTTGATAGCCCGACCAACCTTGGTTTTGACTTTGATTAATGGCATTTGCCTCTGCTTGTTCCACTACCCCACCATGAAGGATTCCTTCAGACCCGGAAGAGTCGGGCAATCATCATTTGATTGCCCTTGGGTCACGCAAAGCACACACGACATGTCCTTCACACTTTTCAATTCTAGGTTTTCCAACTTTTTAGTGATTTGGGAAAGCTTGAGATTTATATCATCTTGCTCTTTTAGCACATACTTCCCTCTCTCACTCGAACTTTGACTCGCACTCGCACTCGCACTCGCCGGTTGATACATCTTGTCTGAGGGATCCGAATAATCTCATGACTGGTTGTTCTCAGCGATGTGATCAAGAAAATCATAACACTCTGATGGGTTGTTGTTTAAAAATTAACCATTACACATGGTGTCAATAAATTGCCGAGTGTTTTGAGAAATGCCTTCATAGAAAAATGTGACCTTGTCCTTCACTGAAAAACCATGATGGGGGACTGCATTCAAAAGATTTTTAAACCTCTCCCATATAGCGAAAAATGGTTCATTTGGTTTCTCAGCAAAATTGGAGACACTTTTTCATCTCCACAGTTTTGTGCAAGGGATAATATTTCTTGAAAAACTCATCATGCATTTCTTCCCACGTGGTGATGGAACGGGGTTTCAAAGTCGAAAGCCAAGATCGGGCTTGGTCCTTAAGAGAAAAAGGAAACAATTTCATGCGTGCGGACTCAAGCTCAGCCGGAACAGTGACAAGCGTATTCACGAGATCCTCAAATTCCCTCACGTGATCATAAGGGCATTAGGACTTCATCCCATAGAAAATAGGCAACATGGGTATCGTGTTCGGCCTAATCGTGTAAACAACATTCTCGACGGTGGGTGTGGGATGAGCGATGGGTGATGGTGGAACTTGGCGTGTGGGGTTAAGGTACTGTCGCATGGACAAAACAGGGGATGGCTGCTGCTCTCGTTTTGCCATATCGGCAAAAGAATTCTCAAAATCGACAACTCTACGGTTAGGATCTCGAACGTAGAATTGCATAAATTAAATTAGCAGACAGTAGGGGTTATACCACCGCCTCATCACAAACAGTCCAAAGGGGCTAGGCCCCCGCCTCTTTATATATATATGACAGTAAATTAAAAATCAATATACTTCATCGAGCTTTGTTAAACCTCAAGTTTAAAAAATCAACTTTTTGGTCAGAGGTATCCGCTCTTGGAACTATACTAGTTGAACAAAATTAAACTAAGCTATACTATATTAATGAAATGAGATACTTACAGTGGCGTGGAGCGAGGCAAACTCACACGGAGCGGACCATAGGGTCCCCGACAACGGTGCCAAAAATGCTTGCGACCTAGCTTTGTATTGCAAATGTTGTTTCCCCAAGCGTAAGGTTAGGCCAGCAGTAGCATTAAAATCGGTAAGACTGGGTCAAATCCACAGAGACCGAATACGCCGCGCATGATGGTTGATTCGCGAATGAAGGTTTTAGCCTTGAAGCGGCAAACTAAATTTGTGATTTGTTTGGTGGAATTCTCTCGATTTCGACAACGACTTGGAAGATTGAAAAGACTAAATAAAGTAAGGCAAAGTCTAGGGGTATTTAACAACCATGACTAGGGTCAATCCGTTCCTCTCTTGATTACCAGCTCGGGACATCATCAAATGCTCCCAAGCGAAAGATTTAGAGCTTAAAATCTTTTACTAGAAAATGTGTTTAACAAAGATTAGGGGTTTTCGGTTCATTTTGCAAACGATTGAATTGACATCGCCCAAAGCATCTCACTTGCCAAGTGGTGAAACCCTTGGCTACGTGGGATCAAAGGGGTTAACAAACCGAAACTTTGGTACATAAAAATGGAACCCCAAATCTTTGATAAACAAGCAATGTATGTTATTTGTAGAGATGAACGGATTAAATCCGAGTCATGGAGTGTTAATCACCCCATGACTAAGTCTATTAAAACTACTCACCCATTACACTAGTAAACAAGCCTAGAAATTTGAAGGAAACTAAAAACATGATTTATAACTCTAAAAACTGATTTTTAATATTAATCATAGATTTGCCTACAACATTAACACTTGAGAAAATCACAAACAACAACAATTGACTTGATTTTTCAAAGGAAATGACTAGAAAAGCATGAAAATGAAATAACTGATAAAAACGGAAACAAACTAGATTTATTTAAAGATCTAAGTAGGTACGACAACATTAAAGGAGAGAATTTACCTTGAATCTAAGTGGAAAAGCATGAAATCCTAGAGAGAAGTGAGAGCTAAACCTAAGAGAAATGAAAGGAGGTAGAGAGAGAAGGTGAAAGTGCAAGATAACCCTAAAATCTGATGTTTGGGGGCTTTTATAGCCCCCCAAAACATGTACAAAAGGCCCAAAATGTCCTTGAAAATAAGCTGAGATTGGGCAGAAAAACAGGCTGGATACCAGTATGGGTACTGGTATGTAGACTTTCTGGCTACCTTCTTACTTGCTGGATACTGGTATGGGAAAAAACCCATACTGGTATGTAGACATTCTGACTGCCTTTTTGCTTTCTGGATACCTGTATGGGAAAAAACCCATGCCGGTATGTAGAATTGCTGATTTCCTTTTTTTTCTTTTCCATTCGTTTGATAATTTCTTCACTTGACCTTTTGGGCTTCCTGAACCATGTTCCATGTTTCATTCTTGACTCCCGGGACTCTATGGTTGAGTGCCCCGTGGCCTCGGGTGCTCGGCCATCCCTCGACATTCCATGGCATTGAAACACGCCTTATTCACGAGTTTCTCCTGAAACTATCAAAATACACCCACGCACAACATCAATCGTATAAAAGTCATATTATGCATCCGTGTGTGGCAAAAACGAGAGGGATAAGTCCCTTTATTTACACTATTGGTGACTTATCAGACATAACCCGGAAAATGCGAACAAAACTAACAATGTGAGACCACATATGAGTGGTATGTCCCACATATCCCATGTGAGAGAGTTTGTGAAATTGTTCGTACAAGTAGTAGTGCCTGTAGCAAACCTGCTTGATCTCGTCAAGGTCCAATACTTACGGGTATCTTCTTTTTAGGTATAAGTTTGAAATTTTGTAAGAATTACCAAGCAACAACGTAGTTTTATCCAAATTTAATGTGGGTCTCTCACTTGTCAACAGTGAAATTGAAACCCTCTGCGCGCATTGTAAAAACGAAAGGCATATGGGTACAAAAAAATTATAAATTTTTTTATTTGGGTCTCACAAGAATGATCGGAGCTATTCATGTTTTTCAAAATAATATTTACTTCTACCCCTTGAAAAATCAATTCGCTCGGATGTCGGCAAATTTTCCATCTATTTATCCAATTTTTGGTACAGAATAAAAAACTAGATAAACTGATGGAACATTTATGAGTATTCGATTGAACCAACTTTTTATTGGAACCAACTTTTTATTGGGTACAAGTAGATATTACTGAAGAACATAAATAGCTCTGATCATTCTTGTGGGACCCGAAATGATCGCAAACCAACTGATTTGTACATTTTATGTACAAAAGTTTATGTATGCCTAGTATAGCAAATCTCCTCCATTACGTAAGATATAACGGGTACAGCTATAAAGAAACTTTTTGGCATTAATGTTGACAAGGACTCTTTCACTACCACCATCACCTCGACTGTAACTCACCTTCGAGCCAAAGATGAAGCAAAAGGAGACAAGTAGTGGCGATCACACAACAACGAGTTCAAAAAAATGTGGTTATTATATATTATGTTAACTTATCCCCAAATTATCTAGACTCTAGTAGACTCCTTCATTAACTTTTTGAGTTTTGTTATATATATAGAAAGTTTCTAGTTTTTGTTTGTGAAAAAACTGACTTATGTTAACAGAGCGACCCTAAGAGAGAGAGAGAGAGAGAGATAGAGAGAGAGACGATTCAAAACCAATCTGCTAGAATCAACCGCGCCCCTTGCGGCGTCCTTGCCGGCCGTACCCCTCCCTCCTTCTCTCGTTTCTCTTCTCTACCCCCTCCCAGATCTGCTAGTTTCATCCATTCCGCTGCTCTTACTGTAAGTCTCTTCTCTGCATATCGTTTTTCTATTGGTTTGGTTCTTCTTTAACCTGTTGATTGCCGGATCTTCAATGGATTAATGGGTCGTAAAGTCAATCAAGCTGCTGAGGGTGGATGGATACCAGTCATCAATTATCACTCAAGACAAGGAGGTACTTCTAAAAATCAATCTCTTTTTACCCTTTTTGTGGATATTTACCAGAAGATACAAGTCAGTCATGGCTAAAGATGATGTTTAATTAGTATGGGGTTGTTAAAGATGTTTTCATTCCAGCAAAGAGGAGTAAAGTCACTGGAAACAGATTTTGATTCATTAGGTATGACTGCCCTGTTTCGGCTGATTTGGCCATTCTTAGAGCTAATGGCTTATGGCTTGACGATAAGAAACTCTTTGCACTACAACAAAAATTACCTATAGCGATGAAATGTGGTGAGGAAATTCAAATTTCCTCGCCAAATGGGTCTTTATGGCGAGGAAATCGATTTCGTCGGCAAAGGGTACTCAATGTCGAGGAAATTATATTTCCTAGCCAAAAAGCAAAGAATTGGCGGGCACCCATTTGGCAACGAAATTAACTTTCCTCACCAAAAACCTAAGATTGGGGATGAAATTACCTTTCCTCGTCAAAGGGCACCCATTTAGCGATGAAATATTTCCTCGCTAAAGGGCACCCATTTGGTGATGAAAATAATTTTCCTTGCCAAAAAGCTAAGATTGGCGACGAAATTACCTTTCCTCGTCAAAGGACACCCATTTGGCGATGAAATTAACTTTCCTCGACAAAAAGCTAAAATTGTCGACGAAATTATCTTTCTTCCCCGTGGTTTTTACCCGTATTGGTGTTTTCCACATATATGTGGTGTTCATCTGTTTAATTACTTTCTGTTTATGATTGGTTCATATATTGATTGATTTTTATTGAGATAAAAATTCTAGCAAATTATTAAACCTAAGCGACTTGAAATAAAACATTTACGAGTGTATATGCGGGCAGCATAACGACAAGTGCATTACGTTTGAAGATCTACTCGAACAGAATAACGACTCCTCTAGCGATTAAATCTTACAAGAGCAACCACTGCACGAGAATGCTTGTAAAGTTGATGCTTAAACTGTGCTTTAACATGCAAAGGTAAAATAGACTTCCTACATGCTAAATGGTAATAAACTAAACTACAAGTCATGGATGAAATAAGAAAGCTAAAAGAACAAAACTAAGCTAAACAAAAGCTAACGAAACGATGCAAATAAATAACTCTAGACTAAACTAAACCCAGCAAAACTACATGCAGACACCCCAATTTTGATGATTTATGCATCCCCAATGATGAAAAGAACGCGCGAAATGTACCTTGGAACAGTTGCTTGAGTCGGATGGATCAAAAGAACCAAAAACCCAAACCCACCGGAACCGTACGTCCTAAAACCCATAACCGTACGGCTTGAAACTCCATTTGCACCGTGCGGTGTTGCCATGTGCACCGTACGACATACCTTTGACGTCGTCCGACACCCTTGTCCCATCAACAGGATTCCCGGGTTGCTCCAGCAGCTCAGAACAATGATGATATTCGGCGAATGATGATATTCGGCAATGATGAGAACTTCTTTGCGTATGAAACTCACTCACCTTCGCCTATAAAATTGGACGCCGTCCAACGGTTTCAAAGAGGAGAGTTCAATCGGATCGTACCAAAAGAAAAACCTGAATTTGCCTCATATAAACTAGTCGAAAATCCCCCAGCCAAACCACCCTTCTTCCAAAATCCCTTTACCCTGTTCATACTCACTCGAAATCCGCCAAACCACTTAAATACTTTGCTCCCCAAATCCAAAAGGCCATTCAACCCGTTCGATTAGTTCCAAGGTATAAAAATTCGTGTTCAAATCGCAACAATCTTTTGAGGGGAGTCTCCATCGGGCTTGAGGAGGGCACCGTACGGCATCCCTTTTGTACCATGCGGTGTGATTTCGTACACCGTACGGTTTCACTGGAAAAATATTTTGAATGCTCTGTTTCAAAAACCTGATGCTCTGTTTTTTTTGGAAAACAAGTGGGGTAAATTGCAGTCGACCCCCTTTTCTTTCCGTTTCTGTATTTGCATCCCCTCTTGTTTGATTTTCTCGCGTTTATATACTTGATTGCGTACCATATGATTCATTATCATTATCTTTTTCTTTTAAGTATAATATTACTTGATCTATTGTTTATGTGAAGTCTTCAATAAAATATTTTCAAAGAATAATCCCACAAAGATTAAGTAAAGACCGGAAAATTTCGGGCACGCGGGGTGCATTTTTCGAACAAAACCTTCCCCGCGGGTAATCTGGCTCCCGAACCCAAATCTCTATTTTTCACAGATCAAACCCTTTTTCAGCGGCACAAGAGTCATTATTTTTCTAAACGGTTTCTCAGGTACCTAACATTTTCCAAAAATTAAACCCCGGGTGGCAACTCTAAATTTTTCCTTTTTCCCGGATCGCCCTTTTTCACAAACACACCCAAAAATGTGTGGGCTTCCGGAAGCGACGTCCATACTACATAACTAAATAAAACTACGTACACTAACAAAACTGCATAACTAAACAAAATTAAACAAATAAAAGAAGACAAATGACATATCCTTTCTGACCAAGCCGCCCTCGTCTCATAAAGTAACCAAACTGAACTAGACCACCACCGCAAAGATAGCCTTGATGTAAGACCTCTAACTAGCAGCCACTACTACAAAAACACCTTAAACTATGACAGTCAAAAAGTGTCACTAAACACAAAACATGATAGCTTTAAAATTGTCATCTTTGGAGGTGTCATTAATGGGGCTGTTCCACTAACAAAAAACTATTTTTTCCAAACACCGAGACAGGTCATTCTCTCACAACACATCACATAAAAAACCGTGAAAAATCAGTTTATTCAAAAAACTGAGTTAGCGGAACACCCCCTAAAAGTCTAGATTTGTTATGAAAGTCAAAAAACGTCATTGAAACATATAAGATGACGGTGTAAACGATGACGGTTTAAACCGTCGTCTTATCTATCCTCCATTCCAAAAAAAAAAAAACCCCTCAATTCTAGTAAAAACACATGGCTCTAGCGTGGCCGCCCAGTGGAGCTCATGTGGCGCCCCTGTGGTGAGCTAATATTTGCTTGCCCCAGGACTTGAACTCAAGACCTTGAGTTCCTCGCGCGCACATGTTACCAACTGAGTTAGCACGCTTCTTGTTGGCGAAAGACCAACAAAAATATTTATACTATATTTTCGAAACAATTTAGACTGAGCACTTTTAATGTCAGTTTGGATTTAAACTGTTACCTTAGACATTGAAAATATAAGATGACAGTTTAAAATTGTCATCTATACATTTAATGACACTTTTTGACCGTCATCTTTTATGATCAACTTCAATGTTGGTTCTAATTAAAACTGACATTAAAAGGACTTTGTTTCAATGTCGTTTTAAGGGAAACTGACATTAAAAGGTTTTCTATATATGCTTTTGGAAGCGCATTTGTTTTAATGTCGGTTTTAAGAAAAAACTCTACCCTCATATTTTCGATGATAGTTTTACAAAAACTATCATTGTTTCAACTTTTGGTGTGTTATCTTTAACCATTTTTGTAATAGTGAGCCTATCAGCGTAAAACGAGAAAACTGACTGACCCGAACCATGCTCGAGGTTGAACTATTACGGTTGTATTTCAAAGTCTCAATTCGAGTAAGTTGAGTTTGTATTTGAAAGTCTTAAAGTTGTGTAAGGTGTGTAAATTTTTTTTTTTTTTTTTTTTTAGAAGAAAACAAATCGAGAAGAAAAAAGGTGTCATTTTTTGGTGTGGGACAGAAGGAAAAAGACAGAAAAAAGGGCCGGACCCAAAGTTAAGACTAGCCCAGTCCTGGCCCAATGTGGGCTCCGTTCTGTTTTCGGTTTGCGTTTGGTTCGGTTTCAGGTAGTTTTGTTGCATTCCGGGCTGATTTCTGAGCCAAAAAACAATGACGAATTGGGCTAAAAACGAGACATATTGTTGGCTGAAAATAAAACATTTGGGGGATTAAAATTACGGGAAATTCCAGGTTGCCCCCACTTTTTGTGGGGGCTTTTTGTCCAAACCCCATTTTGTCTTTCTCTCCAAAATAAACCTTGTGCGCGCACGTGGGAGGATTTCTCATTTGACGCATGCATGCCGCGTCATTATGTCACAGGCTTTACCTTTTTTACTAACTCACAACTACCCTTTACCTCCGCTACCTTTTTGTACTGACTATCGTCTCTCTCTCTCTCTCTCTTCCTTTACACACATGAATTTAACACACTTTCTTTGTCTCCTCTCTCTCTTCTTTCTATTTTTAAAACTTCAAATGTTTATAGCTTTTAATTTACATGTCCGATTTTGAAAAAAAAAAAATTTTAGAACCTACTCGATGAGATCTATCAAACAAGACCCATATTGGATATAAAATTATGCTGGAAAAAAGAGATTTTTTAGAGTGTGAATTGTGTACAGGATGTGTGAATTGTTCAGAAAGGGTTGTGAATTCTTTAATTTTGGAATGTGTGAATTCTGTATTTGAGGGGTGTGAATTCTTTTATTTTGGGTGTGAATTGTGTATTTTGGAAAGTAAGTTGTGATGCGCGAATTGAGCATTTAAGGGGTGTGAATTCTTCCATTTGGAGGGTGTAATTTTATTTTTTTTTGGGTGTGAAGTGTGTATTTTTTGGAGTGATTTGAGGGGTGTGAATTTTGCATTTGAGGGGTGTGAATTCTTTAATTTTCGATGTGAATTGTGTATTTTGGAGAGTAAGTTTGTGATGTGAGAATTCTACAATTTCAGAGGTGTGAATTCTTTCATTTAACAGGGTGTGAATTATTCAGAATAATTGTAAATTCTTAATTAATGTGTATAAAATAACTTTTTTTACATGTACACAATTTCACATTCAAAATGGATCTTGTTTCGAAGATCTCATTGAGTAGATTTCAAATACATTTTTTTCAAAAAAAAATTGATATGCACCACAAAAAGTTATAATTGTTTAAAGTTTTTAAAAATAAGTGTGTATTACCAATATTATTTTATTTTAAAATCTTAAATCGAAAAGAGGTCGAAGTACTTGCATTAATGTACATTTCTGATAGTAGTAGAGGGACAGAATTTAAAAAAAAAGCATTGTCAAATCATGAGTGGAGAGAGAAGAAGCCTTTCAAAGTGGAAGTGTGGAGCTACGTTTTCCACTGGCGTGTTTTGCCAAATCATGTATTGTCAAATCATGTACATTTCATACCTTTTTGTTTTCTCCGTAGCTTTTTGTTTTCTCTCTAGCTTTTTGTTACTTTTTCCACTGGCGTAGTTCAGAGACTTCGGACTTCGAAAGAGAGAAAAAGAGAGAGAAAGAGAGAGTAATGATGACGCATTGATGCGCGCGCGTGAAAAGGGCTTCAATGAATGGAGGTAGACACGCGGTGGGTTTGGATGGGAAAAGGCCCACAAAAGTGGGCCGGCCAGTCAGAACCCCCTAAAATTACCCAACTCATTCTGAAAATCTTTCAACCAAAAAAAAGGTTCAGAGACTCGATAAAATATTTTTTGAAAATTTTAATAAAAGAACAACAAGCTACTTTAAGACGTCTATGCATCAAGTCAACCTTCTCGGCATGGACAAAATCAATACCAACATTCTCATCATCGGGCGACGGCACAGCCAAAGGCCTAAGCGTTACAAACAACCAAGATGGGGTGTCTACATATATGTATGAATTTAGACATGTACAGAAAATCTACAATACACACCTCATAAAGGTGTGTATAGCATATGCACTTAATGCGTGGTTCAAATTGTGTCATCTCATTAAAATTCATAACATTTTAGTGTGTCTTAACTTTTATACTAAAAACTTGCAATTTAGCAATATGATTCGTAACATTTTCATTAGGAATCAATAACAATTGTTTTCTTGTAACTTTTCAGCAATAAAATTTAGAACATTTTCACTAAATCATAACATATTGATGTGTATTGTAACTTTTATACTCCCTTTGTCCCAATTTAATAGTCAACTTTCACTTTTTCGATTCTCTTTTCAATTGCCTATATTTTTCGATTTATAATATTTTTTAAGATTTCAAAAATTTTGTTTAATAAAACTAATTGGGATCTATCAAATAAGATCCATGTTGCATATACAAAGTCTTATATATTACAAATATAAACTTTTTGTTCATCAAGTAAGAACGGACTATTAATTTAGAACAGGGAGAGTACAAACAACTCTAACATTTTGGACGTGCACCTGGTAGGTATACTCCAAAATAGGGTGTGTATTGTAGGCTTTCCCATGAGTATAGCCAGGGCCGGCCCAGGGGTAAGCCCCGCAAGTCCCCGGGCTTGGGCAACCCCCCGGGTCTAGGGCAACCCAAAAAAAAAAAAAATTGTTTTATTTTTGTAATACTATTTAATTGTTTTGATTGAGATTGAGATATAATAGGCGTTGTAGCCCAGTTGGCAAATGCCTTGGTTTTATTGCTCCCATGGTTCACAAGGTCAATAGATCGATCCCCTCTGAACCCCTTTTCTTTTCATTTTTTGATCTCAGAAGCAATTGTGGGTCTAAGGAATGAGCAAATTAAATTTGGTGCCTTCTTGTATGGCAACTAACAGAGATTTTTGTCGGACTAATTCAGTCATATGTTTTCAACATGTTTTTATTTCAATATTGCAACTAACAGAGATTTTTGTCGGACTAATTCAGTCATATGTTTTCAACATGTTTTTATTTCAATATTTTGGGACAAGCAAATACTGCAAACCTAAGCAATAAAATTTCATATATATCAAACTTAAGGTATGTAGATTTGAGAAAACAATTTTTTTTTGTAATTATATATAACTTATGTAATGATAAATCTAGAACCGTGGAACGGTTGGTACCGGGAAATTCACTGGTACATACTGTACCAATAAAGAAAATGGTACGCTTAACTGGTACGAGATTGATAACTTTGAACAAACCCATTTCTATTTTGATCTCTTTTTTTGTTCTTTGTTCATTTTTATCATGTTCTTGACATTGTAAGAAGACGAGAGACGTGGACATCACATTAAGATACAAGGAAAAAAAATGGATTCGGTTTTGTGAGTAAGAGCCCATCCTGAGCCATGTTTTGGTGCAAACAAAAAAATTATTTTGGGCTTATCTCGGACCATATTTTTCATACATAAAAATAACGATAATCTTTTTACTTTATTTTATTTGGTGAAAATAAAAAGGTGTCTCCCTTTGAAATCCAATGATAATGGTAGAAAATTGAAATTCTAATCATATCAAAGTCTATATTTTTATTTTTAGTAAAAAACACAAAACTGCATTTTTTTTCTCCAAAAGTGATGTTTTTAGACACAACCTTACTCTTCCCACAGAAACTATGCAAAGGTGCAATTACTCTCGGAAAGCACTATGTAACCTTGAAATTTTTATTTTTTACTTGTATATGTTTTTTTCCCATGAGGTAATATATAGTAAGTGGGCAACCAAGCTTCGGGACGGGCTTGGACAACCCAAACATCGGCACCGGCCCTGAGTATAGCATGTCGTAAGATACTTTCATCATGTCAGCAAATATAAAGTTATAAAATCATTATATTTTAATTGACAGACGTCAACTATTGCCTATATTAGAAATAAAATGCACTAAAGTTTTACTATGTAAGATATTTTACAATGCATCACTTGTAGCATCATGAATCCCATGGATATCGCGAGAAACTTTACTCGTATATGAGAAATGTTTGATATTCTTTTTTTTTTTTTTTCCAGTAACTTGCAAGGATCTTAAATCATAAAATACGATTTATATCATATGCGTGTTGTCAAAAAAAATTCCGAATATAAGACAAGATACGCATCAATTTTAGCTTAAGATATTTACATCGATCAAATTATAAGATCCGTATCATAAGGGAAATGCTGAGAAGCACAAATGATTTGACAGGATTGATTTACCGGTTTTGATCACACACAAAAAAAAAAAAGGATTGATTTACCGGTTGATGTAGCAGTTGACCTATCAAAAATATAGTAATGTCCACATCAGTTCCTCAAATGGAATATTGTCTTGGATCTTCTCCCCTCCTCCTCTCTCTTTCCCCTAGGGTTTCATCCCCATAATCACCATCTCCAAAATTCAAATGTGGACTACCCTTGGTGCTTGCCTCAGCGGGACGGAAAGGCCTTTGCCTAGAATTGGGCAGGGTTAAACTCCCCTCCAGGACGGTACCAAGATGGACATAGAGACAAGGGCGGTAGTATGCTTCAATCACCCGAAGATTTAATTACACCCTCTGCAATGTCTCATAGACCTCCACAATATCTCAAAGACCTCCAAAATTCAATAAATGTTAATTAAACCCCTAATTTTACAAAAAAAATTTCCATTACACCCATACCGTCTATTTCTGTCAATTTTTTAACGGAAGATGCTTACGTAACACCAAGGTTCTGATATTGGAGGGAAATTGGGACACTAAGATTGGCAAAAATATTAACAAAATAACAAAACCGACTTTAGACCATGTTTGGCACAACAATTACACCAAATTATTTCTCCTCTCTTTTTTCCCTTCCAAATCATCATCTTCTTCTTTGCTCTCTCTGAGACCAAAAATGGGGAACCAGGGGGCCTGTAGTAAGCAACTCACTACAGGCGTGTAGTGAGTTTGTGAGCCGCCCATTCTTATTTTGGACGGTCCAAATTTTAAATAAACTATTCGCGGAAACAGTTTAAATGTATGTGCGAATAGTTTATTTAAAATCCAGACTGTCCAAAACACTTTGCACGGCCCACATCCACTCACTATACCCTTGGCTCACTACAGGGCCCCCGCTTTGCAAAAATGGAGTATGAAGAACCAATTCTAGAAGCCCAAAACAAAGGCACAACAATTAATGCCAACAATTGAAACCTTTTCCAAAACACAATTAATGGCCAACTGTCATACTGCATCAATAATGATTGTGACACACACACTCAACCACACACAACCACACACACACACTCACATGCGGTGGGACCCACCGCATGTGAGTGTGTGTGTGTGGTTGTGTGTGGTTGAGTGTGTGTGTATGTATCACTATTCATACATAGATATTAAACCCAGATGTTTCACCGTATCTCACTCTCTTCTTCTTCTTCTTCTTCTTCTTCTCACTCTCTCTCCAACCAAAAATGGTGGACAAAAAAATCTATCTCAAAATCACAAAACATGAATTCGAAATTAAGCTCATCCTGTTGTACCGAAAAAAAAAATCAAGCTCATCCTTTCATAAAAGATATCAAGCTTAAGCCAGAATAGGAAATGGATCACCAACCTGTTGCTTCACCCAGTTAATGAAAAATGAGATGCAGAGAGATTGACCAAGATAGGAGGAGGATTCGAGTGAGTGGTTTGTGGGAGAATTGGAAATTCCGAGCTCAAATTCCAATTTCAGGAACTTTTCTAAACATTCTCCCTCTCCTCCTCCACCTTCTTCCATCTCTCTCTCTCTCTCTCTCTCTCTCTCTCTCTCTCTCTCTCTCTCTCTCTCTCTCTGTGAATTTGCACTACAGTGGGCCAATGGCTGGACATTGGGGTTTTTGAGTAAGTTTTTGGAACTATTTTTGAACCTCCATTGAAGTTATAGTTTAGAGGTTCTTTTTAAATTTTTTTCTGTTAGTCAGGGTCACTAAAGGTAGTTTAGTCATTCTTCAGGGGTGTGTTTGTAATTGTAATGTAAGTCGGTTAACTCTGTAATGTAAGTCGGTTAACTCTGTTAAACCCCCTTGATCATATAAAAGGGGAAACAGTCTCTGTAGAATTCAGGGAAGAAATACGTGAAATGAAAGTTGCTCTCTATCTTCTTGTTCTTAGTTTTACATATTTCCATATGGTATCAGAGCGCACAGACGCAAGTCACTCGATTCTGGATATTTATCATCAGAGTTAGGGTTTCATGATGATTCATTGCTGCAAGTGTAGTAATTTTGACAGTTGTGCATTTCTGCTCTTCGATCAACATCAAGGGCTTCAATGACAATACAACTCACGATCTTGAATGTTTGTCATCAGAATTAGGGTTTCAAGTTTGTTTGTAGTTATCAGTGAAGGAATTTCATCATTTGTGCATTTCTGCTCTTCGATCAGCATCATGGGCTTCAATGGCGACTCAACCAGTAACTATTCCTCCATCTCTTGCTTTTCTAGTGTCGAAATTCAACTCTCTCGTGAATATCAAATTAGATAATGCAAATTACTGCTTGTGGAAGATCCAAGTTGAGAATGTGGTTAGTGCAAATGGCTTTCTTGGATACTTAGATGGTACAGTTGTGTGTCCTACGACTGAGATTCGTAGTGCTAATGGTGAAATGACTCCAAATCCGGTATTTGCCTCATGGAAATTAATTGATTCACAATTGTTGTCGTGTCTTACTTCCTCACTTTCTCAAAACACCTTGCCATATGTCTAGGGTTACGACATAGTCATCAGGTGTGGTCTTCTCTGAATGAGCGTTACAACTCATTGTCTGACAACTATGTTCATGAGTTGAGAGAAAAGATGTACTCTCTTAAGAAAGGAACAACAACAATGGAAGCATATCTTGATTCTATTAAAGAGATTGCACAGAAACTTGAGGCTGTAGGTCATCCTATGGAAGAGAGTGAACTGATTTTTCATAATCTACGAGGTCTTACTAGAGGATTCAGAGGATTTAAAACTGCTCTAAGAACTAGAGGTCTATCTACATTTCATTTTCCTAAATTGATTACCATGCTCAAAGGAGAGGATATGGACATGATTCATGATGATGAAGATACATCAACTGTTGACAGTACTTCAGTTCTGGTAGCTGCTTCTCAAAACTCTAGTTCAACTACTGGTATTGGTCAGAATGGTGTGGCTACACCTAATATGATGCCTGTGATGACTGCATCATCTCAGTTTACTCCTTCTCAAATTCAGTATAATGTACCTCATCAAACTCAATCCCAGTACTATTCTTCTCAGCCACATGCACAGAATTCCTTTAGAGGTTTTCAAAAGGGGCGATTTGGAAAAGGATCCAGATATCCTCCCTGTGCTTATTGTGGAAAGACAAATCATGCAACCAACTTCTGCTATCATAAATCTTCAAATCCACAACAGTCCTTTGGATATTCTCAGCAGTTTGTACCTCAGCAGGTTTTTGGCTATTCTCAATCTTTTGCACCATCACAGTATCCTGGTTTTCAGCAGTTTCCCTGGACATCCTCCATTCTTTGGACCTCCACAGCAGTTTCCTGGACATCCTTCATCATATGGATCTCAGCAGCAAATTGGATTTGAGCAGTTTACTGGTCATCCTCAGTCTTCTGGACATCCTTCATTCTCTGGACCTCAACAGTTTACTGATGTCACTCGGAGGGGCTTTGATAATATGTCCTCTCACCAGTTTGTACCTTAGTCACAGATGCCATCTTAGGGATTTTCTCAGTCACCAAGCTATCCCATCTATGGTCAGGCACACATTACTCATTTCAATGGGCCTTCCTCTGCTGGTGATACAGGGTTTGGTTCACAGATGTTGGCTCTTAATTCAGGGGTTCATTCTGATTTTGGCACACAACAACATGGTACTGGTTCTTCTGCACCTTGGTATCTAGACAGTGGTGCTACAAACCATGTTACCAACAACCTTCACAATCTTGAACACCCTCAGCCATCTCATGTCAATGGTGGAGTTGTAGTGGGCAATGCTACTTCTCTTCAGGTTGCACATACAGGCCAAGGTTTGCTACCCACTCCTCCTACTACTTTTAGGCTCTCTCACATACTTCATACACCAAATATTACTCATAACCTGCTTTCTGTACATCAGTTTTCCAAAGATAACAATTGTATTCTTATTTTTTATTCAACTGGTCTTGTCATTCAGGACAAAGTATCCAAGCAAATTCTGTACAGGGGTCCTTGTCTTCAGGGACTCTATCCACTTCTGAAGTCCTTTAAAGCTCCCATTTCCACTCATGCTGCCATTTCTTCATCTTCTTCTGCATTAGTAAGCACTAGTCCTTCTGCTATGTTGTGGCATAGAAAATTGGGTCATCCTAGTACTCCATTGTTTGTTTCTTTAATAAAACAGTTTGGTTTACCTATAACCAAACCTGATAGTGTTAATTGTTCTTGGTGTAATCAAGCCAAGAGTCATAAACTCATGTTTCCCTTATTTGAAACTCAGTCTACAGCTCTTTTCCAACTTGTTCATATGGATGTATGGGGCCCTTCCCCCATCCCATCTGTTGATGATTTCTCTAGATTCACATGGATATTTCCTTTACATTACAAATCTGAAGTGAAGTATGTTGTTTCTAATTTCAAAGCATATGTCAATACTCAATTTCATACTTCTATTCAAGTGGTTAGAAGTGATAATGGAGGTGAATTTATCAATCATTTTTTGTTAGATATGTTTCTTACTCATGGGGTTGTACACCAAACATCTTGTCCACACACTCCAGAACAAAATGGGATAGCTGAAAGGAAGCATAGGCACCTGATTGAAACTACTATTACTCTTCTACTTCAAGCTAATATGCCTTCTAAATTCTGGCTTGAAGCTCTTACCACATCTGTATATCTTGTTAATAGAATGCCTCATGCAGCTTTAAAGGTCCAAATTCCTTATAGTTTGTTGTTTCAATGTTTGGGGTTGTACACCAAACATCTTGTCCACACACTCCAAAACAAAATGGGATAGCTGAAAGGAAGCGTAGGCACCTGATTGAAACTACTATTACTCTTCTACTTCAAGCTAATATGCCTTCTAAATTCTGGCTTGAAGCTCTTACCACATCTGTATATCTTGTTAATAGAATGCCTCATTCAGCTTTAAAGTTCCAAATTCCTTATAGTTTGTTGTTTCAATGCAAACCTGATTATTTGAGCCTCAAACCTTTTGGTTGCAGTTGTTATCCCTGGTTAAAACCTTATGTGGCTCATAAGTTACAGTCTAAATCCAAACCTTGTGTGTTTCTTGGTTATTGCCTTGCTACCAAAGGTTACAGGTGTCTAGATCCCAGCACATCTAAAGTGTACATTTCTAGACATGTTAAGTTTGTGGAAGATGAGTTTCCATATTCTTCTCTCACCTCTGTTTCTACTTTATCTTCTTCCTCTATTTCATCTCACTTTCATGTTCCTCTTACTGATTTTAGTGATATTGTTGTTCATGTTTCTGTTTCTTCTTCTGTTCCTCATACATCTGTTCATTCTTCTTCTGTGGTTCCTGTTTCTGTCCCCTCTCCTGTCATTAATGTTCCTGTTTCTGTTTCCTCTATACCTTCTTCTACTTTTTCTTCTGCTCCTATTGCTGTTTCAGAGGTTGTACCTCCAGTTTCTGAGTGTAATGCTCCTGCTACTTCTGCTTCCACCTCTCATACCTCACAACAAACCTCTCATACCTTACATTCTATGGTCACCAGGTCTAAAAATGGGATATCCAAGCCTAAACAAACATTTGGTCTTTGTGTTATGCCTGTAGAAGTTGAGCCTAAACACTTTACTGAAGCCATTAAACATGAGGTTTGGCAAAAGGCCATGGATGAAGAGTATAATATAATGCCTTATTAAAGCAAGGTACCTGGGACCTTGTTCCTTGTCCTTCCCATGCTAATGTCATTGGATGTCAATGGATTTACAAAATTAAAAGACATTCTGATGGAAGTGTGGCTAGATACAAGGCTCGATTAGTGGCTAATGGTAACCAACAATATGAAGGGGTTGACTTTACTGAGACCTTTAGCCCTGTTATCAAACAACCTACTATTAGGGTTGTCCTTAGTTTGGTTGTGCTTCACAACTGGTCTATTCGTCAACTTGATGTCTCAAATGCATTTCTTCATGGGGTTATTGATGAAGAGGTTTATATGAAACAACCAATGGGCTACAAAGACAAGACTAATCCCCACTATGTTTGCAAGTTATCTAAGGCCCTTTATGGATTAAGACAAGCTCCCCGAGCTTGGTTTTCTGTTTTCTCCAATTTTCTTCTTCAACAGGGGTTCAAGAACAGCCAAGCTGATGTTTCTTTGTTTACTCTTCACAATTCACAAGGTATATCACTCTTGTTCTTGTGTACATAGATGATATAGTGATTACTGGCAGTGATGATGCATTCATCTCTGAGTTAATCTCTTTACTTAGTACACGTTTTGTGATGAAAGATCTGGGGCAGTTGAGTTATTTTTTGGGGATTCAGGTGTTAAAACATGGTACAGATATACTACTCTCTCAGTCTAAATTTGCAACAGATTTGTTAGTTAAGTCAGGAATGCAAGACTGTAAGCCTTCTCTTTCTCCTTCTTCTGTAAAACCAAAATCTTTGGAACCTGATCCTTTACTTGAAGATCCTCACTGGTTTAGAACCATAGTGGGTTCCCTTCAATATCTTACACTAACTCATCCTGAGATTTCATTTGCTGTAAATGTGGCATGTCAACATATGCATGCGCCAAAACAGAGTGATTTAGTGGCTGTTAAGAGGATCTTGAGGTATATCAAAGGTTGTATACACCAAGGGCTGTTTTTTACTTTTGGTGCACTCATTTTATCGGCTTATTCTGATGCGGATTGGGCTGGAAATCATTTGGATAGACGGTCCACAACTGGGTATTGCTTGTTTCTTGGCTCTAACCTCATTTCTTGGTGTGTCAAGAAACAACATACCGTCGCTCGATCGTCAACTGAGGCTGAATATAGAGCTCTTGCTCAGACTGCAGCCGATATCACCTGGGTACATCAGTTGTTACTTGATTTGCAGATTGCTCCAGTTCTCCCTCATGCTGTGTGGTGTGACAATCAATCGGCTATTGCGCTTGCTTTTAATCCTATTTTTCACGCTCGCACAAAACATGTCGAGGTGGACTATCATTTTATCAGGGAGAAGGTCTTAAGTAAGCAGATTGTGATTCATCACATTGGTTCTTCTGCCCAGAAAGCTGATGTCTTCACCAAGGCTTTGCCTATTGCTCGTTTTCAATTTCTTAGATCCAAACTCATGGTTGTAGACACACCCATGAGGTTGCGGGGGCATGTTAGTCAGGGTCACTAAAGGTAGTTTAGTCATTCTTCAGGCGTGTGTTTGTAATTGTAATGTAAGTCGGTTAACTCTGTAATGTAAGTCGGTTAACTCTGTTAAACCCCCTTGATCATATAAAAGGGGAAACAGTCTCTGTAGAATTCGGGGAAGAAATACGTGAAATGAAAGTTGCTCTCTATCTTCTTGTTCTTGATTTCTGTTCTTAGTTTTACATATTTCCATATTTTCTACTAAATTGCTCTACTTTTTGGGATGATTGTGCATTGCATTTTGTAAATTAAGAATAACGCATTTATGATAAATCCTTTTGAAGTAAAAAATAGTGCACCAATCTTTTCTCTTCTAAATAAGGTCTTTAAATGGGTGTAAAATAATTATAACAAGTTACAACTAACCAAAAAAGTCAGATGAAGGGAGTATTTTATACACTTATCAGACGAAATATACATCCAAAACACCTATTGAAAGTAATGAAAAGGGTTGATCGATCTCGTCAACATCTGATACTTATATGTATGTACATTTTATGTACCAAGTTTGAAATTTCTTAATTAAGAGGATTATTAACCTATTACATAATATTATTCAAATTTCAAATGAGTCCTCCGCTTGTTGACGGTAAAATTGAAACACTCAGGCATTATAAAAACAACTATCGAAGCAAATCTCTTGTATTATAAACCAATTATTCGCCGTTAATGTTGCTAACTACCACCTCCACCTCCACCATGACCATCAATCATCTTCAAGCTGAACCGGTTAGGTCGAGGTAAAGACTGAGCCGTCCCCATAAACTCTGACGGGTCCGACCGTTCTAATTCTTCGGAATATATGGAGTTCATAAAAACCCGACCGGTTCCTACGCTGCCACTCCTATGTAACCCTTTACTCAAACTCCTCACCGTTTGAAAGCCCCCACAACTCCTTGTCCGGTTCAACTTTGATCCCACCAACCGGCTCTGTAACTCCTCCGGTAACCGTAGCGTGAACCGCTCCCATTCTTCCTCTTGCCTTGCCAACGATTCGCTCTCCGAACCACATGTCCCATTCTGACTGGGCGTTTGAATCTTAGTGGCGACCGCATCCGGAGATTGTATTGGTATTATGACAAAGTCACCCACTACTGCATCTGGGTTAGCCGAGTCGCGAGTCGCTTCCCTTACCGATTCGTCACATGACAGCCTTCCCCACTCGGGATTCAGTGAAGTGTGTAACGATTCGGAAACGTTGGCTCGGCAAACCGGGCACGTGACGTGAGAGGAAAGCCACTCGCCGATGCAATCGCAGTGGAACACGTGGCTGCAGTAGGGTAGCAACCGAAGGGTCTCGTCATCTTCAAACTCATTTAAGCACACGGCACATTCGAGCGCACCCTTGCCTAACTTGTGCCCCTTCACTTCGGAGTAGATAAACGTGGGGAAAGAGTTGATAACGTCCTGGTCGAGGCAATCTCCGGTGGCGGCGTTGGGTAATCCGTTGGTGGTGTGGCTAGTAACGCTAGTTTGGCGTCGGCCCGTTCTTGGCATGGGACGGTAGCAGGGACAGTAATATCGCAAGAAGACGGAGAGGAAGGCTGTGATGATAATACAGCAGATGAGGATGATTGATATCCCTTGTATGGATCTGTGAGTTGCAGGCGCAGGCGGTGGTGGTGGCGGTGACGGTGGCACGTCATAAAATATCTACACAAAAAAATAGAAAAGTAATATCGTAAGACGACGGAGAGGAAGGCTGTGACGATAATAAAGCAAATGAGGATGATTGATACCTCTGGTATGTAGTCTTCATAATCGACTGGCGGTGATGGGGCAACAGACACTGAGAATTGGAGTAGTAACATGAAAAATATTACAAGGATACAATTGATGAGATTTTCCATCATTACCTGGTTTGAGTGGAACGGATTGTTGGCTGTGACTGACCAGGTGAAAATGAACAATGTAGGTATAATGTCTTGCAAAATGCAAGCGTGCAATAGTTGTAGAAATGGGATAGCTGTTAAAATTTTATTTAAATTAACTAGGTAAGATATTTTAAAATGTATCACTTGTAGCATCATGAATCACGTAGACGTCGCAAGAATCTTTACCTCGTATATAAGATGTATTTGGAGATTTTAGGTTGTTTAATTTATTCTATCAAATTGAATCATAACATACGTGTCGTATCATATGCATGTCATGAATGAATTCAAATATCTGTATAAAAAAATAGAACAGTTATTTTACTCAAAATATTTAAGGCATACAAGTTGAACAACTTTGGCAGTCTTCCGAATATGTTACAGCCGTTTGGTCAATTGTTATTTTAAAGGATACATAGAATATTTCCTTAATTAACAAATAAATCTACCTCTCTGCCAACTTCTTAGTAGTCATAAAACAAAACGGTAATTTGGTAAAATATCTAGGCTAATAAATATAACAATCTCGATAGGTTTTTTTTTTTTTTGGGCAAGTAAAAATTTGGTCGAAGGGCCAAGACCGGGCATGCCATGCCCTCTTCCCTTGGGTACCCTTTCATTTTTTTTTGATAATCGGATGTCCGGATCAACTTACTCGCACTTGACTAATTCTAGGGCTCTGAAAGTAATAGCCGGGGCATAACCCCAGGAGCTCCAAGAGTTTGTTGGCAAAGCGTCTTTACGACGGGCCGTCTGAGATCCCGATCGCCCCGTTGTAGATTGAGAACTTGATGTAGAGTGACCTCATGTCCGAGTGGTGTGCTCTGTACGCACAATTTCTGAACGCCTTCTCGGAGAGGGGGTCTGCTGTCTGGGGTGGATTACTCGTCCCGAGGCATCGGTAACGATAATCGGTTGACCCAAACGATCTTTGGCCGAAGGGCGTTGAGTGTGTTGAGTAAGTTGGGTTGTCTGAGCCGCCGCCTTGCTTCGTCGCCTCGTCGCCCCTGATCTTGAGGTTGAGGCGGTGGGTTGTTTCTTCGTGATGGCTTCAATCTGAGCCTTCATGGCAGTCATTTGCTCCTGCATTTCCTGCACGGTATCCAAAGGATTTGGGCTCAGAGTGAAGCCTGAAATAGGGTGGGTAACGATGGCCGCCAGAGGGCCACCTCCGGGGTTGGCTCCCGCAGCCGGACCGGCGTTTCCGTCGCCTTCAACGATCGCCATGAGAGAACTAAGGAAGGGAGGGAGAGTATTCTCCAAAGGGAAGAAAAGAACGCCGGAAAAGAGTGAATTACTCGGTCCCCAGCGGAGTCGCCAATTGTGGAGCCCTCTTTCTCTGGTGGATCCTCCTGGCGGTGATCAGCGATGGAGATGGTACCCTCACTCTTGAACTATGCCTAGGCCTGCACACTCAACATACACACCGTTAGCACCGAACTGGACCTTGGAGCCCAGAACGGTACTCCGACGGTCAAGGAAGTAGAGGAAAGAGATGAAATGTAGATCTAGGGTTCTGAGAGGAGAGTTGTGCGTACCTTTTCTAGGTGATGAAGTTTACCTTTTATAGGTGAGCCTTGGCTTGGCCTCCAAGCACAGTTATGCTCGTCACGTGACTTAACCGTTTGGCTGACATCACGATGACGAACCCGAAGGAATATACTGCGAGCACATGCCTCCAGTAAAATTGCTACACGTGTCATAACAGTTCGGATGACGTCACTCGTCATGATCACGGTTTGTTACGGGCTCATGCAGCATTAACTGCTTTGCTGACTCAGCATCCAGTCTTTGGCATATTCTCGAATCACGAAGTCGGTTTACGTCACCCCTCGGGTACGCCCTGAGGTCTTCTGACATTAAATCTGAAAATTCGCTAATGAATCATGTGTGGGATAGATCTCGGTCAAATCCGAGACAATGGACCGAAGCCCCACTATGTCTTTTGCATACGTTAGAACATACATCCGAAGAGTCCCCAGAAGATAGTCACTCGACGACTTATCAAAGAGGTGTCTACTAAAGCGAGTTAGGTGCTCGGTTTATCCGGGCCCCTACAACCTCATTTCACTCACTTTCTCTATCTTTAGTAAAATAACAATTATTGTAATTTTTAATTAAGGAAACTAGCTATACAACTCGTGAGAATTATTTACTTCCTAAACCGATCAATCAGGCATTCAATTAGTTCATTTTTTTATTTCTTTTTCCAAAAAAAAGTGTGTGTGTGTATGGGGGAGAGAGAGAGAGAGAGAGATTTTTAAGGAAGTGGAGAGTTAGAGTTTTATTAGATAAAAAAAAAAAAAAATCATATACTCCTACTTGTTAGACCCCATTCCGCTAAGGGTTTTTTCACCTAATTTGCCATTTGGGGCTTTTTTTAGTTGATGTATTGTGAGATAATGACATGCCTCGAAAAGCGCAATAAGCCGAAAAAAGTCATAAAGCCCCTTAGTTTTTGTTTATTTGCATTGTTTAATTACATTTTCAATTGTAAATTAATTTGAATTTATTCTCAACCAACTTCAAATTTTCAATTCATAACATCATTTTTTATGTCTCTTCCCATGCAATGAACGAGAACAACGCTACGTGCATCAAACAAAGGCCCGGGGAAAAAAAGTCTTATCGACTTGTATTGTCCCGTGTATTGAATGAGTAAAATACTAATATGTCCTTAAAACAGAGCTACCTGGTCCCATAAAAACCCACTATCAAAGCCGGCCCAAGGAGATGGACAAAACGGATCCACGGTTTTAGGTTTGCTTCACGAACTGGTTTTTTCGCCTCGGCGCCGCGGTTTCAGGCTTTTAAACGGCCCATACAAGTCTTTGGGCCCACTCATATTGGTACTAATATGCCCAACTGTACCGCGGTTTCAGGCTTTTAAACGGCCCATACAAGTCTTTGGGCCCACTCATATTGATACTAATATGCCCGGCGGGCCGCGCCGGCATTTTTTTGATGATCGGAGTCATTCACTACGTAGACCTCGTCAAATACTACAAGTGTAGAAAAAATCAATTCGATCGGATATCTTTAAGTATGTCATCGGAACACAAATACTTTGAAAACAAATGGAACACAAATGGACACAAACACTAGATCAAAACCACTTTTTCATGTTATTTGTGTGCCGATAAAGCACTTAAAGATATCCGATCGAGTTGATCTTTGGCAGACTTGTAGTATTCGACGAGGTCTACGCGGTGAACGTCTCCGATCGTCAAAAAAATACCGGCGCGGCGGCGCCGTGGGGCTGCACAGCACGGTGCTGTGCATTGGGATGCACAGCACCCCCCAGGTTCCCGCTTTGATACTTTGTCGAAGACGAAACCAACATTTCAGTTCAAAGGCCCACAAGAATTTTTAGACGATCCTATATATGGAAGATTAAGTAAAAGTGCACCGTCTAGACATTATTGTTCATTTTGGGTCGTCCCTAAATAAGTGTGTGGTTTGAAAAGTTAATGGGTAACAGATTGTACAATTATCATTTTGCCCTTTTGAAAAATTAGTGGGTAAAAAATTAATGGGTAAAAGTGGAGGACAATTTTGGAAATTAGAGGTAAAAGTTGATGTGGAAAGTGAAAAAGTTGATGTGAAAGGTGTAATGATGATATTTTTTTAATAAGTTAGATTTACAGAAGTAACACATCTAAAAAGGGACAGAGGGAGTATTTGATTAGTGCACACACTCTCAAGCACTCCATTTTAAATTCTCCCTACAAACAGTTGTGTCATTTTGACTTTTTTTTTAAAAATTGAAAATACTTTTTCGAACTCTTTTACATCATTCGAAAGTATTAACTGAGATCTTTTAAACGGTGTAAAAAAAATTAAAAACTAATTCCGAAAGTACTCTATTTTTTAAGATCAAATTTATACGGTGATCGTTTAAAATGGGATGCATGGAGTATTTTGATACAAATGTGTTTTAAATTGTTTGATACATATCTTACTATTATTTTGTCGGTCCACATGCATCAAACGGAATACGTGTAGCAAAATCTTTGCACGTGTGTTTTAAATTGTTTAATATTACATATTTTATTATTTTGTGGGCCCGCAAGCATCAAACGGAATGTGTACCATTATCTTTGCACATGTGTCTTAAATTGTTCGATACAAAGGCTCGGGGGATGGTGCAGTGCACCATCCAGCCGTTCATTTCGACAATATACGACTCTGATTTCATCCAAGCAATGAATTGAATCTTGATCGTCTGTTGTTTGGATTAAAACCGAACCGTCCATTGTCAAAATAGACGGCCGAATGATGCGCACTGCACTGTGCAGTGCATTTTCTGCACTACAGGGACCCATTGGCCGGATACATAGTACTAGTATTATTTTGTGGATCTTAAACATCAAACAGAATATATGTACCAAAATCTTTGCACATGGCACTAGTGTTCTTTGCAAAAAGAACTTTTATTTATTTATGTTTAGGTAATCTTGTGCTAAATTCCGTTACTGGAGTTTTCTAAGACACTTCGAATGAATCAACGAAAAGAAAACTACAAAAGTACATCTTCGCGGCCGTGGTTTTCATTTGCCGATTTTGACTGGTGATTTTATTTAATAAAATTTCTTCTACCTCTCTACGTAAAAAGTACATCTATCTCCTTGTTAGAAATTCGAGTTATATTATAATTGCATATATCTTCCAATCTATAACAATTTCAATGATTTTGTATACTTTGAATAATAGAATTAAACAAGAACTATCAAATTTGATACAGATTGCATCAAATTTGAAAGATATATGTAATTGAAAATTGACACGAATTACAAATACGAATACCAAAAATTGAAGCGGACGGAGTAGCTTTTTTTCAACTTCGAATTTCGAATATTATGAAAGTTAAATAATGCAAAGCAGAGGAAAAGAGAATACAGAAGAAACAAAGATTGAAATCTCGAAATTATTTGTTTTCAACTATTGGGAGGAAACGTAGGTTTTAGTAGTAAACCTAGGCGATTCAAGGAGAAAAAAATAGTAAATCTTTAGTCAGATTTTTTTTTCTTTTCCCGGAACAAAATGCAATTTCTTTTCAAAAGTCAGCAATCCTCGTAAGATTTCATTACAAGATACAAAAATGAACAAAAACTTTCAAAATCAAGACACAGACACATGCACTTATATATAGACCCATGTCACTCAACAACACAAATTGCGAATGCATACCAAACAACGAGGTTTGGCATAGGCCAGTAAAAAATGCGATAGTAGAGGAAAGCCATTCCACAACGGGAAGGAAAGGAGGGAAAAAAAAATAACAGCAAAACAAAGACAAATAAATAAAAACTCCTCTTATTCGATCTTCGCCGAAGTCGCAAAATCTTCGCTAAGCCATCAAATCTGAACCACGTCGCCAGAGGAGCCAAATCTGACTGCAACAGCACCAAGAGGAAGATCAGATAAGGGGTGGCCGGGGGAGGAGAGCGGAGAGCAGAGGGAGGGGGGTGGCGAAGGCGCAACCCCCTCCCCCAAACAAATACCAGTACTGTTATAGGTACCGTGAAAGTGTACCAAACAATTTACCGTGCAATGCAGGAATATCCAAGCAGAGCTACGTGCATTGACGTATTTTTTGTACTTCCACAATCTATCGATTACATTGGTTTTTCGTGGTATATCATGTGCTTGGGATTTTCCTATCGTTGGCCTTGTTTATTTCTCCGTCAGAATTCTATCTAGACGCGGCGTAAAAAATTGCAAGACTGGTAAGTTGGGGCAAAATTCAAATTTTGTTGTGTAATATTCAAAATGGGATATATATCAAGTGCCTTCGTGTAACATTTCCAGGTAAAAAATCAAAGGCAGAAAGGTAAATTGACACTAGTAGCTAGATAACTCTGCCCTGATTCTCACGCACCTTGAGTAATTTTTTTCCGCGGTGAAAGTCATAATTGATAAGGATATGTCGACCGACTGATTAAACAAAAATGGCAGATTCTGGGACCCATTAAAGAGTCACTTTTCATTCGAGACTTCGAGCAATATTAGGCCTAGCTTTTCATTTGAGTAACTGAGAATCCCATAAAATTAATGGATCGAATTTTAAAAAAATGAAGAAGTCATTTGTTAAAATCAACCCAATTTTATTTGTTAAAATTGGTTTATTTTAGCAAAAGATTTTCTCATTTGCTAAAATCAACCCATTAATTTTATGAGATTCTAATTTTATCAAATGAAAATTCTCTTTGGGTAATGAAATGGACTGGTCATTGGATCAACAAAATCAAGAAAATTCTCTTTGGGTCCACATATCAGGTGGTGTTTGAGTGGGAATGAAATTGGAGGACTCTCATTCGATGTATCTTATTTACATTTTGTCTAGATCGAGACTTTGGAGCACGAAACTTCTTCCAGAACTCTAGCATGCGTGGGGATTTAGAATTCTACTCCCTCCGTTTCAATTTAAATGTTCTCTACCAGAAACTTTACAAGTTTGATCTTACAAAATAAAGGAAAAATTAGTCATAAATGCATTATATTTGGTTTTTTAAAGAAAATGATAAGGAACTTTTACAATCAAACATAAAGACTTGTTTTTAGTATTCATGTAGCAAAAAGACTAAACACACACTCTCTCTCTTTATTTTTTACATAAACATCATTTATTGGTTCAAATCCCTTACATGTGCACTGGGTTCTTGAATCTCATTCTTTCTCCTTGGTTGTCAATAATAATGGACTCAATTTTTTTCCCCCTTTGTTTGGTAGTTTAAGAACAAAAAATTTCTCATTACAACACCCAGAAAATACTAATAAGGTGTCTGGGGCTCACCTTGACACACCTTCGTCAGATATCCGTAAGTTTCTAATTTGTCTAGAAAACAGTGGACTGTTAATTTTTGCAAGATGAACTCCACATTAGTTTTGAATTTCTGTAGGAAATTAGAATTTTTTAAAATTAGTGACATGTCACTAGTTTTTGGGTCGCCGGAAGTGGTCGGGCGGAGGTGGGGTGGTGCTCGGCTAGAGGTTGGAGTTGATTTTTTTGAATTTTCTGTACGAAATTAGAACTTTTAAAAATTAGTGACTGTCACTAGTTTTTGGGTCGCTGGAAGTGGTCGGCCGGAGCTCGGGTGGTGTGAGGTTACAAAATTAGAACTTTTAAAAATTAGTGAAATCTCACTAATTTTTTGGGTTGCGGCCAAAGGCGGGTTAGTGATCTGCGCGAGGCAGGAGTTGATTTTTTTTTTTTTTGAATTTTCTATAGAAAAGTAGAACTTTTAAAAATTAGTGACATGCCACTAGTTTTTGGGTCGCCAGAAGTGGTCGGCCGGAGCTCGGGTGGTGTGAGGTTACGAAATTAGAACTTTTAAAAATTAGTGAAATCTCACTAATTTTTTGGGTTGCCAGAAGTGGTCGGCCAAAGGCGGGTTGGTGATCTACGCGAGGTAGGAGTTGATTTTTTTTGAATTTTTTTTATAGAAAAGTAGAACTTTTAAAATTTAGTGACATGTCACTAGTTTTTGGGTCACTAGAGAAGTGGTCGGCCAGAGCTCGGGTGTTGTGAGGCTACGAAATTAAAACTTTTAAAAATTAGTGAAATCTCACTAATTTTTTTGGTCGCCGGAAGTGCTCGTCTAGAGGTGGGGTGGTGATTCTTTTGAATTTTATGTTCGAAATTTGAATTTTTAAAAATTAGTGATACTTCACTAATGTTTTTGGTTGTCGGAAGTGCTCTGCTAGAGGTGGGGTGGTGGTCGGCTGGAGGTGGGGTGGTGATTTTTTCGAATTTTATGTTCGAAATTTGAATTTTTAAAAATTAGTGACACTTCACTAATTTTTTTGGTCGCCGGAAGTGCTCGGCTTGAGGTGGGGTGGTGATTTTTTTGAATTTTATGTTCAAAATTTGAATTTTTTTAAAATTAGTAACACTTCACTAATTTTTTTTGTCTTTATGTTCGATTGCAAAAGTTCCTTGTCCTTTCTTTTAAAAATGGCAAATGTTTTTTTGTTTTTATGTTCGATTGCAAAAGTTCCTTGTCCTTCCCTTTAAAATTGCCAAATGTTTTGGATTTTTGGCTAAGTGGCCCAAAGATAAAATACTTTTGAAACTACTTTTGAATTTTATTTTTTTTAACTGTTAAAACGATCTCAATGAGTACTTTTGAATGGTGTAAAAAATTTTGAAAAATAATATCTAGAAATATGTTTTCTTTTAATTCCGTACCGGTCAAGGTATCGGTTTTCTTACTGGTACAGTACGGTACCGAAACTGTGTTGGAGAAAATTTGCTGGCACATTCAAAATGAATCTGGAACTTTGCTTCAAATCTGGAAAATTAAACAGCTTCAAGTCGCATTACTAAGTCGCTTTCCTAAAGACAATATTTGCCCCCACCAAATGTGTGCAACGGGTTCAACAAATTTGCCTCGAGGATACGAAGCTTGATCTACGGATCTTCTACGTGCGTTTGCACCCCCGAAAGAAGAACAGAATACTCAGTAGTATGAACAAAAGAACCAAGACACTAGCGAACAAATCTGCAGAATTTGATCACTAGAAAATTATGAACCGAAAGCTATTTGAGAGAGAACCAAGGGCATCCGCAGTCGTGGAGTTAAAAATGTGTTGTTATATGACACAAAAGTGTAAAAAGTGGGTCCCATTTTTGTGTTGTTATGACAATATATGACAAAATGTGTTGTTAAGGTAATGAGTGTTACAGTGGTGTAGTTAGAGTGTTATTAAAGTGTAAAAAAGTATACAAATATATATGTATATATAGATATAGGTGGTCCCAACTTTTCCTCCATTTTTTTCTCTCTCTCCTCACTGTCTCTACCTCTCTCCTCATTCCCTGTACCAGTCGGGTGCTGTTATGCGCCCCCAACTGACACCCCCTCCCCCCATTGGCCCCACCCCCCATTCCCCCAATACCCCTCCACTTTCGGCCCAACTTTGTTTCTCTTTTTCTTTTTCTTTTTTCCTTTAACTTTATTTATTTAATTACTTATTTAATTTAGTTTATTCAAATTACATTTGCAAGTAGATTATTTTTTACATTGACATTTAAACTTGACTTTATATTTTAATTAGTTAATTAATTTGTCTTAACAATGAATAATAATAATAAAAACTTCTAAAAGTAAATAATATTACAATCACATTTAAAAAGTAAATAAATATTACAATCATGTTTAAAAGTGAATAAATATTACAATTGACAATGTTCAGCCCTAATCAATATTGCCACCAAATTGTGGTCCCGGCACGACACCCAGTATGTCGTTCCACAATTGAACACGTACGTTATAAGTAACAGCCCATCCTGCAGCTTCATCTGATGCATTCCGCAACCACCATATTGGGATGGGTGGCACAGGGTGATGAGGGTGCAAAAAAAGTTGCATGAAGTGATTGTTAGTACGGGCAATAGCTATTTCTTGGCGTTGTTGGACTGAAACTGGATGGGATCTCAAGGGCAAGTGAGTAAAACAACTTCCAGCATTCGCGTCAAATGTATGTAGTACAATGTTGTACCGTGATGCGATGACTACCCCCAAACTCATACAGTCCATCCAATTTGTATATTGAGCCGTAGGCGTCCAACAGCTCAGTGACCGTAGTACATCATCTGCCATATTTTCTTGGGGATAAACCGCATTGTAGAGATATCTATTCTGATTAATTTCTTGGATAAGATCCTGTCGTACTTGAACCCAGCACTCCTCCGTGCCATAGATATACGCGGCTATCGCCCTGAATCCACAATGACCATCACATTTGACGTCTTTGGTGTGGGACATATATTGTTGAAATTGCCAAGGTAAATACTGAATGTAATTAACCTCCTCCCTCTCCCTCTCTTCCCTCTCCCTTTCCACCCTCTCCCTCTCTTCCCTCTCCCTTTCCACCCTCTCCCTCCCTGCATTTTTCCCTTTCCCTTTCCCTTTCCCTCTCAATGTAGATGCTTCTGTACAGGAAGGTATCCGCCGTCCACTTTGCTCAGCTTTTCCCACAGGTCGACCTCTATGTTCAGTGTTGTATGATGGGGCTCGAACACTGCTGTGAGACGGATCCGCCATATCCTTAAACCTGTCTATCATATATACTTTCGCATACGTGGATCCATCCCCCGTAATATGTCAACCACATGAGATGTCTCGTCGGGTTGTTCTCCCTCGTCATTAAACCCGGTCGCGTGCATAGAGAGCCTACTCCAATGAACGTGGATACTGGATAGCGGAATTGACATGTCGTGGGAACGATAAGCCCTCAAATCGTGCATACATGGCAATCTGTGTGTTGTTCTGATCGAACAGCCGCAACTGCCGCTTGGGAGGGGGTAGGCGTCTGCGGCGGATTGTAGCTGAGAATCGATCAACTCCAATGCATATAATGAGACGCGACACCTTATTTCATCAAACATGACATCACGTAAATGGTTGTGGCGTGGAATGTTGAGAGATTTCTGGAACGACTTCTTAATTTTTCCAAACTGAATTGTCAACATATTATCTATGCGTTCAAAAGATGTTTGGAGCGATGACATGGTTGTACCCCCCAAATACTGCTTTAGCTTCGAATGTGCAGACTCGACCCTGTAATAGAATAATGCACTTTGTTTAAAAAGTGTAATAGATTATAATGCAGAAAATTTAACTCGTAAAGTTACAAAATGACTATACCTTTGACTTGAATTGCTTCCAAGGTGCATACATGTATCTGTCCATGCTGTAATAAATCGCTCTTTGTACGGCTTTAACCATGTATCCGCAAGATAAGTTATGACACGCCGATACTGGCTATACTCTTCGCACATGGCAGCCCACTTATGCTGGTAAGACGAAGTGCTCGATGAATGAATAAGGGACTGCCATGAATTGTAAAAGTCTTGAAAATACTGACCACCAAGCACAGCGCTGCAGTTCTTCATTACGCACTGATTTATGTGCCAAATGCAAAGGATGTGACGTGTCATGGGGAAACACGCTTTAATGGCGTTAATAAGTGCCAAATCACGATCTGTAACAAACACCAATCGCAACGATGCCCCCTTTCCAACCATCCACTTCTTTAAGGTATCCAAGGCCCAGGTACATGTATCTTCCCTCTCGTTATTAAGATATGCGAACATAAGCGAGTAAGTTTTATTTGTGGATGTGATACCCACAATTTCCAATAGTGGTTTCCGATACTCATTGGTTTTGTATGTGGCATCAATTACCAACACGGATGAAAAGTTGACAGATAGCTCTAGACTTGTAGGATGAACCCAAACAATATCTGTGATTTCGTTGGTGTTTTGATTTGTCCTAAAGTCGTGGAGGTACCCATTCTTAATTAATTGCTCTAACACCTACTGAGTAGTAGTTAGACCACCCCGTTTGGCTTCCTTGTTTATGGAAATAGCGTTGTAAATGCTTCTAATTCCCGTAGTGTTTGACGGGTCTTTTTTCTTCAAAATACTAAGAATTTCACGAGGGGCGGTGCTGTTGGCCATCTCGACCACAAACTTTTTCTCCATTGGTTTTAGCCTTGATGGGTACTCGTGGCCCTCAATATTTTCTGTCGCCTCATGGTTATGGAGACCACAGGAAACTCTTAAACCCCACTTGGCACCGTCTGGAGGTATTGGTATACCTCGCAACTCAAATGGACACTCACACTTTTTAGTCCCAGTATTCCTATGCAAGATTAGCCTTTCAACCCCACGGTGCGGTCTGTACTTTCCTCCTCTCTCACAACCAAGAATGCATCTCGGCAGCTTGCCGCTTTTTAAATTATCAGATTTATTAATAACCACCACAATACCGTTTTCGAGACCAACTCTCTTCACCCAAGCTAACATATCTTCTGTACTTTCAAAAATCTATAACAAAAAAAATAAAAAAAATGAATATGTATAAGTAAAACATTATCCAGTCCTATCATATTTATCTACTTTCAAATGAATGACGAATATGCATAAGAACAACGGAAATAACTAACCTGGTCAGTGCTAAATTCGGGTGTATAATCGCGACTGCTGAAATTGATGCTCTCATCACTGGGAACATCATTCTCAAATGAGCAACCATCTGGATAATAGTAGCCATCCATAATGTTCTTCGATGAAAAACAAAAAAAGAAAGAAATTCTGATTAAGGAAGAAGTGAAGTAGTAGTGAGAGAATTAGGAAGATCACAAGGATAATGAGCAACCATCGCGACTCCTGAAATATGCATAATGTTCTTCTAGGACAAGTTGCAGGACAAGTTGCAGGATCACAAGTTGCAAGACAAGTTGCAGGATCACAAGTTGCAGGACAAGTTGCAGGATCACAAGTTGCAAGACAAGTTGCAGGATCACAAGTTGCAAGATCACAAGTTGCAGGATCACAAGTTGCAAGACAAGTTGCAGGATCACAAGTTGCAAGATCACAAGTTGCAGGATCACAAGTGCGTGCAAAATATTAAGAAAAAGATTAAATAATTAAGAAAAAGATGTAAATAAAAAATATTAAATAAATAAAAAACAAAAAATATAAATAAATAAATTAATTAAAATATATAAAAGATAAAAAAGATATTAGAGCATATTAAAAAGATAAAAGAGGAAAAAGATATTAATGAAAGAGATAAATAAATAATTAAATAATAATTTATATAAAGAAATGAAATAATATAAATAATATAAATAATATAAATAAAGTAAATAAGGTAATTAAAGGAAATAAAGTAATATAAATAAAGTAATTAAAGGAATTAAAATAATATAAATAAAGTAAATAACGTAATTAAAGGAATTAAAGTAATATAAATAAAGTAATATAAATGAATTAATATAAATAATATAAATTTGGAATAGTATATCAACAATGGCAAAAAAGAGATCTTTTAGGATTTTCAAGTGTTGTGCAGTAGATTCACATGTTAGATTCACATGTCTCATTTGACAAAGACATTCACATGCTTTGTAAAAACAAACAAAGGTAGCACAACTTTCAAATTTGGAATAGTATGTCTCAATAGGAAAGTCAACAATGGCAGAAAAGAGATCTTCTAGGATTTTCAAATCAATTCTAATTGAGCTGTACCAATGTCAGAAAAGAGATCTTCTATCAGAAAAGAGATCTTCATGCTTTGTAAAAGGAGACATGTGAAATATTAAAAAATAATTAATAAAATAAAATTAAAAAATTACGAAAAAGACGTAAATAAAAAATATTACATAAAAAAAAGAAAGATAAATAAATAATTAAATAAATTAATTAAAATATATAAAAGAGAAAAAAGATATTAGAGCATATTAAAAAGATAAAAGAGAAAAAAGATAGTAATAAAACATATAAATAAAAATTGAATTAAATTAAAGAATTAAATTAAATAAATAATTAAATGAATTAAATAATTAATTTAATTTATGTAAAGAAATGAAATAATATAAATAAAGTAAATAAGGTAATTAAAGGAAATAAAGTAATATAAATAAAGTAAATAAAGTAATTATAGGAATTAAAGTAATCTAAATAAAGTAATTAAAGGAATTAAAGTAATATAAATGAATTAATATAAATAATAAAGTAATTAAAGTAATATAAATAAAGTAAATAAAGTAATTAAAAGAATTAAAGTAATATAAATAAAGTAATATAAATGAATTAATATAAATGAATTAATATAAATAATATATTATATGGTAATTAATGGAGATAAGGAGGGGCAAAACAGTCAATATGACGTGTCAGGGGGTGGGGGCCAGGCGGGGCGCGGCATCAGAGGCGTGTCAGCGGTGCGCGTATCAATTTCCGTACCAGCCCCACACCCATCTGACAAACGTTTCTCTCTCTCATCTTTCTCTCTCTTCTCCCCTTCAATTTGCTGACTGGATACAGTTACGCCTGACAGTAGAAAAATTTTACCTCTGCCATTTTAATTCTTACGCAAGCAACACGATTGGGACATGTTTTTTCATATTTTGTAACTAACTGTGTTAAATCTTACACTATTTTCAACTTATTTATACGACAGGAGATGCTCTAAGGGTGCAAAACTTGGGGTTGCAAGGATGCAATTTTTCCGGATAAACAAATAGCCATGAGGCAGCCTATTTATAGGAGTGTTGGCACCCCAATTGAAGGGTTGTGCTGGCATCCTTTCCCAAAGGGTATATCCCTTTGTAATGTTGCAACCTTCCAAACAGATTTATCCAACCAAAGCAACATTTCGGATGAAACAAAAATAAGTCACTAGGCTGCCTTATTATAGGCGTGTCTACACACCCATTCAGAGGGTGGGTTGTGTCCTTTCCCAATGGGTACAACCCCTTTTATAAAAGTTGTGACTTTAATTTATAAACAAGTATATTGATCCAAATAGGTGTGTTGATGCACACACCACTTCTTTGACTGCCATAACCGTTGGAATAAACCACCCAATTATACACTGCATCTCTCCAAAGTATGATAAAATTCCCAAGTTAAACCACCCATTTTTGAAAATATCCAACAAACCGGGCCGATACCGGTACTGTTTCGGATTTAGCGGTACTACCGGTATATACAATTATACATACACAAATACCCACAATTTTTCCGATGAAAAATATTTACTACAATAATTTTTGGTTTACTCCATGCATTGCGCGGGTTATATGCTCGTAGTTGGTGATTATACACAAATACTCATAAAGAGAGGAAAAGTAAAATTACTAGTATATATTTTTTCCAAGGAACTGAAGAGTTTGGGTAAAGCTTTACAACCATACAACACAATCCCAAGAGAAGAAGTATAACAGATAAAAGCTTTTTTTTTTTCAAAAAAAGGACCTTCACACGTTACGGTGTACAACTTCTTCTTCTTCCCCAAAATCAAGCAATTACTTTCCCAAAACCAAACCCAGACATAACTTTTTCTGTTTTCCTCTTCTTCATCTTCCCCAAAATCAAACTCCCTCTCTCTTACCATCCAGCAAAGACAGACCTGGAGGGACAACGACGCCGATGATGTAAGATCGGACGACGGCGACTAGCAGACGACAACGACGACGATCGCAGATCGCAGAGGATGAGACTTGAGAGCCGAAGAAAGAGAAGATTTCGGTTGGTAAGTTACTCCCCCCCAGTTTCTGGTTCCAATCTGAACGATCTGCGTTTGAAGAAAACAATACCGGACGAGATCGTTGCTACCGGTTTCTCGTCCGAGATTGTCCGGAATCACCTGTATCTGCCGATAACTGCCGGTATTTGAGCCGGGACGATATTGGAGGGTGAGGTTACCGGTTTAAGAGTTTAAAACGAGTTTTGTTAAAATACTATGACGACACTATAACCTGTTCCGATACTATGACAACACTATTACCTATGGTTCAATGTTACAAACTTACGATACTCTGACGACACTATGGTTCAATTATCTTGTAATTATTCTTTCCTAGTTTGGAGATTGTAGATTGTAGATTGTAATTATCTTGTATAAATACGTACCTGTATAGGTTCCAAAGACATGAATGAAAATATATTCTTTTCTCTGATTTTAACTTGGTATCAGATCCTCGAAACCCGAAATCATTCTTCTTTGAACCCTTGAATCCTTTTTTTTTTTTTTTTTGAATCCTTGAATTATGAGCAAGTCAGATTCTGAAACATCTGGCACCAAATCGACCCCCATCATTATTCATCACGAAGGATCATCATTCAATGCAGGAATTGTATTGAGTGAGACCAACTATGATCTGTGGTCTCAAATGTTGGAGACGCACATTGCTGAGAAGGAGAAACTCTCCTTCATTCGTGGCACATCAACGCCACCTACGGAGAAAGATGAAGGCTATCAAAAGTGGTACGCAGACAATCAGAAGGTCAAAAGATGGTTGTTGATATCTATGTCCCCAGAGATTATGAAGCGATACATTCGCTTACCTACCACACGAGATATTTGGAAAGCTCTGTCTAAAGCCTTTTATGATGGAGCAGATGAATTACAAGTTTTTACCTTGAACCAGAGGGCTTACTCTACTAAACAAAATGGCAGACCGCTCTCTATATATTATGGAGACCTAACCGAAATCTTCAGTGAGTTGGGTCATCGTGATAAGGTGGTCATGGTGGATGAGACAGATGTTGCATTTTAACAGAAATTGCTTCAGCGAAAAAGGGTGCATATTTTCCTCGCTGGATTAGAGGGTGATTTCGAGCAAGTGCACGGCCAAATCTTGAGGAAGGATCATATCCCTAAATTAGAAGAGTGTTATGCCATAGTTCGCCGCGAAGATGTTCGACGCAGAGTAATGAACAGGCAAGTGGAGAATTTGGAAGCCTCCGCCATGGCAACTCGTAACTGATCCACTCAAAACTAGACCTCTCAACACCAGCATGATCGAATGAAGTCCAGCCATCCTAAGAGTGCTACTGGTGGTGACAAATCCTCTTATAAATGCACTAATTGTGATCAAGTTGGTCACACAAAAAGTCGATGCTATGAACTAGTGGGGTATCCAGAATGGTGGGATCATAATCGTGATTCAAAGAAGAAGAATTTCAAAAAGGTCTCCACCGCCGCAGTTGTTAAAGCAACAACAGAAAATGAAGGGGCTAGTCAACCCGCGACTGGGCACATCTCGGCATTAGCAGCAGCGACAGGTAATGGTGGTAAGGTTTTAAATATTTTTGACGATGTTTCTAATAGTACATGGATAGTTGATTCTGGTGCTTCAGACCATATGACATTTGATTCTAGACAAGTCTCACCTCTTAAACCTTCCTCACAAAGTTCAATTTCTACTTCCAATGGTACCTCGATCCTGATTGTTGGGGAAGAATCCTTGTCCCTCTCTGACACTTTGAATTTGGACTCTATTTTGGTTGTTCCCTCTTTAGATTATAATCTTTTATCAGTTTCTCAAATAACCACTGCCTTATCTTGTGTTGTTATTTTTTGGCTTGAATCTTGTGTGTTTAGGGATATCCAAACACGGCAGACGATTGGTTATGGTGTTAGGCGAGGGAAGCTATATTATTTGGACTTGGTGTCAAAGAGTTCAGACAAGTTGCGTCAAGCTTTGACAACGGGAGGTTCTGAGGTGGAGAAGAATAAATCAGAGATATGGCTGTGGCATCGACGCCTGGGGCATGCATCCTTTGGGTATTTGAAGAAATTGTTTCCTAGTTTATTTCACAAATTCGATGTTACTAGTTTTAAGTGTGATGTCTGTGAACTTGCCAAGAGTTATCGCACTTCTTTTCCATTAAGTTTAAATAAAAGCCCACATCCTTTTATGATCATACATTCTGATGTTTGGGGTCCATCTAAATTTACTACCTTGGATGGGTCGCGTTGGTTTGTTACTTTTATTGATGACTGTACCAGGATGACTTGGGTACGTTTAATGAAATCCAAAAGTGAAGTTAACTTGTTATTTCAGAAATTCGATAGGATGATCTGTAGTCAGTGTGATGCCCAGGTACAAGTCCTCCGGAGTGATAACGGAGGTGAATATGTGAGCTCTGAATTGAAGTAGTATTTGGAAGCTCATGGGACCATTCATCAAACTACCTGTCCTGGTACACCCCACCAGAATGGGGTGGCGGAGCGAAAAAATCATCACTTGCTAAAGGTTGTACGTGCCTCATTGATAGAAGCACATATGCCTCTATCATATTGGGGACATGTGCTTACCTCTGCCGCATATTTGATCAACCGAGTTCCTTCCAGCACCATTCATTTCAAGACACCATTTCAGGCTCTGACTGAAGTAGTCGCTGCTCCAGTAGTCCCCAATTTGCCACCCCATGTTTTTGGTTGTGTAGCATTCCTACATCTTCATAAAAATCAATGCAACAAGCTGACACCATGAGCATTACGATGTGTCTTTCTAGGGTATGCTGCTCATCAAAAGGGATACCGCTGCTATCATCCTCCAACCAAGCGAATGTTTGTAACATTAGATGTTGTTTTCCATGAAGACTCTATGTACTATTCCTCTGAGCCTGAACTTCAAGGGGGGAACCAAGAAGAGGTTCAAAGTATAGACTATGAGTCTCTAGACTATGATCTTCTAATCCCTGAACCTGAAAAGTTAGATACAAATGAGCTTGAACCTGGCAACAGGAGTGCAAGTGAATTTGATCATGAACACCACAGTGGAATGGAACACCACAACGATGGTTACCACAGCAATGGGGAACATGAGGAACATCATCCAGAGGATATGTCTCAGTACGAATCATTTAAACCAGTTGGATGCCGGTGGGTTTATACTGTGAAGCACAAAGTAGATGGCATGATTGAACGCTTTAAGGCAAGGCTGGTGGCAAAAGGATACTCTCAAACCTATGGGATAGATTATACAAATACATTTGCACCAATAGCTAAGATCAACACGGTGAGAGTCTTGTTGTCTTTAGTTGCAAGCTTGGATTGGCCATTACAACAATTTGATGTGAAAAATGTCTCCTACATGGTGAGTTGTCTGAAGAAGTATACATGGATTTACCACCAGGTTACGTGGTACCAGAAGTACACTGTGTGCAAATTAAAGAAATCTATGTATGGGTTGAAGAAGTCTCTGAGAGCCTGGTTTGGCAGGTTCACAAAATCCATGAGAGCCTTTTGGTATCATCAAAGTAATTCAGATCACACTTTGTTCTTGAAGAAACAGGATGGTAAGATTACATGTTGATGACATGGTAAGATTACATGTTGATGACATGGTGGTTACAAGAAATGATCCTGAAGAGAGGGCAACTCTTCAGATTTATTTGTCAAGCGAGTTTGAAATGAAAGACCTTGGTCAATTGAAATATTTTCTTGGGATTGAAGTGTCTCGATCTGATAAAGGCATTTTTTTCTCAAAGAAAATATGCCCTAGATTTATTGCAAGAATCTGGTATGTCAGCAGACCAGTGGAAGAAGGGTTGAAGTTGTGTGTTGAGGATAATTAGGTGCATGCTGATAAAGGTAGATATCAGCGACTTGTTGGAAGATTGATGTACTTAGCTCATATAAGGCCAGATCTTGCTTACGCGTTGAGCATTGTGAGTCAATTTATGCATAATCCCGGCGAACAATGTATGAGTGCTATTATGCGCATTTTGAGATATCTGAAGTCTGCTCTTGGCAAGGGCATACTTTTTACTAAAAATGTTGACTGTCAGAACGTGGACGCCTATACTGACGCTGACTGGGCGGGCGCAGTCAATGACAGACGATCTACCTCTGGATATTTCACCTTTGTAGGTGGTAATCTTGTTACGTGGAGAAGCAAAAACCAGAACGTTGTTGCCCATTCAAGCGCGGAGGCTGAATTCCGTGATATGGCACTTGGAATATGTGAAGCGTTGTGGTTAAGACTTCTCTTAGTGGATTTGGGTTATCCGCCAAGGCAATCAATGCGACTTTACTGTGACAATAAAGCAGCATGTGATATTGCTCATAATCCAGTACAACATGATCGTACCAAGCATGTGGAGGTAGACATATTTTTTAATAAGGAAAAATTAGATGAGAAAATTGTGGAGTTGCCTTAGAATCGCTCGGAAGATCAGTTGGCTGATATTCTTACCAAAGCAATGTCAAGTCGAGTATTCTCAAGATTTTGGGCAAGTTGGGCATATGCGACATCTATACACCAACTTGAGGGGGAGTGTTATGATACTATGACGACACTATTACCTATGGTTCCATGTTATGATACTATGACGACACTATGGTTTAATTATTCTTTCCTAGTTTGGAGATTGTAGATTGTAATTATCTTGTATAAATAGGTACCTGTATAGGTTGCAAAGACATGAATGAAAATATATTCTTTTGTCTGATTTAAACTAAACTCTATGACTTTGTCTATAAATAAAGTCCTGCAAATATTAGAGGTACACACCTGAAACAATTAGAGTTTCATATATTTCCTTCTTCCCACAATATTTTCCTATCAATATCTTCTATCTCTAGGGTTTCCATCTACGACCCTAGGATTTGCAGTGTGGATAGTAAGAGTAGGCTCTAGTAGTCTTCTCTACGCGACGAGGAGAGAAGACAGTGTTCGGGTTCTTGTTCGTGGTTACGGATTGTGCTTGAAGAATGGGTCTCAGTTCGTCGATCTCTGAATGCTTGAAGTATTTCCCTGCGCTTCATTATGTAAGTCTTGTGTGATTTACACGCTTTCGATGGAGTTAACAGAGTAGAAAAACTCTCTCCAAAATGAATGTTGGTTTTAACGCTGAACTAGGTAAAGGACTTAAGTTTTTGTTTTACTTGTTTGGTTTTGTAACCAGAGCCAGCCTTGACTTTATGGAGGTTTAGAACGAAAATCAAAGGGAGGCCTTTTTCAAAATCTTAAGGAACAAAATGTGAGTAGGTAAATTATACATCAAAAAACAAATATTAGTATTTATCAATAAGAAATAACCCTAAAATAATAATCAAATATTTCAAGATTTCAAACTCGTCACTTAAATATCACTAATCCTACAATAAATATAAAAAAAACCCAAACCTTACAAGATTTAAATAAATAAATAAAACTCGAACCTTACAATTTTCCATCCATTTCAAAGTTTCAGCACTTCAATTGGTTTCGTTACATGGTTAGGAATCTCTCAAGACTTTCAATTCCGAAAATAACCTTTTTCAATCAATATCGAAGCCCCTTCATGCTTCAAAGAATCTTCTAGCTTTGTACAACCCATATTTAAACTTTCATCAGTTCTAGAATTTGAAATTGGACCTTATATATGATGTACATTATTTTTTGGTATTACAAAAGATACCAAGGAGTATTTTAGGGGTACTAAAATATGGGGGCCCTTAAAATTCATATTTTTGGGGGGTCTAAATCGGCCGCAACACTTGCTTAGCTCAGGGCCGGCTCTGTTTATAGCCGTATATTAGCTTGGATGAAATTTGTTGTAATTATTCACATAAAGCTCGACGAGGATAAAGGTGCATGAGTTAGAATTTTTTGCATGAACTACTTTGAACCCAACATAGAGGCTGCAGCCACATCACGTTTTGATAACAGAATTATGAGAAAATTATTACATATTGCCCCTCACACTTTTCTTGCTTTCTTACTTTGGTTCTCAAAACAAAATTTTCTTTCTATTTTGATTAATCCACTGTCGAATTGTTCTCAATATACTCTTTTCATTCTAATGATCCTTCATTCACACGACTAAAATTACCACATTGGCACCATGCGGAGCGATCGAGGCCAGGTAAAAATGATGATAGGTCATGTTATAATAAACATGGCCCAAAATGCACCCCCTAGGTCATACTGCCGCTTTCCCTATGCATCTGTAAGCTCCATCGGCTGAGTTCTTTTATTGGTTGTCACGTTTATGACCAAAACACACATTTTTATGTGTTTTCCTTTATCGAGTTGTACACTTATTTTCCATTTATTCTAGAGTGTCTGTATAGGTATGGAAAGGAATCATTTTGATTTGTATTGCGTTTGAGTGCGGTAGTCATTAGTCAAGTGGTTCTATGGTTTAGGAAATAAATATGAGAAGATAGAGACTCAGAAAGAATTATTGAGAAGATTGTGAAGTTTGTATATGGGAAGATTTTGTCTCTAAGGAAGATTGAGAAGATTGTGAAGACTTTACATGGAAAGACTTTATCTTTGTCAAATATGGACAAATTGCGTTTTTTGAAAAAGTTAGGATCATGGGGAAAGAAATTGAGAATAAGAAAACAATATTATTGGAGATGAGCATTTTATTTATGGAAATAAAATTGTTGGAGATGTGCATTTCGCTTATGGAAACAAAATAATTGGAGATGTGCAATTCGCCCAAGAAACAACAGGTTTGCTTGAGCGAGTTGGTTGAGCGACAACATCTAGATTGGTTCTGCTCGAGCAAGTTGGTCGAACGACAGTGACGTTTTTCATTTGTCTATAAACACAACCTCATTAGGGTTCAGAAATCATTGAGAGCAGCCATTATTTTCAAGGGTCAATTTTTCACTCTTAAATTCTATCGAGGGTTGTGTGCTATTGTATCATGGAATTCGAAAGGTATTTTGTTTACTTCATCAACTTCAGAAATCATGGAATTCAGAAATCATTGAAGTATTTGGAGGATCATGGAATCTCGGTGCTAATTATTCAACTTCAAGAAGTCTACTTCATCAACTTTCATCTTCGAGTTTAATTCGTGGAGTTCGAAAGGTGATTATGAGTTAAAACCCTTTCGTGGAGTTCGAATATTTCTGGAAGGCTTGAGGATTCAAGAATCGGTGATCATGCAAGGGTACAATGTGTGTGGATTCGGCATGTAGTTCTTAGGACTCGTGATGAGGATACACGGTCAGGTGATAAGAATACTTGCAATCGTACAATATTTTTTAGTGCATGATTCATTCCCGTGGTTTTTTCCCATTTACGGTTTCCACGTAAATCTTGTGTTCCGTGCAATCATTCTTAGTTCTGTGTGATTGATTTAGTTCGGGCTAATACTTAATCCTTGCAGTAGTTTTGGAATTTCAGAATCCACGCATGGACACAACCAACTCTCCTATCCACCTTTTCAAACCATTGTTGTAGTGGGCCGAAACCTGACATTTCTAAATGGGGCTCGGTGAAAGAGCCCAGCAGAGCCGAGACCCGAGCGGATCTCCAGGCCCGCCAAGGGACAAAAGACTTTGGGCCGACCGAGCTCAGCCCGTCCGAGACAAACCGGTATCTCGGTCGACATACCGAAAACCGTCCGAGTCATCCATGACAGATCGCATCCGAGATGGCTCGGAAGGATAATCCGAGATATCGACAACATCCTCTATGACATCACACGAGGCGGTTAACGCCCGTAACAAACTGGGGGAGGGCCCATGTGCACTTTACGGCCGTTCCTGTGTCAGCGTAAACCCCGCCGAACGGTTATGCCACATGTCGCAACCCTATTGGAGGAGGAAAGAATGCAATACTCGTGAGGCCAATTCATGATGCTCGGTGATGTCATCCGAGCCAAAATGACTAGGCTGCCCCTGTCCTAGGGAAGCCTATATAAACGAAGTAAACTGGCCTTAGAAAGGGACAACTCTCTCTCTCTCTAAACCTATTTCTTGGAAACTTACATCTCTTCCCTTCCGATCTCTGACTAGATCGTCGGAGTGCCTTCCCTGGCCACATTCCGGCCAGGTTTGGTGCTAACGACGTGCTCTATTTGTGCAGGAGGCTCGTGAAGGCTTACTTTCCATTCTCTCGCCGTTCTCTCGGGTCAGGAGCCAGGAAAGGAGGCTCTCAGGATTTTGAGGACACCACAATTGGCGACTCTGCTGGGGACAACAACCCAGAAACTCCGGTGCTCCTCCCTAGATCCACCTCTTTTCTCTCTTTTTCTTTCCAAATCCTAGACTCACAATGGGTGGCGAACAACCTCAACCACCACATCTCAGCGACCCCCTCCACCCTTCCTCCTCCAGGGATCCCAAGGGGACCCCTCACGTCTCTGTCTCCATCCAGCCAGGCCACCTCGGACTCACTCCGAGCCCGGATCCACAGCAACTGGCCATCCAGCGCCTCACTCACCACCTAGAGGAGCGAGACGCAGAGATGGAGGCGATGAGAGCTCAGCTCACTAAGCTCACCGAGATGGCAAAGAAGAAGGCTGCTGCGGAGACCACTGCAACGTCACATGGAGGGCTCTCCGGCCAAAGACGCTCGGCCAAGGATCGAACTGGTAACCCTGACAAAGAAGGGGCTCACAATAAGGCTCTCGTGCTTCGGCACGGGAACCCGTCGACCGAGCACCTCTCAAGGGGCCACCAGGGAGATTCCTCTAGGCACTACTCCTCGCAGGTCTCGGAGTCAAGTGCTCGTTCGCCATATTCACAGTTGTCTGCATCTCACGAAACGGTGTACTGCTTCGAAGATGGCGAATATAAACCAATCTATCTCCGAAAGGATCCCAAGGAGACGGCCTTCACCGAACGTTCTTCTGGCCAACGCCGCCATAAGACCCCTCCACAGCCAGCTAAATCCGCTGATCTCCGAGCTCGAGTAGAGCAATTGAAGAAAGCCTCTCCACAAGAGCAGAATCTGGTCGTCTTCCGAGATGGCGATACAGGAAAGCGTCATACCTACCGAGCTGACGAAAAAGCTCTCCACGACGACGCTGGTGGAAAAAGAAAGGAGAAAGATCCCCCGGGAGCAAACCCGTCACCACGAGCGTCACCCCGAGCGCCGCCATAATGAACAGCGCCATATTTATACCGAGAAGCGTTCTCGGACCAGTGGCGGATTTGTCATACCGTCACTTCCCCCTCTCTCATATCTCCCTCCCTTGCCGAGCGTCGACGAACGCTTGAAACAGTTGGCAAAATCACCTTTCACAAAGGAGATCGCCTCGGCAACTTTACCATCTGGATTCTCGCTTCCAAAGTTCAACCGTTACGACGCCCTCACGGACGCGTACAACCATCTCATATACTTCAGACAGATCATCAACCTTTACACCTCGGATCAAGCCTTGATGTGCAAAGTGTTCCCCACGAGCCTAGGGACCCTCGGGTCCCTATGGTTCAACAAGCTTGACGAAGGATCCATTGGGAGTTACGAGGCCCTGGAGAGAGCTTTTCTGTCTCGGTTTGTCACGAGCAATATACAGAAGAAGGAGGTAGACTCTCTCCTCGGCCTGCGGAAGCGTCCAGATGAAACACTACGCCAGTACGCTGCTAGGTACTGGGAAATGTTTCACCAAGTCCAGGGTTGTGATCATACCCTTGCTGCAACACACTTTAAGCATGGCTTGGAGAGCAAGAGCCCTGTCTTCACAGATCTGATGTTACATCCACCAAAGAACATGGACGACCTGATGGAACGGATAAACAAGTATATCGAACTTGAGGAACTCTTAACCGAGCGTGATGCTCCAACCTCCTCCTCCGTTCCAAGGGTTATCCATGTCTCGGGTAATCAGAAGAAGGCGGTAAACACCATCAAGACGGATGCAGCAAAGAGACTTCCGAAGGCAAGCGACTTCGCCGCCGAGCGCACGATGTTCACCGAGCCAATTTATATGCTTCTACGGAAGATCGAGAATGAGGGTTTCTTCCATTGGCCGGACCACAAGATGGGCACTCAGGATAAAACCAAAGATAGAAAGGTTTATTGCACCTACCACCGAGAGCAAGGTCACTACACGACCTCGTGCAGACCGTTCAAAGCATATTTGGAAACCCTTGTCTCGGCTGGGAACCTGGACGCATACATCGACCAGGATAAAACTCTGGCTCGGGCACAAGGACAGGGAGCGGCTGCAGGGGGAGGCGCTCAGGAAGAAGTGGTAATGCACGTGATCCACGGTCCGGTTACGAGAATGATGGAGGCTCGGGTGTTCAAGGAGATCGAGCAAGCTACCAAGGCATTGGAGGTGCTCTCGGTCAAGCCACAGTCGAAACGCAGTCTCCCGACTAAGGAGTCTCAGTGGACGATCAATTTCACCGAGAAGGATTTGGAGGGTGTGCACTTCCCACACAACGACGCCCTCATCATTACGCTCAAGGTGGGAAGAGCAACGGTGGAGAGGATTTTGGTGGACCAAGGGAGCGCCGCCGAGGTAATGTACTATTCCTTGTTTAAACGATATGGGTACACTAGCAAAGATCTAAAGCCATCCGAGGTCCCCCTCGTTGGCTTTAGTGGTACACCAGTATATCCACTCGGTACCATCACTCTTCCCGTTATCACGGGCTCGGTAACTCAACAAGTAGAGTTTATTGTTGTCAACTCACCGAGCCCCTATAACATTATATTGGGAAGAAACTGGCTCCATGCGATGAAAGCCGTGGCATCCACGTACCATCAGGTGCTACGGTTTATTGGAGCAAAGGGAAAGCAGGAGAGTGTTAAAGGCGATCAGATAGCCGCCAAGAAATGCTACATTTCGACGGTAGGCAGAAAGGAGAAGATTAAGCCGAAGCAGGTGCAGTGGGTGGAAGTCCCCGAGGCACCAGTTCTGGAAGACGTCGGTCGACCGGCCGAGGCAAAATCGGTTGAAGATCTCATCACAGTCCCAATCAATGAGGACGGGAGCCGTTTCTTCCTTCTCGGGTCTACACTAACCGAGGCCGAAAAGGAGGAGATGGTGACCTTCCTCAAGGCAAACATTCAGGTGTTTGCCTGGACACCGTATGAGATGCCAGGTGTTGACCCGAGCTTCATCAAACACCAGCTCAAAGTTGACCCATTGAGACGCCCGGTTATCCAGAAGCCGAGAAGGTCTTCAGCTGTTCATGCCGAAGCAGTTGAGTCAGAAGTAGACAAGCTACTAGAAGCCCAGGCGATCCAGGAAATCCAGTACCCTACTTGGCTGGCAAATACGGTGGTGGTTCCCAAGAAGAACGGTAAGCTAAGGGTCTGCGTAGACTACACGAACCTCAATGATGCCTGTCCAAAAGACTGTTTCCCAGTCCCTCGGATAGACCAACTCGTGGACGCTACGGCAGGTCACGCTCGGTTGAGTTTTATGGATGCGTACAGGGGATATCACCAAGTTTTTATGGATGAGGAAGACACCGAGAAAACAGCTTTCATCACTCCGAGAGGCCTCTATTGCTATCGAGTCATGCCCTTCGGGCTGAAGAACGCCGGGGCCACCTTCCAACGGATGGTGTCTCGGATGTTCAAAGATCAGCTCGGGGACACGATGGAAGCATACATCGATGACATGGTGGTGAAAAGCGTGAAGGAAGAAAGCCACATTACAGATCTCAGCAAGATGTTCACGGTGCTGAAGCAGCATGGCTTAAAGCTCAACGCCGAGAAGTGCTCTTTCGGGGTTGGATCAGGAAAATTCCTAGGCCACTTGGTAACAAGAAGGGGTATTGAAGCGGATCCGAGCCAGGTAACGGCGATACAACAGCTCGTTTCACCGAGCACGATCAAGGAAGTTCAAAGGCTTACAGGGATGGCAGCAGCTCTCAACCGCTTCATCAGCCGCTCGGCAGACGTATGCCGTCCTCTCTTTCAATCGATCAAGACGAGCAAAAGGAAATTCCAGTGGACAGAGGAATGTGAGAAAGCACTGCAGCGCTTAAAGATCTATCTTGCCGAGCCACCGTTACTGGAGACGCCTCGGGAAATGGAAGATCTGTTCATCTACCTTTCAGTATCTCCACATGCGGTCAGCTCAATCCTTGTCCGAGCAGATGGAACTGAGCATCGACCTGTGTACTACGCAAGCAAAACTTTGACGGGTGCCGAAACGAGATATCTCCCCCTTGAAAAAGTGGCCTTCGCTCTCGTCACTGCATCTCGGAAGTTGCTCCCCTACTTCCAGGCTCACACGATCATTGTCTTGACCGAGTACCCCTTGAAGGCACTCTTCCGAAGAGCTGATCTCTCGACACGGGTCTCAAAGTGGTCATGTGAAATGGCCAACTTTGACATCCAATATCGACCGAGAACAGCTATAAAGGCGCAGGTGTTGGCTGACTTTATTGCCGAGCTAACACCAGGAGCAGAAAAACAGAAGAAAGAAGAACCCACCCCTATTTACCCAAAGAAAAAACCCAGCCCATCCCTTCCCGAGCAATCTATTGAGGACCCCGACGCCCCCGTGGCAATTGAAGACGTAACCAACAGTGTCTCGGAGGAAGAAACTGACACAGCTGACTTAACACCAACGCCTCTCTCGGAAGGAGAACCGAGTCCGAGCGCGGATGAAGACCAAGCAACCGTGCCATTCTCTACTTGGCACATGTTCCACGGTGATGCTTGGAAGTTACATGTAGATGGAGCTTCAAACCACAGAGGTGCCGGAGCAGGTGTCGTACTTGTTTCCCCCGAGGGCATAATTCACGAGAATGCAATTTCAATCGAGTTCCCGGCCTCTAACAACGAGGCCGAGTACGAAGCCCTTATTGCTGGCCTTCGGTTAGCAGAAGCAATGGACGTGAAGACCCTGATGGTTTATAGCGACTCTCAACTCGTTGTAAACCAGTTCAACGGGGATTATGATGCAAAAGATGAACGAATGGCCAGCTACTTGAGCTTAGCAAGGAGTCTAACTGAGCAGTTTGACGAAATTGAAGTACACCAGGTGGGCCGAGAGCACAACGCCCACGCTGATGCACTTGCAGGATTGGGGTCTGCATGCAAAGCTTCCGATCAGCGAAGCATTTCCTTCGGAACAATCTCTGCACCGAGCTTCGATCCCCCTCGGACTCAAATGATGAATATCGAGCTCGGACCTAGCTGGATGGATGAACTCGTATTTTTCCTACGAGACGACAAGCTCCCCGAAGACCGACGAGAAGCCCACCGGATCAGATGCAAGGCTGCAAACTATTGGCTCTCACCAACGGGCTCCCTATACAGACGCTCTCGGACCGGACCGTACCTCATGGCGGTCCATCAGAACCAAGTCCATTCAATACTCCATGAGCTTCATGCAGGCAGTGGAGGCTGCCACTCGGGAGGACGCTCTGTTGCCCACCGAGCCATCACTCAGGGGTATTGGTGGCCCAAGATGAAGGAAGACGCTGAGGAGTTTGTTCGGAAATGCCACAGGTGCCAGTTGTACAAGCCAATGATCCATCAGCCTGCCGAGGACCTTCAACCAATCACCAGTCCATGGCCTTTTGCCCAATGGGGCTTGGATATTGTCGGAGAGCTTCCACTCGCTCCAGGAGGATTTCGGTACCTCATAACTGCTACAGATTATTTTTCCAAGTGGGTGGAAGCCGAACCTTTGGTGTTCATTACCGAGGCAAATGTAAAGAGTTTTCTGTGGCAGAATATCATCTCTCGTTACGGGGTTCCATATGCAATTGTCTCGGACAACGGGAAGCAGTTCACGGGGAAGCAAATGAAAGAGGTATGTGACAAGCTCGGGATGAGGTTCTTCAACTCCACACCTGTTTATCCTCAAGGTAACGGCCAGGCCGAGGCGTCTAACAAGACGGTCGCGGCTGGACTCAAGCGAAGGCTAACTGCTAAAAGAGGAAAATGGGCTGAAGAGTTACCACACGTTCTATGGGCATTCCGGACCACCCCGAGGCGCTCTACGGGCCAGACTCCCTACTCTCTCGCGTACGGTATTGAAGCTGTCATCCCTATTCAGAAGGGGCTACCTACCATCAGGACCGAGTACTTTGATGAAACAACCAACGACACGGCCTTGAGCAACGACTTAGACTTGGCCGAGGAAAAGCGAGATGCCGCTCGGGTGAAGTTGGCAGCTTATCAGCAGGAGGTGGCTAAAGGATACAACAAGACGGTTCGGTTGAGGACATTTTGCCCAGACGACCTGGTTCTCAAGAAGGTTACGGATAAGCACAAGAAAAAGAAGCTGATGCCTAATTGGGATGGTCCCTACCGAGTCGTTAAGAAGGTCGGGAAAGGAGCTTATCAGATTGAAGACATGACTGGGAAGCTCGTGGACAAGCCTTGGAATGCTTACAATTTGAGAAAGTACTATGCTTAAGAGCTCCACTCTCGGATGATGAATATCTGACTTAGTGCAATTATGAAGCAATTTTGATGTATTCCGTTCTCGGAAGTTTGTCAATGCAAAGCCTTTTTGATCTAAACTGTTATCTTTTTAATCGTCTCTCGGTATTTTTACCCAACGGCTTCGGCCAAGACACATAAAACTTATGGGGTATCCCATACAACCTCTCGGTTTTTCCGAGCCAATCTTGAGATCATTCGATTTAACCAATTTAACACACCGCTTTCGGTGGTACTAATATCTCGGCATCACGACCGTGCTGGTTAAATTGAGTAATATAAAGCATTCAAACAGTGATTCGGTTAGACGAGCAAACAAACCTCTTTTCAGGGGTATTGACCACTAATCATCTCGCTACGTTTTCACCGCGTCAATCAAACTCTTGTTCAGGGGTATTGATTCAAATAACAACTTATATTTCTAAGTTACACAATTGACTCGGTTATCCGAGCAAATAAACCTCCCTTTAGGGGTAGTCAATTAACCTAATCATCTATCCGAGACAGACCTATCGATTGCTTCGGTTATTTTTCATGCCTTAGCAAAATCTCTTAACACATTCGTCTCGACTTAGGCCAGGGGTATTTACTTGCCCTATGCCGAGACAAATGGGGGTATTACTACAATATCTCGCAAAATAACCATTCAACAAAAACTGAGAAACAGAGACAAACAACCTATTCATTCGACCATAATAAACAACTCGGCATAAATTTCCACCGAGCCGTCTCAAAAACAAGAAATATTGTCTGGGGGAGAATAGAAGTTTTATACTAAAATACGAGCGGCTCGGCATAAAATTCCACCGAGCCGCGAACAACACAAAAAAAAGAAATAGTTCAAGTATCTTTTCCGAGCTCCTTATTGGAAGCCTCGGCAACATTCTCGGCAGTGTCTTTTACGCCCTCCTCGGCGTCCTCAGCAGCTTCCTCTTCTTCATCGTTTTCCTCCTCCTCCGAAGGGATTTCAATGTCTGGGACTTCAACCTCAGGGACAGCTCGGAGAGCAGATTCAGCGGGGACGCTGCCAGCTTCCAATCCGAGCTCGTACCCTTTAGCCACTCCTTTGAAATAATAAATCTCCGCGCCCTTTCGGAAACCGTTGCTCTGGATCTCGGCCACCTGACCTCGGTAGTGCTCGATGACCTTGGCTTTAGCCTCTTCAAAACCGACGTTGTGGGCCTTGGATAGCTCCTTCCCGTGCTCCACATCTTTCTCATCCATCAGCAGCTGCAGGTCCTTCAATTTCCCTCTCAAATCGTCAAGCTCGGAGAGCTGAAGCTTAGCAGCAGCAAGATCGGTCTCGGCATTTCTTCTCTTTTGCACCTCCTGCTGGTGCCTATGCTTCAACGATGCATAAGAGTTGGAAATGGATACGACCTTCTGGTGATAGCTCAGCACGGATTGAGTAGCCTGGAACCACGAATTATGTTAGTCACTCAAATGATACAAAAAAGAAGAAGAGCTCGGTAGAAGTACTTACCAGAGTCAAATGGGAAAACATGTCGACAATATTGCCCTCCAAATCCGAAGGGACCAGCTTCATGTCCTCAGGAAGACAAACCCCTTGAAGTACGGGGAAGCCGAGCCTGGGATTAGCTCGGACACTATCAGTAATAAGGATCGGCTGGCCTTGCTTGGATTGAGGGGCAAAAATAAAGGGGACAGGGGAGGAAGTTTCAGCAGTCGTATCTTTAGAAGGAGCATCCTTCTGCACAGGGACCTTCCCGGGAGGGCTTTTTTCGGCGACAGCATCTTCTTTCCGAGCATCATTTGCCAAAACTGATCCTAGCTCGAGCCTCTGTTTCTTAAGCTCGGCCGCATCAGTCTCGGCATTAGCGGGGGCCCGCTTGGTATGGCTCGGGGTGCCTTTGTTTTTGATGACTTTCTTTGTCTTCTTCGGCAAAAGACTCGGTAGTTCACCAAGATCGCCACCCATCTCCTCTTCTCCTTCCTCGTACTCCTCCTGGAGTGGCTCTCTGATTGTCCCGGCTAAGTCCTGAGTTCGGGTCCTGTGAAGATTGACCTCGGTTTCCGAGCTTAGCTCAACCGCTTCGACTGACTTCCCTTTAAAAGATACCCTCTTCCTTTTTCTACTCGGACCGGCGCGCTCGGCTGCAATCTGTGCTTTTGATTTTTTCTTCCTCTTTTGGAGGAAAGAAGTGTACAGGGGCTCGTACCCTAAAAGAACGTGGGCGTACCGTTCAGGTAGGGGAACTCGGTAGGCAGCGCTGATGTTGTCATCGTTCTTGGCTCCGAGCAACCGAGCAGTAACGGGGGCAACCTCTGCAAAACAAGAAAACAAGGAACTCGGTAAGTAGCGTTCTATGACAAAATAAAAACAAGGAATGAGAAAGGAAAAAGCACAAATAAAATGCACCCTTAGAAGCACTCAGTCTCGGGATCGGATACAGGCCATCGTCCTCAGGACCAAACTCAAAGTTCCCCCGAACCTCCACAAAGTCGTTGGCCCAAGGGTCGGAGTCCGGAAGGTGGTCGATCAGATATGGCCGTGGATCCTTGGGGGTACTTCTCAGGGACAGGAACCTACGCTCGGAAGGGCTATTCCGAGACACGTTGTAGACTCCCACCAAGTCAGATAAGTTGAAGATGAAATTGAATTTCTCTCGGAGAGCATACACACTGTTGATAATCCGAAAAGAGTTCATGGCGAGGTACCGAGGGTTAATTTGATACTCGTACAAAAACTGACGGAGGAGAAGGTTTACAGGAAATCGAAGTCCACCCTCTGTAATCGCCAGGAGGGGTACGGTGATGTGATCGTCTGAGAAAGTAATTTCTTCCTCTCGGACCCGCCGAACCTCAACGTTCTGAGGAATGTTATACTGCCGGCAGAAGGCTCGGTAGCTTCCTCTCTTACCATTGAAGTAGTCTAGATAGATATTCGCTCCTTTAACCGAAGCCTTGGGCTTAGAAGGGGGAGCCTCGGTGGTTTGGCCTTCAGGATGGGGCTCGTTGGTTCGAGTCTCGGTCGGGGGCTCATATACAGACCCTGAGTTCGCTGCCTCGGTTCCCCGAGCATCGATAATTTGAGTATCGGGGTTGGCGGTTGTTGTGTGGTCACTGCTAATTTCTCCTTGATTCACCGAACCCTGACTCCCGGACCCCGCAGGGTGATGAACAGGGATAGGGTTAAGTGGACCGAACCCCTCGTCCACCGGTCCTATATCGGCAGATTCCATACTAACGGTGGCACCGTGAACTGCCCGCCAAAGACGGTAATCGTAGGCCTCGTAACTGTGTACAGGGGACGCGGTTGAACCCGAGTGGTTCGAACTCCCAGATGACAGGACTATTCGCTCTAGGATTACCGAACCTGAAAAGTGCACGGGTGAAAGACAGTTAGCCACATGACTGGTAGTGGTCTAAAGCTTTTTGCTGGGATTACTATGTGGCAATATCGGCTCGGACTAACTCCGAGCCAAAACCCTAAACTAACTTGGGTACCGTTGTTGTGCCTCGGGAGACCAAGGCAGGGGGAGGGCTATCAATGGCTCGAGTTAGATCTCGGCCATGGTCCGGATCCTCTGCCTCGGAAAACAAACAAAAAATTTATGCGAATCCTATACCTCAGAGGATCAAAAGGTGACTCGAAGAGTCACGAAGACCGTTCTAATGAAGAACGTGATGAACAGTTCGCTGTTCATCGTGTTTTCAACAATTTCTCAACAAATCACAAAGAAAACTACTTTTTACAGTGAATAAACTCCGTCAATCGTCATGAAAACAATAAACACAATGGCGAAATCGAAGATCAAGCAAGAAAAATCAACGAGTTTTTGGGAAAAATATTTCTACCTCAAAAGACGCCGGAAAAGAAAAACGACAGCGGTGGCGGAGATGAACGGGCGCGGCGGACAAACGGTTGAGAGGCGGAAGAACGTGGTGAACAACGGCGGAGAAGAGGCTGAGAACCTTGAGTTCGCCGGAGAAGATGGAATCGCAGGGATTTCGCGTGCAAGGAGAGAGAAGGGAGAGTAAACGTTTTCTCTCTCTAAAGTCGCTTTATAAAGGGAAGAATGGGTTTAAACACAGCGCGGGAAACGAGATACAACCAACGGCATGATTCGTTGCATTGAATACGTGTCGCCTGATGGGATCACCCGAGATGATCTTCTCTCAGGAAAAACCATGATCCGCGTACGTCTCTCTTAACCAATTGATGTCAACCACGTGGTGCAATCCGAGTCCGTCCACGAAGCAATTAGGATTGGGGCTCGGTTAAAAGAAACGCAACGCAAAGGGTTCCGTCTTCTCGGCTACAACTTGTTCACACCTCGGTTTAAATGCAACGGCCCAACAAGGAATGATCAACTCCTTTCTCGGAACCATCTGCCTCGGAAGAAGTTGAGGGGCTATTGTAGTGGGCCGAAACCTGACATTTCTAAATGGGGCTCGGTGAAAGAGCCCAGCAGAGCCCAGACCCGAGCGGATCTCCAGGCCCGCCAAGGGACAAAAGACTTTGGGCCGACCGAGCTCAGCCCGTCCGAGACAAACCGGTATCTCGGTCGACATACCGAAAACCGTCCGAGTCATCCATGACAGATCGCATCCGAGATGGCTCGGAAGGATAATCCGAGATATCGGCAACATCCTCTATGACATCACACGAGGCGGTTAACGCCCGTAACAAACTGGGGGAGGGCCCATGTGCACTTTACGGCCGTTCCTGTGTCAGCGTAAACCCCGCCGAACGGTTATGCCACATGTCGCAACCCTATTGGAGGAGGAAAGAATGCAATACTCGTGAGGCCAATTCATGATGCTCGGTGATGTCATCCGAGCCAAAATGACTAGGCTGCCCCTGTCCTAGGGAAGCCTATATAAACGAAGTAAACTGGCCTTAGAAAGGGACAACTCTCTCTCTCTCTAAACCTATTTCTTGGAAACTTACATCTCTTCCATTCCGATCTCTGACTAGATCGTCGGAGTGCCTTCCCTGGCCACATTCCGGCCAGGTTTGGTGCTAACGACGTGCTCTATTTGTGCAGGAGGCTCGTGAAGGCTTACTTTCCATTCTCTCGCCGTTCTCTCGGGTCAGGAGCCAGGAAAGGAGGCTCTCAGGATTTTGAGGACACCACAATTGTATTAATTAATCAACATGAATAAAATTGTATATATCTCCTATTTAATTACTTAGAAGGCTTGGCAGCAGTGGTGGTAGGCAAGAATGATAGATAGATGTACAAAATAATTTTTGCCACTTCTTATTCCTTGATATACGACAATAACAAGATGATCCTTGTTTACAAATAGAAAGAAAAAAAAAACACACACACACTGGAATTAGGTTTAATGAGTTTACAAACATGATTTTGGATTCTTTTACCAAACATAATTTGGTATATTGTCCACCATGAGGAATGCTTAATCTGGGTATGCTTGCCACCAACTTCAGAATTGGTGACCCCTCCGGAAAAGAATCCAGAATTTTGAGGTAGACCCCAATTCCATGATTTCTTGAATAATCCAAACAATCCAGTTTTTAAAAATCGTAAGGCTTATCTAGTTATTTAATCTCTTTAGTTATGGGTTGATTTCAACTTGGCCCTTATATTTTTAAAATGTCTCTGTAGTGGGCCGAAATCTATCAACCCAAAAGGGTCTCGGTTGGTGAGCCCGGAGGGGCTTGGGCCCAAACGGATCTCCAGGCCAGCCAAGGGACAAAATATCATGGGCCGACCGAGCTTGGCCCATCCGAGACAAACCGGTGTCTCGGCCGACAAACTATGAACCGGACGAGCCATCCAAGACGGGTCTTACCCGAGATGGCTCGGAAGGAAGATCCGAGATATCGGTGACATCCTCTATGACGTCACCCGAGGCAATTAACGCTCGTAACAAACTGGGGAAGGCCCATGTGCATGCTACAGCTGTTCCCACGTCAGCATGACCTATGCCGAGCGGTTACGCCACGTGTCACAGCCGTATTGGAGGAGGCATGCATGCGATGCTTGTGAGGCCGATTCGTGATGCTCGGTGACGTCACCCGAGCCGAAATGACGGGCTTGCCCCTGTACTTGGGAAGCCTATATAAACGAAGCGAAGAGGCCCTAATAAGGACAACACTTTCTCTCTCTAAATTTACTCTTTCAATACCTTTCTTCTCCGATCTCTCACTAGATCATCGGAGTGCCTTCCCTGGCCACATTCCGGCCAGGTTGGGTGCTAACGACAAGCGTTACGTGTGCAGGAGCCCGTGAAGGATCACTCACCATTCACTCGCTGCTCGCTCGGGTCAGGAATCACTAGAGAAGGCTCATCGGATAATTGAGGACACCACAGTCTCAATTTTGTTCTTATTGTTTTATGTCAGTTTTCAATTTGGTCCTTTTATTTTTAATATTTCAATTTTGTCCTCAAATTTTTGTGGTTTGTTTCAATTTAGTTTTTCTCTAAATTAAAAGATTATTTTTTAAGTTTATAAATTATGTATTATGCCTCTAAAGTTTATAAGGTTGTATTTATATTTCCAAGTTAGGTTTTTAAACACTTTAAAAAAAAAATTAATTAGTTGAAGTGGGACTCTCCAAACCAACAAATATTTCTTTAAATTCTACTTAATTACTTTAATTTTTCACTATATATTTGCAATAATAGATTTATCATAGCTATTTCAAAGAAACTTGTTGACGTAATTCGTTAAGAAATACATATATTTACAACAGCAGGCTCACTATCCTAGCCAAGGCCAAACGCAAATGTTGACTATGCACATACAAGTGAGAATAGTTCAACATACCCTTTCCAAAAAAAAATAGTAGAAGATGTGCACGTTGTATCTATAAGAAATATTCCTAAGATGAAACAATTACCATTAAGGTCAGAAAATAAATATTAATTACCATTAAGGTCAATCACTCTTTTTTTTTTTTTTTTTAAGGTTTAGGGTGCACTTTCATATTATAGGGTTTTAGTGGTTTAGGCACTTTCATAGGGTACCCTAGAGTTTTAGGCACTTTCATAGGGTACCCTAGGGTTTAGGTTTAGGGTGCACTTTTCTATTATAGAGTTTTAGTAGTTTAGACACTTTCATAGGGTACCCTAGGGTTTTAGGCACTTTCATAGGGTACTCTAAGATTTAGGTTTATGCATTTTCATAGGGTACCCTAGGATTTAGGCACTTTCAAACGATTTGGGGAGTTGAGAGAGAGAGAGAGACGGAAGTCAGGAGTGCATTGGGTCGAAATGGATTGGGCGGTGCTTTTTCCCGTATCATGTGGAGCTCGTCGTGCATGGGGTCCAAAAACTGGACCGGTCGGTGCTTTACCCTAATAAGATTTCATCAAGTCATAGGCATAAAAAAGAAAAAAAAATCCCAGGAGCATTAAACACATCTAGTAGTTAGGAGGACCCTACTCCAACCCGTAAACAAAATTTAAAATATTTGCCAACCTAAGTTAGGAAAGTAAATATAACATTAAATTTAGAGGCATAATATACTATAATTTTATAACCTGGAAGAGCAGCGTTGTAAATAGAGAAAAAACCATACTGAAACAAATAAGAAAATCTTAAGGACGAAATTGAACCATTTCCTACTCCTATAAGGGTCAAATTGAATTGAAACCTATATAAAACTATAACAACGAAATTGAGATATTAAAGATATACTAAGGACCAAATTGAAAACTACACGTAAAAAGCTAATTTTTTGGCTTATTTTTGTCTTTATTCAAGAAAAATTAAGCTTCGATCATAATTTTTTACTTTTTTGATTCCTCTCGCCGAGATGAACCAATAATACACAAAAAGTTGATGCAAAACTAAAAAATGCAAAAAAAAATCAAATAAAGACGAAAACAATAAGCCAACTAACTTTTTAGGCCAAACCTCACCTTAAAACACTAAATTGGATGTTAAATAAAAAGCTTAGTGAGCGCCGCAACAGGGTGTTCCATAGCCCTTTTCTGGAGTATATATTACCGTGTGCTCCTACCCTAATCGTGTGGCCCCACATACTCACCCTAAAGGCCTAAACTTTGTGGCTCCACCGTGCTTTGCGCCTGAATCACATGCTAATGGACAAACATATAGAGCTAATTTAACACATGAAATGTTGATTACTTTTGTTGTCTTGTACTAATTTCTATGTATAGGGACATTCTAGGTACAACTGGGTTCATGAGAGTGACAAAGCCTAAGACATGAAAGATTAAATTTTAACCAAAGTTATATTTTTTATTTGATTAATTTTGAACTTCTCATTAAGCTTCCGGGTCAGATCACCGTCTTATTTGATTATATAACTCAAATAAAAATATATATATTACAATAATATGGGAGAGGACCAGACTTATCTACTTATCGACTACAGAAAATTAAGTCTGTGCAATTGAATCCGATCGTCCATCACATCAACTATTGGTCCAGATTTTGGGGGAAAATAAATAAGTCGCCCATATAAGAGTTCACAATTACCATGCATGAAAAGTTTCAATAATTCTAAATCATTACAAAATATTTTTAGACAGTCGAGATTACACCAACAGCGTTGTACTGTCCAAATCCAACACTACACAGAAGCAAAATCATTTGGAAAATTACCTGTCTCGTTGTTTGTTCTTATCCATCGATTTTAGCTTATTTTTCTTACTATTCGTTTACTTATTTTCTTACTCCAAAAAGAAGTAAAATGAACTGGTGAACCAAACAGGGCTAAGCGACTGGGAGATTAGGTTTTTTTTTTTTTTTTTTTTGGGGTCATTCCTCATTCCTAATCTGTTACGTAGGGAGGGGAGAATGAGACTCGATCCCGAGATGCAATATAGGATATCCAAGAGCTCTACCGCATGAACTAGCCACCACCTTTTTTTTTTAACTGAAAGCTAGCCACCACTTGCGACTGGGAGATTAGTTAATGAACCAAAAAATCATTAGAGCGTACGCGTTAATCACATAACGTGTTATCTAAAATTGCCTATCTAATCGAAGGTTAATCAAACAATAAAGTTTTGACTTTGGAAGATCAAAGAGGCAATAATTGTGTGTGCTTTTTATATCTTCAAAATCTATAATGACTTTAGAAGTCAAAATACACACAAATTTTACGTCAACCAGTTTTGTTAACTCAAGCAACAAAAAGTAATATGTTAAGGAATCTTGACAATATTTTATTAAAGTAAGAAATGACAATGCATTTGTCATAATTGGAGGTAGGGCTGTAAATGAGCCGAATCGAGTTGAACTTTAGAATGTTCAGGTTTGTTCATTAAGTTTTTAAATGAACTCAAGTCGAGCTCGAGCTCAATGAAAATTTGACTAGCCGAGCTTGCCGAGGTTTGAGTCGAACTCGAACTTGTTCACGAGCCTTAACGATCGAGTAAAAAATTTTAGATATTTATACTCTCATACAAGTCTACAACTACCAATAAATTTTTTATTTTGTACATAAATAAGTCCAAATATACAAAAAATTACAAAACCATATCAAAATTTAAATTTATAAGTACTTTTATAAGTTTATGCATATACAAATTGCAAAATTTCATATGCATATGTGAAAGTTTATACATACTTAAGGTTATATACTATAAAATTCTTATGAGATACTGTCAAATTCAGGTTCGGCTCGTTTATCAAACAAACCTAAAAATGAGGTTCAGGTTCAATTCGTTTAGTACCCGAATCGAACTCGAATGAGCCTTTACCGAGTCGAACCTCTAATAGTTCACGAACGACTCAGTTCATTTACAGTCCTAATTGAAGGGATATATACCTAGTTTTATCATTTCGTTTGGACACAAAATGGATATGTGACTTGAATTCAAGCATTGAGCGATAAACTTGGAGGGCTTACTTTTTGTATTGAGACTTTGGTGATCAAAATGGATACATGCTTTACAATGTACCCATTGAAAAAGGAATAGTAAGAAGGAAAATAACAAAGAATCATGATCATAGCTATTAAAGGGGCATCTAGCATCTACTTGTTCTGTTCTTAGGTCTGTGTTTCAGTACTTTTATTTAGTTTTTGTAATTTCTTAAACTTTTCGTTGTAATTAATGGGATGAATCAATTTGGCACTTTTTTTTTCTTGTTTAGAGATTTTCTTTGGATTAGAATGTTTTAGAACTAAATTTTCACTTAGAAGAATGGCTAATTCAAAAAGTTTAACGTGGATTTAACAATTGGCTCCAAATAGTGATACTTAGAAGACGTTTGGTAACATTTTTGTTATTTATGTTTTTTATTTATTAAAAACGTTTTTAAAACATGGTCATTTAAAAACAGAAAACATAAATTTTATTACAAAACATGTTTTTTTTTTTTAAAAACAATAAACATGATTCTACTTTTAATTTGTTAAAAGAGAATTTTAATCAGGCATCCTATACAAAAAAGATTAGTATGATTCCATCCTATAAGATTTGAATCTTTATGATTCCATCTTGAAATTTGAAAATTGGCCGAAAATGCCCTCGTTAATTGATTCATCATCAAATTTGCCACATGATAAAATATCTACATTTATAGTAATTTGCATATATTAATTTGGATATGTACAATTTACATGCAAAATTTTAGGGTCCACTGATCACATCCCTAATTACGGGATTACACATTCCTAAAATAAAAAACAAAAACGTTACCAAACTTCCCTTAACTTTTTGTTTTTACTAGTACATATTTTCCACAATGCCACTCAATGCAGATTGGCAATCAATGCACTCACAGACCAGACCGGAAGATCCGAAGGAATCGAAAGATCGTACTCTGTTTTCATAATTTGACGTGTTTGGGAATTAGTCAAAGCCTCTATAAATGCCCTAAACAATAGGCAGAACAAAATCAAAGCCTTTTGCTTTTGGGGCCTACTACCTACCTGCATTAAACGAATATGCAATTAAAATACAAAAACAAGAAAACGAACGAATTGTTTAGACACTTTTATATTTATTAGAAAAAAGTAGCAAAATCAAAGCCTTTTTGCCTTTGGGGCCTTCTACCTACCTTAAACGAAGGGTAAATTTCACTGACCTCCCCCTAGGTTTCTGAGAAATACAAGCTAAGGTTTTCAAAAAACTGCGGTGACCTCTCTTATTTTACAAACTATTATCTAAATTTCCCCATTCCGTCAAATTCGAACTAACGCCGTTAGTTTCTACAACTAAATGACTAAAATGCCCTTGAATGCCATGTGAAGTTAACAACTAAGACTTCTTCTATTTTCTTCTAATTGGAGCTTTTATAGTTAAATATAATTAACTCATTATAATTGTTCAAATTTCTATAATCATTATTACAATCTTAAATTTCAGTACTTATTAGTACTTTTTATAAAGTTAATTTTTTTTTTATGTATCTCATCTTTGTCTCCTATATGTATTTTTTTTTCATGCGAAATGCACTTGAAATCAATGTAACTTATCAATTCAATTATTTTTTGTACTTTTGTGCTCGGATTTTATTAGATTTTGCAAAATAAAGACAATATTGTATATATGGTTTAATCTTTGTTTAATTTTTTCATGGTGGTTATGTGTGGATACTTAAATGAGAAGGGGTGAACCGCAGGCCCAAACCATAGGGGGTGAAACTGGAATTTTCCTTTAAATTAATTGACGAGAATGTAATTAAAATTACATCCAAAGAAAAATTATGTAATGTGTATATGATATAGCTAAGGAAGAAGCCATTTGGGCTAAATTATTGTTTAGGCTATTTCTGGTCTCCTTTTCATATTCAGGTCAATTTTTTTGCAGTAATCATTCGTCTCGGCAATAGAAGTCTAAAATGTCAAGAAAAATATGACCAAAAGCAAAAGAAAGTTCACAAGCCGCCTGTTATCACATTATCAAACTGATGCCCATCGTTTTCTATAGATCATATTGGTAGAAAGATACAAACAGAGCATTGTAGCTAAAACTGTACCTAGAATGAGACAATTCCTGGGAATACACTCATTGCCTACAGTGAACTTGTAAATTTTGTGCCAAAACAAATGAGCTGCTCCCTGTTCAGACGATGTCCAACCATTTCCCTAACTCATCGGAGAATGTCGGTGAAATCGATTCCGGTGTCTAACTCATCGAAGAATGTCAGTAAAATCGATTCCAGTGTTTAAATAATATTCTGCCATGATTAAGAGTCGGCCCTGAGCTAAAGCTCAATGTGCTGTTGCGTTAGGCCCAAATTTTTATTTATGAATTTTAGGAGCCTTTTCTAGTTTAGCACTCCTTATAATAGCCTAGCAAAAAGAGCTCCATCTTTAATTTTTCTCTTCAAGCCTCCGAAAACATGGACCAGGCTCCTGGTCCTAGTCCTGGTTTCAGCAATAACTGTATAACGGTCTGTTCTCTTGTTTGGCCTTTGATTTTACAAGAGCAATTAAACACCAGAATGGTGAACCAAAGTGCAAAGAATTAACTCGAGTAGCCGCTAATTTATCTCTATGTAAATTTTTATGCGCGTTACTTAGATTTTGATTCGGACCTGGAGACCTGTAGTGCAGGGTTCACTACAGGAATGCAAGTCGAGCGATTTCGTGATGTACCTGAAGTCCTCCATCTCTACAATTAGTGGTCCGTTCTGAAAGTATGTTTGTGTTTTTATTAATGTGATTAATGTTAAGAGAACAGTGCTAATTTTGCCAAACTGCATCTAACTAGCAAATGGCACAGAAAAGTTCAAAATTGTACATCTAGATTAATTAAACTCCCAGAAAGAAGAATTATAAATACATAAGGGCTATATATAGCTCAAAGAAATTAACTGAAATTCTTCCTAACAGAAAAGGGCTAAACCCATTGCAATAAACAAATGAAACATGGGGTTTCAGCCTTAGTCTCATAATCCTTCGAAATGCTCTGCGCTCCCATTCTCAATCATTGCACTACGTTCACGCTCCCAATCTTTGCACTCGTGAATTTCGATAGTTTGTGATGTGATTCACAGACGTTTTCGCGCTCCCGCTCACGCACACGCATACAGATTATGTGACTTAGATTTCCGCTATATAAAAGCAGCTTCTTCCTCAAATTTGCCAAGCAAGTGATTAACGGCGTCAGCAATTTCATCAGCTGTAGTTAGCTGGCTTCCATCCTCAACCTGATTCAATTCCCACATATGTATGTACACAAGAGTTAGAAGAGGAAATATTGTAGCACTGGTAAACATTCCATAAGTTAGTTCCAAAATTCTATAAATTGACATTATGATCATAATTTAACATCGAAAATGGCCGATGTTAATTTCATACAACATACTCCCGTAATAATCTCCGGTGGAGGTTGGTGTAGTGTCAGTGAACCTGCGTGTTTTGAGTTGGACCCGGAATGCCGCCATAGATTTGGTTGCGACCGCTTTAAAAACAGACATGCGGGTGCGATGTCAATTGCCCTAAAAGATTTTTTAAAGCCTTTCCTAACACCAATTGATTTAGGAGAGATGGTAGAAAAACGGTCCAACAATATCAATTTTTATTTCGTGCTAATTCGGATGTGACTTTGTCCCGACTTAAATTAAGTTCCTGTTAGTTGACATTAGAATTGTGATTTTCAATCTTCAGGACCTGACGCCAAGTTATCGATAAATGTGATGGATCATACTCTCTCTGTCCATAAACTTGGTCCCTTTCGGGATTCCAACTTTTTTAAAGGGATATGTAATAAATGCATTTCTTCTTTCGAAACAACCATTGATTTCCCTTTCTATCCCTTGAAACCCACATATAAAGTTATTTTAAAATATTTGTTAGGGTTAATTTTCGAGATCCACCCACATTTTGTACTTGATTTTTCAAATAGGACTAATATTTTGAGACATCCCAAAATTCAATAGAGGACCAACTTTATGGGACGGATGGAAAAAATGAAAAAAATGACAAACAAATTATTACACCTTAAAGAGGCTTGAAATTAATATATTCGCGACTAACCTTGACGCTGAGTGAATAAAGAACCATATGATCAACTGTGGTAAGATTAAGGTGAAGAACAGAGAGCCTGAGACACTGAAGCCCAGCCACCAATTTCAATAGCTGTCTGGGCCGTCTCTTTGAAAGTATCTTCAGATTTGCATGACTCTCCACCATCGTCACTTCAATATCACCGTATGCCACCGGCCGCTGCTCGTCAGACGCGGCCGGTGAGCTGCTGTTGATACAGTTACTCGAATTTGTTGAGTACTGAGGGAAGGCGAAGAAGTCGGCGAAAAGCGGAGGAGAGAAGCCATTGCTGGGTGGCGGTGGTGGTGGTGGTTGTTGGGTGGTGGTCATCTTTTGAGCCTCTAGTGTTTGAAGAAGATGTTCTAACTCCTTCAAGAAATTAATGGCGCCTCCAATAATTGATGCCTGGTCTCCCTGTAATTGAAAGATGGTGAATAATTGGGAATGCCAAAAAACTGAGGGAAATGAAAAAAAAATTCCAATAAATAACTTTTCTGTTTCACAAAATTCATTGGGGAAATTGTTATATTTTCTTATAAGAAAAAGAATTTTGTTACCTTAAATAATTTTAACAAGTGAGCAGTACAAATTTCTGAAAGAAAGCATCAAATTCGGAAAAACAATTCCAGTGCCGGGTGGGCACAGCCGCCTGGTGGTGCGAACACAATCTTAGCCATTCAAAAATATTTTGGACGGCTCACACTCTCCCTCCTATTTTTCTCTTTAAAATTTGAGCTCGGACACCCGTAGAGCCAGAGAACTTCTCTCAAAATGGGGAAAACATATTCCAACTGGGTTATTTGCTGCAACCCCATCACTCATTCTAATAAATACTAACTCAATGATTGGAGTAGGTAAGAAAACCAAAACCAACCTGACTTTGAAGAATGCGTAGAAACATAGTATAAAGAAAATTAAAAGCTCCATATATTTAGGGCAAAGGGGTAGTAATTAAATACTAATGTTTAGTAGAAAGTTACGAAAAAAAAACAGTAATTTTCAATGGTTTTGGAGCAACATTATTGGTATAAAAAATTCGCACTTTGTGCAGTGAGAGAGAATTTCGAAGAGCACTAATAATTTTTCGGTAGAGAGAAGGGAGGGTTTGCCGCAGTAACTTTAAATTACCGGAATTAGTTCCCGAATTAGTTGAGTTGCACGTAAACCAAGGCGGACAAACATGTAGTTACATTAAAGAAGGTGGAGTACTCGAATGAACTAACCCTTTGAACATAAGAAGCCGGCATTAACGACCGGACGGCGGCGAGGTACTCATTCATCTGTTTCCTTCGGTTCCGCTCAACTGCAATGTGAGTCATCCTCTGGCTCTCCAATTCTTCTTTGTTCTTCGAGCTTTTCGTCCGCCGCCTCTTCCGCCGTCCAACTGCCTCTGTCACCGGAGCTTCCACCGGAGTCACCTCTTCACCGAAGAATCGGACACCGTTGCAAGCCTCCGGCGAAGAATCAGGACATTCCCAGTATTCCATCACATTTTGTCTCACAGAAGAAGAAGAGGAATCCCAATTAGACACCATATTGTGGCCGTGGTGCATAAGGTTATCCAAAATCTCAACATAGCCAAACGGGTCTTGTGGGTATTCTACGGCTTCTAAGGCCATCTGTTGTCTGGAGGGGGGTAGCCAATGCTTTGATACGTCTCTCTTTGATCCCACATACACCTTACCTTATCTTTTGTAGATTTCACTCTCCTCTACTCTTCACTTTTGTATTTTCTGTTTTTCACAAGTAGACAAATTAACTTTTGGGTGGAGAGGGTTTGAGAATTGGGAGGGCAAGAAAGGTTAGGAACAATATTATCCTAACCTAAGATAAGAGTTGGGCACTAAGATAAGAGTTGGGCACTCACACACACTGATGGTCAGTATTTGTGGGCTGTGCTGATTATGAGATTCACAGCTCTTAAAACGAACTTATAAAATTGGAGTTTTATGTTTTGAAAAAACATTACATGCGGAGAGGGTACCACCACGTGGTATCCATCGCTACATCACATGTGTTGGTATCCATTCGGCTTGCAAGTTTTTTTCATATGTTTTCTTTTTAAGAAAAAATATAAACAAAAATAACCTTCTTAATGACCTGGATACCCCCTGTAAGTATACGTTTTCCCCCAAACACCCCCTGCAAGAAAAAAATCTACGACGACACCCCCTGTAAGTAGCAAAATTCTTCCATCCCTACCTTCTGTTAGACCTTGACCCCTCTACCCTTAAATTTTGGTAAAAAATATGACATGATCTACCCAATATACCCCCACCCATGTTCCCTCTTCTTTTCCCCCATTCTCCCCCTTTTCCCCCATTTACCTGAAATCTACATCAAACAAATCTAACCATGGCGATAAGCCAAACGCCAAACCTTAACGAATCAATTAACAACATGAATCCCCAATTAAACTTTGATTATGCAATTTAATTTTTGATTTTAGGTTTCGGAGTTCATTTGAATGTTGATTAGATGGTCCAGAATCTCCAAAATTTAGGATATATATATGTATGTAACTATATATGCATATACGCAAGAAGGATTCATGGATCTCTGGGGCTTCGTTCACAGAAATCGAAGTCAATTCCATCTGTCACTGCTCTGATTGCTCAGGATTCCACCAAGATCTGTTCACCGCCGCCGGATCTCTAACCACCTCAAGATTATCTTAGCTTCTTTTTTATGGGAGGTCAAAATGACGCGATTTGTCGGATTAAATAAACAAATGGAATGAGTAACTAAGGAGTATGAGCGAACTGAGAACTTATTGACATGACAGAAAGCCGACTCGGCCTCGGCTAGAACCCCACGCGCCGCCGTTGCTGGTGAGATGAAGGTCGAATCAGAGCTTGCGATTACTCTCGGCTGACGATGATGACGTCATCAGACGACCGCTTTGAGTTTTTAGAGCTGAGATTGAATGGCTGGGAGAGGTCGGACGGTCGAGAGAGAAGCGTACGGATGGGGACGACGGAGAGGAGTTGCTATAGAGGTTGTTGATAGGCGTCGGAGAGGTTGGGCGGTTGAAGAAGGAGGTGGTGGTGGTGGTGGTTCGAGAGGAGAAAGTAGAGGAGGACGAGGCGAAAGCGGAGTACGACAGCGTTGGTGAGAGAGAGCGGAGGATTGGGCCGGATTTTCTTCAAGAGTAAGCCGCCATGGTTGTTTTCAGTAGTGAGAGAGAGTCTAGAGAGAGAGAAGTGAGGGATTTCTCTTTAGGCTGAAAATGAACTTGCAAAATGAAATTTTTCGTTTAAGTGTATGTATATATATGGAGGGTAAAATGGTCATTTAACTCTTCCCGTTAACAGAGTTAGAGGTCCAAAAGTTTAGTTACTTAGAGGGGGTGTCGTCATAGATTTTTTTCTTGCAAGGGGTGTTTGAGGGAAAACGTATACTTACAGGGAGTGTCCAGGTCATTAACCCTAACCTTAAAATGATACTCCCTCCGTCCCTTTTTAAATGTAGACATTTCCATTTTGGGCTGTCCCTAAATAAGTGTGTGGTTTGAAAAGTTAATGGGTAAAAGTTTGTACAATTATCATTTTGTCCTTTGAAAAGTTAGTGGGTAAAGAGTTAATGGGTAAAAGTGGAGGATAATTGTGGAAAGTAGGGGTAAAAGTTGATGTGAAAAGTGTAAAGTGGAGGAAAAAGTTGATGTGAAAGGTGTAATGATGATGTTTCTTTAATAAGTTGGATTTACGAGGTAACACATTTAAAAAGGGACGGAGGGAGTAGTTACTTGGCTTCATATTTTGTTTTTTTGTTTATGATTCGTTTCATTGTTCCAACCAAAACTATTTTTTGGTCATATTATTTTTTGCACCAATCAAACAAATATTCTTTTGGAACTGTGAGTTTGTGATCGAGAGAGAAAATATTATTATGGCGAAAAAAAAGCTCCAAGAATTGAACCATGTACTTATTGTATAGATAAACTAAGCTTTTCCGTTTGGCTAGCAAAGTCATTGATTGTATATGTAATAGATTAAATATATATTATACATCTTCTGGACACCAATTTGGGATCAAATTTTAGGGTCTTACGTAAGTTGCCTTGCTTGTCTTAGATCAGCACTGGCCCTGTTTGTGGGAAACACTAGTGAATTAGTGAATATGTCTCCGTGTGTCTGGCCTCCAACTCTTTTGGTGCATGTGAAAGTTGGTGTGGTTGTCGAATGATCGAATGGTAATATAGCAGCCGTGCTACAGATACTTTTCTTTTATAAGTCAATTGCACAGGTTAGGTTATGCACACAACGGCTAATCATACGAGACCAAACCCACGTCCACTAGTGGGGCCTGAATTCAAGTCAGAGAAAAACTCTATATGGACTTGCTCAAAAAGAATTGATAGCACTTGAACCTCAGCATGAAACAAACTATAGTGGGCAAAAATATAACAATCAAATGGGTCAAGATTAGCTTGGAACAAAGGCCCAAATATCAAGCGGAGCAAAGCCCATCCCTCAGTAATGTGGGTCGGACCATCATCTAAGCCCAATAGAACCGAACCGAGACAGTACAAACTGGCAAGAATAGGCATCTCGGCCGAGAAAGATTGATCCAGACGAGACACCCGAGCCAGGTAAACCGAAGTGACTCACAAGGAATGCGGAAGGCAGTTCATCCAACACGCCATGGATGACGTCACCCGAGGAAGTTACCGTGCGTGACTAGCTCGTGACAGGACACATGCACGTAACTGTTCCCCTCATACGTCATCATGATGATTCCGAGCGGTTATAACACGTGTCACGCTGTGATTCGCAGCATGTATATGCAACCATAACAAACTTGACTCATGACGTACTGTGACGTCATCCGAGCCAAATGACTGATCTGCACTTGAGCTTAAAACCCAATTCGGGGAGCCTATATAAAGGAAGAGAAGGCAACCCTAGAAGGTACACGACTAAATACACTCCACTTCAATACTCTCCTTTGGTACTTTTCTCTTTAAGTATCCTTACTAGATCATCGGAGTGCCTACCCCGACCACATTCTGACCTGGTTAGGTACTAACGCCAGGCGTCAAATGTGCAAGAGTATCAAGTGAGTTAGATCTTCACGCAATGGTAAAAAAGAGCCAATTCAGTAGATTCATCTAAAGTTCGGATACCACACAAACCCACAAGTCTGATGCTCTGACACCAAGAATTGTGCTACAAATTCCTCAGAGTATTGTTACATACCCAGAAAACACACACAGAATTTAACCAGAAAGTGAAATTTTTGAATCTGGACCCTTGATTTTCACTGGGTAAATTCTGTGTGCCCTTTCTGGACACCTAGACTTTCTAAATTCCTCACGATATGCTGAATTTTTTAAAAAAGAGAGAGACTAATTCATAGTACCCAATTAGGGGTTGGGGCAAGTTCAAGTGGTTAGACCGGGAGAGCTCGATCAGTCTTCCTGTAAGGAGATATTGTGTCGAACTGTAGGCTCTGTAGCAAGCACTCTCTAACTTTCTTATAGTAACTTGGTCCACAGCCTGTTAGACCGGGTAAGCTTTTATGTTTTTTGGATTTGTATGTCTTTTTAATAGTAAGTGGGCAACTAAGTTTGGAGTTGAACTTAGACAATTCATACATCGGGATTGGCCCTGAGTAGGGTGATTCCTGAATCCTGCTATCTTTTCTTGTAGATATAGGTTAGTGTAGGTCTTAATTAACCGAGTATAAAAAAAATTCATAATCACGTGACATTTGTGAATCGTTAAATTCGTTATCACGTACGAATTATGAATCGTTTATTCGACAAGTTGGATCATTTCAAACGTTGATATATGGCATAAATTAACTTGGGGTTTAACTTGCTTGTTGGCGCTTTCTATACAACCCGATACATAGGGTTTGGAGGGCATTTACATGTTAGGTGGGAATATACGCCCGGCTGGGCAAAAATCAAAAGAGTTTGCCTGGTACGTGGGGACATAATATTCGATAAGTGACTCCTCTAGGTGACTGGTTTTTCCTTCTTCTTTTTTCCAGGCAAAAAGGAAAGTTTTTATCAATTCTTGAGATAAAAATATAAAGATTAAACGAGACAAAGGCAAGAGGATGCCACCCACGCACCCACAATCTCGCGCAACCAAGTTAGGTGACCGGTTTGTACTAGTTGTCTTCACAACATGATATAAATGTATCAATATAAGGTGTCGATAAGTAATTAAGTGAATATAATTGCATTTCCAAAGTTCAATTAGGTGTGGGAATTGGGGGCCCTGTAGTGAGTGAGCTCACTACATGCGTGTAGTGAGCTCTCTCTGCCATCTGATCTGAGATCAACGGTCCGGATAAATTGGAGTTAAAGTAAATGTAAAAAGTGTTTTTTAAAGTGTAAGAAAATCCGGACCGTTGATCTCGGATCGAACGCATGTAGTGAGCTCACTCACTATAGGACCCCCGGATTGGGTGATTTGGCTAAAAAGAAAAACTGGTTTTTTGGTTTTTTTCCTTTTGTCTTTATTCAAATTTTTTTTGCATTTGTTTGTTTTCAGTCGATTTCTTGTGGTTTATTGTCTTGTCTCGACGAGAGGAATCTAAAAAGTATATAAAATTATTAGCCAAACTTAAAGTTTGAAAAATAATCCAAAAAACTGGTTTATTTTTGTTTATTGTCGGTTTTATTCAAAAAACTATTACTTTTGACCATAATTTTATACTCTTTGAATTCGTCTCAACGAGATAAATCTAGAAACCACAAAATTTTGACACAAAACTAACAAATGGAATTTTTTTTGGAAGACAAAACCAAAAAACCAAAAAACCAATTTTTTCCTTTTTAGCCAAATCACTCGAATCGATTAGAACTCTCATTATCATCCCTCGAAGAGACTAGAGGCAATGGAGAGAGATTTTTTTATTTTTTTGACGGTTTGGATTGCATGTTCAGGTCAACTTACGCGCACCTCAACGTACTTATCCTCTCCTCTTGTCCAGTCAAAGACTGACCATCTACACCAGGACTAGAGATTCACAAGGAATTACTGTCACCGCTCGACTCCAAGTGAGAGACAGTTCTGCTGCATTGCAATTTGAGCTCTGAGGTAAACCTTACCTGACTTTCATACTGTCGTATGGTCTCCATGTAAACTGTCGTATGGTCTCCATGTAAATTCACAAGGACGGTGAGCTAACAATGGGACCCCGTAGGAAGATGTACACTACAGACTACAGTAACGTCGCAGTACCACTTTGAAATTCGCATCTTTTTGGCACATGAGGCCTCTGATTTGGGCACATTAATTGTATAGTTTGCTTGATCAGGGTCGAGTCGAACGTGGTTGTGCCCCGAGCACGGCATGATCTGTTGTGCCAATCAAATTGGTCTCGTCCTGCGCTTGAAAATGTAATTCGGAACCGTGATTTTGTAGACGTCGATACACAACACGTTATTGCAAAATAATTCATTGATCGAATCTCGATTAACTTCTATCGTACTGGCCATTCATTCGTTCAAGACGAATGTGTTTCGCTAACTATATGTTAAAGTTGTCGGGTTAACTTGTTTTTTTACAAGTTGTACTATATGCATTGAGGTGTACAAAATGAATATTTAGATCACGTTTTTGGATTGGGAACTAGATTAGTACAGAAACATGGGCGCAATATGCTCCCACTAAAAGTAATTCATTGAAGGACTAGGCTAATTTTGTCCTTCAATTAGAGTTTATCACCTTATATATTACTCTCTCCGTCCCTCAAGTTAAACACTTTTGGGAGTTCTAACTTTTAAGAAGGAAATATTATTCTATTGTGAAAATCTCAAGTGTCCAATCTTACCCCTCCTAGTGTACTTTGACTTGTGCTTCAAAATTTGAATTTCAAATTTTGTGCTCAAAAAGAAAAGGGTAAAATGAGAAGTTTGTGACAATGAAAAAGTTGATTATTACCCTCCTAGTTCATTTTTTGGTAGTAAAACATGTTCGGACAATGGCGTAGAAAGATGACAATGAAAAAGTTGATTATAGTACTACTTGTGTAGCTCAGAGATTCTTGCGAGATCTGGAAAAAGGTAACCCTCTTCAGAGAGAGAGAGAGAGAGAAGAAGGGTCGAAAATGGTCAGAGGAATCCATGTGACAACACAGACAAGCAATTTTGTGATCATCTCCGATAAGAACTGTGTCCTACTCTTTTCCCGAGAGAACTGCTGCAATACTTGGGAGCATAAAACCATTGATAAACCACGAGAAATTTTTCGGTGCCAAGTGAATATTGCTCACGTGGTATTTGTTCGGTAATTTTAACCGTCCAAAATATAATCCGACGGTCCGAAAGAGGAGAGAGAGTGGCCGGGTGAGAGGAGAGAGAGGGAATCAATCTCGGCCGTCCAAAACACTTTTGGACGGCTGAGATCGTGCTCAGCATGGCCATGTGGTACCCATTCGGTACCCAAAAAATTTTCATAAACCACCGTCCAGTTTTTCCTGTGTACATGTGGCATTTGCGACCCAAAGTATGGGCAGATCATCAAGTGCGGTTTATATATTTTTACAATTAAGTCACGGGAAATGATTTTCACACCCCCCATTTTACAATTCACACTCCCTTTTTTGTCTTTATCCACATGAGTTTCTTGCATGTGTGAAAAAGGTGTATTGAAGAAGGGCAATATTGTAAACTCATGTGGATAAAGACAAAAAAAGGAGTGCGGATTGTAAAATGGGGGGGTGTGAAAATTATTTTCCTTAAGTCACAGTAAAGAAGTAATTTGTGTATGTAATTATTTTAGTCTAGATTGAGCAATGTATGCCTTTCTGTTGGAACTTGTGGCTCATATGGAGAGGTACCAAGGAGTTCTAATGAAAGGTCAGATGTCGGAGCGGAGCGGATCTCTATTGTAAAAACCCTAGCCGAATTATCAGAATAATACAGACTCTCTCTCGCTCCCGTGAACGTACCCGATTTTGGGGAACCACGTAAATTCCTGTGTTGATTTCCTTTACTGTTTTCGTATTCTGTTGTTTGCGTGTGGTGATTATTCTAACAAGCGGTTCAAGCGGGTTAGATATTCCCTTGAATTGTCTGAGATACAGGTTCAATATATGGTTGTTTTTTATTCCAATAATGAAACTATTTTTTGACATAATAAACCATTAAAACAATTGAAAAGTAAGTGTAATTAAGACAAAATTTGAATCCAGAAAAAAGTGGACTACAATTAGCTTGTCTGTTTAATATGGAGAAAAACTAATATTTAATTATTTATAACCATTCATATTAAGGGGCCTTTTTTTACCCAAAAATCTAAGCCCCGAGGCTCGGGCCTCTTGGGTATTCTACTAGCAGGGTCGGCCCTACAGTTTTGTTGGTTCAGTTCTACCATCAAAATTAGAGCCACAGTTCTACAGCACCATATTTTAGCTTCGCAAAGACAAGTTAAATCAGGTCGTTTCCAAAAAAATAAAAAAAAAGACACACCCTTAAGTCACTTTGTTCCCGTATAAAACTTGAGAGAAAGTGTAATTTAGACTGTGAAATGTCCAAATTGCCCTTTAGGGTTATTAGGGCTCACCAGATGTACAACTGGAACGACAGACACACGGGAGTTAAAAGGTTGCAAGACCGAAGGGTAATTGCACGACTCGGATGTAAGTTGTTTGTTATACACTTTGGGAAAGTACATATTATATATGTATTATTGGGTTGCACTTTATTAGGCCCAAGGGCAATATTTTGGTGATGTGTAATAAGGTTTTGACGTGGAAATTAAATAGCATGTGTATCCACCTAATTTTTTTGTTTTTTAAATTTATTGTACGTGTAAGGGGTCATATATGTGTGATGGGTCGTCACACTCGTACCATGCTATTATCGGGCAAATTACAATGAAATTTGTATTGTTGGGTTGCATTTTACATTGCATAAGGGCAATATTATTATTATTTTTCATAAGTCAGTAACCAATTTTAAATCAGTGGAACAAGCTAGTTTAAGATGACTGACTTAAGCTATGCTGAAGCCTTTTTGGCCTAAGTTAGCATTTATTGAGAAAATTAAATAGTCATCTTGAAATTTTCCTATAAAACCTTATTAATATTTATACACATAAATATACATATATATCTACAAGTAATAAACCATGACCTACTCTCTCTGGATTGAAAAAGCTGCCGCAACCCTCAATCTCTTTCCTCTTTCCGACGTCGAAACCTTCCTTCTCTCTTCTCTTCTCTTCGACGCCAAAGTGTCCCACCCCGACGAACGCCATTGGCCCTCCTAAAGCACATTCGCCAGTACCATCGGCTCTCCACAAACGCCATCGTCAATCTGAACCCCGAGCTCAGATCCCTATCTCCACCTTTGGCTCTCTTCGGGACTCACGAAACACCGTCGCCCATGGTTTATTCGTTTTAATTTTGGCTTTATTCAAAAAAAAAATAATAGTTTTGACCTTAATATTATACTCTTTGGATTCGTCTCGTTGAGACGAATCCATAAACCACGAAAACTTGACGCAAAACTAACAAATACAAAAAAAAAATTGAATAAGGATAAAATGAAAAAACCAAAAAATCAGTTTTTGGTTTTTTTGCCAAAGCACCGGTACGTGTTAGCATCTTATTCAAATTTGAGTTTTATAAGTGTACCCCCTAACGGGGCGGACCCAAGGGGGGTCATGCGGCGGCACATGCCCCCACTGACCCCGCTCAAAACTGGAAAAAAAAAATTATATATTTGGCACAATTATGTAATATAACACTATATTTACCACACACTTACATATATCTCAAAAATAAAAATGTAGAATTAATTCTGTGCTCATTTTTTGTCGTTTTTTTTTAATAAAAAGTATGCATTATAAACCTTATAATCAATAATAAATGTCTTAATTTAGCAAGATCGTTGACTAAAAAAAATTGTACTATTATAATTAATAAGGTGCCCCATTGGGTTGGATTCATAGGTCCGCAACTACTCCCTAACCGTGCTGGAAAAAGGTAGCATCCATGAAGTTTCATGCATCGAAATCATTGGGGAAAAAGAAAATAACAACAATCATAATTGTCCCACGAATGGATACGTTGGTTACTTGTTTCCAAAACATCTTTACTGGAGTACTTTGTACGACTGCCTTTTGCGATGTTAGAAAGAGAAATGAGAAATGACAACTCCTCCCCCTATTAAAAAAAGGACTGAAAGGTACTTGGGGCGGAATCGCAAAACAGAAAAAGCACTTCTGCTTTTCAATAGTGGATCTCAGAATCAGAGCCCTTAAATTTGCAAGAAATACCCCCTCCCTTCCTATCGATGCCAATGCATGTATAGCCATTACTCTTTGCTTTTTGGGAATTGATATTGTCATTCTTCATTTTAATATTAACATTTCTTATTATTTATACCATCCATCTAACGGACGAAAAATAAAATGCCCTTTTACTGGCAAGAGTGTAGGTTTACGGTAAATAATTGTGTGCGAGCGTGCCAGAGAGAGCCTTTAAATCTTCTCCCTCAAATTAACTTTGGAAAACCAAATCTAATCAGGCGATTGTGTTTAAGTGGTTCAACTACCTCAATTAAGAGAATTTTTCTTTCAAAGTGAAGAAATACAATCATTCTACTTAGGAAATCAAATAACAATAAATAAACAAGGTACTTTGATTGATAAATCAAAGGTAAACTTACTTCGAAATCGTCTTCAACTTTAAATAGAAAGATGATAAGAATTTCAAACTCTTGATTGTTATAAGAACTACTAATATCTACTTCCTAACTTACTTCCTAAACTATTTCATAATTTACTTCGAACTGAGTCGAATTCCTAAAACTACAATTCTACTTGCCAATGAACAAACCAAGCATCATTTTTGCTGTTTGTTGAAGATTTTTCCGGGGGCTTTCACTCTTCAATTTTTTCTATTTATAGGCCTTGCTTGCAGTTTGAACTTTCCGCTTGATTTCTTGACTTCGAACTTCATCATTTCATTTCTGGTTTCTTCCCTCCAAAAGCATCTAAACTTAAATTACTTCGATCTTTCTCCAGAAGTTTTAAATTTGAACATGCACGGTTATTCATTCAAATCATATGATTGGCTTTAAAGAATAACTGTCTTGCACGACTTGCTCCACGTGTTTTTAACTGTCAATTGTCTTATTTTGTACGTTTACACGTGTAACTCATGCCTTTTAGCAGTTAAAAGTGTGGTTTCGAAGCCAATTTCTTTATTTATTCATTGGCTTATAACTGCCAATAACTACCTTCAAACTTGGACTTAACACGACATCGTATTTATCCTTTTATAAACTATTAATCCAGTGCTTTTCATTAACGTCAAGCTGCCAACGTTTGACATTCTTAATTACGTGTCAATTAATTACTGAATGTGTTAATTTTATATGTAAACATACCCCCCCGCATTAACATCGTTATTCAAGGAATTTGAATGCGTGACAATGTGCCTTTACCGCTTCGAATTCCTACATACTTCCAATGTGAAAGTTATTGGCAGTTTTTTCCACTTCCAATGACAAATTTACGAGCAGTTCCTCTATTTCCAATGATGAATTTATGGGAAATGGGCAGTTAATTTGTACGTTCTCCATTCGCAAAATTTGAATCGTTTCAAAATCAAATTTCATCTACAAATGTACCCAATTACTTGTTAACATTCAACACCAACTTTCTCTTCAAACCTTAATCTTCCTTGTTCAAACTAGTGCAAATGGCTGATTTTACCAATACCCAAAACGCCTTCGAAAATATGGATCTTAATGGTTACACCCTTTTTCAAACTGAAAACTCTGTTTCACCCATTGCTGGTGAAATTCGAAGAAATCATTCTTATGTGGTGACTCAAATAGAAGAGCACACTCCCATCAATCCATGGGATCCTCCTACTCCTACCCCAGGGCCATCACTATGGGGTTTACCTTTTGAAATAATAATGGTCAAAATGGATGACCTTACTGCTGCTAAAGGGTTGGAGTAAATACCGCTCATTAGCCATGAGTAGGTATTTCTCTCCCTTCATTAGAGATGATCCAAATATGGCGCTGCTTGACAACCTTATTACCTCTTGCCTTACTCCTCAATTCTTTAAGGTTCAAGAGCCAGAGAGGTCAGGCTTTGCTAGTTATGCTGAGCTCAGAAGAGAGCTACGAAACAGTATACATACTGGTTAAATGAGGTTCGAAGGCCTCATTTTAAAAATTTCATTGATCCTACTTCTCCTCTTCGAGCTCCATATGCATTGTTTGGTGGTATGCCCCAATGTTTAAATCATTTTGAGAAGCAACTCTTTGTGATCTCACAACAATCTCCATTGGTAATACAACATCATGACCATAAGTCAGAGCAAAAGGAGTAGTCCATGTACTAGTCCTTTTGGTGGTTCGATAAGCCCATAACACATTTAAAAGCATACTTGGTCATTCTTCTGGGTTTCTATTAACCATTCTCTGAATACCTCTTTTGATAATTTTGTTGGTTGATTCTGCTTGGCCATTTGATTGAGCATAATAAGGAGTTGAGTTGATTAAAGAAACTCCATGAGTTGCTGCAAAAGCTTTTACTGCTCTACCTTCAAAAATGGATCCATTATCCACCGTTATGGTTTCTGGAGACCCAAATCTATAAATTATCCCTTTGATGAACTCAATTACTTGTTCTTGAGTTACACTTTCAAGGAGCTTGGGCGACCAAAGCGGACAATATTGTGCAAGGCGGGGGCGTGTCGTTACAAACTATGTCTACCTTAAAAGTTAACAAAATCTCTAAACCCATAATTAAGGCGTCATATTCTGCTTGATTATTAGTACATTCTCCTTCATTTATTTGGAAACCAAATTTGGTTTTCAAACCTTGAGGAGATTCTAATACAATTCCAATTCCAGCTATCCGATATGTTTTAGAATCATCGAACCACATTTTCCATGGTTTAATTGTAACTGTGTCAACATCTGCTATCTCTGGAGTTTCAATTCCATTTGGATGATTTGCTAAAAAGTTAGCCAAAACTTGACCTTTCCCAGATTTTTGTGGAACATATTCAAGACTGAACTCAATTAAAGACACAATTCACTTCCCAATCCTGCCACTATGTATGGGTTGAGACAACATATACTTCATAACATCAGTTTGGGAAATTACATAAGTTACTCTAGGTATCATATAGTACCTGAGTTTCTTCGAAGTAAAAAACAAAGTTAAACACAACTTTTCTACTGCAGAATACCTACTTTCACAGTCATTTAAAAACCTACTTAGATAATAGATAGCTTGCTCCTTGCCTTCATCATTGTCTTGAGGCAACAAAACTCCTATTGAGTCATAGTTTACTGCTAAGTACAACTTCACCGGCTCTCCCTTCTTAGGTGGAACTAAAATTGGAGGATTGATCAAGTACTCCTTGATGGCTTTGAAAGCATCATCATGCTCCTTTGTCTGTTCGAAGTCCTCTCCATCCTTTAATTTCAACAAAGAAGAAAAGACTTTAGTTTTTCCTGCAGTATTGGATATAAATCTTTGGAGAAAATTCAATTGACCAAGAAATTTTTGTAATTCTTTCTTATTTGAATGAGGTTTTGCTTCAATAATAGCTTTAGTTTTATTCTTATCAACTTAAATACCTTTGCTATAGAATAAATATCCCAAAACGTTCCCTGCCATTACTCCAAAAGCACATTTAGCAGGATTCAATTTCAGTTGGTAATATTTCATCTTTGAAAAGGCTATTTTCAAATGCTCTATATGATCATCAATGGACTCGGATTTCACAATGATATCATCAATATAACATTCTAGAAAAACCCCAATTATTTCATGGAAAATAGTGTTCATAGCTCTTTAATATGCAGCACCAGCATTTTTAAGCCCAAATGGCATTTTAACTCATTCAAAGGTCTCAATGTTCCCAGGGGCTCTAAATGCAGTTTTATGAAAATCTTCTTCAGCTATACAAATCTGGTTATATCCTAAATGTCCATCCATAATAGACATGATTTTATGGCCTGCAGAACTATCCACAAGCATGTCTACTAGAGGCATTGGATACTCATCTTTAGGAGTTCAGTGTTTAGATTTCTAAAATCAATGCACACTCTGATTTTCCCATTTTTCTTAACAACAGGAACAATGTTTGATAACCATTCTACATATCTTGTTGTCCTTGTAAAACTAGCATTCAAAAGATTTTGAATTTCGTTCTTAACCAATACTATGGTTTCCGGAGACATTTTTCTTGGAAGTTGTTTAAAAGGTTTGCAATTAGGTTTGATAGGCAATCTATGCTCAACAAAATCTCTACTCAAACCTATTAACTCTTTGTAACTCCAAACAAAGCAATCTTTGTTCTCCTTCAACACTGCAATCAACTTAGCCTTTGAAGTAGCATCAAGTTCTTTGTTGATCTGCACAGTGTTTGAGATAATTCCATCTCCCAATTCAACTTCTTCTAAAGGATCTTGGGAATCCACATAGCCTATAAAGGCTTCTTCGATTGCATTTGGCCTCAACCCCCAGTCAGATTTCTCAGCCAATGATTCTTCCCAATCATTTGTTTCTTGCAACTTTTGCTCTATTTCTATAGCCATAAACTTAATACTAGCTAAAGAGTTGGCTTCTTCGAACTCTCTCTTGGACTTACATCCAAGAAGCTTCATCTGGTAGGGTGTCTGATTCATAATCAACTGCTTGTTTTAGCCTTGACTTTAACTCTGCCAATTCTCCAATTTCCAACACACTAGATGGAGGGGTGGCAGGTTGTGCTATTTCACTTAAAGGAATGGTTTCAGGTTTGTATATATCACTACAACAAAAAAGACCTTTTATAGCGTTCGGAAAATGCTATAGATGTAAATAGATAACGTTATTAAGAATGTTAACATAGCCCCTGTTATAAAAAGTCCTGCTCTTCCATAACGTTTTTTTCATGCTATAAGTTGAAGAGATTTTATAACGTTCCAAAAATGCTATACCTTAGAGATCTTTTATAACATTTTTTGCCTGCTATAAGTGGGAGAGATTTGATAACATTTACAAACTGCTATACCTTAGAGATCTTTTATTGCATTTTCTACTTGCTATAAGTGTGAGAGATTTTATAACATTTAAAAAGAGCTATACCTTAGAGATCAATGACAGGCCTTTTATAACACTCGTATACTGTTATGCTTAAATAATCTTTTATAACATACAAAAACTGCTATATTTAGGAAATTTATTGTATTAATCAATAAACGCTATATATGATGATTCCATTTTTTTTTTATAGCTACTTTTGATGATCCTACATTCATTCCACCAGAAAAGAAATACAAAAATCAATAGCCGAACCAAATTGTCAAAAAGAAATAGCTTCTATTTACACATTGTTGCATACAAACCAAGTCTTCATCTAGTCTAAATAGAATCCAATAGCTAGTTACATAACATTGGCAAAATGATCATAGGCACTCAAATGTATCAAAACAAAGGGCAAAGACATCATAGGCACTCAAATGTATCAAAACAAAGTTGCCCAGTTACATATGTTGATTCAAAAATATGCCCCTTGATGCAAAAGCTTCAATTGAGTTCAACCAACACTGCTAGCAAGATCATAATCTCCATCTTGACAAAAAAGTGATGAAATATCTATCTTCTCTTTAATCAATTGACCTACATACAATGTTGAAAAAGGAAATTAGTTGCCATTCATGAAGTCTACTCCACCATTTCACAAGATTCTCATTACAAATTATCAAAGGGTTACAATGATTCTCTAAGAAACCTCTCTTATGCACACCCATCAATGTCCCAATTATCGCACACTATGCATTTCTCAAAGTTTACTCGTTAAGTATGACCCGTACATTATCATTCAATATTTCGGGTATTAGATATCCCGCACAACAAGAATAACAAATAATCGGTGAGTATCCGACCCCCTTTTCAAAGCAACTAAAGCAACTATACGTCGACAAGTACTCACACATACCCATGTATCCTACAAGTACCCACGTGTCTCATGTGTATCCCACGAATACCCACGTGTCTCACGCGTATCCCACAAGTACCGTGTGTCTCACGCGTACCCCACAAGTACCCGTGTGTCTCACGCGTATCCCACGAATACCCACGTGCCTCACGCGTATCCCACAGTACCGTGTGTCTCACGCGTATCCCACAAGTACCCGTGTGTCTCACGTGTATCCCACAAATACCCACGTGTCCCAAACTTCAATACATTAACTCGCAATGTATCAACAAAGCAATTGTAATCAAGGTTCTCCATCATTGTCCTGAAATTTATAACCGTACACTTTGGGGAATCAACTTGTAAAGTCAAAAAGATTTCAAGGGTTTACTTAGTAAGGTCACATAAAGTTTTTCAAAGAATGGTGTCCTCTAGAACCCAACCAAAGTGTCTAATTTTCTCAAAACACCATATGAAGTTCACTCCTCTTTTTATTTCATTTTATTCTTTTCTTTATAAGAAAAATCCAAGTGTCCAATATACAACATCACTACGCGTCAAACGGGTGTCCATAAGATATCATTTTCGATTATACCGAGAATATTCATTATACCATGCATTACTAGTCCTCAAATACTTGTCAAGCATCCTTTCATCTTTATCACTCTAACAAGCAAATGAATAGATAAATGTGCGTCTAACGTATCCACGTGTTTTATAACTAACCACAATAATGGAACTTAAGCAAGTATCCAATGTCAAGTATGTGTTCGTGACATCTCAAAAAAAGTGACCTAGAAATGTTTCGGATTTTCTGGATCTTGTAAGCCAAAAGTCCTAATTTGATTATTCGCCTAATCCCACAAGTGTTTTGTTCAACTAAAGAATGCCCACGCATCCCGAATAATCACATTCCAATTTCTTCTTAGTAGTCATCACATTTTTCCCATTTCTTCCAAGTATCAAGTTATTTCATTCCAAAACATGATCTATAATTCGATATTATATTCCACCTTGTTTCAAATGGGAAGATCTAACGTTACCTAAGTCATTCCACGGCGGGACAGAAGCATTAAAATGGATCAACAATTAAAAAAAATGGAATTTAAACAAATTTCATGTACCAAATATATCACATCAAACCGCAGCCAGAGAAAACAATAGCAGCAGCCAAAGAAACAATAGTCGGGGAGCCAGACAAGGTCAGAGTCTCAAAACAAAACAAAACTTCACGAGTCTACTAAAATTTCTGTCCGGATGGTGGCCAATCTTGTCCGGACAGTCGGCACATAACAATAGCATATAGAGAGAGCAGATTTTCGGGTTTTCACCGGGGAATTTCAACCCAAACCAAGAACAATATAAAAAAAAAAAAACTAAACTTTATCTCGGACGAGTATCAAATTAGGGGTTGTCTCTTGCTTGGAGACCAAAGAGTTAAGTCAAAGGAGCTATGCACTTGACTACCAATAGCTGCTGGTTATAACACTCAGTTGTACTTCAACTTTAATCAAGAAAAATTCAGAAGCATAGTTTCGTCCTTACGAAATAGAATTTTCAGTTCATGTGAACACAAAAATTGAACAAAAGGCAAAAGGTCATGGATAGTAATTATCAACTGTGTCAATATATCTTTGAGACGATCATGATCAAAAATTTCTTAAGCATCACTCCTTCCGCAAATTGGTCACGGCATCGTGTCCTTACATCATGAAATGGACTTAATCTCATTCCATCTAAGCGTTAGACTAGGTGCTTCGAGTTCAATATTCTAATCTGATGCAGAATGACCATAGCACAAGTCCACTTCAAAAATATTACTCTAGTAATATGATATCATGAGAGAGGGAGAGAGAGAGAGAGAGAGAGAGAATATTACTCCGGTGAAGAGGCAAAAATAACTTTGTCAGCTGGCCATGCAACGGTACTTCCTAGAGCTTCGTCGATATGGGTCATATCATCCGTACGCCTCCACAGATGTACTCGTCCATGTTTCATTTCAACATCCACCCAAACCCTCATTGCACCTGGTCCAATCGGAACATGATGAACAAGAGCATTTGGATCGCTTGAAGACCAACGCCCCTCAGCAACTACTTCTCCTGTCCCCATCCAATCCAGCAGCTTGCACTTGGCATCGTAGGTGGGGTCCACACTCTTTATCACAGGAGAAACAATGGGCATAGTTGGTCCTTCTTTAGTTACGTGATTCTCAAACACGAAAAGAATATTCATTACTCTCACATTAGTCCAAATTAACTACAGTTGACAAAACTAACAAGCTCCTTGCCTGGTTTTTCTGCAACTCACTGATTACATTCAGCATATGTGCCACTTGAGCCTTCAACGCCACTTGACCTTCTTCCAATTGAGCCGTGCGACCATTAACTTGCGAAATTATAGCCAATTTTGAAAGCGTGACTCCTTTTCCAAATGTTCTCACACGTCCACCTCTCTCAGGACCAAGTACTTTGGAAAGAACATCTTCTTTCAGGTTAGTTGAAGATGACTTTGGTGTATCCTGTTCAACCTTTTCCAATTCCTTCTACAAAATGGGATTAAAAAAAAAGTGATGGTCCAGCTGTACTCCATTACATTTCGCCCCAATAAATTCATTTTGCAGCCAAAATGACTACTAATACTTAAAAAATACATCCAGAAAATGCAGCCAAAATGCAACCAAAAAACTCCAAAACAAAGTGCCATCATCAAATTCACAAAATCCAGAACAAATGCAGCCAAAAAAACTCCAAAAGTATAGCCCTGAAATGCAGCCAAAATCAGCTAAAATGCAACCAAAAAACTCCAAAACAGAGTGCAATCATCATATTCACCAAATGAAGAACAAATGCAGCCAAAAAAACTCCATTTATTGCTCTGAAATGCAGCCAAAAAAACTCCATTTACTGCCATGAAATGCAGCCAAAATGCAACCAAAAAACTCCAAAACAAAGTGCCATCATCAGATTCACAAAATGCAGAACAAATGCAGCAAAAAAAAAAACTCCATTTATTGCCCTGAAATGCAGCCAAAATGCAACCAAAACGCAACAAAAAAACTCCAAAACAAAGTGCCATCATCAGATTCACAAAATCTAGAACAAATGCAGCCAAAAAAAACTCCAAAGTATAGCCCTGAAATGCAGCCAAAATGCAACCAAAAAATTCCAAAACAGAGTGCCATCATCAGATTCACAAAATGTAGAACAAATGCACCAAAAAAACTCCAAAGTATAGCCCCAGAATGCAGCCAAAAAAACTCCCAAAATGCACCCTAAATGCAGATTCAAAAAACTCTAAACGAACATATGAATGTTCTCACAATTGTTTGATCAACTTCGGTGTTGACTGGGGCACCCTTCCTTCTTTTATGTCCCTCAGTCCAAACTTTCACACGAGTAACAGAAGAGGGATCTGCACTTTTTGCTTTCTACAATCACAAATACATGATTAGAAATAAACTTGGTTTTACATGTTAATAGGAAGCATATGTAAGAAGCTAAGTCAATGTAGATATTACCAGCTCACTCCTCAGCCGTGCATATCCCTTGCGGCTCATGGTAAGTGGGAGCTTTTTCTTTCTGATTTTCTTAAAACCATCACTTTTCACCTATTCAATCAAAATTTTAAATCATATCCATTCCTAAATAACAGATTCCTTTATTTCTAATAATATTTTTAATCCAATATGAAGTTGTATATACCTGAAATTTCTTACTAGTCTTTTCCTTCACAAAATCATTCCAATCATGGACTGATTTGATACAATCGGGCCGGAGTCGTAGCCTTTCTTCCACATTTTTAGCATCTCTTACTTGCTTGACTAATCTTGACTTAGAGGCTCTCCAACTTTCAGCCATTTGCTTCAAAACCTGTTGTCTCTCCCATTCTTGATCTAACTTGAATCTTGCCTGAAATGCAATTTGTAATACAAATGAATTTCATCATATATAGTGCCACAAGAATTAAACTTTAGCATTTACTCAACCTTGACAGATTGCCATAAGATTTCTGCCATCTCAGTAGGAAGTCTTCTCCAATCTGAAAGTGTATATGGTACAACCTCTCGCACTAGAGGTCCTAAAAAGGACGATAACTTCGTTGATCCATCACCGATCGGTAGACCACATTCATCAAACTGGACTTCAACTCGACTACCTAAATCTATAGCAATGGTCTTCAGCTTCGTTGGGCCTCTCTTACGTTTGGGTTTCTCAAACATTGTTTGTGCAGTAGGTGAGGTAGGGAGCTGCAGAGCTTGAGTTGATTCCTGGGGGCTGATACCTTCTTCTTGAGGAGTAGAACAAGCATTCTTCTTTCTTGCAGCTGTACTTTTCACCTAAAAAAAAAAAAAAAAGGAAGCAATTCATGAGCTCAATGAGAAGATTTGGAGAAGTACAACCCCAAAAATACAGTTGGATCCAAAAACAACAATAATGGGTAGACCATCTAACACTACATCTAACACTAATCTAAACATGCAATGAAAACCATAATCGGAGCTTCATACATAACTTGAAGTACAACCAACAGACAACATCCATTACCTTTTTCGCTTGATACGTGGAGGAATCATCATTTTCATCTTCATAATTCTGCCCTTCTTCACCATTGAATGGTTCATAGTCTTCATCACCATCTCCATGCCCAATCTTCTTTTTTCTCTTATCAACACCTTTACTTTCTTCATTTGACCGAAAGAAGAAGTTCGACGCATCCTCGATTCCAGCAGCACGCATTTGTACTAAGTTTTGCTGCAACGTTTCTTGCCTTAACCTTTCATATCCTTGCGCTTTCATGTTCAAGAACCCCGGCGCAAGCATGTTACTGAAAGAATAAAACGAAATACCATGAAATACACGCAACATATCATAAATTGAGATGAATACATGTACAAAATGCACTCTAATGAATAGAAACACTCAATGCTGCGTGCATATACTCGTCCGTGGATCTACAAGTGTTCAAGCTAAATGTGTCAAATGTTTTAAGAATGTGCAAGTACTTCATCCATAGATAGCTAAAGTATTACTTTTATATTACCTATCGAAATGCACCCAATCTTTGTCCATCATCCTATCGACACCAAGCTTGTTTCCTGATATCATACCAGCCCATATGATGTAATACGTCGACCACTTAACACAAAAACCTATATTGTTAATTGCACATATTCTAAAAGGTAAGATTAGCTTAATAAGCCATACAAGACTAGGTAAAGATTAGCTTAATTGCACAAATAAGGTTAGCTTAATGATTCAAGACAATAATGTAGTTATTTTTTATAATAGCAACGTGAGACTATACAACACATACTACCAAAGTATAATTTCAGCATCTATAAACTGAGTTTCATCTTAAGAATGAACCTTCAATAGTTGGAAACCTTCTTGCTACATAAAGACATCTTAAGAATGAACCTTCAATCCATGGTTTTTACTCTTTGTAATAGTTGTTCACTATTTTCATTTCCCCTCTTTAGCTATTCATTTGTAAAGTACCAAGCTATATAGACTTCTAATGGCCCCAAACTGCTTGAGAGTAGTGAAATTCTTAAAAATTGACACTCACAACAGATACACTGTTCTACTATCATAGAAAATTGCAAAGCATGTTCATGTCTTCAAATAGAAACAGTGAAACAAACTAAACTGTGCCATGCCTGGAAATCATTCGAACTCCATATGCAGAACTCGGGGAAAAATTAATGGCAATATCAAATTTAAAACATTTATCTACGTTCATTCCACATGCTAACCTTTTTACTAAGAGCACGAGTCAACTCAACGAGAGGTTGCACGTCAACTTCCTTTGCCTGGATCTGGGCCAGAATAGAAGGCTGAGAATTTGTTGTTTGTTGATTGTTCCCAGTTTCACTAGGTCCCCTCTTAGCTTGCGAAGCAGGATTTGTTGAATTTGCTGAGAATTTGTTGTTTGTTGAGAAGTTGTAGGTATCAGTTATATAGTGCAATGTGTAAAAGGCATGAGTCAATTCAGAGGGCAAATGAAACCACTACTGATACATTAATAATCTCACTTGATTATGTCCCATTAGATGAATCACAAATGGTACATCACAAGAGTAGAAACATCACAAACATATCTAGTTCAGTTATTAGACTGCAAGCCAGATTAATTATAGGGCATTAGCTTAGTATCCACTTGTATGCTGTTAGAATCTTATACTAGGCCTTCTCATTTAACCCATTTAATCTGCTATAGTTCAAGATTACCACTAACAAACAAACCAGCAAACTACATAATCCACTTCCACCAATGAAAAGATAACATAGAGTGGTTGTTTGTTGCAGCTGAACTTGAAAAAAAAAACTGATTATCCAAATTGAGAAGCCAAAAAGATCAAAATAGAACTTCTCATAATCAGCTTTCTAAGTTGTTTTAGGCCACAACTTACAAGATAAAGAAAAAACAACATCACTTAGTATGAGGAAGCAAACCCAAGAAAAATCCACCATTAAAACAAAGGTGAATCTCAGAGACTTCAAATCATTAGTACGAGGTAGCGAACCTATAATAAAGAGGAGTTGAACTTTTTTAAGGTGGGTCAGCCCAAAGAGTAGCTGGACAAGCTGTGAGAAAAAGATTTGACACAACTTTGGAGTTATGTTATTGAATGTACTGGTATATACTACTATAAAGGAGTGTTGATTTTTTAAGCTCTCTCTCTCTCTCTCTCTCTCTCTCTCTCTCTCTCTCAAGTCCTCTATTATAAGAAACCATTGCAGTTATGTTGTTGAATGTACTGGTATATACTATTATAAAGGAAATTTTTTTAGAAAAAACACTACTACCCCTTGCAAATATTTTAAGAATACTTAATTAGTGATATGCATTCAGAGAGGAGCATTCAGGATGTACAAGCATCTAAGTTTCGCAAAAATAGAAAAAGAGGAAAGCATGCCAACAAGAGTGCCTAAGTTGAACATTCATGATTCAAAGAGATGAACAATTTATCAATACGTACTTCCGACGGGCTCCACCAGGCCGGTTAGGTTCCAGATTTAGGCGTTTTCCAGCTATGTCACTCCTATTCAGAGCTTTGAGAGCTGCCTCTGCTGCTCTAACATCATTAAACTCAATGAACTTGTGGTGATGCTTGTGTGGTATTTCCCTGATCTGCATTTAGTAACAGGGAGTTAAGAACTCACATTAGTCCTCAAGAAGAGAGGAATGAAGTAGTTGACTGTTGGGGGCAAGGGAAAAGAACGAAAGAAAAGCAAGCAGTGGTAGATTTGAAAAGGTACGGTAATTGGGCAATAGTAATTACAATGCTGAAATTTTTTCTCGTACTACAAAGGGTATAATCAATTCACAGATCATGTTTAGGTGGATACATTTCGTCCCTTAAGGCTAACTTACAAAAATACACATGTTTAGAATTCATTACAATAGAGGTGGCTATTTTAAACCTAACCCATGAACCTGCCCCAGTCTGCCCAATTATAACCCGCCTAAATCCGTAAATATTGTATTATGGGCTGCAAATGGGTCAACCCAGTCTGCCCATTTATACATGGGTTTCAGAGGGTTGAAAAACGGGTGAGGCTAAATTGATACTACATACACAGGTCATAGAGTAAAAATAAATAAAAAACGACGCCCTCAACAAACAAATTTACTTCGTTGAGACCCTCAATAAACAAAAACCTCTCTCTCTTTCTCTTGTATGGTTTTCTGTGGGTTGAACAATGGGTGAGCTAAATAGATACTCCATACACAGGTCATAGAGTAAAAATAAATAAAAAATGACGCCATCAACAAATGAATTCACTTCGTTGGGACCCTCAACAAACAAAAACCTCTCTCTCTCTCTCTCTCTCTCTCTCTCTCTCTCTCTCTCTCTCTCTCTCTCTCTCTCTCTCTCTCTCTCTCTCTCTCTCTCACACACACACACACACACACACACACACACACACACACACGAACCACAAAAACGCAAAATTCGCAATCCAAATCATTCACAGGCTCACAGCTTGAACCCTGAATGATGAATTTATCAACTAATTTCGTTAATCCAACAGGAATCCCCAAGTCTTAGATTATCTGGGGCTTACCATCAGCAACATTGAAACAATCACATATGCATTCGCATGCTTGTGTGTGTACGTGTATTTCTATATCGATACATATATTATTTTTTGATGTAAAAGTTTCTGCTATAGTAGTTAGGACATCATTTTGTTGACGTTCGGGAAGACACTCTTACTTGAAGGAACCTTGGTGGTGGGCTGGGCATGGGATGATAACTAGGATTATCACTTTTTTTGTCCACTTGCCTATGTTAGCTTGACCAAAAATTAGTCAAGCTAACATACTTTGTGGATAATAAAACAAAACAGTAGACCACTTAAAACTTTCTTTGTAGTTGTTTATTAAATCCTAGGGTTGGAGACCACATTATTTAAATATCTTCTGCTCTATTATCCACAAAGTATGTGCATAAAATAGAGTTATAAACAAAGTAGAACATTCAAAGCACAAAGACCCAAAAAAAAACCTAACTTCTAATAAACAATGCAGAAACACAAACCCCAATTATCAAACCCTAACTTCTAATCATACGTATGTCACTCAAATATTTAAAAAATGCTTATCACAAACCCCAATAGCGAATATTTGGGAATGAATCCACACAAAACCCTAGCATATACCCTACAAATCCTTCAATTTGGGCAACAAATAGAGAAGAGAACTGAATATTAAAACCCTGGAAACTAGTAGGAAACAAACCTGATACTGTCGGTTAAACCCCTAGAAATTTGGTGAGGACTCTTTCCCAAATTGACCTGCTGTTTCCTTCTACCAGTGCAATAGCCAAATATGAATTTGATTCTTCTCCCACTACGGAATTAGGAAGAAAAAAAACGCTGAAAATCAGGCGTTCGTGGAAAACTCAAGTAAATCGATTGGGTAGTAGGAGAAATAGGGTCGAATGAACATGCAACCCAGGATTAAAACACGAGAATACCAGATGATTGAAAGGTTACCTGCAAACTGGTGCGTAACGCAGCTACATCGCACGAAAAGATTGAATGTGCATCAGATTTCTTCCGAACAAATGATTGACAGTCGCGCGAAATTAGACGTGTGAAGAGGTATTGAAATTTGGAGGAATAATAGAGTACTGGTGTTTGGAACCAATTTGGCGGAAAATTTGGAAGGCGAGGCGCGAGATTGGAAATTTCGTGAAGGGGAGGGCGCCTAGGTTGGCGCCTAATTTTTTCTTGGAACGCTATTGATCGAACTGGGTTTCTCTGCAACGCTATTGAAGAAGAAGTGAAACGCTATTACACTTTAGGTCCTCTAGAAACGTTATAATTGCAAAGAGTAAAACGCTATTACATATTAGGTCCTGTAGAAACGTTATAATTGCAAAGCAATTATAACATTTGTAAAATAATGCTATAATCTACAGTTATAAAAAGCAAAGTTTGTTGTAGTGTATGCTAAATGGGTGTAGATATGCTTTCACTTCCTCAATCCCCACTTCTTTTCCATTCTCTTGCTTCACAATCATCAAGGCTTGATGCATCGAAGAAGGAATACAACCATTTACATGAATCCAATCCCTTCCAAGTAAAGCATTGCACTTACTTGTGAAGGTATCCACAACAAAAAATGTTGTGTCAGTTTCCACTTGGCCAACTTTCAGGCGTATGAAGACAATCCCCTTATGGCTTTTACTTTCACCAATAAATCCAGCAATGGAAGTTCTTGTTGGAATCAATCGAACATTTTCTTTACCCAACTTTTTCAAAGTTCTGCATGGCAAAATGTTCACTGCTGCACCATTATCAACCAAAACCATGTTTAACAAGATTCCATCGAATGAAGCAGAAATGTATAAACGCTTTAAATGATGCCTCATATCACTTGATGGTGGCCTGAAAGGATAAGAAATGTCAGCACAATTTAAATCAACAATTAAAGGATATTCTGGATCTGAACCTGATTCTGTTTCTTGAACAAAAGTTGTTTTTCCTTGAAAGTTGCTTCTGGTTCCTCCATTGCATTAGCCATGACAAGAAGTTCTTTTTCCTTTTCAATCTTTGAAATTATAGCACCCCATCCATTATCTCAACCATTATCATATGTTAGATCATATTCATCATCACTGGATACATCAATAATCTCCACATGACCAACTTCTGGCTGTGAAGTCCTTAGAACTACTGAGCAAGCTGGTCCAAATGGTCCAAAATTCATAGAAGAGGGGAAAACCATATTGATTTGAACTTCAGGCAAAGTTCCAAATTGAATGGTCCTTTCTCCATGTGTTTGCTTTTCTAATTCTTCCTCTGCAATATCTACCCTCTCAGTAAATTCCATTGCAGAAGTTTCCATAGGGGAAAATGCTTCGATAGGAGAGGAATTTATTCCTCCTTCTTCCTGTTCCACTATCATAGCTTCCAATAAAATAGATTGATAGCTTGCCAGTGAATTTGTAGAAGCTGGGCTATTTTCATGAACCCCATTGTCCATTCTTGCAGCCAAATGATAAGCCCCCAATATTGTAGATAACCGGGGCTTATCTTGCTCATTTGTCTCACGCACGCGATTTCGCGCCTAAAATGTTTGATTTGTGCGTAGTTGTGTTTTGTTGAGTTACAGGTTGAACGCGTGAAATAAGCATTTCGAGCACCTTGAGAACCGTGCCACGTTTACGAGGGCCACGTGCCCCATGGCACACCAACACCGGGCCCCAAGGGCCACGAAACAACGATTTGGCCAAAGGCCCGGGAATTCGAAAGATCACAAGTCGAGCCGATGCATCGGAAGCAGTTTTCACTCGCACAAAGACTCCGGGTGGAATCTGGGAGCAACCAAGCATGAACGAGACCAAGGAATACCTCCCCCGAGGGTCGCACCACGTATTTACGTGTTTTGGAGGAAGTCCGGAAGCACAAAAGGTCAAGGGAGTGACCGAAAGAAACCAAGGCACAATCAAGATCAACTTGGATCGATCCAAGGTGTATATGGATCGATCCACATGTGTGCAAAAATATTCCAGGCTCATCTGGATCGATCCAGAAATGAGGTGGATCGATCTACTTCCACTCAAGTTGTTCCAAAGCCATCTGGATCGATCCAGGTCTCAAGTGGATCGATCCAGTTCACATCAAATTCTCACCAGTTAATTTTGGATCGATCCAAAGGTAGTGTGGATCGATCCACTTCACAGCCAACGTCCAACAGCTCAGTTTGGATCGATCCAGATTCATCATGGATCGATCCAAAGTACCCCGGGCATCAATTTATGAGCACTTTTTGCACCTTCCTTTTATGGAAACTTTTGTTTAATGTGAGAGCTTTATGGACTTTTATTAGAGAGAGAAAATATGAGGATAAAAGACACTCTCCTCTCTCCTTCTCACTTCACTTCTTACTCTTTCACTTTAGTTTAATTTTTGTTCCTCCATTGGAGGATTTTCAAGCTCTGTCTCTCTAGAACTCTCATGTAAGCACTTCTCTCCCGTTAATTTATCGTTTATTAATGTTGTAGCTCGTACTTAGATTGTTCTATCTATCTAATCTATTTTCATTATTGTTAAGTTTCTCATTTCCATGTTTCTCTAGATATTTTCTCTTAAAAATCCTTGTTCAAAACCTTGTTAGTTAATTTCTCAAGTATTAAAGTGTTAGGTAAATATAGGATCTTCATTAAAAATCAGTTTTTAAAGTCATTTGTCATGTTCTTTATTTCCTTTATAAAAATAGTCATGTTTCCCGTAGTTATGATTGAGTAGTCGTTTTAGGCTCGGTCATGGGGTGATTAGCACCTTGTGACTTAGGTTCATTGCTTTCCTCGCCATAATGCAAACATTGATTGTTAATCAAAGAGTTAGGATTGATTTTATGTATCAAAATTAAGATTTGTTAATCCCGTTGATCACACGTAGCCAAGGGCTTGACCACTTGGCACGTGTGATGCTTAGGGCTATGTCAATCAAAATGTTTGTACAAATGACACAAAAATTCTACTCTTTGAGAAACACCATTTCTAGTCAAACGAGTTTAAATACCAAATCTTCCATTCGGGGTTGTTTAACGATGTCCCCGAGCCGGTTATTTTAGAGGAGAATGAATCGGCCTAAGTCATGGGTGTTGTGAACCCATAAACCTTGCCTTCTTTTAATTAGTCTTTTCAAATTCCGCGTCATTCTCGAAGATAAGAGAATTCCACCAAACAAAACTCCAAAAGCCAAGTTTGCCGCTTTAAGGCTAAAACCAACATTCGCGAAACAACCATCACGCTCAGCGCATTCGGTCTCTGTGGACTCGACCCGGACTTTCGGTTATTATGCTACCACCGGCCTAAACCCTACGCTTGGGGAAATAGTATTGGAATACAATCCAAGGGTGCAAGCACCAAACTTTCCAATGTTTCTTTTTCAGATTGTGTAAACCCCTTTCGAAGAGATTCCTCTAAATCTTCTCTTTGGAGTCTGTTAAATCTTGGGTTAAACTTATTACCCACATTGGAATTTTCTTTTGAAGCAAACTCTCCCGTTTGGAAACTGGTATACCTCATTTGCAACTTTCTCTTCTGAGTTCTTGTCAATATGGGAACCATTTGAGGTGTCTTGGTCTTTGGATCTCAAACCAACACCCATTGACCAGTAGGAGCATTTGGAGGTTTAACCATCTTATTTCCAAACTTGGAAGATCCCTTATATCCTTGAAATAGTTCTGGTTTTACTTTCTTCAAAAACCAATCAGGAAATCCTTTATCCAAGGTAAATTGTTCCTCTTGAACCTCATAATTTTCCTGATCCATTGGAGCTTTTCCAGTATTAAAATTCTTTGAAGGAGGATAATCTCTCTTCGAAGTTGGTGGAACTGGGCCAAAAGAAAATTTTCTTTTAGAAACGCCACCAAGGTTTCTCATTTTTTCCTTGATTTGGATTCACCCAAGGCTTCCTTTCATTATTTTGATCCAAAGATTTTCTTTCCATCCTTTTTGACAAGAAATCAACCCCTTACTTGTCCAGATCTTTGAAAACCAAATAGTTGGCTCTGCATTCCACACACAAGCATTCCAAAAAGGATGCCTCAAGCATAGGCAGATGAGATTGCTTAAAACCTCCCAGCGAAGAACTTTCTGGTGCATATTTTTGCTTGTTGTTTATTCCAACATCACTTCGAAGTTAACCAATTTTTGATCTTCCTCTACCAAACTGCACAGAGTTCATCCCAATATGCGCTTGTTTGTTCTGCCACACTTCTCAAACTGTTTGGCCAAAGATGTTGGCACATTAGTGTTAGCAGTCACTTCTTTAATCTTTGGAAATGGATCTGTGTCTATGCCCATAGTCTTTTCTGGAAACATGATCCTTCCTTTCTTAATCTGTTCTTGAATCATGTCACGAAAAACATTACAATTCTTAGTTGAATAAGTCCAAGAAGAATGTCATTTGCAATAGTTTTTCCCTTTTGTTTCTTCCAATGCTGGAAGTTTAACATTTTCAGGAAGCTTAATAAACTTTTTGTTTAACAGATAATCAAAAATTTCATCTGCCTTTGAGACATCAAATGAATATACTTTACTGGTTGCTTTTGTTATTAGTCCTTGGTGCTATAGAAGAATCATTTCGAACTAAACTTTCACAAACACAAGGATCATGTTCAACAATCTGAGCAACATCAATTTCATAACTAGGATCCTTATAATATGTTGGATAAGAAGAATTGTTTCTATCAACATCTTCTTCTAGCAATGATTCATATATTGATGCTTTGTAAGTTAAATCAACCAGATCCCTAAATTCAGTAGAGTCGAACTTCTTTCTAAGTTCCCTACTTAAACCATCTTGTGCTATTCTTACAATTTCAACTTTTGGTAGTTGAAGTTTACATTTGTTTCTAGCCCTTTTGAACCTACTTATAAATTGAGCAGCCTTTTCATCAGGCTTTTGTTTCAACCTTGCCAGATCAACCATGGTAACTTCAGGTTCAGTTTGATAAAACTAAGCATGAAACAATTCTTCCATCCTTTGCCAATTTGGAACCGATTCTGGTGGCAAATTAGAATACCATTCGAAGGATGTTCCTATCAAGGAATTAGAGAATAACTTCAACTTAATGAACCCATTATTACCCAATTCCTTACACTGAGCAGTAAATCTAGCAATGTGCTCAGTTGTTGACTGTTTTCCATCCCCGTGAAACAAAGTAAAATCTGGAATCTTAAAACCCCTAGGGACTTCGAACTGTCTATCTATCCATTCTGGATAAGGTTTTCTATAAATTTGAGTTTGTACCCCTCAAGTTAGAGGTCCATAAACTTCTTGCATAAGGCCAAGTATCTCATCTCGAAGGGCAGGATTTCCTTCTAGATGGACTCTTGGGTTAACAGGTGGTTCCCAATTCATATTTCTATGCATATGATCATCTGAAAATCTTTCAAAAGGACCATCAACTGGCCTGGGCTGTCTAAAACCTTCTTCTTGCCTTCCAAAAGGCTCATAAAGATGGTTCGAATGTATCCTTCCCATTTCTGGTACCCCTGGATACCTAGGAATTGTAGTTTCTGGTGGTACAGACCTTCTTGAATTAACCCTATCCTGAAACTGGTTTGTTGGAGTATAATTAAACTCACCAAAACCATGATTGTCATTTCTAAAACTCTTATCCCCATCTAAGCCCTCAAAATTGGGTTCAAAAGGAACATTTGTAGTTTGCTTAAATGTTTTTTTAGGCTTAGGCGTTTGATAATCATAAGTCTTTGTTGGTTCATACCATGATTCTGGTATATCATTTACATTTATAGGCTCTTTTCCAGGCCTTGACTTAAACTTACTTGAACTAGCCTCTCTTTTATCTTTTTGAGATGAAGGCAAAGGCTCATTCCTAAGTTTTGATTGTTCTTCTAATTTTTGAAACATAAGTTTTTGGGTCTGAGTCAATTCCTTAAATGTAGCAATCATTTCAGCAAATTGACTAGATGACACACCTCCTCCAACTTCTGGATGTTTTGGGTCATCAACATGTGTTGCTTTGTTATTTCTAGTATTCATTCGAGAAGCTTCGCCAATTCCAACATTTGGATCTTGACCAACATGAACTTCTGGGCCTGTTTAAAGGTCTTCAACTTGTTCGTTCTTCTTAGAATTAACATTATTCTCTTCTTCTGGTGTTTAACCAACTTGAGAATCATCTGCTTGCTTCCTAAGTTTTGGAGCCATTCAACACTTTGGGGTCCCATCGGGCGTGCCAAAAAATGTGTTTGGTTCTTTTACTTCTTTGTTGCGGAAAATAATTGTGTGCGAGCGTGTCAGAGAGAGCCTTTAAATCTTCTCCCTCAGATTAACTTTGGAAAACCAAATCTAATCAGACGATTGTGTTTAAGTGGTCCAATTACCTCAACTAAGAGGATTTTTCCTTCAAAGTGAAGAAATACAAACCAATATACTTAGGAAATCAAAGAACAATAAAGAAACAAGGAATTTTGATTGATAAATCAAAGGTAAATTTACTTCGAAATTGTCTTCAACTTCAAATAGAAAGATGATAAGAACTTCGAACTCTTGATTGTTACAAGAACTACTAACATCTACTTCCTAAATTACTTCCTAAACTACTTCCTAATCTACTTCGAATTGAGTCGAATTCCTAAAACTACAATTCTACTTGCTAATGAACAAACCAAACATCATTTTTGTTGTTGGTTGAAGATTTGTCCGGGGGCTTTCACTCTTCAACTTCTTCTATTTATAGGCCTTGCTTATAGTTTGAACTTCCCGCTTGATTTCTTGACTTCGAACTTCATCATTTCATTTCAAAAAAGGTGGTTTCTTCCCTCCAAAAGCATCTGAACTTAAATTACTTCGATCTTTCTCTAGAAGTTTTAAATTTGAACCTGCACGGTTATTCATTCAAATCATATGATTGGCTTTAAAGAGTAACTGCCTTGCACAACTTGCTCTACGTGTTTTTAACTGTCAATTGTCTTATTTTGTACGTTTACACGTGTAACTCATACCTTTTAGCTGTTAAAAGTGTGGCTTCGAAGCCAATTTCTTTATTTATTCCTTGGCTTATAACTACCTTCAAACTTGGACTTAACACGACATCGTATTGATCCTTTTATAAACTATTAATTCAGTGCTTTTCATTAACGTCAAGCCGCCAACGTTTGGCATTCTTAATTACGTGTCAATTAATTACTGAATGTGTTAATTTTATATGTAAACACCGGTAAGAATGTATGCTCTTTTACTGGTAAAATAGCACTTTTATCGTCCACCCATTGGGCGAACAATAAAAGGACGGTACATTTTTGTATTGCTTTCAAAATACAGGGGTGATTTAGTAACTTCACCTAATAAAGACAAAAAAAAAAAAAAAAAAGGAGTGTTAATATCAAAATGGGAAGCACCAATATCAATCCCCTTACTTTTTCTGTCTTTTGATTTCGTGTTTTGTTCATCTTTTTTAAATTTTTGTTAGATTGGCATTATATTTTTTGATTTAAAAATTCGTCCCGGCGAGATAAGTCTAAAGGTAATAACTTGTGATCAAAAGTTAAAAAAAAATATTGATACTAAAGGTAAAAAAATCCCAACAACTGTCTTCTTTTTTTTTTTTTTTTTGTGTCTAAAGTGCCGTTATATACAACTTATTTTCAACTTATTTATCCACATTTTTATACTTTTCATTCCTCTTATGGATACGAATGATTAATCTCAAAAAATAACGAAAAGCTAAACAAAAAGTTACGAAAAGTTTAAAATATCCCCCAAAAAAAAAAAAAAAAAAAATCAATAGACAAAATGTTTACGAAAATAGGTGAAAATCGCAAATTTTATAAGACAATGAAATTTTGTTTCCGTAATTTGGGAAACAAAAGCACAAGTTGCACTCACTCAACTATAAGAGCAACTATGCACTCATAGAATCAATTCCAATTAATTCCCTACAAAACTTTCAAACTACCCTAAAAAACAAGCAGAATACTTAGAGAATATTTGGAGTGGTGCTGGATTCCGGGTACCCCTTGTGTCCGTCCCTGCTTGGTGCTATGATGTTGCGGGTTTAAATCCAATGAAGATGTTGAGGGAAAAACAAAATAGTATCACATCGTGTGAACCCAAAAAAAAAAATCTGCAAACCAAACTTTAAACATGAAGTCCGTGAGGCCAATTTGGGCCCCGACTTTCCCCAATGGGTTTTTTACTTTTTGAGTTTTTTCCCACTGTTTCGTCTTCTGCATTTCCAATTAGGCGTTCGTATTGGAGCATGAGCCCATTGGGTCCGAAGACAGCCCAGTCCTTTCAGTTTACTGAGATGGCCTTCACGCATAGGTATCTCACTAGCTCAGATTATCTCACTTTAGATTTAGATCCTTTTTCGATCCGGATTTGTTAGTTCCTTTTTGAAATTTGTGTCATTCTTTATTATTTATATCATTCAATGTTATCTTAAAAAATACTATGAAATATGGATCTTTTTTAAAGTAAATCTCAATTAGTTCATGATACAAAGTTCGCAAAATCATAAAAACTATAACAAGTTGAGAGATATAAGCAATCAGAAATAATACAAATTTGAAAAAGGGACTAACAAATCCAGACTGATCATGGAGTGCATAATTAGTTCTCTATCCCACATATGCTAAATATTTACTCTACCAACTGGAACAATCACCGGCATTTGGCTAAATTTGCAACTCCATCAGAATTCTTTTCCCTTCTTTTCGCTTTTCTTTTATCCTAGTGCATATATGTGTGTGTGTGTGTGTGTGTGGGCTTCCTTACTTTGCTACGGTGAGAGCCTTTCATTTTCAGATCAAATTTCGACAATCCAAACCATTAGATTTTTTTTTTTTTTTCACAAGGAAAATATAGATATTCCATTATCACAAGATCAGGTTACAAGATCAGATTACACATCAGACAATACCAAGAGAACTTGGACTACGATGTGCCAATAACGCACAACCCAACCCGACAACAGAACAACGCTATGCCAACCAAGCAAGGAAAACCACGAGCCGATCCGGGGATGTTGCCATTTCTGGACATTACGATCCCCTCCAACACGGCCGTGGCCGGCAAGCGCACAACAGACCACCCCTCATGGTGATTCACCAAACAGAAAACACAACTAAATAAGAAAAATTTATTCCCACCACCACAACCCACCGGATCCGGGAAAACCGGACCGGGACCAAAACCAAAAAGGAAAACAAAAACACCTCACCCATTATTCGCCTCACCGACAGCCGCCTACACCGGACCACCAAGCTTCGTCTTCACCTTGCCGGACTGAACCCCCGAAGCCGGATCAACACCTCTGCCGGAAACCAGCAAAGGGGACCAAGCACCAAGCCATCCAAGGCCAAAATGCGAAGAACAGTGCCGAGGGGTGGAGGACACACTGACGGGAGGGAGAGGAGAGGAGAGAGAGAGGGGGGGGGGGGAACCCCCACCCCAGATCTGGAAATGTTTGGGAGAGGAAGTTTGGCGAGAGAGAAAGAGGAAAGGTAGAGAGAGAAAGAGTGGCAGTTTAGATTTGTTTAAAATGTGTTTTTAAGGTCCAACGCGAGGATTCGTGAAAAAAAATACTCGTAAGGGACTGATCCCAGTAGTTTTCGATAAAACTGCACAGTTTTATAGGAAATTGAGTTTTATCAAAATAACAACTGAAGGATGCAGTTGCCCATGGTCTTAACCTAACGTGAAGACCGAACTGCACGCAATTTTTATTTTGAGCAAGAAATTGGCCACAAAAAAAAAAACCTTTGATGGTAACAAGAAAACCCAAAATAGTAGATCAGATAAAAACAACATTTTTATCCATAAACCCAATCATCAAACTTAAATGTAGGATTATATCAAATAATAAATACATATAAAAACAATTTAAGCAAATTAAATAGGTAATTAACATTATCCAACCACATTTTTGTTGTGTTGAAATCTGAAGTCTAAGAATATAAACAAATCAACAAGCAAACAAAACACAAGATTTACGTTGTTACCCTTAAGCAAAGTAAGAAGGTATGTTCACAGGAAAAAAAAAAAAAGAATTCACTATAAATGAGGAGAGTACAACGAGCCGGCTATACCCGTAACTCAATTTGAAGCATCCATAAGATGTCTAGGGACAAATCTCTGGCGGAACCCAATAGGGATAATCATACCCTAAGTGGAATCCAATATAGCACCAAAAGTCTCAAGAATACGAAAGACACATAAACTCCCTATCCCAAGAAAAAGACACAAACCCTAGGAGGCCATGAGGCTCCTATTTACAAGAAAACACAGAAACTAGGTCAAAACCATAAAAAATGTGCAGCCTAGCGTTAAAACCCGTACACTCCGTGTCCGATCGCCTGGACGGATTTGACTTCCATCCAGACGAGAAAAATAGAGAGCAAAACGGCTCTGAGGCAGCCCGACTCTTAGGCACATCCAGTCCAGAGAGAGAGAGAGAGAGATTAGGTGATGAGATGGGGAGGAGGGAAGAGAGAGTACAAATTTAAAATTTTAATCCCAACCGTTCGTTCTAAAGACTGAGGAATCCCCTGGTCTCCAATGGGGTTTAAGGGCCAGTAATTTTAGGATTCAGAACTCGGAAGGGACACCTTAATTAAAGGGCTATTTTAATTTTAGTAACTTCATTCTGCCATTGACAATAGTTAAATGGAGTCACTTGAAATTTGAAGGTCTGTGTTACAGAACATGAGATGTGCACTTTTGTTTTTCCTTGGCCTATTCTTCCATTGATATGCAAATTTAGTTACAACTTTAGTGTTCTAATCTCAGCCATCTATTTCCACGAGTAACATGTTGTGTCAAAATTTGTATCAAAAATTGTGTCCCCAAAACCAGCCCCATTTTATATATAGGGTCCACTTCTATCAGGGATCCTTGACTTTGTTTAAAATCAGGACCTCACCTTTCCCGATTGAATTTTGATGACCCGAGCCGTTCAATGTGTTTAGAACATGTTTTTAAGGGTCCCCACGAGGAATCATAAAAAAAATTGACCGGAAAGGGCTTCATCCGAGCAGTTTTTCATACAAACCGTAGATATATATTTTATGAAAAACTGCTCGGATAAAGCCCTTCCCGGTCATTTCTTTTTTATGATTTCTCGCACGGACTCTTTAAAACTTGTTCTAAACACATTGGACGGCTTGGATCATCAAAATTCAATCGGAAAATGTGAGGTTCTGACTTTAAACAAAGTCAGGGATCCCTGACTAGAAGATTTCTATAGATCTATATATATATATATATTTTTTTTTTTCACGAATCTTCGCGTTGGCCTTGGAAAACACATTTTAAACACATCTAACGGTTCGGATCATGAAAATTTGGTCCGGAAAGTGGGAAAAACCCTTGGTCCGCATGGAACTTCCAATGAGGGAGTCCTCATTAGAAGCTTATTGTGTATATATATATGTGTGTGTGCGCATCCAACCATGGTTTATTGGAACTAGACAGTTCAATTTAACTTGCAATAAAAAATCCTAGTCTAGTGTGACCAAAAATTACATTGAAAGCAATTACAAAGTAGATTTTCCGGAAATCTTACTCCTGGTGTTTGCGGTTTCGGAAAACAAATCTAGAGCTGCTTTCTTTTAATTGGATTATTGATGAAGTGGCAGCTAATGCTCTAATTATTCAGTTCTTCCGGGGCATGGCTACATGGTACTCCGGAATACTCAAGCACCACAAATTCTCGTAGGATTTACGACTTAGTGTATTAGACCCCACATGAATGAATGTGTGGTGAGAAATGATCTGAAGCATCACGTGGTTGTGTACGAGAATTTCTGAATAATTAGTGCAGCTAATATTAGTAGTAGATGGTCAAGCAAGTTATCCAAATACACTTGGATGGGGGAAGTACTTGGTTTGGTGGTTGATGAAGTTGGAAGTGTATGAATTTAGCTGTCTAATTAGAGAGCTCTGGATCGAATAGTAAATTTTAAGCAAAGTATTCGATCAGTTTCCAGCAATGTGTCCAATATCCCTAATGACTTCAACTGCTAGGATTCTTTTAGATGAAGTAAAATTAAAAAAAAAACTTGTCCTCTCATCTGACAAGAAAACTCTCTCTAGATTTCTTGCTTAATGTTCTTGCTTTTGTGTTGACGACAAGTTGATAGGTAAAGGTCACCGAGGTAATGTACTACAAGTTGATTAATGTTCTTGCTTTTGTGTGACGACTGGTTGATTAATGTTCTTGCTTTTCTTGCTTTTGTGTTGTTTGCACATGGCATACTGGTTTGTTGCTGGACAGTGCAGATCAGTTTGCTGCTGTTATGCATGTTCCATTGTAATTCATGTTTCATTTCGCCTTTGTTATGCAGAAAGTGAAGATTGGTTTGCTGTTGGAAAGTGCTGCTGGACAGTGAGCAGCATTGGTTAAATTTCTTTTTAAAATGCGTTTGAGACTAAGTTAATTGGACTGTAATGTATTGAGACTTACTTTTTTAGATTTGGTTGTGTTTGAGACTTAGTTTTCCAGGTATTCATGGTGCTGTTTGAGACTTAGTGTTGTTTGAGACTTAGTGTTGCTGTAATGTTGCTATTGTGCTGCTACTGTAATGTTGTTTGAGACTTAGTGTTGTTGTAATGTTGCCACTGTGCTGCTACTGCTATTGAATGTGCACAATTTCAGCTCTCTGAAATGTTGAAGCGAAGATGGATTTAATCACATTTCCTATTTATGCCATGTAACTGTTGAAGCGAAGCTAGACTTAACTGCTACTGCTATTGGCTTTTTTGTGTATGTTTAACAGTTTAAGTAGAAGCATTGTGAATGAGAGTTGTAAATTGTATGTGTTTGTGTTTTTGTTTTTATTTTTTTTTGTTTTTTTGGGCTGCTATTATTTTTAATTGGGCTTGAAAATTGAAATGTTGAATTGTTTGAGAAATGGGCTAAAATGTATGGGCTGAAATTGATTTTGAATGGGCTAAAAAACTTTAAATGGGATTAAATAACTTTAATGGGTTGTAAATTTGGAATGGGCTACCCGTTTTGTAATGGGCTTGGCCCGAAATAGGGCCTAACAACAGGAACCGGGAGAACCGAACCTACCTTCAAAACTCGTTTTCGGTTCCTACTTGTCCCTGAACCGGTTTTATTCGGTTCAATCAAAAACCTCCCCGAACCGAACCGGTTACACTCCTAGTTATACCCTATGCATTTGGCATTTGGTCTTCTTTACTTTATGAATCTCATATATACTCCTAATTAATTAGTAATCTCATATATACTCCTAATTAATTAGTTACCGTGTCAAATGCTTACACAAAGGGTACATTAAGGACAAACAGAAAAGCTGAACAACGATGAGATCATGGAAGAGGACCAAGAGGTCCGTTTATGATTCTAATAACAAATTCATGTGTTAGGTTATAATAATATTTCGAAGAATATGTGGTCAAAATTACACTGGAAAAAATGAACCTGTCATAAGGGTAACAATTGCAAAGTGCAGTATTAGATTTCTGTTTTTTTTCTGAAATAACCTCTCTTACGAAAATGAAAAGCTTAAAATAAGCCTCCTAAGAACCCCTAAATTGCAGGATTCCTAAAACTACCACCAAAATATTTTATTTATACATGAAAGTAATTGTGAAGCCCGACTGATTTTAACTTTTTTTTTTTGGAAGAAGTTGTATATTAACCACCCAAAAAAGAGAACAAGGAACAAAGGCTCATCCGAGCAACGAACAAAACAAACCTACAAGGGAAAAAACAAACTAGCTACCACAAACTAAGAAGAAACAGATTGCAAAAAACCAGGAGGCATCTTCCAAACATCACACAAGTGAGCAGATTCAGTAGTGCGCTTCACAGCCTTCCAAGAGCACAAGCAGGACCTAATATCTTCGGCTATACAAAGGGTTACCATATCGGTGCTAGCACCCCTCGACTGAAAGACACGGCTATTCCTCTCCCGCCACAGATGGTATATGGTGGCAGCTAGGCCCAATTTAAGGACAGTGGATGATAAGGGAGCACCAGCCCCAAAAGTCAAACACCTAGCAACCTCAATATCCAAAGTCTGAGGCCTCCAAGTACCACCACATTTGCTCAGAATTGAGCCCCAAACCCTGGCCGAGAAGCTACAATCAAAAAACAAATGAGCATGAGACTCCTTACCGCCCTGACAAAGGACACAGTTATCACCCACAGTAAACCCCCACCGAAGAAGTCAATCCTTTGTATTGAGTCTACCATGACAAACCAACCATTCAATAAAGGCCCATCGAGGGACATGGCCTTTAAACCAAACACCTTTAAACCAAGCAACAGAAGGAAAGTCTTCCTTAATAACCAACCATGCAGATTTTGAAGTAAAAACCCCAGATGGAGTGGCATTCCATATAACGCTGTCATCTCTGTCCTGATGAGGGATAAAAGAGATGGGAGTAGCTTGCATAATCTCTTGTGTAACCAAACTTCTGCCCCTAGGCCAACGCCAAGCACCAGAATCTATAACAGAACTAACTTTGGCATGAAGATTCCTCCCCAGGTTGAACCGAATCCAATCACCAAAAACCAGATAGAGCGGTCCCATAGGATGCTAGTTGTCCAACCATAAAAAGGTAGAGAGGCCATTGCCAATAACAAACTTAATAATGGGCTGAGCAATAGGTCTGAGCATGAAAATCTTCCTCATAGTCCAGGAAGAGTCTTGAGGTAGAGCCATCAACCATAAGCAATGATGCTTTATCACATAGGTGTGTATCCATTGAACCCAAAGGGTATCGACTTTCTTACTTAAAGCCCACAAATGACGTAACCTAGAGGCCCGATTCCAGTCAGCCAAACACTTAAGACCTAAGCCACCTTCTTTCTTCAAAGTACAGACATGTTGCCAACTAATCTTGGCACCAGCAGACTTCAAGGAAACACCCTTCCATAAGAAAGCACTAAGCAAGCTCTCAATTTCCTGGTTTTTAACAAATTCAATTAATGTTGATTTAGAAAATCTTGCGTTGAAAAATAAGGGTGGGTCGGAGTACAAATGTCACTCAAAATCTGGGAAAATTTTGGAGGAGCAAAAGACGAATGTTCGGAAATTGACAACGTAATTTGATGATGATTCGACAGTGAAAAAAACTGAGTTATGTCTCGTTTTGATGTGTAAATTAAGTTTTTGCTAATGCAAGAAGCAACTAGCGAAACCTAACACTGTGCTTGGAACCTGAAAAAAGTGAGAAAAGAAAACAAAAGGAAATAGGAGAAGACTCTTCCTGTATACTACTGCTCTTGAATTTACTATTCTTCCCTCTTTTTCTCCAAATCAAATAATGAAGAGTTAATTAAATAATCATCATTTTGTAATTAAATAATAGTTTTCCTGTTTTTCTTTTCTTCTCCATAGCTTCCAATCAAACCCTAAGAATTTATGGAAGCCACAAGTCTGTTTGGGGGATGCGGGGAGGTGTTGCGTGCTTGGTGTTGTGCATCAAAACGACCCAGTTTTGATGCTTTTTAGGGTCACCAAAATTTGCTGGGAAGGGCTCTATTTGGACCCCTGAAAACCCATGGTTTTTGCTAATGCTAGTAATATATATTGTTGCTGATGCTTGCTGCTGGTTTTTTGATCGGCCGACTTGGTATTGTTTGCGTTTTATATGTTCGTAATAGCTCCAAGCAACATGAGAATGTGCCTATCAAGGTCTCATGTCCGATCCTACTGGAGCTAGAATGATAAAAACATATCTCACGATATAGCTTCGCTTCTGTCTTTGTGTATTTCATTTTCCATCATGTTCTTGCAGGTTTACTAGTCTAATATCCAATTTGCTCACTGCGTCCTCTTCGGGACATCAAATAATATTGGAACGAATACGGAGAGGTAAAATGATGACACATTTTGCCGATAATAGAAAAATTAACAGACTCATGACTCATGACATTCAGTCTTGTGTATTTCATTTTCCATCATGTTCTTGCAGGTTTACTAGTCTAATATCCAATTTGTTCACTGCGTCCTCTTCGGGACATCAAATTATTGGAACGATACAGAGAGATAAAATGATGACACATTTTGCCGATAATAGAAAAATTAACAGACTCATGACAATTTACATAGCCTGTGGTGCAGATACTAGTAACGATTATTTTCCACAACATATGGAATTACGTTCTATAAACAGTAACAAGAAGTTATTAACCCACCGCAATTTCCTCTTCTGGAGTTCATTCGTTCTTCTTTTTACACGATTTTCATCATCTCATCGCTCTTATGATGTAGATGAATGCATCAGAAAGGAAGAATAGAACTCAAATTCCTACCATTTCTTGGCAAAAACAACCTCCCACCATATGAAACCGATCTCGTCAATGAACCAGGGCTGTTGTTCAGAATCTGCGAAGTTGAATCACTACCAATCACTTCATTCATATTTGAGCCCTCCAAATCTTGCATTTGAACGATACCCATGTGGGATTGTGACAAATCTTCTCTACAATCACCCGAATTTTGAGTTACAGCCGATGCAAAATCCATAGGAACAGAGGAAACAGAACACCCTTTATAATTCCCACCGTCCTTTAATTCCTCAAGTACCTTTCTTCCATCGTTGGTATATGGCAATTCAATTTCGTCATCTGTTTCAGCCCTGTTTTCACCAAATTCACCGTTACTTTCTGAGTTCTCCATCTGGGTCTCTTCTTTAGGCATCAAATTCAAAGAACTCTGGTCAACTTCCTTTCTTTCACCATCAACAGGTGTTAATCCAATTCCACCCCCTGTTTCAGATCTGTTTTCACCCAATTCTCCATTCCTCTCTGGATTTCCATTCTGGGTATCTTCGTCAGTCCTCAAATTCAAACCACCCTGCTCACCAGAAGCAGAAGGATTACTCGCACCCCAGGTGTTCGATAAAATGCCCGCACGACAGAGTGGGCAATTGGTATGTGACCTCAACCAAGTATCAATACAAGGAATGTGAAACGCGTGATTACACTTAGGCAATAGCCTAAGAACCTCATTTTCTTGGAACTCACTCAAGCACACCGAACAATCGGTCCCGTCTATCAAAACGTCGCTTTTCCTGTACTTAAACACCGTGATTTTGTTGATAACCGAAGGTTGTAGTCCGATCGTGTTGATAAGCCAGACGGGATGGTCAATAGCTGGGCCTTGATTTTCATCTACCACATCTTGGCCGTCTGATTCCAAACGGGTCCGCCTAGAACAGTGCTTGACGATGATTAAGTAGTAGCTGAGGAGGAGGAAGAAGCTGGCGAGCACAGATACTATGATGACCACATGGGATGAGAGGTCAGTTGAAGTAGGCGGCGGCGGTGGTTGTTGTGGTGGTGGTGGGGGAAAGAAATAGAAGTCTGGATATGGGAAGCAACCATATGGACAGGTTGAAGTAGGGTCACAGAATTCTGGACAGTTGCTTTGGTTACTTGAGGTTGGAAAGAGTTTTCTGTGCTTCATGGCTATTGAAGGGACCATAAGTTTTTTGTTTTGAGAGGGAGAAGAACACTTGTAAGGAAACTTTGGTCATTGCAAAAGATAACTTTTCTTTTGTAATGGAATGGTTCTTTTTCAAAGTTTTGGTGGAGGATTTTGATGGGTTTGTTTCTGTATGAAAATAAGGGACGAAGGTTGGTAGTCACAGTCGCATCACTTGTTGGTCTTTCGGATTAGGTTTCTCCGTTGCTCAAGACAAAGGACTCTCTTTTTTTTCGTTTTTTTATAACCAGATATCCGGGTCAATTCACGCGCACCTCGACTAATTCCAGAGCCCTGAAGTTAATGACCTAACAAACCTCCTGGTGGCCCCAAGGCCTTCGTAGAAATAGAATGTGACCTTATAAAAGAGCACTTATTACTTTATCATAACCACTTGGCCAAACCTTTTGGGCCTCTTTATTTTTGGTACGAGTCCTTAGTCAAAGTCACATTGGTGAACGCAAGTGAGAGTACAGGTGACGAGCCTGAAATCATCTTTTTAACGTGTTCACCATCAATAAAAAAATTGTTGTAGCCACTAGAGGTTACTAGGTCGATAATTTCGAAGTTTTCAAATTAAGCGAAGTATGCGTATTTTAATCAAGATACTTGGTTATAAAAAATAAAATAATAATAAAGGTAAAACGAAACTGACGGATTCCTTTTTGTAACGCTAGGGCTCGGAGATGATCTGTGAACTTGTTTATTTTTATTTGGTAGTCAGTCCAATCAATGTTATCATTGTAAGTTTTACTTTGGTTTCTTTACTAACGTGACCCTAAAATTAAATACACTGAAGTCTCAGGATTTACTAATAATTCATAAGGGTGGTCGATGTCTATCGGTGAAACCGACATTTACCTACCGAAGTTGATCCTACATCTAACCCTATAGCGCCCACAGATCAATGACCTATTTCTTTATGAGCTACTTAGCTAAAAATTCAAAATATTTGACATTTTTTAAGAGAACGACAATGAACTTTTGTAATCGAACATAAAGATAAAAAAATATTTGATATTTTCAAAAGGACAAGAAACTTTTCCAATCGAAAATAATGATAAAAAAAAATATTAGTGAGATGTCACTAATTTTTAAAAGTTTTAATTTCATACAAAAAATACAAAAAAAATCAACTCCTCCATCCTTGCTACTCCGGCCGATCACTTCCGGCAACCCAAAAAATTAGTTACCTCTCATTAATTTTTAAAAATTCGAATTTCATAGAGAAAATTCAAAAAAATCAACTCTTGCCTCCCGGGCAACCACCAACCCACCTCCGGTTGACCACTTCTGCGATCCAAAAAATTAGTGGCATCTCACTAATTTTTAAAAGTTCTAATTTCATGCAGAAAATTCAAAAAATCAACTCCTCCCTACCGGCCAACCACCACCCCACCTTCGGCTAACCACTTTTGGCAACCCAAAAAAATAGTGACATCTCACTAATTTTTAAAAATTCTTATTTCATACAAAGAATTAAAAAAACTCAACTCTTGCATCCCAGCCAACCACCACCCCACCTCCGGCCGACCACTTCTAGCTACCCAAATATTAGTAACATTCACTACTTTTTTAAAGTTCTAATTTCATACAGAAAATTCAAAAAAATCAACTCCTACCTCCGGCCGACTACCACCCACCTCTGGTGACTCCTTCTAGCGACCAAAAAATTTAGTAAGATGTTACTAATTTTTAAAAGTTTGAATTTCATTAAAAAAAATTACAAAAAAAAATTAACTCCTCCATTGATCCTTGCTGACCACCACCCCACAAAAAAATCAACTCCTACCTCCGGCCGACTACCACCCACCTCCGGTGACTCCTTCTAGCGACCAAAAAATTTATTCGTATGTTACTAATTTTTAAAAGTTTTAATTTCATTCAAAAAATAAAAAAAATTTAACTCCTCTATCCTTGGTGACGATCATCCCACCTCTGGCAAACTACTTCCAGAGACCCAAAAAATTAGTGACATCTCACTCATTTTTAAAAATTCGAATTTCATACAGAAAATTCAAAAAAATCAACTTCTGCCTCCCGGGCAACCACCACACCGCCTCCAATCTACCACTTCTGCGACCCAAAAAATTAGTGACATCTCACTAATTTTTAAAAGTTCTAATTCATGCAGAAAATTAAAAAAATCAACTCCTCCCTACCGGCCAACCACCACCCCACCTTTGGCTGACCACTTTTGGCAACCCAAAAAATTAGTGACATCTCACTAATTTCTAAAAGTTCTAATTTCGTACAGAAAAATTGAAAAAAACAAAATCAACTCCTACCTCCGGCCACTACCACCCCACCTCCGTCCAACCACTTCCGCACAATTAAAAAATTAGTGAAATGTCACTAATTTTAAAATTTTTAATTCGTACAAAAAAAATTTAAAAAAATTTAAAAAAATTTAAAAAAAATTTTAAAAAAAAACACTACATTGGATGAATTTGAGGGGTTGCCTATTTCGCAAAACTGCCTTGGACGAATGAAATGGTGGAAAAGGAATTAACCAGTTTCAGTCATTTCAATGGTTTGCCAATTGTTGGTTTGTAGTATTTGGAGATGGGGTAAGTCTGGGTACCCAGAAAGGGTACCCAGAATTGACCCCGAATTGAAAAATCAACGGCCCGATCATTTGGAATGAATCTGGGCCATTGATTTTCAAATTCGGGGTCAATTCTGGGTACCCTTTTTGTGTACGTAGCAGTGCTCTTTGGAGATGTGTTTTCGGAAGCAGTGGATGAATTTGAGGGGTTGCCTGTGGGTCTGAGACCATTCGATGGTATTTCCATGTCTTTCAAAATCGGGGTGATTTAGGAATAATGAAAGTAAACAAACGGTTCCCTCTTTTAATAGAAGTATAGAATGAACCCATAAAGGGTGTTTATGTCAAAAATAAAGAGAGAGTGTGTGTTTAGTCCTTTTTGCTAAATGAATACTAAAATAATGTCTTTATTTTTAATTGCAAAAGTTTCTTGTCATTTTCTTCAAAAAGGCCAAATATAGTGCATTTATGACTAATTTCCTTTCTTTTTTTGGAAGATATATATATTAAAAGAGTAAGAACTTCGACATAAAAAAGTAAATAAATTCGGAAGATATGTTTATATCACCCATTTCAAATGTTCTCTAGAGGCCACTTTTTATGCATGTCATTACCTCCGAGGTCCACGGGAAAATCTTCGAAAAAATACTAAGATCTTAAGACATTCGGTTATCAAAAAAAAAAAAAAAAATGTTGATAAGTATATATGGAACTATTCCTTGGAATTTTAAAAACATTATACTCCCTCCGTCCCTTTTTAAATGTTTTAAACAAAAGAAACATCATCATTATTTCACATCAACTTTTTCCTCCACTTTACACTATTCACATCAACTTTTACCTCTACTTTCCAAAATTATCCTCAACTTTTACCCATTAACTCTTTACCCACTAACTTTTCAAAAGGGCAAAATGATAATTGTACAAACTTTTACCCATTAACTTTTCAAACCACACACTTATTTAGGGAAAAAAATGTTGAAAGTTAAAACTATTCTTAATTTTAAAATTATAGTATGATTCTAGCTATCACGGTATTAAAAGGTGGCACAACAATTTATTAAAAGGTTGCCAATAAAAAGTTGTTGCCACCAGAGGATCCTTCTCAACTGTTTTCTGCAGTTAAATTCGCCTTATTACTATGGGATTATCGTGAGAGCTTTCTCTGAGATCTAGAATGAGGTGTTTTCTGTTAAGGCTAGGCACAAGTCTTGGAAAAGGCAGGGGAGGGATGCGGGTGTTGGGAAAAATACAGTCGGCAATCACAAATTCCAAATAACAATTTTCATTGATAAATATATAGAACATATTACAATGAATAGAAACAAACTGAAAATTATAGAAACGGGAAATCAGATATACAAACAGTGCCGAGTCGTGTGAAATCACACTCTCATTGACAAAGATGCGCCGCCTACCATAAGTGTTGTAGGATGAACCGACATCTTCGTCCCAGGATAAAACGGCTAGAACCACTATCCACCGGAACACCATCGTTGGTAGCCTTGGCGAACTGACTTGCATCTGCCTCTCTCTCTCAAAAAAACATGTTTTTCAGAACTTGGAATATTAGACGATTTTTTGGTGAAGAAACAAAAGCCCAATGTTGCCTTTATATAGGTGAGGAGGAGCATCAAGCCTTCAATACGAGATTTGAATGGGGCAATTCAATTCAGCAATTGAATTGTGAAACCCCCAACATAAAACCTAAATTTGAATGGTGTAACCGCGGAAAATTGACTGTCATTCAATCTCCATCATAGGGAGGTTACGACGTGTTATAACCAGCAATAAACACCGTTATATTCAGCCATAGACACGTGTAATAAGCAACTACGTGGGTCCTTTTGGTTGCCTTGAGAGACCCTCCGAACGCCCCGTTTCATTCACACCGAATTTCTGAGAAATTTCCAACAGTGGGTTGGGGTAGGGTGAGATGAGGAGAGGAGAGTGAGATATTTTGAATTTTTTTTTTGTTGGAAATATTCTTAGAGAGAGAGAGAGAGAGAGAGAGAGAGAGATGGTGGCAATTAGAGGTGGTGTTTCAGTTTCAATTGGAGGAAAAGCAAACTCGTCTCTATTTCCTATCCCCATCTATCTCAGAAACAGGACAGGAAAAAAGAAAAAAAAAAAAGAAGAAGAACGGGTTGGGTCAGGGTTTGACTTGACCCGTATTCAATCCACCCATATTCAGCCCACATGTTATTTGTCCATATTCAACCCGTTCATATTCAACCCGTCATATCAACCCGTATCAACCCGCCAAATCCAATCCAACTCATCAATTTATCAATCTATCAAATTTATCACCTCTAGACAGAATCAATAAGACCCATCAATTGATTGAGTTCCAATTGCATTTGCATTTCATTACCTTTTTAATTTGAGAGTTTGCCATTTCTTCCTTCTCCAACATTTCAAAATAGTCTTGAGATGGTTAATTAGCAAAGGCATGCATTCTAAGCAAAGAATTGTTAAGGGATTTCACGATTAGTTTGGTCGATTTCATTCAATTGAGAACTTAAATATAAAGTCCGTACTTTTCATCTTTGATTTGTTATGGGAGGGCTCCAAAAATATGGTAGTGACACACACTTTGTTGATAAATATTACATGCCATTGTGGAACATGGAAAACCTTGTTGATATCGACATGGAAAAACTAGAGTAAGTGAACTATAGTAGATGTAAACCGAATTACCAGGTCTCTTAGTGTTAGTCGACAAAACATTATCGGGTGTCGTGGCTTCGAATCGACTAAAGAGTATGTGTTAGCATTTACATTTATGTCTACATATCCGTAGTGTCAGCGTCAATGTTTAGTGATAGCTTCCTGTCGAGTAGGTGCGACACACAATATTACCTAGGTGTTGAGAGAGGTGGCCGGGATAGCTAAATGCACTATTCATCGACATTATTTTGCCAAACGTCACTTAATTTGCTACTGTTAGACAGGTCGCCTTAGATGACTTAGAGCATCCCCAACAGATTAGCTAAATGAGTATATTAGCTATTTGGTGTTCCACTAACCCAGTTTTTTCAAAAAACTGGTTTTTCACGATTTTTTATGTGATGTGTTATGAGAGAATGACATGTCTCGGTGTTTGAAAAAACAGTTTTTTGTTAGTGGAACACCCCCTTAAGCTAACCAAAGTGGGAGAATGTCTGCTGCAGCAGACTCCCTAAACACTTGGGTATCCTTACTCCATGTACAGTACTTTGCTATATCTATCTAAGTACTGTTCACCAGGAATCATTTTTTTCCCCGCGTTTCTCCTCCTCGCGCCCTTCTACTCTCCCGCCCTTCTACCCTTCTCTCTCTGTCCATGTTTTCTCTGGCCCATCCCAGAGTTCATCATAACTGAGATTTCTTCTTCCGTTTTGTGTCGGATTGCAAGTTTCTGCTATCAACATGTATGAATCTCAAACTTTTTCTTGCTTTGAGTGTGATTTTGATAGACAAATTGAAGAATCCATGAATTTTTTTTTTTAGGGCTTGCAATAGATTAAGAAACAACTTGAAACCCTTTATCTTGATTGTGAACAAAATTGTTCGAGAAAATAGATCACCAAGTGTTTGATTAATTTACCGAGTGACGTAAGAAATATCTCTTCTATGTTTTCTTGGTGATGTATTGGGTGAAGTGCTTACGTTGATGAAAGTTGCTGGTATTTCTTGAATTTTGCATTGATCAATTTACTAGCAAACTAGCAAGTGACTGAACATTATAGAGTACATAGGATTAATTTGAGTTTGTAACTTTTGGCTTTAAGTTCCACATCTTCACATTTCAACTGTGAAAGTAGATGTCACCTACAGCTTTGTTTTTTTTTGGTACATGGGAAAAGGAAACAAAACAAAACTACAACCTCTCAAAGGCTACACCCCTCATATCAGCTTCGAGGAGGGGGATGATTTCCATATGAGGTTCAATGTGGGAGACCCACTTGTGATCTTGATCCACACCCATATTTGCCAGCTTGTCGGCCACTTTGTTTCCCTCTCGGTAGATATGCTTCAGTGAACACCTAGTGGAGGCTATCAAAGCCTTGCATTCCTTGATCAGAATCAAATATGGGGAATGCTCTGGTGTTTCTTCATTTATGAGAGCGATTGCTGTTGTCGAATCTTAGTCTACTTCCAGAGCTTCCATGCCTTGGCTTTGAACCAACTCCAAGCCTCTGAAGATGCCCCACAGCTCGGCTTCAAGACTGGTACAGTCATCCAATCTGCCATAGAACCCGAGTATCCAGTATTCTCTCTCTTCTCTAAACACTCCACCATAACCATGGACCTGGATTTCCACGGCTGCTCCCATCCGTGTTGAGCTTAAGTTTTCCGGTACCTGGGAAATTCCACGAAATAAGTTTCAAGGATTTGGTGCTAGAACGAGTGCGAGAGACAAATCATTCTGAAATTTCAGAAGCAAATTGAAGACATTTTAAGTAAACAAAGGCTGGATTGGGAGTAGCATTTTCAAAAACTTTTTTGTTTCTCATTAGCCATATGTTCCACAGGACAGCTAGAGCTAAGACAGAATTAGAAAAACTCCCTGATTTCGCATGTGGCAACTTGATGTTAGCACTAAGCCAAGTCCTCCATGCGTCGAGATCCCCTGTATTCGGCACCTGAAAGTTAGGCAATCTAGTCCAGATGTTAGCACTAGTTGGACAATCAAAGAAAAGATGTTTAAGATCTTCTACATCAGTATCGCATCTCGGGCACAAGTCACAAGCAGTTAGACCCCTTAATTTGCGATGTTGGTTCGTAAGGATCTTGCCATGCATGCAAGTCCAAAGGAACCCTTGAAGCTTAGCCGGCACTTTAAGTTGCCAAATCCAATTCCAGTTATCATTGGTATTGCCAATGTTGGCAAGGCGATCATAAGCCGTCTTAACAGAAAATTTCCCATTACTGTTCGCAACCCAACACGGGGTGTCTTCCACCTCAACTCTCCTGGGGATGAGAATATTGGTGATGACACCAATGTCATCAGTTTCCATGGTCTCAGCCAAAAGAGGAGAGTTCCACTCTTTATTATCAGTGATAAAATCCTTCACCACAGCTTGGTCCATGTTCGTGATCTGTCTACCCTCCGCAAGGCTGGTGTCACCACACCACCAGTCATGCCAGAAGGAGAGTTTATCCCCATTTCCCACTATCCACTTGATGTTTTGCACAGTGAAATCTCTTACTTTGATGATACTCCTCCAAGTTTGGGAAGCCCTTTTCTTTGAGGGCCAATCCTTAAAAGGAGTGATTTTTGAGATATTTGCAATTGAGCACTTTAATCCACAGAGGTTTTTTCTCACTGGATCCTCCAACCCAACTTGGACAAGAGTGCCAGGTTAGAAAGACATGCCTTTCTTATACCAAGTCCCCCCATTTCTTAGGCCTGCAAACACTGTTCCAGTTAACCAAATGAACTTTCTTTTTGTCCTCCCTGTCCCCCCATAGGAAGTTGCGATTGATTTTATCAATCTGATTGGTAACCGCAATAGGGAGGGCAGAAGTTTGCATGGTGTAGTTGGGTATAGTAGAAGTAACGGATTGCACAAGGGTAGCACGACCCATAAGATTAAGGGAATCAGCCTTCCACCCTGCCAATTTCTTCGAGAGTCTCTCAATGATGTACTGATAAGTTCTCTTAGAAACTTTAGAGTGAATCAAAGGGACTCTCAGGTACATACCAAGGTCTTTAGTAAGGGTAAAGCCACATATATGACTCAAATTTCTAGCCTTACTAATAGAAACATTAGGAGAGACAAAAATTTTGGACTTATGAGAACTTATCCATTGGCCAGATTCCTCGCAGAATATGTCAAGAGAGTTCTTCATGATGTCACCTTGTCTATCAGTGGCAATCCCAAAGAGAATAATATCATCCGCAAAGAAAAGATGAGAGAGACAAGGACCATCATGAGAGGCTTTGATTCCCGTCCATTGGTTGAGAGCAACCCTTTGATTGATCTTAGCAGAAAATCTTTCCATTCAAAGGACGAAAAGGTAAGGGGATAAAGGGTCCCCTGGCGCAGGCCACGTTTAGGGGTGAAAGTAGGGAGGGGCTCACCATTCCATATAATGGAGGATTCAATGTAAGTGACACAACTCATGATGAGGGCAATGAGCTTCTCGTTAATTTTAAAATATCTAAGGGTATCAAGAAGGAAATCCCAAGATATTCTATCATAGGCTTTATCAAAATCAATCTTTCATATCATTCCTCCCTCTTTGGCCTTACTATTCCTAAGAGTATGAATAATCTCTTGGCAGATAATAATGTTATCGGTAGTCTGTCTGCCAGGGATGAAACTAGATTGGAAAGGGCTAATGATATTATCTAGGAGGGGTCTAATGCGGTTCACAATGATTTTAGAGACCACTTTATAAGACACATTGCAAAGACCAATAGGACGAAAATGGATGATAGACTCAGGGTTGTCCATTTTAGGAATAAGCACAATGTTGGTCTTATTAAGATTTGAGGGGATAGCATTGTTCAGAAAACAACCCTTAATCAGATCACAAAAGGAGTCTCTTATGATATCCCAATACTTGTGGTAGAAGACGGCTTGAAAACCGTCAGGGCCAGGAGCCTTATAGGCGCCAATATCCTTGACAGCAAACAGAATCTCTTCCGTGGAGGGGATGAGAGCTAACACCTCATTATCATCCTCACTAACGCAGTTATGGGTCCAGGTACTCCAGTGCATAGAAGTATTGTTGACATCATTACAGAAAAGAGACATGAAATGATTATTAATAAAAAGTTTAAGCTCGTCAATGTCATCAATCCAGTTGCCATTAGGACCCTTGAGGGTAAGAATTCTGTTACGCCTTCTGCGAATAACAGTAGAAAGGTGAAAAAAATTAGTGTTCCGGTCACCCTCAAGGATCCATTTAGCTCTAGATTTTTGAAACCATAGAAGCTCCTCTTGTTTCAAAATGTTTTGGAAGTCCCGAATTAACTCTTTTTCAAGTAAGAAGAGGTTTTGAGAAAACGAAATGCATTGACTTCGTTGGATCCCTTCAAGCCTAGCCAGGAGTTTCTTTTTATTGTGGAAAACATTACCAAAAGTATCCTTGTTCCAGATGCTAATTTCATTAGTCAAAAAAATGAAGATTATCCATGAAGGCCAAATTTGAGCTATCCCAGGAGTTGGCTATCAAATTAGCAAAATCCGGGTGACTAGTCCACATGTCCTCAAAACGAAAGGGGCGAGAAGAGGGACGGGATAGAGGAATCCCATCAGTATAAACAAGAAAGGGACAATGGTCCGAGTAAACCCGAGGTAAATTCCTAACGACAACCTCAGGAAATAACATTTGCCAACCACTATTGCAAATGGCTCTATCGAGACGGACCATGGTATTAGCAAGACCCGCTCTATTATTAGACCACGTAAGTTTAGGTCTGATGCAACCCAGGTCAATAAAATTACAGGCATTTAAGAAATTACTAAATTTATTACACCTGTGGAAGGAGTTACCTATTTGGAAGCTACGTTTTTCCGAGCTCTCTGCATGGTCATTAAAATCACCTGCTAGAAGCCGAGCTTTGTTGTCACTTACAACCCGTTCTTGAAGATCATACCACATCAGGTCTCTGGCCATTGGGTTGTTGCTACCGTAAACAGCTGAGAAAATCCAGTCTTCGAAATCAGCCTTAGAGATAGTTGCATGGATAACCTGGTTAGTAACTTCAACAGCTGAAACATTGACTTTCGTCGGATCCCATAAAACCCAAATTCCACCCGATCTTCCCACTGGGTCAGAGAAAGAGCTAGCAGTGAACCCCTTGTTTTTGAAGAAGTTATTAAGAGAAGAGAGAGGCACTTTGGTCTCCACTAGCACCAAAAGATCAGGACCATGAGTTTTAATCAAATCAGCCATAGTTCTCTTGAACATCTCGTTACCCGCGCCCCTACAGTTCCATATAAGGCAAATCATCGAGAAATGTTTGATAAGGGATGGCAGGGGTAGAAGTTCATTCCAGCCCACCATTTTCTTGACCTGCATCTGGTCTCTCACAGACCCGTTCTTGCTTTCCAGATCTATCACGTAAAACGGGACTCCGGCTACGTTGAGTCCTGGTGTTGTCACTTCCATTGTCGTCGATCTCGTTGACCATTCTACCGTTACTACCGCTCCTTCCTCGACCTCTAGTTTGATTAGGGTGCAAATCGGCTTGTGGTGGAGATGGGAGATGTCGATCCTTGGTGGGTTCATTTTGGTGGGTGGTCGTAACAGAAGGAGGGTGAGTGGAAGCGGTTTGGTTAGGTAAAGATTTAGAATTTGGAGGCCGCAGAGAAGGATGGGGAAGCAGAGGAGGAAGAGAGAGGGGTCTGATCCGAAGGTGTAGGGTTAATTGGCGAAGGGGTTTGTGGAGACACCAGGTTGGTTGTGGGCTTGGTGGGGCTTGCATCCATATCTGTTGGGCCATTCATTTCCACACTGTGATTCTTAGTACCATCATTTTGTTTGACTTTAGCCCAAATGGGCTGGCTAGGTTTAGGCTCATTGGTGGGCTTAGTGGAGGGATTTGATCTCTTGGTTCCAGAAGAGCTGGCATCAAACCAATTGAGGAGAGAGTATCTATTCTCCCTTGTATCCTGTCTTTGAGGTTTTGGGCCGGATGGTCTATTAACTTGGGCCAAATGGTTCTTATCAGTAAACCTTTTTCCAGCATTGGGCCTCCTTGTTTTCCTTTGCACCAGAGTCCATTGGCCATAGGCCGGTAATTGGGCTTGTTTATTCAATTGCGCCTTCTCCCCTGAGCTAGGGTCACTAGCCGTTACCGTTGAACTGGGTGTTTCAGTTGTTGCCGGCGGGGAGACTTTAGTTCCCCATGAACATTGGTCTTCCCGATGGCCTACACGACCACAGCCGAAGCACATGAGTGGAATATGCTCATACTCAACTCTATAGATTTTTCCTTCAATTAGAACCCTGGATTTAAGAGGTTTGCTAAGATCAACCTCTACACAGACTCTAGCATAACGACCCCTCTCTGTTTCCACCGTGGTAGAGTCGGCTTTGATCGGTCTGCCCAGCCGTTTAGCAATACGGAACATATTCTTTTCATAATAGTATTCTAAAGGGAAATTAGGAAACCGGATCCACACTACCGTCTTGATTTCTTCAGCCTCGTCAGGTTTGAAACGTGGTTCCCAAGCCCTGACTGTAATATATTGATCATTGAGGATCCAGGGGCCTTTGGTAAGAACGTTAGATCGGTCTGAGCTCATATCAAATTTAAAGACAACAAAACCCATTCCAATATCTAAAGCACTGAAATCGCCTTGGAGATCCCAAAGAGGTCTCACCTTAGAGCAGAGAGATTTGTACCCACCCAATGGGTTTCACGATCAGAGCATTTTTCCATGGTTGTCTCGCATATTCTAGGAGGCTTTTGGGGATATTCACAACAGGAATACCATCTTGTTCTTCTTCTTCATTGATTGTTTCCAACTCATCCGTATCCTCCTCCCCCAAGAGAAGAGATTCCACATCTTCAGAGAAAGCAATTTCCTTGTCCTTGCTAGATATGAGAGCTTGTTTAAATGATAGGACCTTAGGGGATGGGTTTTGCACATCTCCGTTGAGAGGAGATGACAGATCTGGAGGGCGATCACCCACGTTTAACATGGTGGAGTCTTGTATAATAGCAGCGATGTCGCTGGTTGTTGAATCTTCTGCCATGGCCGAAGAGTAGTCGTGGTCGTTTTTCACTTTCTTAGTACTATGTATGAGATGGTCTTCTTCTTCAGAGGTGATGGTATCCGACGAGATACCGATCGGAAGGTTAGCCGTTGCCGGAGGTTCAGATTGCATAGAGCCGTTGGAATACTCAGATTTGTTGTGGGATGGAGTTATGTCAAGTAAAATGGTATTGTAGGGATGAATCTGCAAGGTATTGTAGGGATGGATCCGCCGAATGATGGGTACTTCACCAATCTTATGCAATCGGATTCGCAAGAAGAACCGTTTGGGGTGGAATCACAACATTATAATCCAAATGCTCAAGTTTTACCCAAGAAACTCAATTCACCACTGCAACGGGATCAATTTCTAAGAAACAATAACGTGGTGCCAATTTCACTATAGAAGAGGAGGAATTCCTTGTGTCAGCGTGGCTCAATATTAGCATGGATCCAGTGCACGTAATGACCAAAAAAAGAACTACTTTTTGGCAACGAGTGAAGGCATTCATTGATGAGAACAAGCCATTTGAGATCAACCGTACCGAGATTTCTTTATGCAGTCGGTAGTCGACCATTCAGCTTTGCACTAACAAGTTTTGCGGCTGCTATGCAAAGGTCGAATCGCTCAATCCAAATGGTGTAAATGAGGGAAACAAGGTATTAGTAATCATTTTTTTTTTACTTTTCATTTATACTTTCTTTGTAACGTACCGACTAACATTAGTTGTATTATGTTTAGATGACTCGAGCAAGAGATATATACAGGAGCGATAACGTGGTATCATCTTGTATTATGATACTTAGAGTGTTAGAAGAAAAATCAATTGAAAAGACCAAGAAATGGGGTATCATCTTGTCCTCCTACTCCAAATGTGATAAATCTAGGGGACGATAATGTTGTGCCTGATACTATTGTGGACTTGGAGCGACCAAAGGGTAAAAAAGCCGAGATAAAAAAGAAGAAAGAGGTCACAAGTTTATCTCTAATTTCTGGAGCTTTGGATGCGATGAAAGATGGCAAAAACAAGTTGATTGACAAAAGAATGGAGATGCTTGATAAAACATATGAGCAAGAGCAAGAGAAGATTCGGATTAATCAAGAAAGGTTGGAAATGGAAAAATTCAAAGAAGAAGAAAGAGTAATTATGATGGATATGAGTGGCCTAACGGAAGTGCAAAAATAATTTTATGCATATCGGCAAAGGAAAATTCTTGAAAAGAGAAGAAGGGTTCAGTAGTGTATGGAATGGGAGAAGCTTAAACGTATTTTGAAGTCATAAACTCGTTTTTGAAGCCTTGAATCGCAGCTAGCTTTTGGGGTAAGCTATTTTGTTGTTTGATACTCACTTTTTGTATGGAATGTGAAAACTAGTTTATGGAACTCTCTTTTTGGAGCCTCGAATGACAGGCTTTTGGAGTAGATACTTTGTGGTTCGGTACTCACTTTTTGTACGTAATGTGAAATCTAGCGAATGGAACTCTTTCTTTTGCACAAATTTATATCGAAAACTGATTATGCAGTAAATGAGAGGCCTCTTCTTTGCATTTGGACCTTGTGATTTCTTGGTGTTTGAATTTCATCATACTTGAGGTTGTATACGCAAATTTCTTGCTGCCATATCAGATGTTTGAACTCCTATTGGAATATTTGTTTTCGTTAAGCTATATGTATATGAATTTTGCTTGCTGCAATTTTGGGGGAAGCAAAAAAGCCCATTAGCTGATACACTGTCCATGCTCTCATCAGTTTTGAATGCTATTTGTATAACGTGAATTTGAAATACCATGTCACTAAATATGCATACAAATGACAAAATCTAATTAGCAAATTGCATCATACTAAACATCAAGGACACAGGTAGTACATATGCATAATAAGATCTCTAACTACAAGTTCCTATGATTCGCCATACAGTTGCCATTGGTGCTCTATTAAGGCAGCTTGGAGTTGAGAATGAGATCCCTGATCTCTTATTCAATGATGACGTCTGATGAATTCCATAATTTCAATAATTCTCTCGTGGGATACTTGTATAGGAGGAATATGGTCTAATGGATCATACTCGAGATTGAGTGTTCCATTATAATCTCGTTCATCCTCAATGATCATGTTGTGTAGTATTATGCACGTTCTACATCCTTCCTTGCTGATTCTTGTTGTCGAGCAAAATGTTTGTGCTTTTTATTTCGTGGAGATGGAATTGTTTTCACAAAGGATGCCCAATTTGGATATATACCATCAGCCAAATAATATTCCATCGTGTATTCATTACCATTGATGGTGTAATTGACTGGAGGAGCACGCCCTTGCGAGAGGTCATTAAATAATGAAGATCTTTCTAGCATGTTAATATCATTATGAGACCCAGGCAACCAGAAAAAAAACATGCCATATCCAAAGATCCTGTGATGTCACAGCCTCTAAAATAATTGATGGTTCATGAACATGATCAGTATACATACCTTGCCATGCAACCGTACAATTTTTCATTTCCAATGCATACAATCAATGCTCCCTAACATTCCTGGAAATCAACGTATTTCACCAAGCACTAGCAATCGAGCAATGTCAGAGGCATTTGGTGACCTCAAGTATTGTTTAGAGAAAACTTCTATTACTGTGTTGACAAACTTTATGTCAGAGGCATGCGCTAACACGCGCCCACAGTGTATGCATCATTAGTCATTTCTTGTCAGCACCCACAGTGTACGCATCATTAGTCATTACTCTCTCTCTCTCTCTCTCTCTCTCTCTCTCTCTCTCTCTCTCTCTCTCTCTCTTTTTTAGGATTTAAAATAAAATAACTTTTGTTATACACATTTATTTTTTATAAAAATATGTATTTAAAATCTACTCGATGAGATCTTTCAAACAAGATCCATAGTGAATATGAAATTGTGTACATAAAAAAATAGTTTTTTTTATACCCATTAATTAAATGCAGAATTCACACCCAAAAAGAAATTATGCTATTAAAGGTGTGAATTGTTGCATGGGTGTTAATTGTGTGCAATTTGGGGTGTGAATTGTTACAAGATGTGTGAATTGTGTGTTATTTGGATGTGAATTGTTGCATGGGTGTGAATTGTGTGTTATTTGGAGGTGTGAATTGTGTGTTATTTGGAGGTGTGAATTGTTGCATGCGCGTGAATTCTATGAATTTGAGGATTGTGAATCATTTAGAAGGGGTGTGAATTCTGCATTTGAGGGGTGTGAGTTCTATCCTTTTTGGGGTGTGAATTGTGTATTTTGGAGAGTGAATTATGATGTATGTGAATTCTGCATTTCAAGTCTGCAAATTTTTTCATTTTCGAAAGTGTGAATTGTTTAGGAGTGATGTAAATTAGTACATTAATTAATGGGTATAAAATAGTTTTTTTTACATGTACACAATTTCATATTCAAATGGGATCTTATTTGAAAGATCTCATCAAGTAGAGTTCAAATATATAATTTTTATAAAAAATGAATGTGTATAAAAAAAAGTTATTTTATTTTGAAATCTAAAATAAAAGAGAGAGAGAGAGAGAGAGAGAGAGAGAGAGAGGTAGAACGTGGCAGGTGGTTCATGTCCCAAGCATGCCGTAGAGGTAGGTCATAGGTGGGTGCAGTGCATGGAGGAGAGAGAGAGAGAGAATAAAGAAAAGGGAAAGAATGTTGTGCAGTGCACGGAGAAGAGAGGGAATAAAGGAAAGGTACGGTACATCCCTGATGCGCGCATGAAAAAAAGGGCTTAAATGAAAGAGTGTGACGCAGGGCTTAGATGGAAATACCCTCCCAAAAGAGGGCCGGCCTGGAAGAACCCCTAATCTGTTGGGATGCTCTTAATTAGTTGGTTTGAAACGAAAAGGGCAACTAGGCCTACTTCATTGTCGCTTCAACCAGCCTGATTGATGTGTAATTGGTAAGGGGGCTAGGCATAGGTTGTGATCATTTTAGGAGCAGATTTGGGCCGGCCAAACGAAATAAGGGAGAAAATTTTTCAACCCAACTTTTTGGCCCAGTAGACGTTGTTTGGTTGCCACTGGGCTTGCACAAAAAACTACAGGGGTCAATCGTGAATACATTCTATGCCATAATTTTATATGGAAAATTCTATCGTCTGCCCAATGGGAAGAAAATAAAAGTGTTTTTTAACCGGTTAGAACATTTTTACCGGTAAAAGTATATGCACTCTTATTTGTCAAAGAGCATTCTTACTAGTAAGAAAGCACTTTTATCGTCCGACCAATAGGCAGAATATATTGCATTCTATATATATCTATGATACAAGTATAAGGCTTCCCTTTATCGTCATTTTTATTTAAGCATTCTATGTAAAAACTAAACACATTTCCATTTCCATTCTACCTTTGGTGAAGTGTCGAGAGCATTATCTACAAATTCAGGTATTATAATTTTGCTCCAAGCTTGGGATTTTTTTTTCTATTACAGCAATGTGTTGGAGTCGAGGAGTTGAAATTTGCAAAGGGTAGGTTAGAAGTTGACACAACCGAAAATACAAATCAACGGCTTCCACCGAACGTGCGATGCACGTAGCGGCAAGGGCCCACCTAGTATCATAATAGTTTTCCAAAAGATTTTAGCAACACAGTTGCTAAAATCAACCATAATTTTAGCAAATTAGTTCAGCAGGTGCTAAAATCATGGTATTTCAAATCAAAAAATTAAGTGTTTCTGTGTATTATTTTTTGAATTTTTCACACCGAATTAACATACACGAGGAGTACTTTAATTTGGTGCAAAAATAATCAAAAAACAATACACGGAACCACTTCATTTTTTTATTTCAAAATCATGATTTTAGGACCTGCTGAACTCATTTGCTAAAATCGTGGTTGATTTTAGCATCTGAGTTTCTAAAATCTTTTGGAAAACTATGCACCAAATTCTAAAAAAATAGTAAAGACAAACAAAAAACGACCCTTGCTATGGGAACATTATTTGGTGCACACCGCATTGTGTGGGACCCTTTTCGGACTTCCACACAAATGATTAGAGCCGCTCAACTCATTCAAAATATATTTTCAAGGATTCTTGTAAAAAAATCAGTGCATATTCGGATATCGGTAAGAGCTTGGTCGATTTTTCGCTCAATTTCCTATCAGAAACAAGAACTGATCAAACCTCTATTGATATCTGATCGAGCTAATCTTTTACCAGGATCCTTAACAAAAAAAAATTATGTAAATTAAGCATCTTCGATCAATTGTAAGGAACCCCCAGATGGGCTCCAGACAACATAGTGTGCATTTTGTGTACACCAAATGGTGTATCCATAGTTTTACTGTTTACAAAAGAAAAAATAAACTCAAATATACTAAAACTTCAAAAAGGAAGACGATAAAGAAGACAGGTAGATAACTTGGGCCAAACCACTTGATGCTATTTGTAGACTTGCAATGTTGGAAACCGAATAGCTAATTGCCCCTCTTATCCTGACTAGACCTGGTCCAATGTATCATCCATGAAAATTCTTCTACTATTCTACTCTACAGAATTTTCAACTACATCTTCCTTGTACCAAACACACAACTTTTTCTCGATTGTGGTAAAAATAAAAAAACGTGTTCAAAACAAAGGATGATTAATTCCACGGTTTTAATAAGCTAAGAAAACCCTAGGATTACCATAACACTATGCTGCAATAACACTGAGCCGCAATAAGATTTAACGATACTTTTGGGTAAACAGTAAGAGAATCGAGAATTAAAGAGAGTAAGTTTATAATAAGAGATACGATACCAGAACACTATACCATTCCCGTAAGAGTCCCCAACAGGTAAACTAAATGAAATAGATAACGACCCACCAATGGCTCCATTCGGGAAAGAAATATACCAACAAATGTGATGCAGGGCGTCTTATGAACTACAGAAAAGACGTGCAACAATCGAACACAAACAAGAAAGTTTAGAGAAAACGCTCTCTAGACTCTTTTATCATTCAATAATACTCAAAAACCCTCTTGCCCTTAAGGCTTACAACTTATTATATAGGAATCGGAAACCCTAATTGATTTGCTCCGAAAAGGAAGCCAAATCAATAAAAAAACGCAAAATTACCAAAAATGGAAAATTCGAAAATAATAGCAAAATTAAAAACTAGAGACAATTCTAGAATGTTTCCCAAAAGCGCAGCTTAATTCGGATTTTCCTTGCCCAAGTAATTGGCAGGTCAAATCTTTCCTTAAACGGCAAATTTGGTCATTCGGAGCCCTAAACAACGACGAAAGCCCGAAAAACGACGTACGCCATGGCCGTTTCGAGTCCGACCCAAGTGGGCCCAACGCAATATGCCACAGCAGCATAATATTACGATTTTGCCACCCTAGGTTTAAATTGCCGAAAATACTCTTCCTCCATGGCTACTGCATCAAAATGAAGGAGACACCTTCACAAGAAAAATTATAATTACTTAATGATCTTGGATAAGATTTAACCGCCTGAATTAAGAGAATGTTCAACTAGTCTAGCCCTAGTATTTTTTTATTTTATTTTTAATAAGATTCAATAGCTAGCTAGCAAATATGAATTCATACTGGTTTTACTTGGGCAAAAAAAAGGTAATTTCGTAGAAATGAAGAACTTGAGTACAAGTAAAAGTAGTTTAAAGAAATGCTTTGGAGAAGTGAAATTCTTTGATTGTGTGGATGTGGTCAACACGTTACAATGTTTGAATGAGAGAAACTCTATTTTGGATAAGCTTCGAGTATGGCTAAAAGAATTATCCTGTCCTATGATCAACGTATATAATCAATGCACTTGTCAACATTTTTATCACCGGAAGAGTTCGATCGCCAAAATATTTCTGTTTATTCTGATATTGTACACCACAAGTGTAAATTTTGGGTCGTCAAAATTAGATTGTCTTTCCAATTTAACGCAAAGATGTACAGTTTACGTTCTTTTGTCTCGGCCCAATGGCGCAACGTCCCAGCTGATGCTCGTAAATTTGGTAACTGCGGTAACTCCATATACTGGCGCTCAGATGTGATCAGGACACCTACAATTCATGGCTCCATCTTTTCAAGGAAGAATGCATTTTCTGCCTTTGACAATCGAAGGGTGCACAATGGCTCCAATACAAAGATGTATGTCGATTTTTCTTTCTTTTTCTTTTGAGAAATGGCCGTGGAACCGATTCGATCGGCCACAGGCCCACAGCACTATGAAATCCACTAGCCCTCTGACATGAAAAATGAATTCGACGTTTAGTAGTTTTGGAGAAAAGCCAGCTTTATTAACATCATACTCCATTATTGAGTTGGATTTTGGTTGCCATGATGTGCAGGGAGAAATGCATGCAGGAAGAAAAACATGTTGGCCCTGTGGTTCAATCTTCTCGCAAACCATTTCTTCCAGCTTGGTAAATTACTTTTCACTCATTTGTATCCTACTTACTAAGTGCCATTTTTATTTTTATTTTTTTATAACTGGATATCCGGGTCAGCATTTTCTATTCAACATTTCATGTTCGATGGATTAATATGTAATTAATATGTACTGAATATGGTTGATGCAGGGCAAAATGGAGTTTGGGAGCAATACTACCTCTACTGCCTTTTGGGAAGAAAAAATGGGAATCCTTTGTAAGGCTCGAAGGTATGACGAGAAGTCCTACGTTGATTTCGTGATAAATTAAGTATTGCCTGTTAATTTTGAGATCTACGGTAGACAGGACTAGGACGCTTTCGTGCCATGTTTCTTATTAGTTTGTTTACTTAGACGAGGTGGAGGATGTGGCGGAGGTTGTGGAAAAGGTTGCCAGTGTGGCGGAGAAGGTATCCGGTAAGGTGGCTGATACGCTTCCCGAAGATTCGAAACTGAAAGATGCGGCTGAGCTAGTTGAATATGTTTCCAAAGAAGCCGAGAAGGATGCACATCTAATTATAGAACTCATTCACAAGGTCCAAGTGCTGATATTTCACACTCATTACTCACTACTTATACTCGAAACCGATGGAGGTGTGGGACTGAATCGGGAATTATAAAGGATCAAATTAAAATGATACGGTATTCAAAATATGCTCACGTACGAAGATTATGATCATAATGAAAAGAGAATAAATAGATCTTCAGCTCCCAATCCCGAAGAAAGAATTTGTCTGTTTTAGATGCTATCAAAGCAAAAAACTGCGTACGTACTTCTACTCTTTTATTCATAGGGAATTTTTTTGTGTAATGCAGGTGGATAAATTGAAGCAAGAAGCAGTGGAGAGAGTCGTTGAGCCAATTCTGGAACAAGAGATTGAGAAGTTCACGGACGAATAAATTTGCTAAACATAACAACTATGTCTTGCAAAACAGAGAGGTTTATGCAGATATACGTCGCTAGAGAGTAACAATTTGTCAAAGGAAGAAAATCGAAGAAAACTAGTGTGTTGTTATAGGAGGAGGCCATATTATGTATGAAAGTATTTGAATCAATGTTGATGAGCTTATCTGCTTCTGTGTAGAGAAACACTTACTAAAATTTTATCCAAAGAAGTTTATAGATCTTTTTTATCCCCAAGCGTTATATTTTTCTTGAAACCAATGGAGGTGTGGGACGGAACCTGGGGGGGTGTTGTGCACCCCAATGCACAGCACCGTGCTGTGCAGCCTCATGGCGCGGTCTCGCCAGCATCTTTTCGACGATCGGAGACGTTCACCGCGTAGAGCTTGTCGAGTACTACAAGTGTGCCAAAAATCAAATTGATCGAATATCTTTAAGTGCCTCATCGGAACACAAATAACTTAAAAAGTGGTTTTGATCCCGTGTTTGTATCCATTTGTGTTCCATTTCTTTTTAAGTTATTTGTGTTCCGATGAGGCACTTAAAGATATCCGATCGAGTAGATTTTTGGTACACTTGTAGTACTCGACGAACTCTACGCAGTGAACTTCTCCGATCGTCGGAACGAGGCCAAAGCCGCAGCTCCATGGCTGCACAGCACGGTGTTGTGCATCTCATGCACAGCACCCCCCCAAGGTCCGTGTGGGACTGAATTGGGAAATTTTTTTGTTATAAAGGATCAAATTAAAATGATACGGTATTCAAAATATGCTCACGTACGAAGATTATCAAAATGCAAAGAGAGAATAAATAGATCTCAGCTCCCAATCCCGAAGAAAGAATTTGTCTGTTTTAGATGCTATCAAAGCAAAATACAACTACGTACGTACGTACGTACTTATACTCTTTTATAAAAGGGATTTTTATGTGTAATGCAGGTGGATATTTTTAAATTGAAGCAAGAAGCAGTGGAAGAGTCGTTGAGCCAATTCTGGAACATGAGATTGAGAATCTCCCAGACGAATAAATTTGCTAAAAATTAGTAACGATTATGTCTTGCAAAACAGAGAGGTTTATGAAGATATACGTGGCTAGAGTGTAACAATTTGTCAAAGGAAGAAAATCAAAAAAAGCTAATGTGTTGTTATAGGAGGAGGCTATATTATGCATGTATGAAAGTATTTGAATGAATGTTGATAAGTTTATCTTCTTATGTATCGAAATAGTTACTAGGAGTCCCCTTCCTATCCAAACCTCTAAATACGGACCTATCGTCCGGACTTCACTTTCCGGACCAAATTTCGACGATCCGAAATAGCGTTTTTGTGAAAAACTGCTCCGATCAAGCCCTTCCGGGTATTTGTTTTTGCCAAATCTTCGTGTTGGACCTTGAAAACACGTTTTAAACACATCTAACGGTTCGGATTTTCAAAAACAAATTGGGAAGGTGGAGGTCCGTAACTTAACAGAATGCGGGAGTTTGGATTGGAAGCTTGGTGTAGTTACTAGATTATATCCGAATAACTTTTATCTTCCCCATTTTTTTTTTTCAGTACTTCGTGTAACATCATCAATACGTACACACCATCACCCACCCAAACACCAAACCATTGCCAGCCATCCCACCTAGACAACCACCTGTTTACATATAAAATTAACACATCCAGTTTTTAATTGACACGTAATTAAGAATGCCAAACATTGGCGGCTTGTCGTTAATAAAAAGCATTGGATTAATGGCTTATAAATGGATCAATACAATGTCGTACTAATATCCAGTTTGAAAGCAATTATTGGCAGTTATAAGCTAAAGGATACATAAAGAAATTGACTTCGAAGCCACACTTTTAACTGCTAAAAAGCATGAGTTACACGTGTAAACATATAAAACAAGATAGTTGACAGTTGAGATACGTGGAGCAAGTCGTGCAAGGCAGTTATTCTTTAAAACTAATCATATGATTTATTTGAGTAACCGTGCAGGTTCAAATTTAAAACTTTTTTGAGTAAGATTAAAGGTCAGATGCTTTCGGAGGGAAGAAACTGCTTGTTAGAAATGAAATAATGGAGTTCGAAGCAAGCCAACTTCAAATACTCTGAGCGGGAAGTTCAAACTGCAAACAAGGCCTATAAATAGAAGAAGTTGAAGAGTGAAAAACCACCGGACAAATCTTCAACAAACAGCAAAAATGAACCTTGGTTTGTTCATTGGTAAGTAGAATTGTAGTTTTAGGAATTCGACTCAGTTCGAAGTAGATTAGGAAGTAGATTTAGGAAGTAGATGTTAGTTGGTCTTGTAACAATCAAGTGTTCGAAGTTCTTGTTGTCTTTCTATTTGAAGTTGAAGACGATTTCGAAGTAAGTCTAACTTTGATTTATCAATCAAAGTATCTTGTTTCTCTATTGTTCTTTGATTTCCTAAGTAAATTGGTTTGTATTTCTTCACTTTGAAGGAAAAATCCTCTTAGTTGAGGTAATTGAACCACTTAAACACAATCGTCTGATTAGATTTGATTTTCCAAAGTTAATCTGAGAGAGAAGACTTAAAGGCTTTCTTTGGCACGCTCGCACACAATCATTTTCCATAGTAAAGAAATAAAAGAACCAAACACCACCACGGCAACACTGCACTCATGACTATTCGTTAACTTTGGATGTTCAATTAAACATTACCAAATGGTCAAGTGACTAAAAGTCAGGGGGCTTTTTTAATACAACTGTCAGTCTCAACTAATTAATTACTTTGACGGTCAAGGGTACCCAATACCCGGGCCAATTTCAGTGTAGCTCACCTAATTATCTACCCGATCTGATCAAAGGCAGGTCATCCACACCTAGACTAGTTGATTCACAAGAAATTACTTTCTTGCAGCCTAACCTTAATAATCAAACTGTAGTCAATTACGTGGGGAGCAAATTCACCAACCAACCAGAGTAACTTTTGAGTGAAATTTTGTTCACCCTCCCTAAAAGAGGGTAAACAATATCCTCTCCCCTATTGATTGAGAAGAGATGAGGGGGCCACTTTTGACCAAACCAACCCAACTCAAGTTAGTTGTAGGCTTAATTTCACACACACACACAAAAAAAAAAAAAAAAAACCCTCGTCTACCTTCTATTCTCTCCCAGGTACTAAAAATAATTGTTGTGTTAGGTTAGATAGTTTAGTTTAATTTTGATGATGTCATCAGGTGTAATGAGTGGAGAGAGATAGAGAGAGAAATGAGGGAAATGATGATGTCATCAAAACTAAAACTAAAATTAAACTGGAAAACGAACAGGGTCATTACGTTTTTCTCCTCTCTCTCTCTCTCTCTCTCTCTCTCTCTCTCTCTCTTCTAAAATCAGCCCTAATCTCTTGTTGAGAAGAACGATGATGACGATGTCTAATGGGATTACCGGATTATTATCAAAAGAGATTATCAAACATCATCAGACTCGACAAAGTATTGTGGTCTCTCATACAACTGAGAGGATGAATATTTCATAGTACAGTATTCCCACTGCCAAAATAAGATTTTTTTTTTTTTCCATTACCATTTAAATTGCTAATCGGTGTTTTTTAAATAAACAACCAATTTTTTCCAAAAAAAAAAATCACCATTTTTGTTGAGAACCAAGTTGGTTGAATTAGACTTTGGTAGGGCTACTTATATGGCTTTATTTTCCTTATCTAGCTTGCTTGCTATTGTGTCTGGATTTGTTTTCTTTTCCTTGACGTACCCTTTGTCGAGCTCTAAAAAAATTTTTTCGTTTCCGATCAAAAAAAATCCTTTTGAATTTTTTTATCCTTGTTTAAAAATGTTTCACATTTTGCATCCATTTTTTTTTTGGATTATTAGTTCATCTTGATAAAAGAAATTAAGAAAGTAAAAATTATTATGAAAATATTGAAAAAATTACACTAAAGTTTAGTATGTTGTTCAGTTTTAGGGATGAAACTTTCACCGTGGAAAGTGATCTCACGCTTATAGTACATGTCGTGTTCAGTTTTTTAGTTTAGGGGTGAAAGTAATTCTTGAAGGTAGATCAGGTTTTTTTTTTTTTTTTTGTGAAATTAAGCCTACAACTAACTTTTGTCGGGTAAATTTGGTTAAAAGTGGTCCCCTCATCCATTCTTAGCCAATTTGGTGAAATTAAAGTTTTTATTCATTCACTTTTCTAACACTGACAAGTGACAATGCAGTCTAACTGTCTCATCGCAGAGAAAAATTTGGGTGTTGGAAGGGTACCACATATTAGAATCCGTCGTAAAATCTTTGAACGGCCAAAATTAGCGTTCGGTACCACATATACCCCTACCCGTCCGGCACCCAAAATTTTCTCTCCATTTTGCAGGGTCTTACTAATTTCCCAATCATTAATTTAGCTATACGCAAGAAATACCGGATCAAATTTTATCTTTGTCATCAATCAAAAAAATTAAAAAATTTTAAAATTTATTTTAGGGGCACTGACAAGTGAAAAATCAGCTTGCAATTGGATTCGCAGTATGTTTTCTTGGGTGTTGAAAGCAAATTTGTCCCCGTGAATCTAAAACATACTTAAATCAGCTGATTTTTTAAAAATAATATTTTAAAATTTATGGTATTTTTTAGAATTTTTTGGGCCCTTGGCACAACCATATTTTATGATCCGTGTACAAAATTCTTTTAATTTTGCAGGGTCGGATTCTTTGCCAATTGATAAAATGAGATTTTTCATTTTAGTTGAGTTTTATGGAGGTGTGATAAAATCACATTGTTTTCCCAAACGATAAAATCTTGTTCGATCAAATCTCCACCCACTGCATTTTATCATTTGAGGATTGGTTTTGATAAAATATGAGTTAAAATCACTTGCTAGTTTTTATCAATTGAGGAATAATTTTAATAAAATACGGGCTAAAATCTAATTTTATCAATTGACAAACCCATCTACTAATTTATGGGTCCACGGGATGATGGAAATTTTTTTTTTTTTTTCGGTAAATTGATGGGAAGTTTTTCTGAAACGAAACTAGACCATCCAATCAGAACATCCTGCAAAAAAAACACTCCCTCCGTTTCAAAATAATAGTTCGCCACGAAAAGTTATGTTATTTTTCAAATCAAAAAATGAAGTACTTCCGTGCATCATTTTTCTTAATAACCGCCGCGGCCACTTGCAAAAATCAATTCCGAAGATTCGCGTTGTTAGTACTAGCTCATAAGATTACAATCGATTCCTGTACTAATTTGACTTATCAGCAGTAAATGTTGACAATTCCATGGCTGCGTCTTATCGTAAACGTGTTTGGCTGGTTCTTATAGTAAACGTGTTTGGCTTCACCTATAAAAACCTCTTCCAATCTCCGTCAATCTGAAGCTACATATCAACACCAAATACATCAAATTTATGGCTATGTACACAACAAGATTGATCGTTCCTTGCAGCTTGGCCAGTCTTCGCACCAAGCCCCATTCCAAACCCCAGACGATCGAATTCGGTCGCATTTCTCATTCTAAAATCTCGAAACACGAGCACAAATCCTGTTTTCTTGTTAATCAGCCGTCCCGATATTTCAGCAATGGAAAGAGGTAAGTGTTTTGTTTTCGATTGCCGGATTGATTCTTGGACCCATATGTTTCATGTTTTGTTTTTAGTTAGAGATTAAGTTTTTCCACCACCGGTCCAAACTTTTGCATTGCGTCACGTGTCCAAACAGTGGATTCAAATAGTAGAACATGGACATGTGGCGCAATGCTATCGATTTGGAGGAAATTTTTGTTTCCACCGGCGGTGGAAATAATTTAAGCTCTCTTTTAGTACTTGTAAATGTTGAAAATGATCTGTTGATGCAGGGACTTGGTTGTCAACAGCAGTCTGTTACCAGGCGCTCCACTTCCATCAGGACCCCCTCCCGATTCTTGGTACGTAACTTATAGTATGCTTTCAAAGTTCAAACAAACGGGTTCAGATTGGGCATTACACGGTGTAGTGGCCCTGTGACACTACAAGACCCGGTTCCGTTTTGTTCACTTCTCTTCTTGTTTTTTAATTTTTCCACTTTAATTCACAGTAATAAATGTTTTCGCCCATATTCTTGTAGGAAAAGTTGGGTTTTGGGCGCGGTAATAACAATCATCCTACCATTCTTCAGTCATAAATGGGGGCCATTATTCCAAATTACCAGTAAGCATGCATCCATAATTAAGCATTTCTTTTTTCTGAGGAGAGAATCCAATTTTTCTCTTGCAATGTACATAAATTCATTTGTATTTACTTATGCGTAGTTAGTTATTGTATTTTTTGGTTGGATTTTTTATGTATTTAATTTTTAATTTACAGAGAAAATTGACGCTGTGGTGGAAACAGTAGATCAAGTAGCAGAAGATATTGAAAAAGTAGCCGAGGGACTGGAGAAAGTGGCGGATGAGATCGGCGACGAACTCCCAGAAGGTGGAAAACTCAGACGTGCCTTCGATTCCATTGAAAATGCTGCCAGAGAGACAGCCAATGCAGCTAATAGAGTTGATGAAATCCTTGACAAGGTTTTGTTTCCTTTATAATACGTTACGCTTTGTTTATCTATCTTTTGGAAAAGTATTTGGTTACGAATTTTTGTGCCTCATTTTATGAATTATTGTGGTTTTTGTTATGCATTTTTATGGCTCGTTTTATGAATTATTGAGGTTTTCGTTATGCATTTTTTGTGGCTCGTTTTATTTTCGGGTGTACGACGTGTCCTATACAAATATTGTGGATCATCTTATGAATTTTTTGGTCCGATATAAGAATTTTATCCTGGTTTATTTTATTTTTGTGATTACTTTTACCAATTTTTGTGATTTTATTTATGAAATTTTATAGTGCTTATGAATTTTATAGTAAAATAGAGTCAATAGACAGCCTAAGGTCAAAAGAGATGGTTCAAAGTTATGAATTTTCGTAGTTCAATATCCAACTTTTTTGGGTGTAATTACAAGACTTTGTGATATATTACAAATTTTGTTGGCTCAAAATATAAACTGACATACCATACACTAATTTTTAAGTATGTTTAGCCTAACCATGTCGATTCCTATCTTTTTAAGTCATTAATTTGGTTACTCACTGCCCTGAATTATTAAAGATAAAGAAATCTTTGTTTGCTTTAACGAGAAGTCGCAGCACAGTTTTCCATTTGATTTTAGCAAATGAGTTCACCAGGTGCTAAAATCATAGCTGCTTTTAGCCTAAAAGGTGACATGATTTTAACACCTGATGAACTCATTTGCTAAAATCATGGTTAATTTTTGCAACTGGGTTGCTAAAAATCAAACGGAAAACTTGATAAAATGGGCTAACTTGCACTTTCGTGTGTGAATTAAATGGCTTATTTAGTCTCTGTGACCTAATTAGAAGCATCCTTTGTCTTTCTGGTCCATGTAAGATGTAATAGATTTTAATGTTTGATTATTTGAATAAAATGCAGGTTGAAGAAGTAGAGAAAGAGGTGGAGGAACTCATGGAACCGGTCAATCACCAAAACATGCAATAGCCCGGCAAAATAAAATGGTCAAAAGCAGATGAAATTTGTTGGGATCTTAAATTTTTTAATACCATGTAAGACGATGAATTTGACAAAACGAATTTATGTAGTCACTCGCAATAAGTAGGGTTTTGAGGTTCGATTTAATTTAGGAGATTTGTTAATGTAATTCTTTCTGAATTTCTTCCTCCACTGATGAGTAATGATGTACTCCCTCTGCCCATTTTTAAGTATGTAATTCCTACTTATTTTCTCTCCATCAACATTTACAACTTTTACATCTACTTTCCACTATTTACCCTTAACTCTTAATATAATAATACTTACTAATTTTTCAAAACACACACTTATTAAGGGATATCCCAAAATGGAAAATTAATTAAACACTATAAAATGGCCGGAGGGAGTAATTGATTTAACTTTGACTTTCACTACATCGGATTCGTAAGGCCTGTCGCCCTCCCCCACAGCAGGCCCTGTCACCTAAAACTACGTCGTTTTGATTATTTTGAGGAGGTCTCTAAGTGTGTTGTTAAAATCCTATTTGATATTCAATTCATTTATTATTCTTTTGAGCTCTCAAAGATAATTTAAACTGCTTATTATTCCTAAACTGATTTTTTATTGGTTCCTCTTCATAGGATGTGAACATGCAACTTCACAGTACTTTCTATTACAAAAATACACAATCACTAAGCCACTGCACTGGTTTATTGAGGCCATCTCCAATCCTTATCCATTTTTAGACCCAACTTTAGAATTTGGGTAAAAACATCAAAATCTCATCTTCAATACTTTACCCAAATTCATCCCATTTTCGGTTTTACCCATTTAGTTACCCACTTGTACCCTTAACCATTCATTTTTTAGACTCGCAGAGTAGTGTATCCATACGAAAAATCAGCTTGATTGGATATCGATAGTTATATCAAAATTTGAATTTTGGTATACAAAATGGATGGTCATGGACAATTTTACTTTATTGACATAATCAGACCATTCACCTGATAAACCAAAATTTGTGTATCTATTGATGTCCGATCAAGCTGATTTTTGGCGTGGATATACCACTCTATGGGCCTTATAAAACGAACGGCTTATATGTGATAACAATAAATGTACGATGGGGCCAAAAATGATGGTGGCGGAAACCAACCGCACCGTTTCCATCGTGGATGAGAAAGAATTTAATCTCGTCAAAGAATGCTTGAATTGGAGGAGGGACTGAGGAGGCCGATGCATGCGAATAGTTACCAATTGCTTGATTGGGCCAAAAAGTTCAAAAGATGCATAGGTGGGCTTTCTTATGGTTTTGAAAAGGGGTTTTGGGCTCATCTTAAGTGTTATGACAGGCAACAAAGTAAGAGAAAAACAAACCAATAAGCGAAAATCAAGGACACAAAGATTTACTTGGTTCCCCGCCAAGCACGAAGCTCTAGAGGTACGTCCACGAGCGAAGAGCGAGAGAGGATTTACTATGAACGAGAGAGAATACAAAGAGCCAACTATACCCATAACTCTAATTGAAATACCCAACAGATATTCAGGGACAAAGTCTCAATAACACGAAAGAGACAAACAAAAAAAACCCTAATATCCAATCCCAAGAGTTAAAGACTATCAATGGAACAACTAAGAAATCCTAACACAGAACGGGGAACCCTGTGGGGGCTCCTTCAAAGGGATTCACTCAAGACGTCCAAACTCTAATAGCCTTCAAGGCTGCTATTTATAAGAAAATACAGAATATTAGGTTAAAACCTACAAAACGCGTAGCCCAACGCATTCCATATGGAAGTCGGACCGGACCATCCAGACGGACTTGACCCGTCTGGACTAGAATTTTTGCCACTTCAAGATGGTCCAAAAAAATGAAAATTGCTCGCCACGAACTTTTGTACCTCTTCAAACGTCTAAAATTCAAGGCATAATTCTAACAATTCTCCACCTTGACTTGAATTCCATTGAACTCAACACCATAGAGTAATCCTCTCGTCACACCACTCTTCTCCAAACACCCCTCACGGGGTAGCCCCGCACGGGCGATCGCCAACGGCACCAACAAACAAGGCTCAAGCACGACTACTTGACCTTGCAAACGCGACTCAGGAAACTTAGCTGCACATGCCTCCAAATTGAGCCTCCATCTTCAAATGGGAACCTCCCACTCAACAAACCCCTCAAGGATGCAAACGAAGATCCGCTCAAGCTCTACCCGGAGCTCAACACCAAACTCCACCATGGAGTTAATGGACCAAACGAGCAACCGTCTTCAAACGGACACTGTCCTCCCAACGCATCCATTACCGATGCAATAGACTTGCTAATATGCGAAACCCGCGTACGTCAAATGGTTAAAATTGAATTATGAACCCAAATCTCCACGGCGACACTCAACATGAAGCGCTTCATAACAGCCTCCATAATAGTATCCAAAAGGAGCATAACCAAAATAATCTGATTTAACTCATTAAAATAGTCTTTAATGGGCATTCCTCCTTCATACGAAATGCATAAAGGTGATGCTTCAAATACAACTTTAGTCACCTCCTCTACCTCTCGAAGCACATCATTCACTCCTCCTCCAACAAAAACTTGTCCATGTTGAAGAAAAACACGCAACTTCACAAGCCATACGCTGGCGCTGCTGCATTACCCACCAAACTTCTCAACTCCATATCGAGCCGTCATATTGCAATCAATACGTTCACTCAAAACAAAACACACAGTGGAAAACAAAAGCCTTGGATTAGAACTCTAAGCTCTGGTACCAGTTTGTTATGACAAGGCACGAAGTAAGAGAAAAACAAACCAACAAGCGAAAAATAAAGGACACAAAGATTTACGTCCACGGGCGAAGAGCGAGAGACGATTCAATATGAACGGGAGAGAATACACGAGCCAGCTATACCCGTAACTCTAATTGAAACACCCAACGGATATCTAGGGACAGTCTCAAGAACACGAAAGAGACAACCGGAAAACCCTATTATCCAATCCCAAAAGTTACAGATTATCAATGGAACAACCAAGAAACCCTAACATACAACGAGGAACCCCATGGGGGCTTCGTCAAAGGGATTCAATCAAAAAATCCAGACCCTAACAACCTCCAAGGCTGCTATTTATAAGAAAACACAGAATATTAGGTCAAAACCTACAAAAACGCGTAGCCCTGCGCATTCCATACGGAAGTCAGACCGGACCGTCCGGATGGACTTGAATCCCATCCGGACTAGAATTTCTGCCACTTCAAAACGGTTCAAAAAATAAAAATCTGCTCACCACGAACTTTTGTCCCTCTTCAAGTGTCTAAAATTCAAGGTATAATTCCAACATTGAGGATGTGGGTTAGAAGAAGTTTAGAAAGTTGGGCCACTTGATTTGGGCGTGGTCATGATGGGTCTCATGTTTCCTGGTTGGTACTGTTAGGCAGGTTTAGAGAGTTGAGTGGAGGTAAGTATGGAGTTGGGACCAGTAATTGTTCAATCCATAGAAATATTTCCCTTTCCAGATCTTGTTTTCTTTTGGTGACGAGGAAGCATTGTTGGAATAAAACCCTGCACTAAACCACACAACCCACTCTGTATCCATGGCCAATATATCCACAACGGCAGCAAAAGTACGGTAGCCTCTCATAAAATGCAAATAACGAGTAGTAGGAGCACAATAAAAAATAAATTAAAAAAAATTCCATAACAAATGATACGACCATATGAACTTTCATGATTGAAAACACTAGCAAAAATTAGTAACATATTCATCAACATACAATAGTGTTAATGAGGACGGATTTATTAGGGACTGCACTAAAGATTGGGATTTTAGCGTTAGGTTTTTTTTTTCCCTCACCTAAGGTCTCAGGTTCGATTTCCCTTGTTAGCAAACTCTTGGGGCCACTGGGTTAGGCCAGGTTGTTACCACCAGGGCCCGGAATTAGTCGAGATGCACTCAAACTGGCCCGGACATCCGGTTATAAAAAAAAAATGCAAGATTTTTTGCTATCAGTTCTACTATTATTCATCCCTTTTGACAGCCTTCTAGTGGTCTTTTATTTGGTCCTTACATATTCCACGAGTGGCAATTTTTCTCATGGCAATCCTGCCATGACTGCTTACTTGTGGGCTATGCAGTACGGATATAGATATGGACATGGAAATTCTAAAAAAATGGACACAGATGCAGCGCAGGACACGGAGAAAATAAATTGAAGCCATTTTTTTTTTTTTTTTTGGTGTGTAATGCAAGTGGATAAATTGAAGCAAGAAGCAGTGGAGAAAGTCGTTGAGTCAAATCCGGAACATGAGATTGAGAAGCTCACGGATGAATAAATTTGCTATAAATAACAATTATGTCTTGCAAAGCAGAGAGGTTTATGTAGATATACGTCACCAGTTCAAAAAAAAAATGTAGATATACGTCACTAGAGTAACAATTTCTCAAAGGAAGAAAATCGAAGAAAGCCAATGTGTTGTTATGGGAGGAGGCTATATTATGTCTGAAAGTATTTGAATCATGAGTTAACAAGCATACACATGCCCTAATACGAGGTCTAAGTCTGAGTAATTATCAGGGGCTCTTACAGCATGGCTAAAGTGACATTCCACCCCCACTAATCACCACAAAATCACATGGGATTTCTAATTTAGTGTATAGACCTTACATGATTGTACCGTGGCTAGAAAATACAAAAAGACACTTAATTAGTACTTCATGTATCATCATCAATGCGCACAATCACCACCCAAACACCAAACCATTGGCAGCCATCCCCACCCAAACAACCACCGCGGCAACACTGCACTTATGACTATTCGTTAACTTTGGGTGTTTAATTAACATTACCAAATGGTCAAGTGACTAAAAAGTCAGGGGCCTTTTTTAATACGGCTGTTAGTCTCCGTAATTACTTTCACTTTTTTTGTTTTATGTAGGAAATTAACATGAACATAACTTTATACTCCCTCCCTCCCACATTGTTTGGGCATTTGGGGGAATCCAATTATCCAAGGAACATCATCATTACAAAGCAAAAAGAATTTAATTTCCCACCATAACCTTGATTGGACATTTTTTATTAAGTCAAAAAAGTGTTTCAAGGTTGATCATAGTACTTCAAAAAAAAAAAGGGCAAAAAAGGAAATGTATCTAATTATACCTAGTGAAAAGTCAAAAGGAACATAATATTTTGGGACAATAAAAAATGGAATCATGGGCCAAGAAAATGCGACGAAGGAAGTATTTTATTAGAAGTCTTTGATCTTGAACATCTAGTTTATACCATAAGCACTCATCTAAGTTACTTAAACCTAGTTCATGTAATTAAAAGGCTACTACACCTATAGGCAATTGCATGGTTTTAGGTTGGAACCATCTAAAAAATTTAATATAGATACTGGTATTGAGACACGTAAAGGTAGCTGTTAGATCGGGTGCTAATCAATTCACCTAAAAGAAATTGTTGTTAGGGGAAGACGCAACTTAATGCTTCGCAATGTTGCCTATACAGCATTGACTGGTGGAGGCATTTAGTCCTCCCTACGCTTGCCCCTCGTCAGCAGCGGGCACGTCAAGTACAGGGTGGATAAAAATAAATTTTATGCATAAAAAAAAATTCGGGGAGGGTATTGGGGAAGGGTGATGTCTCCCCTAACCCCTACCCTTACCTAGTCAGGTTTTTTCAACCCTTACCTTATACGCGAAAATTTTAATAAATACCCACCTCGATCGGGACGGGGCATGACGGGTTTGGGGCGGGGCGGGTTGAATTGTCATCCCTAGTAGATGTTGACCCCTATAAAGTCAACAATAGCTATTGCAGCGTAACAATATCGAAGTATCGAACAATACATATATAGCAAGAACCAATAAAAAATGTATCTAATTATACCTAGTGAAAAGTCAAAAGGAACATAATATTTTGGAACAATAAAAAATGGAATCATGGGCCAAGAAAATGCGACGAAGGAAGTATTTTATTAGAAGTCTTTGATCTTGAACATCTATTTAGAACACTTGACCTCATATATCGCCCAACCCAATGTCTTGGTACAAAGGTTTTAGATGTTAAACTTTATACCATAAGCACTCATCTAAGTTACTCAAACCTAGTTCATGTAATTAAAAGGCTACTACACCTATAGGCAATTGCATGGTTTTAGGTTGGAACCATCTAAAAAATTTAATATAGATACTGGTATTGAGACACGTAAAGGTAGTTGTTGGATCGGGTGCTAATCAATTCACCTAAAAGCAATTGTTGTTAGGGGAAGATGCAACTTAATGCTTCGCAACGTTGCCTATACAGCATTGACTGGTGGAGGCAGTTAGTCCTCCCTACGCTTGCCCCTCGTCAGCAGCGGGCACGTCGAGTACAGGGTGGATGCTAGGAATGGCGATGGGGCGGGGCGAGGCCGGCGGGTTTTGCCATACCCTGACCCGAAATTCTTTCCTTACCCCTTACTCGGCCCCTAACCCGACTAGGTAATGGATGGGTAACCCCTACCCTGCCCCGCTCTTATTATTAATATATTTTTATTTTCAAAATTAGTGAGCAGAAATAATAAAAGTGCACAAAAAACAATTACAACTTAACCAACATCTACTATTCATAAGGAAAACTAAAAACTAATGGATAGATAATGCGAGATTCTAGTTTTAAGGGTAAAAATATAAGAATAAAAATAAATTTTATGCATAAAAAAAATTTCGGGGAGGGTATTGGGGAAGGGTGATGTCTCCCCTAACCCCTACCCTTACCTAGTCAGGTTTTTTCAACCCTTACCTTATACCCGAAAATTTTAATAAATACCCACCTCGGTCGGGATGGGGCATGACGGGTTTGGGGCGGGGCGGGTTGAATTGTCATCCCTAGTAGATGTTGACCCCTATAAAGTCAACAATAGCTATTGCAGCGTAACAATATCGAAGTATCGAACAATACATATATAGCAAGAACCAATAGTCACAGTCCTGAATTTCGACAAAAAGAAACTTTTTAGAGTGCCTAAATCACACGTAATGGTTGGGCATTACAGTGGTAAACCCATCCGTGAATCAAGAATTTGACCGATACTTAACCAAATGAAATGCATGTGTGATTCTCCACTCATCCATTCAGCGGAATAAGGAGCAAAAATCTTTATGTATTGGTAGATATGATACATAAGAGCTACTCCCTCCATTCCTTTTTTAAGTGGGTGGCTTCGTAAATTTAACTTATTAAAGAGACATCATTATTAGATCTTTCACACCAACTTTTATCTCTACTTTATACCTTTCACATCAACTTTTACCTCTATTTTCCAAAATTATCCTCCACTTTTACATATTACTACTCTTTACCCACTAATTTTTCAAAAGGGTAAAATAATAATTATACAAACTTTTACCCATTAAATTTTCAAAACACAAACTTATTAAGGGACAACCCAAAATGGAAAAGTATATAATAAAAAAGGGACGGAGGGAGTAATACTTAAAAGTTCGCTTGAAATTCTTGGTTTTTTTTTCATTTGATGGTCAATGTTGTCCGGCTAGTTTACGTACAACTCGACTAATCCATTTCCCAATCCGATCATAGGCACAGATCATCCACGCCTGGACTAGTAGATTCAAAAGAAATTACTTTCTGCGGCCCACTACTACAAAAATTGATAAAGATCTCGGCCATTTGGTGTGGTCTTTCACTTTTAATCTCGCATTCAAAATCGTGGTCTATCTAGGTATAATTAAAAGTCCATCTCTTTTAACCACGATATAAACCCGTGTTTAAGACCCATTAAAACCGTGATTAAAACCGTGACTAAAAAGGTAAAAACCGTGATCTTTAACTTATTACCATCTCAGTTTTTTCCTAAGAACGTGACTATTTAGCAAGAAACAATCTCAATTTTTAGTAAAACCGTGATGTTTGAATATTATTTTTTTAATCTCGGTTCATACAAAAAAACTGTGTGATCTTTATTAGATCCTTTTTTCTTGCTATTCCTCCACATGCACGCTTTTGCTGGGAATCGAACCTGAGCAACCTCCTTGATTGCCATGACACCTTACCACCAAACCACTTCACTTTTCCTTCACAACCTAGAACATTAAACTTATATATAGTTGTTTTCCTCCTTATGTCATCTATATCAAATACGGTTCCCACTTTACACTTATTATACCTTTGCAGTATCTAAAACTTATTTGGGCAAAGTTTAACATTTTGCAAATTAGACATGTTTATCTTTTGAATTCTCTAAATTTGAGCGCTTTTTCTATTTGAGATTTAGCATTTATGGAGGCGGATCCATCAAGGAAATACCAATATGCATGACATGCCCGTCATTTTTTTTGACACCCTCCATCCCGTAAAGTTAGTCACTTACGGAATTACGTACAATTTTCAAGCTTAAAGAAAATGTACTTACCGAAATATTTTTTGTGCAATATAGATCTTATTTGATAGTTTTTAATGAGATCTTTTGAACAGTGCAAAAAAATCAAAAAATTATTTTAGTAGATACATTACTTCTAAGTTTGAAAATTGCATATAGTTTCATAGGGGACCAACTTTAAGAGGGAGGGAGTAAGTTGATTAAAATATTTGCCATAAGTTTATACACTAGCTTTACCAAAAAGTCTAAAAAGATTAAGCACAACTCCGAAAATCAATTATGTCTGATGCATATAAACCTAAATGAATCAAACGATTTTGAAAGCAATTATGTTTAGAGCTACGTATTATAAATGTGTTTTTAGCCTCACAAAAAAAAGTGCGGGAAAACAGTTGTTAACCGTTGGATCGCGTGAAGGGCATAGAATCCAACGGCCCACAACTGTTTTCCCGCATTTTTTTTGTAAGGGAGCCCTCACAGGATATTTATGAACTTGGTGAAGAAAGCGAACACTGGGGCTGGTCCCCAGATGCCGAGACCTCAGAAAACAGAGTCCGACGAACACACACTTCAATGAGCCTACCAATATTTGGTTCTTAGATAAAATAAGATGGAGAAAACATTAGCAGTATAAAGCTTAGGGTAAAGTGTCTGAGTTGGAGGGGGTTAAGTGTCTGAGTTTATAGTTTAAGGGGGTAACTCGAAAATGGGTGATAGTTAAAGGGGGTAAAATGTAATTTACCCTAAAGCTTACAGAGAAAAATTTAGGGAGCTGATTTTGGGGCTCCCTTTTTTGATGGAGGCACTCCAAAATGTAATGAAGTTACAAAACTATCCTTTTGAAAATATAAAAATTACTGGAGGCACTCCACTCCTAAATTATCTCCTTATTTACTAAAGCACTCCAAACAGAATATTGAACCAAAACCAAATGGAAAAAGATAGAAGCAATTAACATTAGCAGTCCAAATGGTAAAGATAGAAACAATCATAGTCATAGCTATGAAAATCTGCTATTGCATGTTAGATCAGAGCAGAAGAAATCAACGATCGGCGCGGCTGCTGGATGAATTGGGGAGGGAAATTAATCAAAACGCTTAGAAAATCGAAAAAACAGGGGGAGGGGAGGGGAGCCAGTGTTCAAAAGACTTGCATGAGGCGCCCAGCCTCCCCCTGAGCAGCGGCGGCTGGCTAAGAAAAAGGGCTTACAAGAGAAGTGAGGTTAGAGAGAGTTGGGTTAGAAAAACTTCAAAAATATACACAACAAAATTAACAGCTAGAACATGGAAACCTTAAAAAAATTACAGCTAGAACAAGGAAACCTTATATCAGAATATCAAGGTAAGTTTTGACGTGGAGAATCTACTAAAAAAAGAAATAAAAATAATCATGAGCTTGAACCAGCTTTCAGAACCAAAAATTTCCAACATTTATGCATGCAGTGGTAGTGGTGGTGATGTATTGAAGCGCATCGATGTTTTTTTCCCCCTGTTTGGTTCCCCTCTCATTTGGATTTGTGAAGTGATGATGGCGAAAACTTTTAGCCGAACCACGCCCTTCTTAAAATACACAAAACCCACCAAATCATAAATTAATCCCGACAAAATCATAAGAAAAGAACTAAAATACTACCTTCCGAACTTGAATCATCGATCTGAAGTTCCCAATTCACAATAGAGTTTTTGTTACAGGTTAGGGTTTGGGTGGGCGTCTATTTTTTCTTCTTCCGTTAACAAAGGAGGTAGAGGAGAAGAGTAAAAAATTTTAGGAGCGCCTGAAGTAAAATTAAGAGTAATTTTTTTTTGGAGTGTCTGAAGTAAAATTGGAATTTGCAAAAGGGTGATTTTGGAAAATCACTGTAGCTTGGAGTGTCTGCATCAATTTTTGGAGTGTGATTATCAATTCCCAAAATTTATATGGCAATCATCACATTTTCGAACGAGATCTTTTAAAGTTACCATCACAGTTTTCAAATGAGATCTTTTAAAGTTACAATCACAGTTTATGAGATCTTTTACGTTACCATTATAGTTTTACCAAAAGAGTTGTAAAATATTTAAGTAATCACAGTTTTCTGCAAACCGAGATGTATTTTATTTTATATACAATCTCAGTTTTTAGAAAGCGAGATCTATTCTCTAAGTTACAATCTCAGTTTTTAGATTACTGAGAGTAAAAAAAAAAATCTTTTCACCTCATTTTTCGGTACAGATGAGATTAAAACTATAGAATATATTTTTTACCACGGTTCTAAAAAAACTGAGATTTTTAGAGTGTGATCTTTTTGCCATTTTCTAGTAGTCCGTCCTGACTTAAAGAATAGAATCATGGTCAATTATGCATGTGAGGAGCAAACACACCAACCAACCAGATTAATCCTCGTGCTAAACCTTGCTTGATATTCAGCAGTACGCCGATGCGATCCCACCCTAAAAATGGACTTTATCCGATTTTTGCAAATCGTTACGTGCAATCTAACTCAATTCAAACTATCTTTAGGAGAATTAAAAAAACTTCTAGAGGGTCCAGGTTATGATGGGAAGTTTCTCAGAAACCAAACAAAAACGATTTGCAAATTAACGTAAAAACGACTAGTCAATGAGAAAAAAGTTTCGCGTTGCGTGTAGCTCTCATCAGATTAGAATTGATTCCGGTACGGTATTTTGACTTTCAGCAATTTCATGGCTGGGTCTTACAATAAACGTGTTTGGCTTCACCTATATAAAAACCTCTTCCGATCTCCATCAATCTGAAGCTACATATCAACACCAAAGACATCGAATTCATGGCTACCTACACAACAAGTTTGATCGTTCCTTGCAGCTTGGCCAGTCTTCGTACCAAGCCCCCTTCCAAATCCCGGTCGATCGAATTCGGCCCCGTTTCTCGTTCTAAAATCTCGAAACACGAGCACGAATCCTGTTTTCTCGTTAATCACCCGTCCCGATATTTCAGCAACCGAAAGAGGTAAGTGTTTTTTGTTTTCGAATTTTCGATTGCCGGATTGATTTACGGACCAGTTCTTGTAAATGTTGAAAATGATCTGTTGATGCAGGGACTTGGTTGTCTACAGCAGTCTATTGCCAGACGTTCCAATTCCTTCAGGACCCCCTTCCGATTCTTGGTAAATTATAGTAGTATGCTTTTAAACATGTTTCTGCGTCCTGTAGTGCCCCGTGCAATGCCTATTTTAAGCCGTCTAAATGTTATCTACTTACCGTAGATGTAAAATAATCTGAAAACCATTGATTGTCGAACAAATGGTTCAAATTGGGCAATACACGGTGTAGTGCATCTATGACACTACAGGACCCCGGTTCCATTTTGTTCACTTCTTTTCTTTTCTAATTTTTCCACTCTAATTCACAGTAATAAATGTTTTTGCCCATATTCTTATAGGAAAAGTTGGGTTTTTGGCGCGGTAATAACAATCATCCTACCATTCTTCAGTCATAAATTGGGACCATTATTCCAAATAACCAGTAAGCATCCATAATTAAGCATTTTGGTATTATTCGTAAATTCATTTGTATTTACTTATGCGTAGTTATTTATTGTATTTTTTGGTTAATTTTTTTTTTAATATATTGAATTTTCAATTTACAGAGAAAATTGAAGCTGTGGTGGAAACAGTAGATGAAGTAGCAGAAGTTATTGAAAAAGTAGCAGAGAGAGTGGAGAAGGTGGCGGATGAGATCGGCGATGAACTCCCAGAAGGTGGAAAACTCAGACGTGCCTTCGATTCCATTGAAAATGCTGCCAAAGAGACGGCCAATGCAGCTAATTTAGTTGATGAAATCCTTGACAAGGTTTTATTTCCTTTAATTATAATACCTACGCTTTATTTATCTCTGTCTTTTGGAAAAATATTCGGTTACGAATTTTTTAGGCTCGTTTTATGAATTATTGTGGTTTTTGTTATGCATTTTTTGTGTCTCGTTTTATTTTTGGGTGTACGGTTTGTCCTTTAGAAATATTGTGGCTCGTTTTATGAAATTTTTGGCTCAATATATGAATTTTATCCTAGTCTATTTTATCAAATTTTTGTGATTACTTTTTCCAATTTTTTTGGTGTTATTTACGAATTTTTATAGTACTTATGAACTTTGTAGTAAAAAAGACGGCCTAAGGTCAAAAGAGACGGTTCGAAGTTATGAATTTTCACAGTTCAATATCCTGAATTAATTAAGGCTAAAGAAATCTTTGTTTGCTTTAACGAAAAGTCGGTTAGTTAGAAAAATGGGCCGACTTGCACTTTCGTATGTAAGATGTAGTTTTTAATGTTTGATTATTTGAATAAAATGCAGGTTGCTGAAGTAGAGAAAGAGGTAGAGGAAGTCATGGAACCGGCCAATCACCAAACCAGTGGCCAGGCAAAATTGAATGATCAAAAGTAGATAAGATTTGTTGGGATATTAGTAATTTTTTGAATACCAAGGAAGACGATGACAAAACTCAACGAAGAAAACAAATTCATGTAGTCAACTCACAATGGATAGGGAGTTGAGGCTCGATTTGATTTAGGAGATTTGTTTAAGATATTTGTAAATGTAATTCTTTTGTCATTATATTGATTTAATTGGAGGCGAGGTAATTAAATAATCATTCTTTTTGGGGGCATCATGTAAGATTTAATCTCTTCCACTTTTTCAGATTATGTTTTCATTATTTTAGTGTGTGAATTACCTTTCTTACTCTTCTACTTTTCCAGATTATGTTTTCATCCATTTTTTCCTAACTTAATGGGATTCAACTATTCTTTCTTTCTTTTTTTTTAACAAATTTCCTAATTTAGTGGGATTCAACAATTTCCTAATTTAGTGGGATTCAATCACAATAATTACGGGAGATAAGAAAGAGAGGATTTCAAAAATTCATAATAACCGATCCAAGTGATTTTATTTCCTTCTTTAGGAATACCAAAAGTTAGGGGTTTATTAAAAATAGTGGGGGAGTAACCGAAATAATTATGCTAAATATATGCCACAACATTTTCCGATGGACATAGTAAAAATCACACGCGACATAGTAATTATGGTAAATTCACAAACAATCATGGTAAAATAAAATAGCGCACAATGTAAAATAAACGAAATCAATCGTACTAATTAGGTCCAGCACTCATGGTCAAAATTTGTCCACAACATCCATTCATTGCAGTAAAAATCGATTTAGGACATGGTAATATTTGTTGATTTAACAACTTGAATCATGGTGAAAAATATGACCATAATATCTTCCAATAATTATGGTAAAAATTAGTCTCACAAGAGTAAATATGGTAAATTTGAAACTATTAGTTAACGGCTTACTAGCCACTGCGCAGGCCTATATAGATAATTAAGGAGAATGTATGTTGTCCTTGTACATACCCCTTATCTATGTAGGCCCGTGCAGTGGCTCTCTTATGGTATAAAATCGTCACATAAAGTTCTAGTAAAAAACAAAAAGCAAACATTGTAAAAAACAATGGTAATATTTAATGAGAAAATGTTGTAAACTTATAACTAGTCAAAAAGCGGGGTAAATATAATATCCTTTTAGAACACTAATCATGGTAACAAAATATCACATATCACGGTTTTTATTGTTAAAAAAATTAATCACTAGTAAACATGGTAATCATTGTTAAATTAAGAACTTGAATTATGGTAAAACATATCAACCACATAATCGACATTTCATGGTAAAAAAACAAAAATCATGCTAAAAATATCAAAACAAATTCCAGTTTTGTGGTAAAAAATACTTAATGACCTGTAAACATGGTCATAATAATTAAATTAATATCTTGAATCATGGTAAAAAAAAATGTCAAAATCATGATAAGTCTTACTTAATGTTCATGGTAAAAATTCTAGGATGTTATAGCCCTTGCATGGGCCTATATAGATAAGGAGTATGTACGCTCTCCTCGTACATAACATCCTGAAGAAAAAAAAAATGGCCAAACTGAACTGACTTAAAAAAACCAAGTGAAATTTTTGATGTTTAATCGCTCTGAGTTAAGTCTCAGTCGATTTTCGGTTTTTATAGAAAAAATTACTGGTTCGGAACAAGACCGGACCGAAATACCCTACAATCTGATTAGATCGACTAGGGGTTTTCATGTTTTAGAATCTTGGGACCTGGACCAATCTGGTCCATTCATCTCAAAACACAACAAAAAAAAGAGAAATATTTGGAAACAGGAAAGGAAACCCAGAAAACAACCCATAAAATGCATATGTTTTCTGGATTTTCTTTCATGTTCCGTATCAGACCTCAAAAAAAAAAAAAACTGCCTAAAATATTTTTCTCAAAATATAGAAGAAGTGCTTCCCTCACGATCTCTCACACCTCCTTTGGAGGGAGGGTTTTTTAGAGAGAAGAAAGGGAATCGACGGAAACGATTTTCTTTCTCTCGTTTGGATGGCACCAAAGGTGAGAGAGGGAAGGAGAGGGTGAGAGTCCGGACTCCCTTCGAACTCCCATTTTGTTTCTCACCAAAATTGGCGTGATTGCGTGAGAAAGGGAAGACAACGTCGACTTCCGGCAACCGTGAGGTCCACCCCCTGGTATGGTCGTCGTACTTACACCGTTGTCTTCGTCTCGTGGAGGAGAAGTCGGATTTGTGATCAAAACAGAGTTTTGAGGTCACCGGAGAGTCGCTCGAGATGAGAGTGGTCGCTAGAATTGGAGGGAGAAAGAGAGATTTCTCAGCATTTTTTTGGATGTATCTGTGAGGAAACCCTTCCCTTTCTTTTCTTTTCTCACCCATAAGGGAGATCTCTCCCATTTCCTTATTTTCTCCTCTAACCATCGACAGGAGCTGTCACCCAACGAAATTTTTGACCTTAATCAGTATTATCACTGTAGGCATGTAAAATTTCTAGCCTACCACAAATCGCCACGTGTTCCTAGGGCACGTAGTTTGGCCAATTAAATGTTGCCAAGTGTCATAGGTCAAAGTCAAATTTTCACGGACGAGCCAATTAAATGCTGTCAAGTGTCCGTAGGTTAAAAGACCAAGCACGATAACTGGCCAATCAAATGATGCCACGTGTTTACAAGTCAAAAGTCAGAGATATGTGAAAGGACCAATCAAATGGCGCCACATGTCAAAATGACACAGTAATTTATTTATCAAGTTTGGCCAATTAAATTATGCCACTTGGTGAAATAAATTATTTATCTCATTATATATAATTATCTATCCAAAATAAATAAAAGAAAGATATTTATTATATTTTAATTATTTTCCTTTAAATCAAATAAGGAAAATAATTAGAGAGAAATATATGGAAAGAATTGCAGTCTTGCCAGAACTCTTCATCTCTCATCCCTATAAATAAAGGTGTCCTCTCTCATATTTTTTCACACATTCCAGCTTCCATCAGCAAGTAGAGCTCTGAAGATTCAAGCATCCAAAGCCCTTCAGAACTCTTCAAGTCTACATCAAGCAAGGAGATTCTTCAAATCAAAGCCTAAAAGTTCCGAAGAACATTCAAGCCACATCATCAATCTTTTCCACAAATCTCGGAGAAGATTTCGCCGTTTGATTCGGGATCAAGCTTCCAAGCCCTCGTTTCAACATTTGAAGAGAAAAATCAGAGGATTATTTCTTTCATCAGAAATTACTACAGAGATTGTAACCCTAAATTTTCATACATCAATAAAATCGATTTTGGTCAACATATTTCCGTCTTTTTTCAGACTCAAAATTTGTGTGATACAAATTTTGGCACGCCCGGTGGGACAATCTCTGCCTCTCATCTCTTCTCCTCAACAAATCAACACTTTTCAATGGCTTCTAAGAACGATAATTCAAAGGCTCCTAAGGTTGCAGGCTCCAAACCCACAACCACTGCAAAAACTAGCTCTGGATCTCACAGCGTTGGTCCAACAACTCGAAGCATGTCAAAGGGTGCAGCACAAGCATCTACTCAAGCCTCGCTTCTCCCCAAATCAAATCCAGCTTTTGGTGTTGATCTACCGAAAGCTTCGTCAACTCTTCCACCCACATTGGAAGAAAAAGATGGCGCTCTTGTATTCGAGGCAAAGAAGGACGACGATACCAAGAAGCCTTCGTCGCATCCTTCCATGCCACAAGAATTTGCTTTAGAAGTCCACCAAGAAGAGGACTATTCAAGCGGTTATGATTCTACCTCTACTCAAGGCACTCCACATTCAAGGCTCAATGTTTTAACTAGGCCTTGCAGCCCTTCAGCCATGGATGTTATGGCGACAAGTGCGATTACTCTGGAGGAACAAGTTGCTGCCTTGGCCAAATTGGTTGAAGGATTAACAAAGTCTGTAGAAGAAAAAGATTCTGAAATTCAATCTCTCAAGAACCAGCTAGAAAGCAAGGAAGAAGCTAATTCTTCCAGCAAAAAGCCAGAGGAACCAAAAGAGTTTGCGCTTTCTTCTGGTGGTCTGATTCCTATGGACCAGCTGAGAGACTTCATTATAGGCACTATAAAGGACAAGTACGAGGAGACACCAAAATCTTCCTCTACTTATGTCAAGCCTTACACTTGAAGGATTGATCTTATGAAGATCCCTGCCGGTTATCAACCACCGAAGTTTCAGCAATTTGATGGCAAGGGCAATCCGAAACAGCATATTGCCCATTTTGTTGAACCATGCAACAATGCTGGAACTGATGGAGATCTTCTGGTTAATCATTTTGTTCGAACACTCAAAGGCAATGCCTTCAATTGGTATTGCGACCTCGAGCCTGGCACGATCGACACTTGGGAACAATTAGAGCAAGAGTTTCTCAACAGATTCTACAGCACTCGTCGTACTGTCAGCATGGTTGAACTTACCAATGCTTGCCAATGGAAGGATGAACCTGTCGTCGACTACATCAACAGATGGCGGCACTTGAGTCTAAACTGCAAGGATAGGTTGTCTGAATCCTCCGAAATCGAGATGTGCATCAAAGGCATGCAGTGGGATCTACAATACATTCTACAAGGGATCCAGCCAAAAACCTTTGAAGAATTGGCCACCCGAGCTCATGACATGGAGCTCATCATTGCAGCCAACGAAAGGCGAGGACTACCTACGCAAGAGTATCGCAAGGTGCAAGATTCCCGCAGCATAGGAAATAAGCCAAATGTTTTCAAAGGGGGCAAATTTTCAGTCAAATGAGATAAGAAAGAGTCCATGGCTGCAAATGTTGAACCCTTCAAAATCTCTACTAAACCCAAGGGAAAACAAGTAGAGAAGTTTGCTCCTCCCCAAGTGAAGGAAACAAAGAGGCTTACATTGAAAGAGATGCAAGAAAAGGTGTATCCCTTTCCCGATTCAGAAGTTCCTTCAATGTTTGATTAATTGTTGGACTTAAAACTCATTGAGCTTCCAAAAATTAAGCGACCCGAAGAAGCTAACAAAGTCAACGATCCAAACTACTGCAAGTTCCACCGCTTGATTAGTCACCCAACCTCGCACTCTACAAGTCAACGACCCGAAGAGGAAACTGTTGCTACTCTACAAGATGAGACTCAACAGCTTGAAGCACTACCAACTGTGAAGATTCAATTTGGGTCGCTTGATCCAATTGAAGTAGTGCTATGTGGCTCTATTCAGCAGCATGGGGGCAACAGCTGCAACAAGGAAAAGGTGATTGAGAATGATGATGAAGGATGGACTTTGGTCACTCGCAAAAAGAAGAGTGCAACAAGTGCAAAGCATCCTAAAGCTAAAGAACCCAAGCCAAGTCCCAAGAAAATCAAAGCGAGGAGTCAACAAAGAAAGAGGAAAGTGAAGAAAATAACTTTCAATTTGCCGGAAGACATGCCTGTCCAAAAATCTCGCACTCCTTTCACTTTATGGGACTTCTTTCCAGAGTCGATTTGCAACTCTAGTCTTTTTACACTTTCTTGCAACACTGTGAGCGTTGAAGAGGCTAAAAATTCAGAACCTGAATCACCTCTTGCATCAAAACACACTCCAATCAAGCTTGGTTCATCAACTTGTGCTAACAACTGTTTTGCTTGCATGGGAACCATTACACTTTCTGATGAGGATTTGTTGTTTGGTGCGACTCCACATAACCGCCCACTTTTCATCACTGGATACGTTTGTGAACAGAGGGTCAATAGGATACTTCTAGACGGAGGATCCGCAGTCAACATCCTACCTCTGCGAACAGTGAAGGATATTGGCATCATTACCAATGAACTAGCACCCAGCCGTTTGATGATCCAAGGATTCAATCAAGGGGGGCAAAGAGCCATTGGCATGATCCGTCTAGACTTGCTCATCGATGACATGGTTTCAAGCGCATTGCTCCATGTAATTGATGCCAAGACTTCTTACAACATGTTGTTAGGACGGTCGTGGCTACACGAGAATGGTGTTGTCCCATCAACCCTCCACCAATGCTTCAAGTACTGCAAAGATAGTGTGATAAAGAAGGTGGTAGCTGATGACAAACCATTCAGTGAGGTTGAATCCCATTTTTGCCGATGCCAAATTCTACTTGGCAAATATTACATTGACAGAATTGGAGCTAGGTGCCTCTTCATCAAGTTTCAAGCATTCCAAGGTGTATACACCCCGATTTTAATCCCTATGTGTCCCCAATGATGAAAGAGATACCCAGCAGTGCCTTAAACAGCCATCCGAGACTTTAGAATTTTTTGGACAGAAAAACCCTAGCCGCACGGTCCACTCAGTTAAACCGCACGGTGCACTTTCACACAATCAAGCCGTACGGTTAACCCCTTTAGCCGTGCGGTTATGTGTCAGGTAATATTCGCATTCCTGACAACAGAAGCATCTCATCATTTTGGGCAGGTATTCGTACTCATTTTTATTCCATTTCCCATCTATAAATAACCTCATTCTCTCCCATTTTCAGCACAGAGCAACTCTCACACCATTCCGGTGATACGCTGACAATTTCTCCGGTCATTTTCCCGTTCAAAATTCCGTCCAAAACTTCCCTAGAAACTTCAAACCTATTTTGTTTCCTTCAACCTCAGTAACCCATCAGTGCACTTCAAATCTATTCCCAAAGAGTTCACGTCCAAGAGTTTTGAAGTTTTTTAAAGTTGTTCAAAGTATTTCGCGAAGGTATAATCGTATTTCTTTAAGCCGGGTTCCTAAAACCTTGGCCTTTGAGGGGATCCTCCCGGGTCGAGAGTGACTGCAATAGTCATCTCTTGGCTCGGGTAGTTGAATCTTTCACAAAAATCAGGTTTTACAAGCAAAAACAGGTCTCTGTTCAAAAAAAAAGTTTTTGAAAAATCTTTCAAAAAGTGAACCGTACGGCCAACTTAAGTGAACCGTACGGCCAACTTAAGTGAACCGTACGGTTGACTTAGGTTAGCCGTACGGTTAGCCTAAGCAGCACACAGATTTTCTTCTGTTTCCCTCTGTTCGTGCTCTGTTTTCTGACTTTCTGTAATTTGTTTATTGCATGTTCACCCCTTTAATCCTTTAATCCCTCATTACTGCTATTTAGTCCCTCTTGCTTAATTTTATTCTCGTTATGGTTTCATTTAGTTTTGTTATTTACTTGTTTATTTGATCAAAGTTTTCGATAAAACATTTTCTGAAATCCCACAAAAATTTAGTAGAGACCGGGAATTTCCCGGGCGAGCGGGGTGCTTTTCAACAAAACCTTCCCCGTTCGTAACCTGGCTTCCGAATCCAAGAATCTTTTTCGCAGATCCAAATCATTTTCCAAAAACGGCACGAGAGTCATTTTTTTTCGAAACGGTTTCTCGGGTACCTAGATCATTTTCTAAATAAATCCCGGGTGGCGACTCACATTTTTTTCTTCACTTTCCAAAAACACAAAAAGGCATCTTTCCGAGCCGCGTGGATCCGACCTTCCACACAAGGGCGGTGACCTTCAAATTAGTAAGAACGACATTCCTGTTAAAGAGAAGAAGAAGGGAAGCCAAAGTGTCAAGAAGGGAGCACCAACGCTTCGTTATGGGTGGACCACACGGGGACCACAATGGGTTTCAAAAAAAAGAATCCGGGGTGGATGCTATGCGGTAGGTGTTGTGCACCGTGTTGTGCGTCAAAACTACGTCATTTTGCTTGATTTTTGTGCACACTTCCAAATCTTCCAAGGGCCTTGTTTGGAGGAAGAAAAAACCATTACAAAGTGCCTTAACCCAAGGTGCCGAAACCCTAAACCTGAAGTGCCTAAAATCCAAGTGCCTTAAACCAACTATACCCTACCCTAAAGAGCCTAAATTCCCTAAAATTGAACCCCAAAATTATATCCCAAACAAGGCCCTTGGATATACTAAGAAAATGAGCAAAACGACGTAGTTTTGCCGCACAACATGGTTCACAACAACTACCGCACAGCGTCTCCCCAGGATTCCAAAAAAAAGGAGATAAAATTATTCCTACATTTTATCCATTGGTAGAAGATGGAGATAAAATCTCTGATTTTATCACACAAAAATTCATTCAAAAACCAAGCCTCAGAAGAATTTAAAAAACTTCTGGGTCCACGTTATGATGGGAAGTTTCTCAGAAACCAAACAAGACCGATCAAATCGGACACTTGCAAATTAACGTAAAAACGACTATAGTCAATGAGGGGAAAAAAAAAAATACTCCTACTGGCTACTACGCAAGAAAACTTCAATTCCAAAGATTCCCGTTGCGTGTAGCTCTCATCAGATTAGAATTCATTCCGGTACGGTATTTTGACTTTCACCAATAAATATTGACAATTTCATGGCTGGGTTTTACAATAAACGTGTTTGGCTTCTCCTATATAAAAACCTCTTCCGATCTCCATCAATCTGAAGCTACATATCAACACCAAAGACATCGAATTCATGGCTACCTACACAAAAAGATTGATCGCTCCTTGCAGCTTGGCCAGTCTTCGCACCAAGCCCCCTTCCAAATCCCGGTCGATTGAATTCGGCCCCGTTTCTCGTTCTAAAATCTCGAAACACGAGCACGAATCCTGTTTTCTCGTTAATCACCCGTCCCGATATTTCAGCAACCGAAAGAGGTAAGTGTGTTTTTTGATTTCGAATTTTCGATTGCCGGATCGATTTACGGACCCATATGTTTCATGTTTTATTTTCTTAGTTCTTGTAAATGTTGAAAATGATCTCTTGATGCAGGGACTTGGTTGTCCACAACAGTCTATTGCCAGAACGTTCCAATTCCTTCAGGACCCCCTTCCGATTCTTGGTAAATTATAGTATATGCTTTTAAACATGTTTCCGCGTCCTGTAGTGCCCCGTGTAATGCCTATTTTAATTTTTAAGCCGTCTAAATGTTACTGTATCTACTTACCGTAGATGTAAAATAATCTGAAAACTATTGATTGTCGAACAAATGGTTCAAATTGGGCAATACACGGTATAGTGCATCTATGACACTACAGGACCCGGTTCCGTTTTGTTCACTTCTTTTCTTTTCTTTTTTTCCACTCTAATTCACAGTAATAAATGTTTTCGCCCATATTCTTATAGGAAAAGTTGGGTTTTTGGCGCGGTAATAACAATCATCCTTCCATTCTTCAGTCATAAATGGGGGGCATTATTCCAAATAACCAGTAAGCATCCATAATTAAGCATTTTGGGATTATTTGTAAATTCATTTGTATTTACTTATGCGTAGTTATTTATTGTATTTTTTGGTTGAATTTTTTTTAATATATTGAATTTTCAATTTACAGAGAAAATTGGAGCTGTGGTGGAAACAGTAGATGAAGTAGCAGAAGTTATTGAAAAAGTAGCAGAGAGAGCGGAGAAGGTGGCGGATGAGATCGGCGATGAACTCCCAGAAGGTGGAAAACTCAGACGTGCCTTCGATTCCATTGAAAATGCTGCCAAAGAGACAGCCAATGCAGCTAATTTAGTTGATGAAATCCTTGACAAGGTTTTATTTCCTTTAATTATAATACCTACGCTTTATTTATCTATATCGTTTGGAAAAATATTCGGTTACGAATTTTTTAGGCTCGTTTTATGAATTATTGTGGTTGTTGTTGTGCATTGTTGTGGCTCGTTTTATGAATTATTGTGGTTTTTGTTATGCATTTTTTGTGACTCGTTTTATTTTTGGGTGTCCGGTTTGTCCTTTAGAATTATTGTGGCTCATTTTATGAATTTTTTTCTCAATATATGAATTTTCTCCTGGTCTATTTTATCAAATTTTTGTGATTACTTTTTCCAATTTTGTTGGTGTTATTTACAAATTTTTATAGTACTTATGAACTTTGTAGTAAAAAAAACGGCCTAAGGTCAAAAGAGACGGTTCGAAGTTATGAATTTTCGCAGTTCAATATCCAACTTTTTTTGATGTTTAATTACGAGATTTTGTGGTATTTTACAAAGTTTGTTGACTAATAATATTTTATTACAATTGGCTTAGTCTATGTGACCTAATTAGAAGCATGCTTGGTCTTTCTGGTCCATATAAGATGTAGTTTTTAATGTTCGATTATTTGAATAAAATGCAGGTTGCTGAAGTAGAGAAAGAGGTGGAGGAAGTCATGGAACCGGCCAATCACCAAACCAGTGGCCAGGCAAAATTGAATGATCAAAAGTAGATAAGATTTGTTGGGAGACGATGACAAAACTCAACGAAGAAAACGAATTCATGTAGTCAACTCACAATGGATAGGGAGTTGAGGCTCGATTTGATTTAGGAGATTTGTTTAAGATATTTGTAAATGTAATTCTTTTGTCATTATATTGATTTAATTGGAGGAGAGGTAATTAAATAATCATTCTTTTTTGGAGCATCATGTAAGATTTCATCCCATCCACTTTTTCAGATTATGTTTTCATTCTTTTAGTGTGTGAATTACCTTTCTTTTACTCTTCTACTTTTTCAGATTATGTTTTCATCCATTTTTTCCTAACTTAATGGGAATCAACTATTCTTTCTTTCTTTTTTTTAACAAATTTCCTAATTTAGTGGGATTCAACAATTTCCTAATTTAGTGGGATTCAATCACAATAATTATGGGAGATAAGAAAAAAGAGGATTTCAAAAATTCATAATAACCGATCCAAGTGATTTTATTTCCTTCTTTAGGAATACGAAAAGTTAGGGGTTTATTAAAAATAGTGGGGGGAGTAACCGAAATAATTATGCTAAATATGTGTCACAACATTTTCCGATGGACATAGTAAAAATCACACATGACATAGTAATTATGGTAAATTCACAAACAATCATGGTAAAACAAAATAGCGCACAATGTAAAATAAACCAAGTCAATCATACTAATTAGGTCCAGTACTCATGGTCAAAATTTGTCCACAACATCCATTCATTGCGGTAAAAATCGATTTTGGACATGGTAATATTTGTTGATTTAACAACTTGAATCATGGTGGAAAAATATGACCACAATATCTTCCAATAATCATGGTAAAAATTAGTCTCACAAGAGTAAATGTAACGCCCCGATTTTTCAGAACGTTAAAATAAATTAAAAAGGTAATTTCACAAAAAAATTTACATAGATCCATCATAAAATTGTACCGAAAGCAATTGTTATAGTTTTACAACCATATCGAATAAAAGTTAAATTGTCAAAATACAATTTTCAATAAGACTTGAAGCTTTCAAAATGTAGTCGACTAAATTATTCAGAGCGACTAAGCATACGGAAACCAAGGCTCGTTGGCTTTCTTCTCAGCAGTGTTGATATTTGTCTGCTTGTACGGCCCTTCAGCTCCGTCTTCATTTCCTGGTGATAAATCACCGCGGTACAAGTACCCGTGAGCTTAAAAAGCTCAATAGGAATATCCTACTCTACTTAACCCCACATAGCTAACAGATAAACATGCATAATAAATAAATAACAAGAGATATACAAATAGCATCACTGATTAATTACTAACCATTTACCTACATGTCATCTAGGATTCTCAACCACGAGATCCATCCTACCCTCTAACCTCTAGCATAGGGCAACTGGTGTGATTCGACTCCCCCTTGCGAAGATCCAGACAGAGAACCTGGGTTATATACCCGAGTACCACTTCCATGACCCCAAGGCACGATAAACAAGATTCACCGGGAATGCGGCCCCACAACTCATCCCCGGGCTGCGGCGCAAGCACAGTGCCACCCTTATAGCCCGACCATTCTTGAGAGTCAATCACCACCATGTCCTATCTAGGGTTTCGTATTCAAAATGTTCATCCGTCCGGGGCCCAATCCGGTCACCCCCGGATCCGCAGCTCGTCAGCTCAACAATAATACCACACATTTCCATTTCCCATTTTGTTATTTAAAAACACGTCTAAAGTTTCTCGAAATTTGTAACCACCCGGTGTTCCACTGCATCTACATTTCTTGCACAATAATTTACAATGCCACAACTAAGTCATGCAAATCACCAAATGATGATAATAATAATAATAATAATAATAATAATAATAATAATAATAATAATAATAATAATGAACACAACTTGCGATAATGATAATCAACATGTCTAATAAATAAACAAGTATGGTCAAAATAATGGTTACGAGACAATCACGGGCATATTTCCTAGTTTGGCCAGTTAGATCATGTTTAATCTAATTTGATACAAAATTTTACAATACAAGGTTAAAAATATTAAGTAACCGACATCTGAGATTAAAATTGTTAGAAATCAAAAGTTTAGGGATCAAACTGTAATTAACAAAAATTCAGGGCTAACTGCAATTAGCCCTGGGGTAGTCGACCAGAGTGACCTTATTTGTTTGCTCAAGATTTTGGAAACTTGTCCAAACTATTCGGTTGTTTACTAAGTGCTCTACCGAGTGGGGTGGTATGCTCCACTGATCGAAATGTCCGGGTTTTGTCTATACACAATGAAAATTTACAAATAATATATCAAAATTTTTGTTAGGACACGAACTACATTTATATCACAGAAAAATTTGGATTTGAACTGGTTTGGACGTGACCCAGTAGCTCAGAAGTTCAAAACCGCATATACACTGCTCCTCAACGATCGAAACGCTCGGATTTTATTTCTACTCAACGAAAATCAACGTATTATATATCAAAACGTTCGTTATGAAATGAACTACAACTCTATCACGGAAAAAGTTAGGTTCGGGTTGTTTTGGATGGGACCCAGTAGCTCAGAAGGTCAAAACCGAATTTACACTACTATGCAACTAACGAAATGCTCGGGTTTTGTTTCTACTCAACGAAATTCGACTTATTATAAACCGATGGGTTCAGTAGGATGTAACCTACCTTTCTTCCGAAGATTAAGCTAAACCGGAGTGATTTGGATGGGCCTCGGTCACGTCGACGGTCCGAACTTCTTCTTCTTCCTTCTTTTTCTTTCCTACCCAGCTATCTCTCTCTCTGCCGAAATGTTCTCCCTCTCTTTGTCTTTTCTTTTTTTTTCTTTTTTTTTTCTTTTGCTGAGTTGAGAAGGATGAAGGAGAGTTTAAAGGTGGTTGGGTTTAAGACTAAATCTTTTTGGATAAAAAGAAGTTTGGAGGACACCTATTATTTAGGAGATGGAGGAAAGTATTAGTGAGGTGTGTTGAATTCTTATTGGTTGGAAAAAAAGGGAACCAAAAATAGCTAAGCAAAAATTTGCTGGTGGAATTGATGCTTTGATTGAAAGGATAAAGGAAGCTTAGTAGAGTTAGGACCGTAGTTTAGAATTTTTGGTTAGGGTAACCGGATAGTGTAATGGGAGTAGGACCACTAAATCACAAAAAAAATAAATTTAATCAAATACTAAATTTTATTAATAAAACCATTTCATTAAAAAAAAATAGGGCTAAAATCCAGGTCGTTACAGTAAATATGGTAAATTTGAAACTTTTAGTTAACAGCTTACTAGCCACTGCGCAAGCTTATATAGATAATTAAGGAGAATGTGTGTTGTCCTTGTACATACCTCTTATCTATGTAGGCCCGCGCAACGGCTCTCTTATGGTATAAAATCATCACATGAGGTTCTGGTAAAAAACAAAAAACAAACATTGTAAAAAACAATGGTAATATTTAATGAGAAAATGTTGTAAACTTATAACTAGTCAAAAAGCATGGTAAATATAATATCCTTTTAGAACACCAATCATGGTAACAAAATATTACATATCACGGTTTTTATGGTTAAAAAAAAATTAATCACTAGTAAACACGGTAATCATTGTTAATTAAGAACTTGAATTATGGTAAAACATATCAACCACATAATCGACATTTCATGGTAAAAAAAAAAACAAAAATCATGCTAAAAATATCAAAAACAATTCCAGTTTTGTGGTAAAAAATACTTAATGACCTGTAAACATGGTAATAATAATTGAATTAATATCTTGAATCATGGTAAAAAAAAATGTCAAAAATCATGATAAGTCTTACTTAATGTTCATGGTAAAAATTCTAGGATGCTATAGCCCTTGTGTGGGCCTATATAGATAATGAGTATGTACGCTCTCCTCGTACATAACATCCTGGAAAAAAAAATATTGGCCAAACTGAACCGACTTAAAAAAACCAAGTGAAATTTTTGATGTTTAATCGCTCCGAGTTAAGTCTCGGTCGATTTTCGGTTTTTATAGAAAAAATTATTGGTTCGGAACGAGACCGAACCGAAATACCCTACAATCCGATTAGATCAACTAGGGGTTTTCATGTTTTAGAATCCTGGGACCTAGACCAATCTGGTCCATTCATCTCAAAACACAAAAAAAAAAAGAGAAATAGTTGGAAACAGGAAAGAAAATCCAGAAAACAACCCATAAAGTGCATATGTTTTCTGGGTTTTCTTTCATGTCCATATCAGACCTCAAAAAAAAAAAAACAGCCTAAAATCTTTTTCTCAGAATATAGAAGAAGTGCTTCCCTCTTTGAGAGAGAAGAAAGGGAATCGACGGAAACGGGTTTCTTTCTCTCGTTTGGATGGCACCAAAGGTGAGAGAGGGAAGGAGAGGGTGAGAGTCCGGACTCCCTTCAAACTCCCATTTCGTTTCTCACCAAAATTGGCGCGATTGCGTGAGAGAGGGAAGACAATGTCAACTTCCGGCAGCCATGAGGTCCACCCCCTGGTCTGGTCGTCGTACTTGCACCGTTGTCTTCGTCTCGTCGAGGAGAAGCCGGATTTGTTATGAAAACAGAGTTTTGAGGTCACCGGAGAGTCGCTCGAGATGAGAGTGGTCGCTAGAATTGGAGGGAGAAAGAGAGATTTCTCAACATTTTTTTGGATGTGTCTGTGAGGAAATCCTTCCCTTTCTTTTCTTTTCTCACCAGTAAGGGAGATCTCTCCCCTTTCCTTTATTTTCTCCTCTCACCATCGAAAGGAGTTGTCACTCAATGATTTTTTTTACCTCAATCAGTATTATCAACGCCTCATCGTCTCTCTCGCTCGCCGGAAAGTTCTACGTGATTAGAAGTCTGGAACCAACCCTAAAGCATGCACGGCCCATTCTCTCTCTTTGATGCTGCTCCAAGCACGAAGATATATTCAAGTTTTGTTTTTTCCTTCAGTCGATTGATTCGATTAATGAAATCGAACCACTGTTGTATTTAGGGGTGAAAGTATAACCGAAAACCCAACTTGACAGAAAAATCGATAGAAAAAGTGGGGTTCGGCTTCGGTCGGTCCAGGTTATGTTGGCAGTGTTCGGTTGGGGGACTCAGTTTTGTTTTGGAAAGCTGGGGCAAAACTTTGCCAATTTTGTTTGAAATTCAAATGGCCCTTGTTGTTCCCTCCAGCCAATAACTCCCCACTTTTCCGAAAACTCTATGGGGTACACGTACACAAACAAACAAGACCCCACCCCCAAGTACAATCGATGTGGCCCTGCCACTCTCCCAACCAATCCCTCTATCAAGTCTCACTGCACACAGTTTTGTTTTGGATTTTTTTTTTTTAAACTGCACTACACACAGTATCTAAACCTTCTTATATAAGAGCGGAGGATGCCATGCCATTTTTGACCATTTCGGACCAAATTGACCCTGTAAATCTATTGGCCTGTGATCTACTGTTGGGGTAGTTTAGGTATTTCAGCTAAAATTTTGGGCCCTATTTTCGTTTTTTTTCTTCTATAAAGTCCACCGCCTCACTCATTTTTAAACTTTAATCGTACTCATCGTAGATGTAAGATTTGATTTGAAAGGTTACTGTGTCAGCGGCTGCAGCAGAGTACTCTTCTCAGAGAACAACTGTTGGTGCGGCTGTGGATTACTGTTTGTGTGGCTAGCTGGCGTATAAAGGTGTGGAGGTCGGTGCCTTTTCCTTTCCTTTCTCTTAAAGCCAATATTTTCTCTTTCTTCTCTACAGCTTGCTCTCTCTCTACACGTAGCTCAACCGAAAAGTGCATTATTTCTGATCTCAGAGTGAGCCAAATCTTCGAATCCCATTTGTGCTCTCTCTCTCAAGCTTGAAATGGTTTCGGTTCAGTTGATCAATATGCTAATAATAGACTTCTATGGACGAATCTTCGGTCGTCGTCAAAATAGTTGTGATTATATCTTGTGTTCTTTGCTTCTCAAACCATATTTGTGGATTTGAGTGTTGTTGATGTCTTCGACGTTGAGTATACCATATCTCCATTTGTTTTAAAATTATAATTCTTTCTATTTTCTGTGTTTTAATTGCTTCTTTGCAGGGAATCATAATACGGCTAAACAAGCTCATATCCCTTTGCTTGAAGAATGGCTGAGGAGCAACATTGGTGGTAGTAGCAGCATCCTCTCAAAAGGTTCTTCTTCGTCTTCTGTCCGAGCCATCATTCAAGCATGGTATGATGTTAGAGACCCTCTTGAACATAAATAATTTGGTCCCCATCACCTCCAGTTACTGAAGACACTGCTTAACTCCCATGCCTCACTTTATCTGGCGGACCCCCAAGCGAAGGTGCTTCTTTCTATTCTATCCTTCACAAATATCTCTCTTCCTCCTGAAACTTACCCTCTCTTTCTCAGGCTTCTTTATATCTGGATCAGGAAATCGTCCAAACCATCTCCTGTCCTAATTGATTCGGCTGTTAAGGTTCTCTCAGACGTTCTATTTACTCAGTTTGATTCTAATAAGAATTCTTCTTCTCTGAAATAGTAGTTGTTCTCCTGGGTGCCTTTTCCTTTGTGTCTTCTGTGTCGGAAAGTCCAAAACCCTGTTCTGGGAATTGCTCTGTGGGCTATTAGAATTTAGAAGATCAATACTGACTAATAGGCTCATCCGAACAGCATGTTCCAAATGATGTTATTGGGTATGCTCCATCTTCTGCTGGAAATGTTTATTTTGTCAGAATTCTGGACTTCCTTTGATTGATGTAAACCACATAAAGATAGATACGTAATCAAGCACATTGAGATTGCCCATGCTCAATTCTCCTTCGCCATAAAATAAGCCCTAAATAGTAAGCAGACGAGAATCGTTGCAGATTCCTCACAATTGAGTGATAATTTGAGCCCATAATCCATATAAAAATTTATAACGTTTAGCAATGCTGGTTGCCATACATCCAAGAGATTTGATAACAAGTGAGGTGTCTGTAAAATTTATTCTTCTCTAAATTGATTCTTGATTTGTTGAGTGCTCTTTGTTTTTTGATGTTTTTTTTTTTTTTTTTGTCGTAGATGATTTAGATAGAAAAATATAGTTATTTGATGGATTGTAACTGATCTGTGGAATTATGGTTCGTCTTACCTGTGATTGATCCCAAAATTCGGTAGTTAGATTTATTTTGTTTCTTTTCCACAAATAAGCATGGAATCCAATAATGCTTTTATCTTGCATATTCAGCCTTATCTTCTCTCTTATGGACCCATATGCATCCTTTTGTGAGGGCTGGTATATACAGAGCAATGGATGCTTTCTTTTATCGCAGCCGTTCTTCAAAACAATGATCTTAGAAGTAGATATGGAGGCCTTGCAATTGACAGGTGTCTATTGTACATGGTCTCCAGGGGCACCTATGACTACATGGGCCAAAAATTATGGTTCTAATGCATCGCTGAGGAGTAAGATACAACTTTTCCTGAATTGTGAAAGAACTAATTTTACTGTTTGGCAAGAAAGAATTAAACATGGGACTTCTGTGTATTGTTTTCCAGGTCCATTTCTTGCCCCAGAAAGGAGGAGTCCAAGTTGTGTCTCCAAATAGGGCATCACCGAGCTTAGCAGCTGAGCTCCTTTGTGTGTGGGATGATGAATATAAGGGGGTCATTATTGATCCATAGCTTACCCGTGAGCTCTAATGCTTTTGCGTCCACACTGTGGGCTTCTCTATTGAACTGGAGTTGAAGGTTAGACACGCTATCCACAGGTTAGACACGCTATCCACATACTCACAAGCATGTCTTGTTAAAACATTAAACAACACTGGTATTGCAGAAAAACTTCTGTACTCTACTAAAATCTAATCCAGTAATTGTTGACATGTCTTCATCCTTTTTTGTCATTTTTCCTTATTCTGCAAAATAACAAATAAATATCGCCTATCTAACTTGTTATATCTATATCATGATTTAAAAAACAATATTAACGTACTTCAAGCCACTTATTATACAGGGAAAATTTGAAGTTCAGATAACAGATGATTCAAGCTCAATCGTGACAACGATGTTCGATGGTCATGCCAACAAATATTTTGCCATAAATGAAAAATACTAAAGACGAGCCATTCAGGTGATTCATATTACATTATGCTAACTTCTTGTAAAAAAAATTGTGTATCTAACTATCTATCACTGAATGACCTTGACTGCAAAACCTTAATGGTGTAAACATAACAATCCAACGTCATTGGAGCATTTCCAAAGAAAGAAATTCATCCAGTGTATTAAGTGCGACTGAAGCCACGTGAATACAGATCAATGGCCACATTAAAGCTTGGTTACTCAAAGAATGAGAGACGATGAATCTGAATATTATTTTTTTTGCAGCATATCTGTTCAGCATATGAATTGAATTCTCGAAATACTAGACTAATTGCTCTAATGGGCCTTGAATACAGCGAAAAAGTTCTGCCATTGTTATCCAAATGTGAAATTATGCATTACTGTTTGAATTCTGTACAGTTCTGAAGGGACAGTTGAGATTTACCTTATTATTTGCTGCTTAACAGATACCAAAGTCCAATTTAGAAGGAAAAAGGGGTACACAAGTCTTTTTTTCCCCTAATTTAGGGGATAATCGTACATGCTTTCCACAATTATAAATTTGCAGTCTGCCACTCTCCCATTTCCCTCATGTATATAGGCCTCTCTCTCTCTCTCTCTCTCTCTCTCTCTCTCTAAGCATTCATGACAAACGGAAGAGGAGTTTCAAAACAAACAGAAGAGGGATTTTCGATCCATGCAATCATGGGCAAAAAAGATCTGATAATCGATTGTTCCAAATTAGGTGAACAGTTTCTTTTCTCTCTCGTCTGATTAAAAAATCTTGCATTTTTCTTCATTCTATTGGCGTGAATTTAGGGATGTTTTAGGTTTTTTTTACAGAATGGGTTAATTTTTTATTCCCCGAGCATTTGGAGGCTCGTATACTTGTTTTAAGTATCTTATATGTATGTTTATGCTTGTATCTGTTTGTTTCAGTCGGGACAACTTTACAACGGTATCGGGATCTAATTTGCTGATGAATAGGTAAAGATAGTGTTTTCTCCTTCTATTATTTATTTCGAATCAATTAGTAAGGTTCAGAATCAGCTTAAGATTTGCAAATGATTGTCTGTTTTGCTTCATTTTTATTTTTTACCAAATTGGACGTTGGGATGTCGTGGTAATTCAGAAGATTGGCATTAGTTTGGAATTATAGACCATTCTGGGGGCTTTAATAGTTGTTTCGGGTAAGTAATACGTACATTCACATAGGTGGTTTTACATTGTAAGAAACGATATTTGTTCCTGTTTGATTTCGGCTTTGTTTGGATGTTGGATTTTCTATAAGCGGGCAATGAAAGAGTAATGTTTTTATTTGTATATCATCATTTTTTTTTTCCTGATTTAACATGTTATTTTTGTTTTGATGGGATGTGTGTGTGTGTATATATTTGTGGAGCAAGTTGTGGTGAAACAAGTAGAACCTGGTTTTTAAAAATAATTATCGTGGTCGTTTCTTATCCTATCGTTGTTGTAAGTTTTGTCATTAAGGGGAGGATCTAATACAGGAAAAGAATTTTGAAGGGTTGTTGAAAGTGGGGGTCAATTGGGTTAGAATTTCTACAGGAAAACATGTAAATTTAGAATTTTGGGTTATGGTTATTCACTTATTTGTGGATTTCAGTTTTAGTTTTACTTTTACATGGTACTGTTTTCTTATTAAACAACCCTGACACAAATATTTTCCTTTCAGAGGACTGTGAGAAGTGCTCGGCTTGGGAGTTTGTAGCATGAAGAAACTCGGCTTTGTTCGGTTTGGGTTTTGAGGGAGGTTTTGGGGGTAATGAGTAGAGAGATAGAAATAAAATTTTATTGGGGACTGTGTAGGGTGGGTCACGAGACCCAAACCGAACAAGGTGGTGGACTTTGCGCATATGGCAGGAAAGCATGTAAATTGTCCTGAAATGGGTGTTGATATGCATAGAATGGTATGTTCTTGCACTTACATGTTGCGTTATTGCTCTTCTTTGGGTATAGATGACATTAAAGCTAGCCGCTTTCTACTGTTTTATTATTATAGTCATAAGTCTAATTTTTTGACCAATTTTTTTCAACAAATCTTCGAAAGAGATCTAGACTCAATCTGTTGTATTAGCTTGTTGGGTGCCTCAAAAGCATTGTTGGAGTTTTTTTTTTGGTTTTTTTAGGAAATTATTCGTTCAAAATGTTAACCAATACAGGTGTATGGCTATTTCAATGTATGTATGATTTTACCATGTTTTGAGATTCTTTACCATTTTGGTGGTTGTGTGATCTGTCTCAAGAATTAAGACTGCCAATTTATGTTTCCTGTGATAATGTATGTAGGTGCATTAGTGAAAGTACGAAAGTCAAATAACAATAAAGGGGAGGGGAAGAATGGAGCGCAATGTTTACCACCATGTTCCATTGTCCCAATTTGCACTGATAAGTTCTGTAGTCGCAAGTATTCCGCCTGTCATTTGAGAGTTGAGAATGTGGAACCAACAACAGTTATAAGGGCCTTGTCATATTTGTTTTGTTATGATATAATCACAACCAAATGGGAAACAAGCAAAGCTCTAAAGTGGTTTGGGTCATTCATAAAGGTGTCCTCATTAGATAGTAACATTTTTCCATCTTGTGCTATAGCTAAAAATATCGATGAAGCAATGTGATTGTTATGTTTCTTTTGTTAAAAGACAAAACTGTATATTTGTTTGCACCCTTGTAGAAATGAGATAAGAGCCATGGAGCCATTGATAGTTCTTGAGCAGTCTATGAATAGAATCGTCCAATTTTTAGTGATGTCAAAAGATCTGCTGTATCCTATATTAGCAGGTGAATTTCCCTACATTCCGTAAAAGAGAAAAAATGATGCTAGATTCTAGCAGTTGGTCGATATCTTGCTATCTTGTAGCTGCATGAAAATTGCAAATCTGATCAGAAATCCATGTATTGATCGTATAGTTCATTTTCTTGAAAAAAGATTACATCATTGTGGGAGACTTTAAAATTAGTAATGCTAACAATTCCATTGTTCACACAAACCCTTTGATGACTTATTAGCTGCCTTGCTTGAGTAATATCACAAAAATGGTGACAAACGGAATAACGTTCAATCTTGTTTATGGATTGAGTGGAAAAGGGATATATGAAGTGCGTTCTATTTCTCTGTGCATCTCTGTAATGGATAAATTATACAAGCTTCCCTCTACATTTAGCTAGGGGACTTATTCCAATGCCAACCAAAAACTATGAGACTATCTTCTCCAATGGGCATAATGTGACGTGCGTAGCACGTCGGGTTAAAACTAGTATATGAAATAAAAGGGATGCTTTCAATATAACAACAACCCAATACCGTAGGCAGTAGAATCTATGGTTGACTATTATTCAATTTTAGATCTTGCGAAAAAATTTTGTTTTTTCATATTCGGTTAATGAATTTTTTTTTTCTTTTTTCCGAGTGTCCTGAATCCCTCTATCAAATCTCACTACACAGTTTTCTTTTCTTTTCTTTTCTTTTTTGAACTGCACTACACACAATATATATGAAATAAAAGGGATGCTTTCAACATATAACAACAACCCAATACTGTAGGAAGTAGAATCTATGGTTGACTATTATTCAATTTTAGATCTTGCGAAAAAAATTGGTTTTTTCATAATCGGTTAATGAATTTTATTTTTTTTTTGTTCCGAGTGTCCTGAAACAACTCATTTCACCAAAGGTACTCGGAAAAAAATTATTTCATTAACCGAATATGAAAAAAAAAACCAAAACAATTGTAAGTGACAAAATGGATATTGGATTAGCCATTTACGCTTAATCCAATTGAGCTACGTTTTTTTGCGGAATATTTGCACAAAAAAATAAAACAAAACCGAAAATTTAAATGAAACAAAAAAAAATTTGTGAGTGACAAATTAGATATTGGATTAGCCATTTACGCATAATGGAACTAACGTCAATTTTTTTTAGGACACTCGAATACAGAAGCAATTATGAGTGACAAAGTTTTATCTTGGACAACCCAATTAACCAAATCTATTTGAGTTGATTTTTTGAAGAGACTCGAACAAAATATTTGCATGTACCAAATAATACGTTGTTCGAAATATTTGTGTCGAACACCAAACACTCACATACCCATTTTAAAACCCAACATTAGAGGCCATATGGATGTAACATTTGACAATAAAACAAAGTGTTCGAAAGGCATTTTCTCAACAGCCGTGTTCGAAGTTCGATCTCTTTTTTATTTTCTCAACAGCCATTTTCTCAACAGCATTTTCTCATCAACCTCTTTTTTATTTTTTTTTCCTTTTTAAAAACAAATATTAAACTGCTACAAAGAGTGGTTGCCATTTTTAGTTATTCTACGAATTGAATTAGGTTGAATAATAGGCACATTCGTTAATAACCATGAGTACACGCATCAAATTACACACCAAACCATAAGAGTACAGACATTTGAAATTAAGAGCAAACCGTCTACTACGAACAACCAAATTAAGCTAACATGCAACTGACCATTGGCCTAACTCCATAGTGTACGAAAGCAACTACATAGCAAATAATTTAAGTCCATCAACATCAACAGGAAGACAAATGATAAAAGGAATAGAGACATCAATAATCCTCCCACAACTGCTCCGCAATTTCATCCCGACGAATTGCCATCAATTGGACGTTGGCAGGTGACATGTCCACGTGCTCAACATTTTCTTGTACCCCATCACCATCGTCATTGTCATGACCCCCCTCTGCCTCCCACTCGACGTCATCGTTAAATCCATCAAAGAATTCATCCCTCCCTCGTTGAATTAGAATCCAATTGTGGACAACACAACATGCAGTCACAATTTGAGGTTGACGAGCTGGTGGATAGTTAGGCATACATTTTAGTATTGGAAACCTATTCTTCAAAACACCAAAACATCGTTCGATAACATTCCTTAACGATGAATGCTTGTAGTTGAATAACTCTTGCGGGGATTGAAACACCGTATTAGACCCGTTCCATTGGTCTTTGTGGTACCTCTGTCCTCGATATGGTGCTAGATAGCCCGACATGTTTGTGTATCCAGCATCGACCACATAATATTTATCTAGACAACAAGTGAATTTTTTTTAGTTTAGTTTTAGGATGTGCACAAAATAAATCAAAATTTAGTAAATGTTACTTACTGGTTGGGGGGTTAGGGAATTTGTATTCTGGATTCGTCACTGCAGATAAGAAAACACGGCCGTCGTGGGCACTACCTTCCCAACCGGGGAAAATATAAGTGAATTTCATGTCAAATGAGCATACAGCCATCACATTCTGTGTTTTTTTAGACTTTCTCCCACGATGAGCTACTTCCCTCGACGCTGGTGCCCAAGCATCAATGTGAGTTCCATCTATTGCACCAACACAGTCCTACATAAAATTTGGCTACCGATTAAGAGGGGCTATGATGTGTGTTTGAACACTAGGGAGAAAAAATATCAAATCAAAATTTACATTTTTACCTTAAACCATGGGTAATATCTTCCATCATTAAGAATTTCAGGTGGCGTGACGTCCAGATCAGGGGGCCGGATCACAAATGGGGCTACGTAGCAAAGAGCACGCCGCATAATCTTGAAGTGCCTGCTTATGGTATCCGTCGAGTGTTGGAACCAATGAGCTGCGACTCTATGCCGTTCGCTTTGCCCACATATGTATAAAAAAAATAGCCAATGATTCCTCTACTGACAATCTCATGTGCTCCCACTTCAACTGACCCTTTGCAACCAACAAGTCCACCAACGATCTGAAAGTGTGTTGGTCGACACGTAAAAGGTCTTTAATGGTTTGTGGGTGTTCCGTAATTAGAAATGTGGTCCAATCTTGACCTGTAACCGCGAATGTTCGCTGAGGTATTTTTTCGACCTCATCTTCATCCGACATTGATAGGAATTCTAGGTCCATCAAGTCATCATCATCGCTGGAGTAATGACTAGTTCCCGGGTTTCCACTTGTCGACATAATTTCGGGACGGCCTAGTAACTGTCAAACAATGTACAACTTCATTTTAGCCTATTTGGGGAAATCTTAAAATCATGTTTATTTGTTGGTCGAAGTATGTTACCTCTACATGAACCCTACTAGGAGGTAGCAGTCAATGCATAAATTTGATTTGAAATCATTATTCTGACCATGGCAAATTTGACCTTCCATATGTACAGAAAAATAGACTTAAACATTTCACTAAAAAATGGGGCAAAACGTCTAACAAAGGAACTGTTTTCCATTCTTCACATGCATGTCCCTAAGGGGACTTAAGTAGGGAGGTAACCATGAAAGTGGACCAAATATGGCTCATATTTATAACATACTTCTAGTACTACTTATTTGATCGTGGACCAAATGGCGGAGGGCAGTTTAACAAAAATATACTTCTGACAGTTTGATCGAAAATTTGGTTTCTACATTCTGGTCCGAACAGAGAAAAGAGTCTCAACTACAAGGCAAATAAACTAAGATAATTATAGAAAGCTAAAACAAACAACAAAAAAAAGGCAGTCAAATGCTTAAATAAACATCAATTAAAATGTCTAAAACATAACTAACCATCACACAACCACAGGTTGTTGATATTACTTGCAACATACAAACATAACAGCCATTACTCTAAATTTGAAGTCTTAACAACATAACTCTAAATTTGAAGTCTTAACATAAGGGAAAACAAGTCCCATAGCCACAAACAGTTAAAAGGACAGACAACAACAGTCTACATGGACACAACACAAAGCTCTCCTTAAAGTGAATTAGCCCAGTCTGCCCTCATATCCAGATTGATATTCATAAACCCTTCCCTGTGACATTCTTCGCTAACAAGTAGATTATAAGCCTTAAGGTATTTCGATTTCTCGATGATAGGTTTGATCTCGTTCAAGAATGGTAGTACACTTGCTATGGAGTATGGATTGTTGGACTGTTGCTTATTACCCATTTTGACATAAAAGTCACCTCTCATTTGGTTGGCATAAGCGAACTGTTCATAAGCTTCATGTTTCGCCTCCAATCTCTGATTCTTAGAACTACTTCCACCGGCATTACCAGACTTTCTTTTACCAGACCCCATTGACCCACTATCCTCCATCTTGATGGGCTTCCCTTTTGAATACATTTCCATTTCTTCATCAGATGTGACAGGAAATAGAGCTGATGGTTGTAGGAATGCACCTGTGGCAACTGAGCTTTCAAGTAGCTCGTACAACTCATCATAGTGTTCTAGCCCTTTAGTACGATATTTAGCCGCGCCGGGACGTGCCTACAAGGATGTTATGGTAAGGGGAAACATTAAACACCTTATGGGACGTAAAGGTAGGTCACAAAGTAAACACCAAAGGTATCTATAAACATATATACCTTGACATATGCTTGCCAAACGTGCTCCAGTGCTGTGACTGTTTTACTGTTTGGGTCCCAACCCAACCCGGAATGTTGAACTAATTCCTTGTAAATCTTAAACTCTTTTTTCAAGCGCTCATACTTTTGTTGGATCTTTAGAAGAGTGTACCCCCTTATTCCAGTCCTTTCCAACAATTGACGATGTATCTCCTTCCACTGCAAGTGATTGAATACTCGTCCATTCCTTGAGCAAGTATGTTGCTCCTTCCTAGCCTCGTCAAGCATTATTTCAACGAAGATTCCGGTGTTGGCGGAACTCCAATTGTCAATGTCAATCTTTTTTCCCTTTTGCATCTTGGTCTTACATGTGGGAGACAAGTGAAGAGACTTAAGTGTCCCAAAGTAGTAACATATAAACAAGTTGCACAAATAATTAGAGATGTCTTCTGACCCAAAAATGCCACACTAATGTTCTTAACCCGTGTATTAAATCACCCTCCCTTTACCTAAAGTTAAAGCATCAACAGTTTCTGAAAAATTTAGTGACAAGTTTTATGCTGTGTTCGAAAAGAAAAGCGACTTCTAATCAATATTCGGTTAATGACAATCACTGTTTCTTCTAGTCTTGAACATTATTTTTCCAATTGCAGTTTTTGTCATAATGTTCTCACATGAAGTTCATTTTTTAATACACTGCATTATCAACAAACACTTCACACCAAATATGTCACTAAACTCCTGTGTGCATATCCATGATAAACTTCAACAATATTCAAAGCTATACATGTTTGTAACAAACTTCTAACTCACACTTCAATTGGGAATTTCTCAAACAAGAACATGAAAAACAATTAACTTACTGTACAAAGATAATGAATTAAGAAAATGTACCACTTTGACGCTGTTCTCGCCAACCACGGAGTTTGCCGACGAAGTAGGAGATGGAGCAGGTTGTTTCCTCTTCAAGGTTGGAGCCTTCAACTCAATTCATGTGGTAGACATATGAGGGAAAAAAATTACACATTTACAACGATCAAACTGTGACTTCCCAAAACAAATATTTCACCCTAAATCCACCAGTGATAAGAGGAAAACACAAACAAAATCATACCTCTAGATTTTCTAACTTTCGTTGCTCTCAATACCCACTTCCCACACTGCATAACAGAGGCTTGTTTCAGTCGAGAGGATGAACCTTTGCCCATTCTTATAGACTGGAGGAGTCTTCTCTTCAACAGGGCCGCTTATTGTAGGTCAAGATTTGCAGGGGGCCTATGTATACGGAGACCTCACATTTTCCAGATTCACAGGTTTTACAGAGTGAATCTTCGCAAAAGATTTGGAGGAAGAGGGAGAGAAGAACAACAGAGAGAGAGAGAGAGAGAGGAAAGAAGATTTCGGACAGCTGATTTGCAGATTTCACGCAGAGAAAGAGATAGAGAGAGAGAGCAGAGGAAGGAGAGAGTAATGGCTGTGCCCTAGCTGTTGTTCAACGTGCAGCATAGAGGAGTGAGAGGAAAAGGAGACAAGACAAGTCTCTGGGAGAGAGAGGAAAAAGGAGACATGTACTTCTCCTCTTTTTTCTTCGTTAATATGGATGACTGGGCCCCGCCATGTGAGGGCTTAAAACTAGGGTAAATTTTTTCAACAACCGAACGGAAGTTTTGGAAACTGGCTTTGCCAAAACTGGACTAAAATGGTTAACCGAACCAAGCCGTTAAAATCGGTTTGGATTTTTAGTTGCATTCGGCATTCCCAGGTATTTTCTATCGGACCGACCTGACCCGACCCGAAGTACTACATTAAGCACTGCATATGAATCCCAGCCGTTCATTACACCTAAATCCTACGACGTAGAATACCCTTATTTGAATAGAATTAGGGATGACAATTACCTCCGCTCCGTCCCCGCCTCCAACCTCCCCGCCCCGATCCAAGCGGGTAATCCCCGATCCGATAAGCAAATGGGGCAGAGATGGTATTTGCTTCATCTGATCCGTTTTAACCCGATCCGACTCCGATGATAGTTATTACTAATTTTTATATTTGTATGTCTATATATATATATATTTCATTGTTTTGGTATTATAAGAGAAAAATACCCTATAATAAATCACTATTTAGTGTCTTTGTTTGTTTTGTGATATTTTTTTAACTATCATTACTTATCAATATCTTGTTTTCTTGTCAAAACATTCTAAAGAACAAAGTTATCAAAAAATTATACGGTAAATAGGGCCCGATTTATCCTCAAGCCCGACACATCCCCGATTTCTCCAGCTCCGAGTCCGCCTCTGAAAGTAAAGGGGCGGGTACGGGGAGGGAAAATCCGACTCCGATCCGATCCCTAATTATATAGAATTCAGCCCTAGTAAACTTCAGACCTACAACCAGCCGTCCTCCCTCCTCTCCCTCTCTCATTTAGGAATATGGCAGCTCAGCACTAATCGGCTTCTCCTCTCTCTGGTCTCTACGTTCTTGTCCTCTTTCAGCCGGAATAGGTTACCAGCATTTATAGACCGCACCGAACTGTTTGTTCAGCCATACCCAAAAATCCCAACCTTTTTGGGTTTCTGAAATGAAAGCTCTGAGAGCTGCGCTTAGAACACTCCCCGTCCTTTCTTCTTCTTCAATACCCACCAAAACCCATCTCAATTCACCCCTTCTACGCCGCTTCTACGCTGCCCAACCTCAGCAAGACGATGACAGTGGTGATTCTACCTTTGACAGTACCGAATACACATTACCCAACACGAGTTTTGATGAAATAGCTCCAAATTCGACATGGGATAAGAAGTACAGGGATAAAGCGGATCGAGCTGTATTTGGGGAAGAAACTCAGGATAGGAAATTGTTTAAGGAAAAGGAGAAGACGCGAAGAGCTAGTGTGCTTGCCAAGGCTTTACTTAAAGCGGCCTTAGAGCGGGCGGATGAGGAGGAAGAGGAGGAGGAGGATTTGGTGGTGAAGGAAGAGGATCAGAAGTCGTTGTCTGTTGGCATTATTGGAGCACCCAATGCTGGAAAGTCAGCATTGACCAATTACATGGTTTGTGATTTAATGTTGGATTAGTATAGCCAATGTTTTTTGGTTGTTTGATTTTAGGTTTGCAGTTTGTTTAAGGTTCTCTTTTTAGTGTTTGTATCTATGCATATGTCCATCCTTAACATGAATATAGTTGATAGGATAGGGTGTTTGATGGGGTGGAAGAGTGAACAAATTCGAAAAATAGGAAAGGGGAAAAAGGATATGAACACTTGCACGGAAAATGGGTTAGGTGGAATGTGTGGTATAGTGGAAATAACAACTCATTTTAAAGCCACGTATGTCCCTCCCTCTCCCATGTGCACAATTTGTCTTGGGTTAGGTGGAATGTGTGGTATAGTGGAAGTAAAGGACTGGTGGCATAAATGAGCGAAAAGTGAAACGACTCCTTTGTTAACCCCAAGGAAATAACCGATAGCGTAGTGGTGGTTCATGATAAATATCTCAAGAAGTGCAGGTCACGAGTTTGAATCTTGTAGCCCTTGACCCCTCGGGCCACCCCGGGATTTAGATAGCTGGGGATTAATGAGTTGAAGCTTTTTTGAACGCCTTTTTTACCCTGAAAAATGAATCTGTTGTTTACCCTCTCTGACACCTCGTTGCTAGTAGTAGATGCCACTAACTTGTTCCCACTAGATTTACATTCCAACTTACTTTGGATGGTCCCTCTTGCCTTTTCTCTCTCATTATAGCCAGACCTGATTTTGTGCTCTACTTCTTCTCCAATATTTTAATCAAGGTTCTAAAACTCGCTAGGCGCTCCCAAGGCGGCCGGGCACCTTCTAGCTTCCAGAGCCGAGTACTCGGCGCCTAGTCGGGCAATTAGTCGGTCTAGTCGGCGAGGGGCCTTCTAGCGCCTAGGCGGTGAGTACTTCGCCTTCCAGACCTTCTTTTAGAACACTAATTTTAATGGCTAATTAGCTAATAACAGTTTGGGTGTTTTTGTATCTATGGACCTCAATCATGGATTTCCTTAGAAATTGGAGTTCCATCCTACTCTTGAATGTAATATGTCTTAAAAGCTTAAAATATTGATAATGTAATGGCAGCACAAGGAGATTACCAGGATTGAAGATGCACTGGATGGATTTGTTTTGATATATCTTATGACAAAGCAGACATTGGTTTTGCATGTTCTCTATCTTTGTGCTAGCAGATATGTAGGCATAGAGACGTTAAGTTTTTTATTATCGCACTAAAACATCTATATGTTCACATTGTTTTCTGATTAGGATTAATCCTGCTGTGACTACATGTATTTTTATATGTTTTCACATTATTGGTTTAGGTTGGGACAAAAGTTTCTGCTGTTTCTCGCAAGACACACACAACTACTCATGAAGTGTTAGGAGTGGTGACAAAAGGAAGTACCCAAATTGTAAGTTACTTATCAACTCAATGTATTCTAGATAATATGGTTTATTATTTCTTCTTCACTCACAAAAAAAGCTTCACTCTTAAAATACAAAAGCAGAGTGTGTGTACCTTGGTTTCATGTTTCAATAAGATTAAAACTGCAAGATCCACCTGTTTAATAGTTTGTCATTGGATGATTTTTTTCCAGCTATATATCTAACTTTTTTTTTAAAGCACTATCTAACTGGTTTGTCGGTCAGTGTTTTTTTGACACTCCAGGAATTACGCAACGGAGGATTGGTTTTCCTTATAAGGATGATATCAAAGTTCGTGTTGAAAGTGCATGGAGTTCTCTTGACCTATATGATGTGCTAATAGTTATATTTGATGTTCATAGACACCTTAACAGGTTAGTGACTCCTCACTTCGATTTGGAGGAAGCTTCTATGAATTGAACTCTTGTTCGGCTTTGAGCAAACTTCAGGTTGTCTATTGGCTGACAAGTTATCACGTTGGCTCAGTGAACTTTCCAGTTTGCAGTCTTCTAAATTGTTTTATGTTTTTGTTGGAACCACGAAACATAATTAGCGTCTTAGTTGCACGAACCGGGAGCGGATGCTGCGACGGGAGTGGGTGCGGGGGAGTGGAGGCACCTAGAAGTTCCAATAAATACTTAACCATTGAAGGAAAATTTAGACTTATTGAGAATTTTTCCCATCTTAAAGGTTAAATTTTTTGGAAGTTGGATATTTTCAATTTGCAAACCTTCTTGACTGGTATGATTTTCATATTCTTATTTTCACACCCTTAAACGTATGAGAATAATTGCTTTAATGGCCCAATAAGCTCCCATCCTAGTTAGGAGAAAGCTCCCGTCAAGCTTCCATCTTAGGAGCTCCGATTCGAGCTTCCATCTTGGGAGCGCAACCATTTTAGAAGGATCCTGCGACTAAGCTTGGCGTCGTTGGCTGAAAACTATCAGGTGTCTACATTAGGTTCATCATTTTTCTTTGAATTTTACGTTGTCAAGATCAATCATTAGTATAATGTTATTGCGGAAAATGCTGATTATCTAGGGCAATGGATAGGCTTCATATGTGTAAAAGAGTATGAATTATGTAAATTAGACGACAACAAGTGACATGTGTGTCGTGATTCTGAATGTTTTTCTTTTTATCATTATCTTAACCATTGCGCTATAGGCACTTTTTAGCATTACCGTACTGTTAATTGCCTTCAATAAGAAAATTAGGCAATTTATGCAGAAATCACAATGAAGACGAAACGTAATGGAATACCCATCCCTGCTTCCGCTTTTGTTGCTGGCAGGTAGGGGCATATGAATCTTATTATTGTTCCCATACGAAGTCCAATATCTGGTAATAATTGATGAAATTCCGGAATCGAATAAAATTCAAGTCCACAAGACATAGGTACTATTCTACACATTGTAGAACTTGACAGCAGTAAGGGCAAAACGAGTCCAACTGAATCAAGGCAGATACTTATGTGCATGGTAGAAGTTTATAACAGTGACAAAAAACTAAATCTCAGGAGAGAAGGAATTGTTTTGAAATCAGGCACTAGTAAAATAGTGGTTAAACATTTCATGACTCTGCAAACTTCTATCAGTTCTATGTACAACATAAGTTCTCACTCAAACTTTCCTAATATCCAAGTATCTCTTATGGTAGGTTTCTCATCAAGAATAATTTATCTGTTTAGAAATCTGGATTTATTGAATAATTTTGAGTGAGGACCTAATAACATCTTCTCGTCCACTGCAAAACTTTTGAAATTCTGAAGGGAAGAAAACTATCAATTTGGAAAAACCGCACCAAATGGGTATAAATTTCTGTAGGTTAATAATTTATGTGCAAAGTTCTTGCAAGACTTTGGTCTATAGTGTTCGCTTAAACAGAAAGAAGACAATGATTGGTTTAGCCATTGGACTTGATAATAGCTATTCTGCTCAAGGATGTTTCATGAAAGTAGTAATCGTCTAGTGACTAGACCATCTTCATCTTTAGTTAAAGAACATGCATATAAAAGATCACGAGTCATATGACAATAACCATCATATTGTCATACACTTGCGCCCATATCCCCACATGCACTTTTATTTAATCATATATCCCTACATATGCTTGGAATTTTTTGAAGTGGAATTAGAATAGTTCTTGGGAAGTTGGGATACCCAGGGCAGGAACAGTGTGGTTTCTTCTACAAGGAAGCCATTTGCTAGTCTGATGCTCATGGACAGCCCTTCATTAACATGATATTTGAAGGAAGCAAGTATATCGTTCTAAACATCCTTCTCATATGGGTTGTCCTTAAGAAATACTGATGTCCAGTGGTCACCAACCTACGGGTAAAGGGTCAATCCAAAATGGGCTGATTTCCATGTATAGATGAATCTAGGAACTTCTCGTTGACTAGAATAGGTCATTCTGTTTTCTTATCATCAAGGAACAGAAGAAAGTGAAATACAGTTTGCTTTTGCTAAAGCATGAGGACTAACACAAATGTAGTGAACAAGGACACAAGACGTTTTCTTCCTCCTGGGTGTACTGCGATTCTTCCTAGTTCAGTTTCTTGTTAACTCTGTTCAATGCTTTCGTATACATTTCATGTGTTTTGAGATGATATACTTTGGCTCGGTTTGGATACTTGGTATGGTGACCACGTGCCATCCGGCTAAACTTTGGGCTGGGTTCTGGTCATGGAAACAGCGTCTCAGTATAAAGTGGAGGTAAGGCTTTGTCGACCTACTCTACTAGACGTATCAAACGGGCATTAGTCTTGTACACTGGCACTTGCGCCATTTGATTTTTTTATGTTGTTCAGGGATACTTGGTTATACTATAGAAAGGAAAAAAGTAACGGATTTTTAGGCTATTCTTGGTAGATGTTGGTACATCTTTGAAATAGGTGTGTCTAATTCGTCATATTGTGATTTTGCGGTTTATTATTCTTAATGTTTCTTTTCCAGTTCATTGAACAGGCTTGTTTGTGAATACAATGAGTACTATTCTTGTGAATATTTGATAGTAGATACCTTCTCCTGTATATTTGGTAACATGATAGGATCATTGGTCACTTAATTGCTTTAATTGTTTCACTGATACAGGCCAGATGAAAGAGTGATTAGATTGATTAAACGTATGGGCTCACTAGTGAACCCGAAACAGAAGCGATTGCTATGTATGAATAAGGTGGATTTGGTTGAGAAGAAGAAAGATTTGTTGAAGGTGGCTGAACAATTCAAAGATTTACCTGGATATGATAAGTAAGTTCTCTTCTTGCTGTAAGTTGTCACCGCTTGAGATAGGCTATAATTTCTTGATTTATCTTCTTCTTTTTCTCCTTTAAGGTATTTCATGATCTCTGGGCTGAAAGGTTCTGGAGTAAAAGATCTTACTCAATATCTTATGGAGCAGGTTGGTATTGTCAACTTTCATAAATATTTACCTGCTGAATCCATGATTTGTAATCTTATAGCATTTAGCAACGTGTGCTTTCTGAATGTGGTATTTCTCAATTTTTATTTTCATGAATGTTAGGTGTTGATGCAAGAATCTTGGCATGTGAATTATGAGTTTGAAAACTTGTCCACATGTTGTTCATCTATTACTGTTACAAAGGGTACACCCTTTTGGTGTGAACGTCAGTTTTAAGGCTGGCTCACAATTTAGTTTCCTAAACTACCCTTTTAACTACTTGAAGAAATTGCCAAGAAGAAGAAAAAAAAGCCTGCCTCCCTAATTTTCTTCTCCTTCCTCCTCTACTTTAACATCTCAGATTTCATCACGGATTAATCTCAACTGAAGATTTGTCACTTGCCCTTTCTTTTTCATAGTACGTTTTGCACACACATCGGGTGTGCCTGGCCCATCTAATGCAAGACATGCGGCCTTCATTGATCTTATTATATCGATCGTGTCTTGTGCTTGTGAACATGCTTATCATATATCACAACCTTTGATTCAATCATATGTGGTTTCTGCTCTGTATGTGTAAGATACCATTTATCATTGAACCACAACACAGCTCTGACAGTTCTGTGGTCAAACCTACACATGACTAGCACTATTAGTATGCTTGTCCATAGTGCAGTTTTTCACCATGTTTCCCTCTTCCTTAGGAAAAGGGAATAAAATCATATATGGGTTGGCCTTTTCTTCTGGATACTTCCCCCATGCAGTGTTTCCAAAGTAATGTTTTGTTCATTACTACTGGCATCCAGGTTTTTCCTACATGGTGTTTTAAAAATTGCATGAAAGCTGTAGGTTGCATTCGAGTATATTAAATTGATTTATTAGATGCCAAGGCTCCTTGTGTTATGTAATTATTGCATTTTAGGGCAGAAATATGCTCATACACGGTCTAGTTTGTTACCACATGTCCAATAATGATTTCATTAGTTTTTTTCCTTTTTGGATATTGTTTCTTTGGGAAATAACTTTCTTGAAAGATGCGGCTACTCTGGCTATGCCTTTATCCAAGTGCTACCATATGAGCTTAATTAGGGGGGGAAATGAGGGGGAAAAACAACAAAAGAAAATAAATGTCCCGTTGTTAATCAGAGGGTTCTTTCAGAAATTGCTTCATGTTTGTTTATTTCCATTGTTTGTGCCAATATTAGACAATATATGTTGGATTAGATACCTATTACATATTTCATTTTAACATAGATGTCAAATTGGCAATGTAACAATAATCGCTTAAGTTCTGCTTCATACTTGTTTATGTTCCGTTGGGTTTGACGTTACGAACAGTTGCATCATGTTGGGTACTAGGCAGTTCATTTTACTAACAAAGAGAAGCAAAATGATTTTTATACTTTCTCGTGGCAAATACCCTTATAACTTCATCATTTATCTTCTATATGGTTTGCTCAAATAGGCATATTTGCATATGAAATCATTTTCCCAAATGCAGGTTATGTTTGAAGCTATTCTACCTGATTCTGTTCATGTTCATTTTCTCTGGTTAAGTCATGTACCTAATTCTGACCCTCTATCGTTTTCATACTACGTGTAGGCAGTTAAAAGACCTTGGGATGAAGATCCCCATACAATGAGTGAAGAAGTTATGAAAACTATATCTTTAGAAACTGTACGCGAAAAGTTGCTGGACCATATACACCAGGTTGAGCTTAGCTTCCTACATCTACGTGTCATATGGCAAAAGATTATTTGAGTTGCTGGTTTTGATTTACTAGTTTTTCTGTATTTCCTTTATCCACCTTATTTCACGAGGAGTTTAAATTGGGTAAGTGAACTTTTATTTCAGGAAATCCCATATGACATAGAACATCGCTTGGTTGATTGGAAGGAGTTACGAGATGGTTCTCTTAGGATCGAGCAACACCTAATCACTAGGAAGATGAGCCAGCGCAAGATCCTTGTTGGGAAGAATGGCTCTAAAATAGGGTACATTCCTAACCCAATCCCTACCAATTCAGGCACATGGATCCTTAATTGCCTTTCCCCTTATCAAGAGGCATATGCTCAGTTGAACATTTTTCGTGACATCATTCCACGTCAATTTAGGTCTTCCGTTAAAATGATTACTCAATGGTTTTCACTGTACATGAACAAACCATCTTAATTCTTTCTTAACTTTTCCTCAAGTGGTGCTACTTGTACCATTTCATGAAGGTTATTTTCACCGAAGCAGAGTTTTTCCTCTTGTATTTCTGTTGTGTGTTAGAGGTGCATCTCTGACCAATTTGTGTAGGTTTTTATTGTGATTTTGGTAGCAGCATGCATTGTTGAGAATTTCTTCTTACTCATAGGAGAACTATATGGTTGATTGATTTCTTGGAAATGGCATAGATGACACAAGGAAGAGAAAACACAAAAGGGGATAGTTGTACTTGTCAAAAAACGAGGATAGAATAGAAGATTTAGGGGGTGATGAAGAAGTGAGAAAAATCTATATATATATATATATAGGAAGCCGGTCTCCTAAGGGATCCCACATATATATATATATATATATATATAGATAGATAGAGAGAGAGAGAGAGAGAGAGAGAGAGAGAAAACTATAGTCCTTCCGTACATTCAAGTATTGAATTTGTATTTGTATTTAGATTGCCAATCTCCTCCCAATCTAATTAGCAACGGATACGGACACAACACAACGCGGATATGCGGATACGTAATTTTTCCAAAACTAGAACACGATACGTTGGGGGATATGTTATACAATATAAAATTTGAATTTACATATATACCTAAAAAACTGAGAAAAAACAGAAAAAGAAAATAGAAAAACTGAGAATAAAATTTTTTAGGGTTGATTGGCTAAGTTTTCCGTTTGATTTTAGCAACTGATTTTAGCAAATGAGTTCAGCAGGTGCTAAAATCATGGTCTTTTTTAGCTAAAATCAACCATGATTTTAGCACCTGGTGAACTCATTTGCGCAACTGGGTTGCTAAAATCAAACAAAAAACTCAGCCTTACTTATTGGGTGTTGCTTTATTATTCTATTTAATTTAAAAATTACAGTTTTTACCCCGTTTCAAGTTTTAAATATTGTATTTTGACCCATAGAGTGTCCGAAACGTATTGGAAGCGTGTCAGAGCATATTGGAAAACGTGTCAGAGTATCGAAAAATGTGTCTGAGCGTATACAAAAAACATATCCGACTCAGAAAAAATAATTAAATATTCGGATACTTATTTTCAAACATGTATCGGGAACGTATCCGAGCGTATTGGTGTCCGATACATTCAGGATACGGATTCGTTTACCGTGGGAGAATGACCGTGCTTCTTAGCTCCCAACTGATCAACTTTTGTTCATGTCTTGCATCAATAAGGCCTACATAGGAGTATTTTTTAAACACCCCAAAAGAGGTCAAACTAAGTCTAAATGGCTTCTTCTTTTTTCTTTTCTTTTTTCAGTACCTTATCTAAAAATAACTTGTATTGCCAAATACCTTTTCATTTGTCTTGTTATTTTCCTAACCCAACCAAAAGTAAGTAAATGAATTTAACTTCTTCACTTCGTTTTCTCTCCATGTATTTCCCTTTCATTTTTCTTTTGCTTACATATCAATATCATAGCTTGGAAGATCTCGTGAGATGGAACGTATCAGAGATTAAATCAAGGACTCCTAACATGACTCGTTGCTAGTTAACATTACTTATCTTTGCATAGATCCGACATCAACTTGACTGTATCAATCTATTCTTGTGATTGTTTTTTTGCATCGAGTTAGCTGTTTCCTTTTTTTTTACTATTTTTTGCTTTTTGCAAAGTATAAGCACTCTTCACGAGTTTATCTTTCTCCCTTCGATTTCAATCTCCTGATTATCTGTGGCAAAACCAAATATTTCTTGTTGACCTTGTATTCGAGCATTCGGCAGAATTTCTTTTTTTGCTTCATGTTATGGATCTACCATTTCATCAAATGCATTCATTTGAAATAATTTTTGGTTGCTTTGTAACTCAGGAGGATAGGCATTGAAGCCAATGAAGAGCTAAGATCCATATTTAAGAGGAATGTCCATCTGATTCTTCAGGTTAGATTAAAATGATGAAGTCGGCTAATGAAGAAGAATGTTTCTGCTGCATACCATTTTCTACCAAGCCATTTTTGTGTTGTATATAAAAGGGCCATCTACTGTAAGTGTACTGTATTTGTATTTTGAGCAGCTGATTTTCGATGCTTTGTTTGCAAACGTGATTAACAGATTGGTTTAGGGCTGTTTCCCTTTGTTTTATCCATTTTTCACATTTTTCCTTCTTTGCTTTTTTGTATTCTATAAAACCACACAGAAGATATAAGTTTACCCTCTTAATTTATTGAATCCTTCCAGTTTAGCTCTACAATATGATCCTTTGAACTTTTACTTACTGTGTTTATGCGACTAGGCATTTGAAGTTTGTTCACGTATTGTAAGGCGTAGAAGGGGCATTGAGACAACATGCTGGGCGTGCAGTACTTTTCTGATAGATTTCCTTCACTTAAAATTGGCACATTGAGACAACACGGGTGGCGGCGTGAAACAGGAGTTCAGATCCTCCCTCAGGTTCTCTCTCAATCTATTGTCAACGGCTAAAACGTTTTCCCCACCACCACAACAACAATTTTAAAATTTTCACGTTGACCCCCGCCGTGTCCCCTACCCTCCTCCATGTGTCCCCTGCCAAAAAATTCAAAAACAATTGGGACAAGCCACGTGGCGTGTCTCATACGTATTTGGCCGTGTCCCTGCCATGTCCCTGTGTCCCATACGGCACCTTCTAGTTGTGTTGGTGCTTCATAGCAGCAAATTGTCATATGAGATTGTGTAATTACTCAAGGCCAAAGTAGAAATATTGCAGACATATCGAATGTCTATTAACTATTGATAGAGACATGATGTGAAGATAGTCCTCTATCTTGTTGAAAGTATATGTTGAGACGTGATGTGAAGATGGTCCTTGTATGTTTTAGTCAGATTCCAAGCTCTTGTGATTAGCATAGAATCTATAGATAGAGACATCATGAGAAGATGGTGCCTTTTCTTTTGGTTAAATTGGGATAACTAAGTTGTTAAAACTGTTCCAAAACATTTTGGTTTGATGGAAACCCCTTCTTTCAGACTGAGAGTGTTGGACATTGTAATATCTGTTATTTTCTTCCTATGTTATGGATAGGAGCATGCATTATGCTAGCAGAGACTGATGAAAAAAAATGTTACCATTAGCGAAGGGCCCTCAAACCTTGTTCACGCTTGAAAAGCCATAGCATTTACGTTTTGTGCGCATAGGCATGTATAATTCACCTATAAATTGCGCAAAGCCAATGGAGAGAGGACATTCCTCTCTGAGTCAAAAGAATTAGAGAAAAGTGAACCCTTTCAAACTTTGTAAATGGAACTTAATATCCTACGTGTTCCTCCACTCACGCTTCCTTCAACTCAACAAGATGAAGAGTGCTGGCCTGCCAGTTTTTTTGTTTCAGCTGTAAGATACCATGTTGATGTTAGAGATGCCAAGGGTATTGTGGACTAAAACCCTTTATGAGACGTGACTCTGCAAATATTGACCTTGCTAAGCCAGGGATGATGAACCAAGTTGGCATCGAGTGTGGGTGTGTGAGAATAGTCTTCTTAATATAAGGGGGCTTCTGATAGTGGGGTCCTTAGGAGTTACGGTGCAGCATAGGTCTACAGGGCGAGCTGAGCTCCAAGCAAGTGGCCTAGAATGTGATGGTGCAACCCTCCCCAACCACACACACAAACACACCAGTGGTCTATGGGAGATGCAGTACAACGGAGGTAAACCGGGCTACCTCAGCTCCAACCGAGTGGCCTATAATGTCGTGGTGTTCAATGCGTCGAGCTTATTCATGGACCAAGACACCACTCTGGGTGGTTTAAGCTAGACTCCTTACCACCAAAGATTGAAGGGATTACGAGGTGCCAATATTGCTCCTCCTTTGGGAGTAATGAAGCGCCTTCAGGGGACGCCGCGTGACATCGACTATTTGGAGATGCAATTTCTGAGTAGCCTTCTTTAGGATCCCAAATGAACAACGAGTTACTCTTTATATTTCCAGCAGACCAAAAGTTTTAATCTTAAATTTGCATATCTAACCAATAAGTGCAATACCCATGCTATGCATGGGAGCGTGGAAATAATTCTGTTATGTATACTGACATTACCCGTGCTATAAATGTGAAACTTTTATCGGGAGAAAGTTTGAATGTGAGAGGAAGTTTGGAAGTTTTTTTTTTTTTTTTTGGTACGGAGGATAGATGAATATTAGTGGCTGAGGTGATTTTTGGGTGATTTCCTTCTTTTCTTTCTTTCTTTCTTTTTTTCAAAGGACTGCTGTCTGTCATACACATGCTTATTATATACTCCAATGTCTCTTGATATACAGACAATGGGAACTTATCAAAACACATAAACAATACAATGGGAAGTTCTTTGTTGAGAAAGATTAGTGTAAATCTAGCTATACAAACAATAACATACTGTTCATATCTGTACCCATACTTGTGTTGATGTTGATGTTGTTGATGTCAATGCAGTGGTTCCCGCTCAAGATTGAATCAAACTTTCATGGTTTAATCTGTGTGAATAGGACTTTTTATTTTGTTCTTTCAAAATTTTGGAGTTCAACTACAATAAAGCGTATACAGTTGAGCTGATGAAGTATTTATTGAGTTATGCAAGCAATCCTACTGTTTCTTCTTCAGAAGCAATCTGTGTGCAGAAGGGTTTATTGAATCAGCTATTAGGAATCTTTTAAGTGAGTTAACTAGTTTGGGTTGTTTCCTTCTCAAGATGTGATTTCTTTAACTATGGGAGGAACCCACTATGCATAAGATGCGACTGCAAGAGACCCGTAGACGCTTTATTTGGGATTACTGATTCCAACTCTGTTTTCGGACATGGTAGTGGGCTATATGGAAATAAGCCTGATATTGATGGCAGATTGGCTGCCAACGAAGAAAAGGCACAGCTGTGGTTTACCAAGGTCTCTAAACTGGAGAGTGCTTCTGATTTGAGTAATGATGCTGCTGATGAAGATTTCCTGAAATCATGCCTTTGAGGAAAGGGATAAACCGGTTTGTTGTAAGCACAAGGAAGACTCGATTGGAGCGGAGGCTTGCTAATGCTCAATTTCAAAGAGATGCAGCTAATACTGGTTCTTCTGAGATTCTTGGTTGCACATCTGCGGTTTCTGATGGTGATAAGAACAATGTTGCTGATGGACAAAATGCTGAAACAGCAAGTTCTCCTTCATTGTCTGGATCAACATCTCCACAGTTTGGGCACCCCGAGGGGAGCCATTCCAGTTATGTTCCATTTGTGCCGTTACCCAAGGACATGTTTGCTAAAAATCCTGAAAAGATTGTGGAAAATGAGAGGGTGGTAACAGATACCATCCATAATGCCTCTTTGGAGGCGATTGAGCAAATAGCACTGTTCCTGGGAGTGCAGTGAGACCGGAAAGTCAGTGGATAGTTTGCATTTAACTGAACAGCCATCAAATGAGGTTGAGAAGTCCGAAAGCTGGTTTAAGGTGGCAGATTTGCATGATGATGCAGACTTGGAAAGTGAAATTTCAGATGACTTTCCAGATGTCATGTCATGCCCATGCGTAAGGGAGAAAATCGTTTTGTAGTGAGCAAGAAAAATAGTTGTTCTTTATCTTCTCCTACATACAAAAGGAAGATGGCGATGGAGCAAACAGGTAGCACTACCAGTTTCGTCCCCTGTCCCTTTTCCACCAGATTACTTGGCTAAAAGGGATAATCAGCATCAGCAGTCACATGGGGCAGATTCAACTGTGAAAGCAACCAGTGAGACTTCTTCTGATTCTGACACAAATACCCGATGAAGACTTCCCGTCGATAATGCCAATGCGGAAAGGAGTTAGCAGGTTTGTGGTGAGCAAGAGAGAAGATTGACATTTCCGCAGTACACGAGGAATCTTCCAGTAGTGAGCTCGGATCCAATGAAGAAGGAAAACGAAAATAGCTGAAAAAGAGAATGTTTCTTTTTCCGCAAGCTTCATTCTGAGTGTCTCATCAAATTTTGTTCTTTGTAACTTTGTTAGAGAAAACTAAAGAGCTGCAAAAATCATTGGTATTTGTCATCAACTTTTCTCCAGCTGCATTTGTATACCTGCACGTACATTTGTCTCACTGCATAGCATGTCTTTGTTGATTTGGCACATAAGAACTGAATATGAGTTTTTTTCTATGGTTACAGAATTACTAGTTATAACTTATACATTAACATTAACAATAATACTAATATTGTTATTCCCCAGGATGCTTCATGAACTATAAGAAAAGTGTTTGGCCTTGGGGCCATTGGTAATCCTCTGATTCAATACAGAATTGGCAATGGTCTTTTTACTTTCTTATGGTTTGACAATCGGCATTCTCTTGGGCCTCTTTACAAAAAGGTTTGGAGACGAGGTGGTATATAATGCTGGTTGATCTTTGTTGGCCAGGGTTTTCATCCATTATTCACAATGTACTTCGGAGATGGCCAAGAGCTAGGAATAGAATCATTCAAAGTATTGTTGCCCAACCTTGCAGTGGAGGATTCAGTGGTCTGGTTGCGTGGTTCTATTGATTCTTACTCTCAGTTTGCCTGGGAAGCTATAGGGTCTAGATTTCCTGAGAAGCAGTGGACAAAGGTAGGTGTGATTTAAGGAAAATGTCCTGGTGGGCCTTTATTCTTGGGGAAATGACCAAAACATGGTGGTTGGGGCAAATTATGCCAAAAACATGGGCATGGTTTGGCAAATGACCAAAGGATGACAAGGAAAAAAATAATTACATATACATGGTAAGTTTCCCTTGCACTGCTGAACATACCCCCATCTCCATCTTCCACTGTCATCCTCCTCCTCCCCATGACCCACTTCTCAGATCCATCTTTTTCTCTACCAGAGAACAACTTGCAGCACTAAACCCAGTTATTCTGAGATCTCTGTTTGATTGGTAGAAATTCAAATCTGCTCGGAATCAAAGTTTGACAGCAAAACCGTGGAACTCGATCAGAGCCGAGGGAGATACACACGGGAGGAGAGAGAAACATGTCACGCACGCAGTGTCACAGATAGGAAAGGAGTAGATGGGCGAAGAAAACACTTGGTCTAACGATCGACATTTACATCACGTACTACTTTCCCCTTATTATTACTATTATTTTTTTTTTCCACCTAAATATTTCGGTTTCTGAAATCCCACCTAAACGAGTTGGGGGGATTTGGGGGTTCATGTGGTGTCCCATGAACCCAATAAAACCAAAAGGTCCTAGGGCTGAATTCTCACGGGGTTCTTGCAAAGTAAATTTCTTTCTTAATTTTTTGTTCGATAACTTGACAGAGTAACTTGATAATACACAACTTTGCAGCTCGCATATTATAAATTAGGTATACATTGGTGATAGTAGGTGTTACTCAAGACTAATTTTCAAATTTATTGCAAACCATAAACGTTTTGATAAATTATCTATTTTATTTTCTATCGTTTACTATAATTTTTCTTTTATTTTCTATGTAAGAAAGTACATTTTATTTTGAAAAATATTTGATTTGACCTCACACTAGCAAGACAAGTTGGACTAACGTGAGTTATTACACGGTGCAATGGTTTTCATTTACAGTGCAATGTTGTTGCATACACGGTGCAATTTTGAGATTGTCCGTCCAAAAAGATTTGATTTAATCTCACACTGACAAAGCAAGTTGGATTAACGTGAGTGCAATTCTTTTGTTGCAATGTGCAAGGGTTTTCATTTACAGTGCAATGTTGTCGCATGCAGAGTGCAATTTTGAGATTGTTCGTCCTAAAATATTTGATTTGATGCCACACTGACAAAGACAAGTTGGACTAACGTGAGTGCAATTCTTTTATTGCAAGGTGTAAGGGTTTTTATTTACAGTGCAATGTTGTTGCATGCAAGGTGCAATTTTGAGATTGCCCGTCCAAAACGATTTGATTCGATCTCACACTGGCAAGGCAAGTTGGATTAATGTGAGTGCAATTCTTTTATTGCAAGGTGCAAGGTTTTTCATTTACATTGCAATGTTGTTGCATGCACGGTGCAATTTTGACATTGTCCGTCCAAAAAGATTTGATTTGATATTACAATGGCAGGACAAGTTGAACTAACATGAGTGCAGTTCTTTTATTGGAAGGTGCAAAGGTTTTTCATTCACACTGCAATGTTGTTACATGCACGGTGCAACTCTGGGCATCTAATATTTCAAAGAACAATGGGAAGGGGGTGTGTGTGTTAAGCTTAAAAAATGAGTAGGGTATTTTGGACCTGCAATTTGTTGGTACCATGTATGTGGAATTATTTTTTTCCTTTTCATGTTTTCAATAATTTCCAAAAACCATGCCATGAAATCGGAATATTTATTTTTAAAAATCATGTTTTGGTCATTTCCCCGTTATTGTTTGGCTGGCTTTTCAGCAAAGGTTGAAAACAATTTCTGCCCCAACCCTTCTTATTCTATTTTCTATAGAGCAATGTTATAGGCACTAACTAGAGTACAAATTGTTGCACTAAATGTGCATATGTCACTATCACATCAATACATTATTGAACGCGTGGATAAATTCATCACTAAAATAGTGGTGCATGGACATTTAGTTTAATAGTTTGTATAGTAATTAGTGTCTGTAGCATTTCTGTTTTCTATATTACTCTACGTAATAAATTTGCTTTTGGTAGTAAAAAACTACTTCTCTCCATTTCTCCAAAAATGTTCGTTTAATAGTTTTAGTTTAGTTTAGTATTGAAAAAAATGTGTAATGAGTGTAATGAATACAAAATAAAACTAAAACTAAACTAGAACTATGAAACGAACAAGGCCACTGTGGCGAAACTTTATATCCATGACTGTGTCATCAGATCAAAAAAAAACTAGTAACTGTATCCGTAGCCCCCTGGCCTTATCCACTCGACCTTCTCAGCTTCCCCCAACTGTTCAACAGAACAAAGAACGCATCCCTCCTTTTCTTCCTTAATCTTCAGAAAAATGGCGTTCTAAACAAGACAGGCCCATCAAAACAAGGAGCACCATAGAATTCACGTTTTTCCACCAATCCAATGGCGCTTGTTCGCCATTTATGCTTTCCAACATCCTCTCAATTCTCTCCCCAACAATTACTACAATTCTCTCAAACAAACCCACTATCATCTCTCCCCAAAGCCCCCCAATTTCGCACCAATCACTTCCCTCACCTCTCCTCTCTTTCTCTCTCTACTTCCCCATTCCCCCTTTCACTCACACTTCCATTCAAAACCCAAAAACCCAGCAACCCGTTTATCCTCAGTGCCTCCTCCTCTTCAACCCAATCTCAAGCTACCATTGAAACCCCAGAACTCGCCGAGTCAACCGAATCCCAACTCGCTGAAGAAGAAGAAGAAGAAATTGATGAAGCCTCTCAGACCAGAGTGCTCGCACAGAATCTACCATGGACGAGCACTTCTGACGACATTCGTCCTCTATTTGAGAGATACGGGACCGTTGTGGATATAGAGGTTTGTTTCTTTTTCCTACCTACTATTATGTTGGTTTTTCTTTCTAGGTTATGTTTCATCTTTTTGGTTCTAATTTCGGGTCTTTGCTTTTTTCTTTGGTTTTTTTTGTTTTTGTTTTTGTGATTAAAAAGTTCTCGATGTATAACAAGAAGAGTAATAGGAACAGGGGATTGGCTTTCGTTACTATGGGTTCACATGAGGAAGCTTTGGCAGCTCTCAACAATTTGGAATCGTCTGTAAGTATATCGTCTTTGACTTTGGGTTCTGTTTCTTCAGTGGAGGGAAGTTTTGCCTTTAGCTTCAGAAAACCTTTTTACCAATGCAGTTTCTGCTTTCAAAGATTTTAGTTTTTTGGGTAATAAAGAGTGTCCTGTGTAGGGGAGGTCAGCGCGAGACCCCCCGTTGACCAAAGTCAACGTTGACTTACCAACAGGAAGATGACACGTGTTGCCCAGGTGGCATAATTTCCGCGTGACACGTGGCTCTCCCCCCGGAAGTATCCGCGCGGTGGGCCACTAACGCGTGCACGAAGGGGGTCACTGACGCGGGACCCTCTCGTGCCAGGCGCCTCCATAGCGCGCACCCCAAGCCCAGTAAGGGCGGTGCTTGGATAACCATGGGCCATCCTGACAGGAGAAAAGCCCATGGCCCATTTGACTAGAGCGGCCCAGAGCATGGGCGATAACGCAAGAAGCTAGTCCAATTTAGCCCAGGTAATTATACCTGCTGCGGTCTAAAGGCAGGACCCCGGGGGCCCCCTGAGGCTTGGCTGCGGTATAGGCGCGACCGAACAGGTCACGACCTTGCCCTTACGGGAATAAGGGAGATTTAGTGGCTTGGTGGCTATAAAGAGCAAGAGGATCGCTGCGCGGGGGAATGGCTTGTCACCGCGCGGGTGTCCCGCGCGGTGATGACGTCACCCGTACGGTCAGGTTGTACGGTAAGGACACGTGTTATCATATCATAGGGTGACAGCCTGGTGCCAAATGATTGGTGCAGGACGCCTATAAATATGGGACACTCCTTTCGGTACCCAGAGGTTGGTGAAGTCATTCTAGAGAGAGAAAAGGGAAATCCCTGATTGAGAAGAGAACATTCTCTCTGCAATTCAGTCCCCATCTCCTAGGTCACCAAGGGTATTACGGATTTGACTGAGAGCAATCCACTGCCTTAGTCCTTTCTGTGCACACCTGCTCTGTTCTTCACCCTTCTTCTAGACCACCCTATTCTCTTTCCTACCGTATCTTTACTGTTGATTATTCATACCTCTCCAGCTCATCATATTTGACTGTAGCAAGAACCATCACCTACATTCAGGCGACTCTGCTGGGGAGGTTGTTTAGTTGATGGTAAATACGAGGAGCGGTCTACAAACGTCAAGCATGGCATTTGAAAGAATCAAGGTTGTCTTGACTTCCCCGCAAACCATGATCGCGCCACAGAAGGGCAAACCCCTCATCCTGTATTTGACGTCCACCCCGAGATCCATTGGGGCCCTGCTCGTACAGGAAATTGATGGCGCGGAAAGGCCAGTATACTACATCAGTAGGAAAGTCCAGGGAGCTGAAGAGCGGTACACGCCGGTGGAGTGGCACTGCCTAGCGTTGGTCTTCACGGCGCAAAAACTGCGTCATTATTTCCTGTCATTCAAAATTCACTTGGTGACAAAAAGTGACCCAGTGCGCTACCTGCTGTCGCGGCCAGCCCTTACGGGAAGGGTGGCCCGCTGGCTCTTAGCCCTGGCCGAGTTCGACATATCATGTGTCACTCCCAAAGCGATTAAATGTCAAGCACTTGCAGATTTACTCGCACAATTCCCCAGTGAGCAGTGCGAACCAATTCAGGAGGAGTTGCCAGGGGATGGTTTCGAAGCACTAGTGGCCGCGTCAGCCACTTGGACCCTAAGCTTCGACGGGGCAGCAGGAGGTGGTACAGGAGGAGCCGGAATAGTCCTTACAAGTACAGACGGCCAGCGCGAATACCTCGCATATAAGTTGTCCTTCCAATGTTCAAACAATGAAGCAGAATATGAGGCGCTGATCCTGGGCCTCCTAGCAGCCATAGCAAAGGAGATAAAAACCCTCAAAATTGTGGGGGATTCAAAACTGGTCATTTTGCAAACCGAAGGCATCTATGCACTGAAAGAACCTACTCTTGCTCCATACCGGGCAACGGTACAAAAGCTAATGCAGCGTTTTGACAAGGTAGAAATTGTTCACAAACCCAGATCAGACAACAGGTTCCCCGACGCACTGGCCACGCTCGGGGCAAAAGTCGAATTCGATGATGAAAAGATAGAGATAGAGATTGTCAGAAAGACAGAGCCATCAATCGCTGACGAAGTAAACAAAGAACCTCCCGCGGATGAGTGGCAAGAAAAAGTGATGAAGCAATTGACAACCGGACAGGGGAGCATCCCCTTGTCAGAATTGACACAGTTTACCATTATCGGAAAGAAGTTGTATTTCCGCGGCCCGCAGGGATGGTTAGCACGGTGCGTTAGCCTTGAAGAGGCCAAATACAGATTAAGTCAGATCCATGACTCAACCTGTGGAGAAAATGATATCTCTCTTTACCGAAGGGTTCAGAGGCAGGGTTATTATTGGCCAAGCATGAGAGCGGACGCCGCAGAAGCACTAAGGAACTGTGAAAGATGCTGCCTAGCCATTCCCGCGCAAGATTGCTGCTTTTCAATAGAACAAGACTGGAGACAGAAGTATATTGATTTCCTACAAGAGGGCGCGCTACCAGTAGAGGGAGAGTATAGAAGGCAGGTTAAGATGGCGGCTAGGCGGTTCTTCGTAAAAGATGGGAGTCTTTACAGGAGAGCCTTAGACGGCATCCCGTTGCGGTGCCTGACCAATGAGGAAGCAGAAGAGGTGTTGTACAAAGCCCACGAGATGGAGCACCAAGGTGGGCGAAAGCTATACGAGCATATCATTCATCTGGGGTATTACTGGCCGCGGATGGAATCCGACGCTAAAGCACACGTACGCCGGTGTCATGCATGTCAAAAATTTGGAAACTTGGTTCATGCACCCGCGGTGGAGCTTCATGCAATCCGTGCGCCCTATCCCTTCCATACTTGGGCGATGGACCTCGTTGGGCCCATCACGCCCCACTCGCGCAAACATCAATGGATTCTAGCTGCCACTGAAGTCAGTACCAAGTGGGTGGAGGCAGTACCGCTGAAAAAAGCCACTGGCGCGGCAGTCGCCCAGTTCATCAAGGAAAGCATCATTTGCAGGTTTGGCATTCCGAAAGTAATCCTGTCAGATAATGGGACTCCGTTTATTAACAAGGATGTGGGCACACTACTCCAGTCTTACTCCGTGGAGCACCAGACTTCAACGCCGTATTACCCCCAAGGCAATGGGCAGGCTGAGGCCACAAATAAGTCCTTGGTACGGATATTAAGTAAGCTGTTGGATGAAAAGGGCGGAACATGGTCTGACCATCTGATCACGGCACTATGGGCATACCGCACAGCAAAGAGGAAGGCGACACGGACTAGCCCTTTCAACCTAGTCTACGGCGCAGAAACTGTACTCCCAGTTGAGTTGAGTGTACCCTCCGCGCGGCTGGCTTTATCAACAGAAGTCACGGCCGCGGAGCGGCGCGCGGATCTAGAAGCACTGGAGGAAAGGCGAGAGCTTGCCGCGGAGCATCAAGCCAAGTACTGGGAGTCGGTATCAAGATTCTACAACAAGAGTGTGGTCCCGCGTGAGTTCAAGGTTGGGGACCTGGTCTGGAAGTCTACCACTGATGTGATGAGAAATGTCAAGCTCCCCAAGTTTACTCCAAGATGGGAAGGGCCGTACCATGTCATCAACGCGGGGACAAGCGGCCATTACAGGCTTTCCAGAGTCTCCGACGGATTCCTAACAGGGCCCATTAACATTAAGTTTATGAAGAAATACTACCCTTGAACAAAAGACTTGTTGTTTTGGATATTTATCCAGTTTATTCCTTGTAATTTGCTTTCTGATGTTATGAGCAAGTTAATGAGAAGTCCAATTTCGTGCAAATCATTCTAAGTATAGGAAAATAGAAAGAGCGAAAGAAACCGATACTTTATTATTCATAGTTCAAAATGTGGCTTTCAATACAAACGGAGAGAAATGAAATAAAAAAAAAAAAACATAAGTCATGGCTGCGGTCTAGGGAACAATCCCTTAGTGACCGGAACGTCTTTCCCAAATATCTCCCCACCTGCGGCTTCGAAATCAGCTCTTTCACGCAAAGCAGCCTGTAGCTCGGCTTCCCTTTCTCTCAGCTCTCCTTCTCTTTGAACAAGGGCGGCTCGTGTAAGGTCCACCCTCTCTCGAGCACGCTCTACTTCCCTCTGCTTGGCCTCGGCTCGGAAAGATAACTTCAGGGCTCGACGCGCGCTATGCATGCGATCCAGATGCGCAATAAGCCAACCAACCTCCAAGCCAGACATGGTTTGAAGATCCACCAGTCCCCCCTTTGCATCCTTCAGTGACGAGTCACCAAACTTCTTCAGGGGAATGCTATGTAAGGAGTCTATGACTGTGGCCAAATTGTTCAGAATCATACCACCCCCTAAGGCACTCTGTGCTCGAAAGTTAGCAAAGGTCTCCGGATGGGTCCTATGGACCAATGTGAGAGCAGGGAGGCTGGTAGGAGCAATACGAAATGACAAGAATGTCGTCGCAGCCGCGGGAATGCCAGGAGTCTGGTCCTGGCACTGGGAGTCGCTGTACTCAGACGGGGAGCCCTGTTGAACCTCGGGCCCGCGCTGCAAGCCGGAGCCCTCAGGTATCTCAGGTTGATGCGGTGCACTGGACCCTACCTCCCCTGAAGCCTCAGAATCGTCGTCCAGATCTATGGGCTTTTCCTTGTAAATGACCATCTGACCAGCACCTCCTTGCGGGGCACTCGAGTCTGCCTCGCTCCTGTCCCTCCCTTCAGCCGCGTCGCCCTCAGGGATAGCAATCAGTCGCGCCTGCTGAGCTTCCCCTTGCGGTTCCGGCAGAGGCCCTGGCTGCTCAGTAACGGGCACCTGCTGCCCTAGCTGCTCAGTAACGGGCACCTGTTGCCCTAGCTGCTCAGTAACGGGAACCTGTTGCCCTGGCAGAGGTCCCTGTTGGAGAGTGTCTTGTATCTCTCGCAGGCTTCCCTGGGGATCCACAGCGGCCTCCAGATCTGAAAAATCATCTTGGAACAATTCATGAATGATAGGATCAATTGAAGTAGGTACAAATTCCCCTATGCTATGGGTAGTGCGCGGCCTAAAACTTTGCCCCGCATGAATGTCACCCCCTATGTTGAGGAAAGTGCTGGAAGAGTCGTGATGATTACCTTTCTCCGCAGTAGAGGTACGCTGAGGGGAACGGGCGGAAGGCTGGCCTGTCTCAGCGGCCACGGGAGAACTTTGCTCGTCGTCGCTGTCAACAAAGGGACTCATGAAGTCCTGGTCATACTTGCCAAAACCCATAGAGGAGCCCTCCGAATCCATCTCTGCCTGGTCCCCCGGGCCGCGGCGCCCCCCGGAATGGACCTCTCTTGCTCCTCCCGCCGCGGCATCACTACGGGAACCAAACAATTCTGAAATTGAAGGGCTAACCCGCTCCTGCGAACGAATCACTTCCAAGAACCCATGCCTCTCCGTTCCTTGGGGTGTGGGAGGGATTCTTCATCAAACTCGGGCGGAGAAGGAGCGCGAGAAGGTTCCGCAATGGCACTGTCACGCCTTCTTCCAAGAGCAGTACTAATGGGAACGTTATCGTCATCACTATAAGCCGGCCGCTGAGCTGGGGTTGAAGTACCGGCGGCCTGGGTCGGCGCAGGGGTGTCCGCCTCCGGCGGAGGGACAGGGCGCTCCGGCGAGGCTAGGACGCGCTCACGAGTCGCCGCCTAAGAATGAAGCAAACAAAGGAATAAGTACGAGATAACGAATGCAAAATAATGCAGTAAAGGAATTGAACGAAAGAATAGCACATACATGAACTAGCCTGCGACGGGTAAGTGGCCGCTCGGCTTCTTCCTCCACGGAAGATGTTTGGGCTCTTGCTCGAGCCCTGGTGACCCGCACGGCTGAGAGTGGTGCAACTACGCGAGCCTCTGAAGGCGCCGCAGCAGTATCGTCCTTCAGGGCCCAGCGGCTCCGCGCTCCACGCCAGTCAGCAGATATGGCCTTGGGGGTGTGGAGATAGAAGTCAGGCTTGAACACCACGCGCGGAGGGGCCGGAATGGCTTCACCTTGTACGAAGGTGTAAAAAGAGTCCAAGTTCCTCCGCCAAAGAAGACGGAACTGCGTAGAAGCAAGTGGAGGACCAAGGGACTTCGGGAAGCGCCAACGGCCAACCCCATCCATAAGAACGCCGGTGAAAGAGACAAGAAACTGGTTGAAAGCAGCTGAGAATTCCAAAGGCTCTGGGCCGGCCCCCGGAGCAACCAAGTCATACCCTAGTTGGCGCGCAACCCTGTCAGGCCTATACACCATTGTCTGCCAATTCTCAACTCCGATGGCAGGAAGGTAGGCCGGGCGGCTCATGCAGTATGCACCGACCAGAAGGTTACGGCGCGGCAGACTAGCATCAGAGAAATCAACCTCTCCCGGGATATCTGGGATGTAATTGCAGACACCATCCAAAGTCTGAGTATAAGGGCGCGGACGGAAATGAGACTCATCATCCATAACATCCTCCCAGAGCTTCGTCGTTGCCGCGTTGTTCCAGCGGAGAATGATTGGCCATAGGGGACCATCAAGAGTATACTGCTGGCGGCCGTCGGCCTCCTTGACCGGACGACCTCTACTATCCAGCACTGGTCTTGACACCTGCGCGGGAAACTTCTTAGCCTTGGGAGCGGCACTGGGAAAGTGCTCATATACCAGTGCAGTTAAGAACTGGGTGTGCACCATGGTAGTGATGTCGTAACGCCCCACGGAGCGCTCAAGATCCGCAGACAAGTGGTCCAGCTGCTGAAACAAATGCCCCAAAAACAGGGGGCCCAGTGGGAACCTGTCCCCACGCGCAATCCTCACCGCGAGGTAGAAGACACACTCGCTGGGTGCATCAATCGGAAAATCCGGGAATAGAAAGAATGAAAGGAAAAAGGCAATAAAAGCAGACAAATACAGATCACCTCTGTACTCCGGGCCGTCAATGGCTTGGCGTTCCGCGCCCCCAGCGGACGCAGGTTGAAGATCTTTGAAAAAGTACCTCAGCCAAGACCCCCAAGACGTCTTCTTCGGGTCTGTCATGGCTCTCCTCTCCCCATTCCTGTCCCATTGCGAGCCTCTGTGGCCCGCGGCCCTGTATGCCAACTTCAGCCTGGCCACCGCCTCCTGATCGGCAGAACCAGACTTGGTGGGTTCAAACTCTTGATGACCACGAAGGGAAAGATGGAGCAGCGCACTGGTGTCCTGAAGGGTGGGACCAAATTCGCCCCATGGAAATACAAAGGTGTGAGTATCCACACTCCACCGAGATATCAAAAAATCGAGGTTTTCGTTCCTTCTATTCAGTGTCAGAACCTGAGAGATCTTGACAGGTTCCATTAGGTGAGAACGCTCCAAGATCTTCTTGAAGTCAGCATCGTCAATCACGTCGGTCACCCACTCGCTCCAGCCAGTGGGGGGTGCAGAGAGAGAAGAATACTGGACCGGAGAAAGGGGGAAGTCACCCCTCTCCACTCTAAGGCGGGAAATGGAAGAAGGAGGCACCATGTCTCCATCTTCGACTGCTACCTCTGGCCGGATGCATAAGACGTTGTCCAACTCGCATCCCACCGGCTCATAGGCCTCCACCTTCTTCCAGAAAGGGTCGTTCATGCCATGCAAATACGGAGCCCTACGCCACTGATCAGACGGAGGGACTGGGCCGGCTGGAACGGTAGGCCTGCCCCCTGTAACTTGCTCACCACGAGTCATACTTAGAGAAGAGGTAGAGAGCAATGAAAGAAGAAGAGTTTCAAACGAAGAAGAAGGTTGCAGAAGGAAGAATGCAGAAGACGAGAAGTCGAGAGCTCTGTTTATCGAGAAGGCAAGAGTGGCGAAAGTGGTAAACACCAGAGGTATTTATAAGGATAGGGAGGGGGCCCTCCAACGGTCGCAATCAAGCATCACATCGGAGGCAAAACGTCACCGGTAATGATGACCTCGGATGAACCGAACTGGCGCCTCTGAAACCGTCGCGTCAATCAGCCGAAAAGTTGTCAGAAAACGGATAACGCCCTGACGTCACGCGCGCGTAGGAAAGCGCGTGGATGACACGCCACGCGCCTGCGTGTTCCACACGCGCGTGGGGGCCACTGTAGGGGAGGTCAGCGCGAGACCCCCCGTTGACCAAAGTCAACGTTGACTTACCAACAGGAAGATGACACGTGTTGCCCAGGTGGCATAATTTCCGCGTGACACGTGGCTCTCCCCCCGGAAGTATCCGCGCGGTGGGGCCACTAACGCGTGCACGAAGGGGGCCACTGACGCGGGACCCTCTCGTGCCAGGCGCCTCCATAGCGCGCACCCCAAGCCCAGTAAGGGCGGTGCTTGGATAACCATGGGCCATCCTGACAGGAGAAAAGCCCATGGCCCATTTGACTAGAGCGGCCCAGAGCATGGGCGATAACGCAAGAAGCTAGTCCAATTTAGCCCAGGTAATTATACCTGCTGCGGTCTAAAGGCAGGACCCCGGGGGCCCCCTGAGGCTTGGCTGCGGTATAGGCGCGACCGAACAGGTCACGACCTTGCCCTTACGGGAATAAGGGAGATTTAGTGGCTTGGTGGCTATAAAGAGCAAGAGGATCGCTGCGCGGGGGAATGGCTTGTCACCGCGCGGGACACCCGCGCGGTGATGACGTCACCCGTACGGTCAGGTTGTACGGTAAGGACACGTGTTATCATATCATAGGGTGACAGCCTGGTGCCAAATGATTGGTGCAGGACGCCTATAAATATGGGACACTCCTTTCAGTACCCGGAGGTTGGTGAGGTCATTCTAGAGAGAGAAAAGGGAAATCCCTGGTTGAGAAGAGAACATTCTCTCTGCAATTCAGTCCCCATCTCCTAGGTCACCAAGGGTATTACGGATTTGACTGAGAGCAATCCACTGCCTTAGTCCTTTCTGTGCACACCTGCTCTGTTCTTCACCCTTCTTCTAGACCACCCTATTCTCTTTCCTACCGTATCTTTACTGTTGATTATTCATACCTCTCCAGCTCATCATATTTGACTGTAGCAAGAACCATCACCTACATCCTGATAAACCAGACTAATCTCTCTAGCCCCTCCAATGGGGTGGTGATTCAAACTGGTAGCCTGATCAGACCACTGATTTGGAACTGGGGACAGGCCTTGCTCCTCCGCCCGACCAGCGCAAGGAACACCCACCGTTAGTGCCTAATCAGTCACAGTTGACCCGGAAGGCACGAGGGTTAAGCAAGTGACTGGAGGTGGAGAGGGATGTACATAGTGTATTGCATAGAAAGATGTACCTCTTGCGGTTTATCACTCTACTTTATGTAGAGCTCCAAGACTTGCCCTCCAAGTATTCACGTGCTCGGCACATGCGGTAACCACTTTGGATGACCTCATCTGTGACATTCCTAGTGAAACGAATAGGACCACGTGCACGAGCTGCCTTCCATATTTTACACAGGTCACACCAGTTGGATCCGGGCCGGATGGTGACCAAATGAGTCGGTGCGGAACCGGGCATCCCAGATTGAGGCCTCGGTGTAGTGACCCGAAGTAAAAGGGTCGGATTGAATGTTCGGTCCGGCCCAATGATTTGGTCCGAACCAATGGTTGAGCCTGGCATGGCTATTGAACGATTGGGACCTTGTGAATCACATTATTCGGCCTACTATACCTCCCACAACACTTTCCATTCCATGTGTTTGCGTGAGATGAGGTGGCCCCCAAGGACAAATCTCTGCAGAGGGGAATCTACTCTGCAACCTTGGGGTTGTAACTCCTGCTAAGGCATGTCGATGCTAACCTAGGAGGACCAACTCCGCCATTCAATGGCAGAATGCCAGTACCCAACCAATAATTTTGCTTGCTAGAGCGTTAGAATGCCAGATTTTTGCAGAGCATATCTCTTGACTGTAGCCATTCAGGATGATGTGGCGAAAATGGCATTGTCAGACCTTCATCCAAATTTGGCAGAAGACTTGGCAATGCCAGGATTTGGCAAGAAATGGAGAAGCTTACTACAACTGTTCACTTAAAGGGATTTATCTTTCCAGTAAGCTGAAGTTTAGTTTGTTAATGTGCTCTTTTTAGGAATTTGAGGGTCGAACTTTAAAGCTCATTTGGGCGAAGCCAAAGAAGGAAAAACCTAAACCTGTTGCAGAGAAGCCCAAGCCAGCACCAGTTCACAACTTATTTGTCTCGAATTTGTCATATCAGGCAAGAGCCAAAGATCTGAAGGAGTTCTTCAATTCTGAAAATGGCAATGCTGTTTCTGCAGAAGTTATATTTCTTGACAAACCGAGGAGGCCTGCTGGATATGGTTTTGTTTCTTTCTATACCAAGCAGGAGGCTGAGGCAGCACTTTCTGCTTTTCAGGGAAAGGTAATTTAGGGATTTTGGTTAATTCTGCCTAGTGAATTATGTATATTGGCACCTTGGCAGCACCATATGTTGGGCTTATTTAGGGCCCATTTGTTTGGGATTACTTATTTGCTAATTGCATGTTTTGGTTTTCTTCTTAAGCAATTAAGCAACCAAGTTCCACCACACAAATTGCTTATGGATTATTTTTTAGCAACAAGAAAATTAGCAAGCGAACAAATGAACCCTGCTTGCGTGTCAGTTCAATACTTGGAATCTTCACCTTGCGTTTTCTGAGTGGTTATTGTTTCACAGGATTTTATGGGAAGGTCAATTCGAGTAGCGCTTAGTAAAAGATTTTTGAGACAAGGAACAAAGGCTGACATCCTATTAGAGAGTGCACCAACAACCTTGAGCCCGGACACTGAACAGTCGGAAGAAGCTGATACAGCTTGATGGTGTTTCTTTTCGAGCGCAAGGAGGTTTTTTTTTCCCTCTTGTATGTTTTACATAGTGTCACTGTCAGTTAGATAATCAAAAACTTAATGGTATTATTTTGCTCAATGCGAATTTCCTCTAGTTTTGAGTCTTGATAATTAGATGTTATCATGTTGTATTTTTTGTCTTCAAACGATAATAGAGTATATCAAGGAGTGGGAACATTCTTGGATGCATCTTAACTATTGCCAACCTCAATGACAGTTGGTTAACTGATGTAGAACTTCATAATCTATCTTATTACGCCAAGTGTTGTGTGTTGAACTGCTGATGGGTTAGGCGACAATTAAAAAAGTTGTGCTCGAAAACATTTGGTTACATACTCGTCCGTATTGATAATCAAGAAGCCTTGCAGTAACATTGTGGGAAAATACGTGCAATATTCAACCCATGGAACTCATTGCTCATCTGTTACACAAAATAAAATTTACGCTTCTAAATAAGGTATTCTTGTCATTCAAGTTATGAAGCATAGATATATCAAAAAAAATGTCGTACTCTTATGGGTCCGAGTAATTCACATGGTACTTCCTAATGTATTCTGGATGTAGAAAATGCGTACCCAATTTTTTCCCTTATAAACTTTTGAATTACCCCAAAAATAAAGTACATACCAAAGCCATAACTAGTTCTTTATACGAGTTGGCTTGATGAGACTTCTGCTTATGCTTATCATGCTTTTGTATAAATATTGTGGGTCATTTCCTAATAGCTTAAGCTTTTGGGATTATTGCTTGCTTAATGTGGTATCAGAGCTCAGGTTGCAACGGGTCTTGGGTTCAAGTCTCTCTATTAGCATTTGTTCCCGTTTCCACTATGTTTCTCCCATTTGCATTATATGAATGAATATTTGCACGTCCACGGGCAAGCCGGGGTTGCACATGAGAGAGAGTGTGAGATAGCTTGATATACATTGTTGAACCCGTTTCTCAACAACTGAAGCTTTTGGGACAATTGGTAACTTAATATTGTTGGACAATTGGTTGCACAAGAGAGAAAGTGTTAGAATTTAGTCTTATGTGCAATTTCTTTACGAAATGAGATTAATCTTAATTGCTCCTTTTGTATGTAAGCTACTTAACTAATATTTTTGTTCCAATTTTGGAATCGCTATCTATAGCATTTCTTCTATGTTTTGAGTACAAACTTTTTTCCAAGGACGTACACAAGCTATACCCATACCCTACTTTTCTCAAATTTTACCGTATTCGACATAATACGCATATCGTACCCATATCTCAGTACGTACTTGTAGTTGTGCTTCATAACGTAACCATGGAATACAGAGTTGATTGCTAGTAGGGTGTCATTTATTAGTTATGAAGCACCGATACTCCTAGAGGTCGCCACGTCCGCTTATTGGACATGGGGACACGCGTGTCCCACGCGAGGACATGTATTGGCGTGTCCCTTTAATTAAATTATTTTTTTGGAGGGGGACACACGGGGAACACGGCATGAACATGCGTGTGCAGCGTGTCCCCCACTCTCTCTCTCTCTCTCTCTCTCTCTCTCTCTCTCTGTATATATATATATATAATATATATTGTGTGTGTAGGTATGTATGTATGTATGTACTCGTATATATATTTCCGTCGCTTCGTGGGTGTATATGTTACACATATATGTCATGTTTATGTAATGGTATAAATACCATACAATTCATACAGATAAATATATACACTTTTCTATTGATACATAAGATATCTACACTATTGTCACTACATACATACCTACACACACACATGACATATATGATTGTATAATATCGTTATTTATTTATTTATTTTGCCATGTCCCTTGCGTGTCTGTGTCTATTTTTTAGAATTCTCGTCTCCCGTGTCAGTAAGCATTTTAGATTATAGTAGCTGTTATCTAGTAACGGATCATGAAAGATCAAACACACACTTTCGGACTTGTGTATTGAGAGATCAGACATACAGTGTTACTTTAAGCACATTTACAAGCAGGTATTGTTTCTTTCTGCACAGTATGGGATATGTATAACTCTCTCTCTCTCTCTCCCCACATTTGCATGTGCATGTCTGCTTGTTAGAGGAAGCCATGTTTGCTAAATGGCCATTGTTTCTTTCATATAACCTAGATAAGTGAATCTTTCTTTGTATACACGTTGGTGTATGCATGTCTTCGTGCTAGAGGAGGCCATGTCCGCTTAATGACCATTGATTCTTTCATATAACCGGGATAAGGGAATCCTAGAGACCAAGTTACTAGGGCTTTTGTGCTGATGCTCTTTTTAGAGCATCCCCTTCTCAGCAGAAGATGGCGTATATGTGTTGTGCACGATGGCTTACTAAGAAAATAGTAGTCATTTGTTGGTGGAACAAAATGTCAAGGAGATTTTAATTGCACTTGCACGTTGAGTTCCCGATATTGCCTCTTAACTTCTCCAACCTTTACACTTCTATCATGTATGGCATTGCGTAGTTAGTTATAGTCACTGGCTTTATTTGCTTTGCTCTGTTGTACTTGGTTGATACAGTTTATAATGCTTCATTACGTGCTTCACTTGGTCTACTCTTTTACAGCTTTTGTGCGCACTAGATATGTAATATGGATAGGTACTTTTCAACTCACGAGAGGAGTGAAGCAGAACAAGCACCCCAATTATTGAACTTTGGTACGTAGGAACTTTACTCCTGGCGATTTACTCCTGGTGAAGCTGTGCTTTTAATTTCCAATTACCCCTTTACATTTCTCCCATGGTCTCCGAACGCAGCTTTTACTCTTTGGTTGTCAGGTTCCCTAGAAATGAAAAGTTTCCAGCTTCACACTTGTTTATCGTGTTTTTTCGGTACTTTTTATGCCTGATCAAAATCTAGAGCGCAAGAAATACGATTCTTTGTTGGAAGCTATATATCACAACCGTTGTGTTCCTGCTTTTCTGTTTCTCGTGATGTAATGGAGTCGTGATGTTTAGTAAAAAAGAGAGAAGAAGAATACATGAAAGAATGTCGATAAGGTTCTGTTCGTTGAGGATTTTTGATGCACCATTTGTACTTCTAGAATTGCTAAATGATGCCTGCTTAAGCTGTTCAACAAAACTTTTGAGATTGGGAAAACCACTAAAAGTAAGGAGATGTGGATTTAAATTGAAACTCTACCTAAAAATTAGGTAGAAAGAAGAAAAGGGTCCCTTATTTGCTGGCCCAGATCCTAGTCAAAATCATACTAATAATATCGGTTTGATCTCCGAAGCTAGTCTGTTTACCTACTTGGGAAATTGAAATGCGTCAACGAAGGAATGAAGCGACGTTTACAAAGTCAAGTTTGCCCTCGATGAACACCATTCAGATGTCTAGATTCTTGCTCCCGGATTGTTTTATATCACTTGGAACTCATAAAAGCCAGCACCAGTTTGGTACTTTCATTCTCTCTTGCCTTGGTACCTATGTCTGCACCAATACATACAGTCTGTGCATATGGCTTTCGGTTTCATTATCATCTGTTCAGATGTCAAGTTCTTGTAACCATATGCATTGACTATGCCAAGATGCATCTGTTTGTTATTTGGAAATTAATTTTCTCCCTCAGAACATAATTGTAATGCTTTTGATCTTATGATAATGAAGAAAACGAAATTTCTCTACCAAAATAGCCAGATTCGCTACTTTGCACTCTTTGAACTGGGAGCTTAGGTAGTGAATTCGTGCCGAAGGGACCTTTGGATAACAGAAACTTTTTCCCCCCTTCCTAATTGGAGGTTTTATTTGTTAAGTTGGACATGCGTAAGTGAAATGTTGCGGTAAAACTTCGTTTGAAACGATGTGGTAGAAAGAACTGTGTTGTACTTCTATTGTTAGACTTACTTAAATGTTAGTAGTAAGGTTTGTGTATTCAAACCGAGAAAAACTTTTTTACAGCTCCTCCTAAAAAGAGCCGTTTACGGAAGCCCCAAAAGGGGCGCACCAACCCTTCATCGCTACAATCTGAACCGGTCATCTTGTAGAGCTCGCAGAATAGTGTGCATACGCAAAAATCAGCTTGACCCGGCATTGATAGAGTTCTGAAATGATCCAGACCCTTGTTTTTTTGCACCAAAATTCAATTTTTTGACATACCTATCGATGCTGGATCAAGCTAATTTTTTGCATGTACACACTACTTTGCGGGCCCTACAAGATGACTGGTTCAGATCGTTGCGCAATCTGAAATTCTGAACTAGAGTATAAAATTGTAATTCTATTTGAAATTCTGAATATAAAATATTAATTCCTGTTCAGATTTGCTAAAATTATCTTTACATGTTAGATAAGAGCATCAAACACAAAATTTGTTAACTGTCACAGGTTTTAGGTGCCCAGCAAAGGTAGCAAATACCAAACTAATTTAACCCAACCTCAAATCCAAGTTCTCTCTCTACAATTTGTTACTGTACAGGAGCAGCAACCTTCAAACTCTAAAATTACAATACTCTATTGATTCTTCAAACATATATAAAATCATATATCTATATAAATAAGCATGTATTATTTATATAGTATAAAATGGATATAATATATGTCTAAATAATATAGACATATACAATACATAAGTTATATCTATAAATATGTATACCAATATTGTATGACTTTTTTTTATTAAAAATGTTCTCTAGTATTTTATTTAGATATAAAATAGAGATAGTATATATATGCAAACACTTACGTAATCAAATAAACTTTTATGTACTATAAGTATATAAATAATACTTATAAATACACATGTGTATGTAAACATTATATGAATTATAATTATATTCTATAAAACCAAAATTTTTAATAGAACAAATTTTGCAGCATTTTATTTAAATATAAGTTATAGATAATACATATATAGGCAGATTTTTCAGTCAGGGACAAGGTTCTGAATCTCGTACCGGACAGGGTACCGGTTTTCTTACTGGTACGGTACGGTACCGGTACCGGACAGATACCGGTACCGTTTCGGATTTAGCGGTATTTTATATATATATACATATATATATATAGAGGCCCGATCAAGTCCGGGAGTCCCGAATCCGGGACTCCACCTTCCCGATATTTTTTTGACGATCCGAACCGTCCAATGTGTTCAAAAGGTGTTTTCCAAGGTCCACGCGGGAAATCTTCAAAAAAAAATACTGGGAAGGGCTTGATCCAAGCATTTTTCCGCAAAACTGTAAATGTACATTTTTTGCGAAAAAATGCTTGGATCAAGCCCTTCCGGGTATTTTTTTTTGAAGATTTCCCGCGTGGACCTTGGAAAACACCTTTTGAACACATTGGACGGCTCGGATTTTCCAAAAACATTTTCTAAATGCTTCAAAACGCTTCAATCCGGGATTTCCGGGATCCTTGACAGGATAATTCGTGTATATATATATATATATAAATTGAAATTTTGTGTGTTACCATCCAATTTTTTTGCCCTTATTAATACATATCTTAAATTATGATAATTGTAAAAATACCAAAAATTATTAATTTGTTATATTTTTCAACAATAGAAATTCATAATAAAAATTATACAAAATACGAGTACAATAGAAACCTCTTGAATTACTGTGTAGTGTGTACTACTTTAATTGGTTGCACCGTAGCAACCACATAGGATGATTTTCCTAGCTTCCTTGTTTTTTGAAACGTGGCTTCCTTGTTTATATCAACAATATCAGCAGATCTACTTTTACTCATGTTCTTCTCTTCTATCACAAAACCAGATCTAATTTTTTCTGGGTTCCATGGCCGAACATGTAAACCTCCACCACCACGAAATCTCTCTCTCTCTCTATCTCTCTCTCTCTCTCTCTGTGCATCAACGATTGTAGGACTACGGAAGGTCTGCCGATGACAAGTCCGAAGACGAAAGGTCCGGCGATTGTAGGACTACGGAAGGTCTACGGAAGTTTTCTCTCTTCATCCCTCTTTCTTCCTTGATTTTTTTCTCATTTTTACACGGTTGGTTGGAGGGGAATATGATCCAAGTGGGAACGGCTGCAAAAAAATTAAGAAATTGTCGTTCTGCAATTTCTCGGGCGAAACATCCGCAGGGCCGGCCCAGACCCAAGCCTGGCAAGACCTTGGGCTAGGGCAACCCCCCTGAGCAAGGCAACCAAAAAAAAAAAAAAATCGTAAGTTATATATAAATATAAAAAAGTTCCAATATGTTACTAAGGTGATAGCTTGGCGTGGTGGTCTCCTTGAAGTTTCTTACTGCCGCCGACTGGGGATCAAATCCCACCCCATGCGTTCCAATTTTTTTCTTTTCCCCTTTTGTTTTTTTGAACAGCTTTTCCCCTTTTGTTAAGCGATTTTTTTTTCCTTTCTAATTTCTATAGTGACTAAACACAGCCAACGCCGAAAATGACAGAAGTACAAGACCCATTCATCCATTCTCTTTTATAGAGATCGGCTTCTTTCATTTTGATTTTGAATATTTTTTTTTTTTACATTTATTCAAGCTAAAACCATAATATAACCTCTATGTTCCTTTACTTGTATGTTATTTTTTTTTTTTTGGTTTTATGACATACTAGTATGAGGGCAACCAAGCTCGGGGATCGGCTAGGGCAACCCAAATGTCAGGGCCGGCCCTGAACATCCGGTACCTGCGTACCATCCGGTATCGTCCGGAATGGCCGGAACCTCCCGGTATTGACCGGAATTGAGGACGGGACGGTATTAGGGGGTGACCTTACCGGTTTCATGAAAATCCGGTACGTACCGGCCGGTACGGTACGAGATTCACAACCTTGGTCAGGGATCCCTGACTGGAGGATTTTTGGTATTTTGAATGTTTTAAAAATTCTTTTTGCAAAATCCAAACCGTCCAATGTGTTTAAAATGTGTTTTTAAGGGTCTCCGAAAGAGATATCATCAAAAAAAAATACCGGGAAGACCTTGATCTAAGAAATTTTTCACAAAAACTGTACATATACAGTTTTGTGAAAATTTGCTTGAATCAAGCCAGTGGAGACAACTTATTAATTGTAATCGTGCAAATTTTTTTTCTTAATCAACGATTTTGCTAAATTAAGACATTTATTGTGGACTATAAAGATTATAATGCATAATTTTTTATTAAAAAACTACAAAAAAAAAGGGAGAAAATTAAAATTTAGGAAAAAAAATTACTAGGGGAATTATTAATAATAAAACTACAGGATTGTTGTACAATGAATGTTGGTCTAGTGGCAAGAGGGAAGGCATTAGTTTTGGAACCAGAGGTCTAGGGTTCAAACCTCAACAATATTCTTAATTGATGACCTTTTAAATTTTGTGGCGTAAAAAAAAGAGCCAGGAGTTGAACACGGGTTCAAACCTCAACAAAATTCTTAATTGATGACCTTTTAAATTTTGTGGCGTAAAAAGAAAGAGCCAGGAGTTGGACACCCAACCTCAGGAATACAAGTAGGGTACCTTACCACCAAACAACACATGGATTATGTTATTAGATCCTGACACAAATAATATATATATACAAAACTTATATTCCCAAATTAGTTTTTTTTTTTCACACTGAAAAGTGGGGGTCAGCGGGGGCACGTGCCCCCGACCCTCCTTGGATCCGTCCATGCATGTAGAATGCTGTTTGAAATCTCACCATTAATTATAAAAATGGACGGCAGGGATGCGCAATACAACTCTGCAGTGCATGCTACACTCCTGTACTACAGGAACCCGGATGGCTTTTGGACTAATTACAGGAAAGGGATAGATTAGAGTTGGTCACAACTGAACTGGAGCAGTTGGCTGAACCCAATGGATTACCAAACCAAACTCATGACACCAACAGACCCCATAATAAGAACCGAAAATGAGTTGCATACTTTTTGACTTTTGGCACGTTTGGGACCCTTTGTTCTTGGTTTTGGTTAAGAATAATTAATAATTGATGAACTTTTGACCCAGAGTTCAGAGAGAGATAGAGAGAGGCTTTCCGATGAGGATGTTCAATGATGGCTCTGGTAAATTTTAATATATAAAAATGTCAAGGAATATGAAGAAAAAATATTCCGAAATGGGCCAGGTCTCTTTCTTGAACCATTTGGGCAAAACTTTTCATGTTCTCTACTACTACTCTTTAATATATGAGATTTGCTACCTACACACTATTTCAAACAAATCTTTCAAACTATCCAATAATGCTGATCCGAGGTATATTGTTTGCTCAAGACTTGTACTCCCTCCGTCCCTTTTTAAGTGACCCACATGGGAAACGTGTATTTTTGCAGACGTTTAAAAATATGCTTTCATATATCATTTTAAAAATTTTTTTTGCACCAAATTAAAATGTTATATAGATAAATACTATATTTTTTAGGGGTTTAAAATTGCACGTATCCCCATATGGATCACTTAAAAAGGAACGGAGGGAGTAAATATTTAGTACGAAAATTAGGTTGCTCGGATATCGTTAAGTGTCGGATTCAGAGCAATTGAATAACAAAAACAATTTTAATGATCTATTCTTCTCAAGAAAAATGTGGAATTTTAAGATTGCTAATAATCAGACGCAGAATTTTCTACCAGTAAGGTCGAAAATCTACAACATATTCTTTATTTTGATAGTGCCTTACAAAAAAACTTGGTGCGAAAATCAGTTAGGAGAGTGTAGTAATCAATTAGATAAGAAAAAGTGTAGTATTTGTTTGTCTTCTATATTTAATTCAAACAATGCAAAAGTACGACTTTTTACACAGTCACCATAGTGTGTAGTCGCATTTCTTTCTCAAAAAGTCTCAAGTGCAGAAAAGCTTAGAGTTTTTAGCTGAAATTACTTCTTTGCCCTAGATACTTAGCAAAAGAACAGCTCCGTTTTCTTAAAACCTTCCACCACAATCCAACCATATGTTTGAAATGGCGTACAATGAAATTAACAAGAATATCTTTCAGCTAAAAAGTGTAAAAGAAATCACCAACTAACCTGAGATAGTTGATAGCGGCGACACGGCGGCAGTGGAATTGACGCAACATTGGTGGCCGCCGCAGTGGCAGAGTCAGAAATCAAAGTCAGAGGAGGCCAAATTATGAAAGAATTTTTGGTTCGATGATTTTTTTATTATTAAATCCAGTCATTCGAGTTTTTATGGGATGGTTTTGAAAATTTGAAAAATTAATCTCGAGTATCATTATCGCATGGTATAAATTCACCATAATTTAATTTAGTGTTCTAGAAATAAAAATTGTTCTTACATTTTAAGTATTGTTGAAATTTAATTAGTCATCCTGTTCAAAAAAAAAAAAATCATGTTTGGGCTCAACCAGCACAATGCCTACGTACGAATCATCATGCGTGGTGTTCAATCAGGAAGTGGTGGTCGAGTACTGATTGTCGGGAAGAGGATGTCAGCTACGTCACCCCTCACGAGGGTGGCATGTAGGATCCTAACACTCAACGTGAATGCACTCTTATAAATGCTACAATCATAAACCCTAATAGGTATGTCATTTTCTTCCTCCAAAAAGCTATGTCTTTCCCTTCCCACTTAGGGACTGATTTAGCCATCGGAATACCTTCTAGTCGACTTCGACCAGTTGGCACTAATGCGGTTCTCGGTTTTGTAGGGCTATATAAAGGAAGGAAGGTTCCTCCATAGCCAAAGTCACACCCAAAAAAAGTACAAGTCAAGAAAAAGAGAGTTGGACACCACCCTACAGGCCCTCTCCAAAGAAAACAATAACCTTTTTTTCCCAGAGGACTAAAAATACCCTTTTTCAAGGGTATTTATACTATAGGAAGAAATATACCATATTAAGGTATTTGGAAAATCATAAAATTATCACTCCAAATAATATTGATGAGCAAACCATTCCTTTCAGAAAGAAAGATATCATCAGATAAATTTTTGAAGAATATAGAATTCGAAAAAGATATAAAAGCATGAAGTCCACACTCACTTGTCACAAAAAAAAAATCGAATTTTATCATTTCATTCTCGAACTATTCTCATGAGGAATAATTGACACTTCCTTTTGCTTATTTTAAAAGCATTGCTCAAGCATCTTTAAAGCCCTTTATGTGCTTTACACAGCTGTCCAGTTTAGCAAAAACCAAAGGTTCTAAAACGTCATCATAATTGTATGAGATAAACCCTTTCTCAACAACCATGTCCACAAATAAAAACCAATAAAACAAAAACAAAAACAAAAAAGAGAAAGAAAGAAAGAAAAGGGCTAACCAACCACTCTGGTATGGGGATGCTGGGCATTAGGTACAGAGTCTGATTGAAGTCATCCCGGGAGAATGATTAAGTACTTTTAAAGCCGAGGGATTGGTACGGTGGTCAAAGTCTGAGACTTAAATATTTGCTCTTTTGTAGGTCTCATTTTTAAAAACCTTTCAGGCGGGGAGCGGCGTTGGTGTTGTGCGGAGTGCACAACATGCGTGTTGTGCACCATCCAATGGTCTAGATTTCATCTTTTAATGAACAGCTCAGATGTCACACAGTCAAGATGAAATCTGGACCATTGGATCGTCGAACGGACGGCTCGGATGATGCACAACACGCATGTTGTGTACCCCTGCACAGCACCAACCCTTCTATTAGCTCTTGTAATCTACATAAGCTTGTCTCGGCTTTGAATGAGCTACTCGCTAGTTAGTAGACAGTAAAATTAGTCATCTAGAGATTATGTTATACGCTCGTGTATTAACCCCGGACAAAGTGAGTTATATTAACTCTAACTCTTTTTTTTTCTTTTTTTTTTGGGAAAGCAGAATTTAGTTGATCTTGTCAACCAAACAATTACTTACCCACAATCCCCTTTCAACAACTATTTAAGTACCCATATCCCCAATCCCCATTTGTGATATCAAACCAACTCTCTCTCTCTCTCTCTCTCCCCTCCCTCTCTCTCTCTCTCTTCTCTCTCAACTAAAACAATAATGGCAAGTAGTAATGGAGCTGGAGTAGTGTGGGTAGTATTGGTCTTGTGTTCAGCAGTTGTGCCGTGTTTGGCAACAGTTTACACCGTGGGGGACTCAAGTGGATGGGCAATGGGTTCTGATTACAGCACTTGGACTACTGGGAAGACTTTCACTGTTGGTGACAGCCTCGGTATATTATCTCAATTAATTATACCCGCACCCTCATAGCACAACTGATAACGTTACTGCAAATATTATTAATTCATTAACAAAATTTTTGGTAGAAAATATAGAAATATATGTATACACCAAAATAGCGACCGCTACGGCGTTTATCGGCCATTATTTAATTATAGATTTGTCTGCCCTTCAATATTCTTATATACTGGTACTAAAAAAAATTGGAAGAATATCGGCCGATCCCGCTTTACGGCTGCCATGGTCAGTCGCTTGAAGTAGTGCTCTACCCAAGTAATGTGGGACTATTACTCTAACACCCCCGCGCGCTACTTAATTATCCATGCAAATTCTGTTTCAATTTTGGTTTTCTTGTTTCGTTCTGTTGATCTATTTTTTAAATTTTTCTTCGGTACATCTGATTCGTTCTTTTTTATTTTATTTTATTTTTGGTTAGTGTTCAATTATGGAAGTGGGCATACAGTGGACGAAGTAAGTGGAAGCGACTACAACAGTTGCACCGTGGGCAACGCAATCAACACAGACAGCAGCGGCGCCACCACCATCTCTCTCAAGACCGCCGGCGCACATTACTTCATTTGTGGCTCTACCGGTCACTGTGGCAATGGCATGAAGCTATCCGTCACCGTCACGTCAGCAGCTGCCTCTGGAGGCGGAACCACCCCCACAACACCATCCACAACACCATCCACAACTCCGTCGACTCCCACCTCCACCACGACGCCATCAACGACCACTACCACGGCATCTTCGGCAGCGAGCCTCTCTCCCTTTGTAGCTATGCTGATTACTTGTGTTATATTTTTTAAGTTTGTTGTTCTTTCGTAATTTTGGCTAGAGTGCATATAAGCTTTTAGCCAGGATAGAGGCAGTGCTCTCTCTCTCTCTCTCTCCCTCTCTCTCCCCTTGTATTGATATTATTCTACTGTTATTATGATTGAGTAGCTATATGAGATGCACTTTTCTTATTTTTATTGAGCTATTATGATTGTGTAATTTTCAGACAGAATATAAATTACTTTCGTGCATAATATTTAAAATTTTATAGCATTCATGTAAAGATATAATTGAGATCTTAAATGGCAGGCGAAGAAATTTAAATAGATGATTGTGGTTGAGATATGATCACATTGAGATTAAATGTTATATACTTTTTGATGAACGAGTTTTCAGTGTCGAACGGGTATCAGTCACGTGGTACCCATGGTCCCATGTGTGCACATCTGGTTGTCTATTTTAGTTTTGGACAGGTCGGATTTGAAGAGAGAAAAGGGAGAGAGATGGTTTCGACCTGGACCGTCCGGTACACTTTTGGTACCCGAATTTTTTTCATATTTTGAGGTACTTCATGGGGAAAAAAATTTGTTCACCCTCACCAAAAGAGGGTGAACAAAACCCTCACCCTGATTGGTTGAAATGGTGTGGGGTCCACAAAAAATAGTGTGGATCCCACCATAGAGTGATGTCATGTTTACCAAAAAGTATATTAATTCCATGGACCCCATACTATTTCAACCAATCAGGGTGAGGGTTTTGTTCACCCTTCTTTGGTGAGGGTGAACAAATTTTTTCTCACATCATGGTGATCCCATGGAATGTGGTGGAGCGTGTCAGGGGAAAAGAGTAGGCAAGGGGTTGTTGGAAAGCAAAAGGTGACTCGCTAACCATCTTTTTCTCAATATTTTACATTATCTCAATTTCGTGTTCAAATCTTTTAAACTTTCTCATTTAAAATGTATGCAATTATTTGTTCTGTAATTATTTGGGATATGGTGCAGATGATTTGATACTAAATGTTGGAAAAATTACAGTGGCAATCGTAATTCCAAAGAATAATTTCATTGATCACAGCGTATACAAATAAGATGAACAGATTACAGAGTAAATATCTAACAAACTGGAAATTACAGAATTGGAAAACAGAGATACAAACAGCCAAGTCGTGTGAGATCACACTCTCCTTAACAAAGTTGCACCGCCTACCGTGGATGTTGTAGGCTGAACCGACGTCTTCGTCCCAGGATACAACTGCTAGAACCACGACCACCGGAACACCACCGCTAGAAGCCTTGGCGAACTGAAACAGCGTCTACCTCTCTCTCACAAAGACGAAATCTGGAGTATTTTGTTGCTCGAAAACTGATGATCAAACCAAAGGCCAAAGTTGCCTCTTTATAGCTGAAGATTGTGCTGGAAACTTGAATACGAGTTTAATGAGGAGCCTCCCCATTCAATACGAAATCAAATGCTGCAGAATCAAAACTCCCACAGATTAAAGTTGCATTTGAATTCTGGAAGAAACTGCCACCATTAATCTAGAATTTTGAATGCTATAATATCTCATCATGGAGGGGTGTAACAGATGCAATAACCAGCAATTTAATCACGTGCATCTTCCACTTCGTGAGGTCGATCCCTTCGGTTGTCTAGTAAGACCCTCTGAAAGCCCCGTTTCATTCACACCGAATTTCCAACACTAAATAGGTCCTGTATTGGCCAAGTTTGTTCAAGTGACTAATCACTATTGGATCTCTGACTCAATTAAATAAGCAGTGAGTTAAAACAGCAGCGGCTCTAAGATTTTTCTTCAGCGCTGAAAAAAAATACATAGTGTATTTATGATGAAAAGTTGTATCCAAAGAAGTCGTTTGATTCTCTTCAAATTTTTAGTGTTTCCACATTAAACCTAATCCCAAGCAACCACTATCGTTCAGAGTAATGTTTATTATATGTGGGCTCTCATAATTGGAGTGAACTTGTTTTATTTTGTTAGGGTTATAACAATTTAGTTCAAATTTTGTTCGAAATATTTATTTTAAACTCACACTAGTAACCGAGCGCTGACAATAGCAAAGAAAATTTAATTTATATCTAAATTTTAATTTTTTTCAGTGCATTTTTTGAACCCAGCAAGGTCGCTTGACTTCGTTGGTGCAATGGGGAGTCGTCAGTGATTTAAAACATAAATTGTAAATATATTGAGAATTGCAAACCAAAGCCCGGGTTGCACCCAGTATTCTTAAAATAAATTCCCCGTTTCACCAAATGTGTTTGAGGATTCTATCGGCGTATCCCAGAATTCTATCAAACATCCAAAGGTCTGGACTTTGTACCTTCTAACCATTCCAGAATATTTTGGTGGCCCAAGCCCAAACCGCCTAAAGGCTTTAAGGGAATAAAATGATAAGGCTTAATGGCCGAACCACTAAAAGGTTTAGGGGAATAAAATTATAAGGCTAATGGGCCCAAGGCCCAAGTACAAACCAAGGCTCATGGGCTCTTGAGCCCTGACCTGGTCTGGTATGCAGGTGGGGCACGCACGTGTGGTAAATGGGTCCTTTATGCCCTCACTCAAACGAAGGCTCACCGGCTGTCGAGCCGTGACCTGGTCCGGTATGCAGGTGGGGCGTGCACGTGTGGTATGTGGGTCCAAGCCCATTTAGTTTATGCCCTCACTCATTGGGTTTTGGATCCGACTAGGGGTACCCGTATCTTTATCGTTAGGTTTTGGATATTGTTTTGTATTTTCCCTTTTCGAACGTTTTAACAAAAATAAAATAGTTATTCTCCGATCATTATTTCTAATTACCTAAGCGTTACAAAATTATTATATACTAAATGTTGGCTGTTGCAAAATAAAGAGAATTTGTTTTTTAATCATTATTTTTCGGAGCATTATTATAAGTTTATGAGACTTGTTTCTAATTACCTATAAATAATGCCGTATAAGAGAAGAAATTGTGAGATGCTTATATATTGATGAGAAGTATGCATGTTATATTGATGAGAAGTATGCATGTTAGAGAGATTATAAAATTCTATATCTATACTACTTTTTATATTGCTAGGTAACTCGATTCGTGACTCGTTTGAAAAAATATTAGCTTTGGGTTGAATTTTGGGGCTAGTACACTCCGGTTGTATTTTTACGAAGGAAGGAATATTAACCTCAAAACAGTGTGTGCACGGCTCCTACTCTTACAAGCTAGCTCTTTCCAACTCTTGTTATTTTCATATGCTCTCATTTGTACTTGTTATTTAGGCTTATGTATTCTAATAACCTTTGTGATAAAATGATATTTATGAATAAAAGTTCTGTTAACTCCTCCTCGTCGTCAACCTTATCTTTTTGCCCTTTCCATAGCGATCTGAGTAGTCTTACTCATTTAAGGTTGGGGAAATCGAGTAGCTACTTGGATTTTAACAACTTCAGACAGGTGCAACTCCAGAATCTTTGTTTAGCGTTGATAAATGCAAAAAGAAATTTTGCATACAGAGCTCTATACAAAATAAATATATTTGTTTTACTTGAAAATCTATTGGGCCTAATTTAGTTACATTCAAATATGGTTCAAACCGGGTTTATCTAACCCGATTTCAACAGATGATAGTAAAACTACTATAAACAAATAATGAAACCAAACCTGTTTGATTCCCAATATAATTCTTGGCTCCGTCCCTGTCCACAGGCCCAATAGCACCACACTCGATTGTTCTGGCTACTAGAATTATGATATACACTCTCTCGCTGGAATAGTAAGAACACAGAAGGAAAATACATTTTTTTTCAGGGAAACTGAAAACAATAAACTTATTTTAGTAATAAGATTTCTACTCGAATTCCATTCTTCTAATGTTTTCACTCACTCCTCTCCTACCCTTTTTGAAGTCAACAGCCAAAGTGTCACCTCCAAATATAATTCTTGGCTCCGTCCCTGTCCACGGCCCTGCAGCACCACACTCGATTGTTCTGGCTACTAGAATTATGATATACGGCTCTCTCGCTGGAACAGTAAGAACAGAGAAGGAAAATACATTTTTTCAGAGACTCTGGAGTTGAGGATTTCCTGTGTGTAAAATAAAGAGGCAGATGCACCAATTTATAGGTATTTACATGGGACTTTTCACTTGTCAGCTGGAAGCACTGCAATTCGGGGTGAAATTGAAGTCACCCTAACTGTGGATACAAAAAATGTGGACATTGATACTCTGGGTTTGCAATTGAAAAATATGGAAGGTCTTAGACAACCAAAGGTCTGGACATTTTCTGCTTCTAAGAATTCCAGAATATGTCGTGCGCCTATCTGCAAAGCCCAATAGGCCAAACCCAAGCCCAAACCACATAAAGATTCTGGGGAATAAAATATAAGGCTGCCTATACCACTTAAAGGTTTCGGGGAGTAAAGGGGCCTAAGCCTGAATCAGGGCCTAAGCCCAAACTCAGCCTTGAGCCCCAAACCAGTCCTGGAGGAGAGACGACGGTGCGCATGCGTGATAAATTGGTCAAAGCCTACTTTGTCCGTACCCTCTCCCCAAGCAAAATTTAAGAACCTGTTGCGGGCCTATCTGTAAGAATTTATTACGGGCCGGTAAAAAAACAAATATTTATTACCACTAACTCCAATCATTCTTTTTAATTACCACTAATTCCATTAAGGTCAATTACTCTTTTTTGGGGCTTAGGCACTTAGGGTGCACTTTTCTATTATAGGGTTTTTAGTGGTTTATGCATTTTCATAAGGTACACTAGGATTTTAGGCACTTTCATAGGGTACCCTAGAATTTAGGTTTAGACACTTTCATAAGGTACCCTAGGATTTAGGTTGAGGGTGCACTTTCCTAGTGTAGGGTTTTTAGTGGTTTAGGCACTTTCATAGGGTACCCTAGGGTTTAGGTGGGGTGAGAGAGAGAGAGAGAGAGAGAGACGGCACATGGGGTCTTGACTTTTCCGTCGCTTTTTTCCGAGGCCTGGGCATAGACTGTACATTTGATTGGGCTGCAAAGAGGCCTGGGCGTGGACTGTCTTTTGGAGCGCGCGGTGCTTTTTCAATTTGTCAGTGGAGCGCGCAGTGCACTGTGTCATAAAACTTGAGTGGCCGGTAATTCCCTCTATCTGTAAAGCCCAATACGCCAAACCCAAGCCCAAATCATTTACAGGTTTTAGGGTAGTCATGTAAGGCTAATGGTCAAACCCAAGCCTAAACCACTTAAAGGTTTTGGGGAGTAATGGGGCCAAATCCCAAGCCCAAACTTAGCCTTGAGCCCCAAACCAGTCCTAGAGGAAAACGACAGTGCGTGCGCGTGGTAAACGGTCAAAGCTTACTCTGTCCATACCCTCTCGCCCATCAAAACTTGAGTACCTGTTGCAGCCCAAACTCAAATCCCAACTGGTGACTTTACTTGTATAGTCAATATTTTTTTGCATTGTTGAACAACAAAGGTGACTTTTCACCTTCTTAACCATACCACTTTGCGAGACTCTCTATCGTCTTCTCTTTTCTTTTTTTGCTCACCAAAAGTCAATATTGTTTGTTATAATTAGTGAGATTTGAATCCCAGTCAATAAATTAGAATACATGGTACCGACAACCAGGCTATCACTCTACTTGCATTTCTCATTCATCACTTAATAAAATTCGTTTGTTCTTCAATGTTTTGAATACCCTAATTTAAGAGTACCTATAGTCACTTGAACCCATCTCATAAGATGTTTAAATCCCTCTCCAATTTATAGTACCAAGTTACTACAAGTTCAAGATGTGTTAACTCTCAGCTTCACTAAAGAGGGATAAAAATGGGTGAACATTGTATTATAACAAGACTGTATGGGGTGCTAAAGTATTAATCCATGTTATTCCTTTTATGATAAACATAAAAATAAAAACTATTTATTGCTTTCTGAATTGATTTTCTGGGTCGTGTTTCGCGTAAGCACTCATCCCGGGCCCCTTTGCAGTCTCTCAGCCCAAACGAGTTTTTTACCCAAAGCCCAAACACAAACACAATACTCTCCTACTTTAACAATATCTCTTCCTTGGCACATGGGTGCAACGTAGGGGACATTCCTTTTATCGGATTGGCAAATCCAAAATCCAATACTCACTTTATTTAAAAATACAATCCGTGTCCAGACCAAAGGTCTCACGGTTCGGTTCCAATCCGATCCGCGAGTCACGGATCGGTTCCGGTTTTATCCACGGATTACATGTTATATAAGGCATTATTATTTACGGTAGTCGTAATCTGGCATAAAAATAAAATCAAGAAGCATCCTAAAGCACATTATTCAAATTTTATAAATACTAAGGACACCACAAGTCCACAAACATTGAAGTTCGTAACAGCTAATTCCTATTTTGAAACTAACTATACACATCAACTTGAAACAATAGGAAATCAAGGTAAAGAGCTCCCGTAGCTAATTAGAGAAGATGCCTTCGTTGGAATCTCACACTAATGGTGTAAACACAACTACCAATTGAATTTGCTATATGTTGTCACAAATCCTGAGTTTATTTACTCCAGATGGGCAATATTAGACTGCTTCCATGGGTCATCAATAAAAATACACATCCAAGTTTTGAAAGAGATCACAATTTACCCCTAGTCTCTGTAGTAGAAGTTTGTGTAAAATTATGTGTGTGTGTATATATATATATATACGGCTACTATCCAATCCGGGATCCCGGAAATCCCGGATTGAAGCATTTTGATACTTTTCGATATTTTTGACGATCGAATTGTTTTCCAAGGCCAAAAAATCTTCAAAAAAAAACAAGGGCTTGATCAAGCGGTTTTTCGCAAAAAATGCATATTTACATTTTGCGCGCTTGATCAAGCCCTTCCCGTATTTTTTTGAAGATTTCCCGCGTGGGCCTTGGAAAACACCTTTTGAACACATTGGACGGCTCGGATCGTCAAAAAAATATCGGGAAGGTGGAGTCCCGGATGGTAGAGTCCCGGACTTGATCGGGCCTCTATATATATATATATATATATTTAAAAAAATTATATATAATAAAAATCTCACTTCGGATCGGTTAATCCACATTTGAAATCAAAATCCGTGTCCAGAACCAAATAAAGTCACGGTTTACTATTTTTTCAATCAATGTCCGGATCATTAATCCACGGTTAAAATCCAAAACGCACGGATCGGTTCGGTCCGGACCGGATTCACGGTTCACCGGTTTTTTTTGTGCAGCCCTAGTGCAACGTGCAAAGCCAAAAACACAACAGCTGTGAAGCACGTGACACCTGTTAAAATCAATCAACTCCCTTACTTTATTTTTCCAAAACCTAAATAAACACCAACGGCGCTTTCACGCACAACCGGACAAAAACCCACCACATGCCCTGATACTCTCTTTTTAATTACTCAGTCCTCTTCAAAAACCGCCAGAGCTAATACCCGAGCATCCATCTCAGTTGTTCAAAAGTGTTTTGAATGAACCAAATTTTAAAGAAAGAAAGAGGAGAGAGTGCGAGTTTGAAACGCCCAAAACACTTTTAGTCTACCAAAATGCTCGCTCGGCACCATGTGAAAATTTTCCCCTCGGAACCCCAATCATTACAACTCATAAAGCATTTGAATCTCAGAGTATATCTGTATATGTTTGGACATGTTTGGTTATGTTCGGTTCGGGTTTTTATGATTTGGGATATGGGATTTGGGTGTAAAGAGAAATAGGAGTAATAATTGGAGAGAGATTGAGCAAAAAAAAATTTAAAATAGGGATAATGATTAGTGGGAAATAGAGATAATGATTGGCAGAGTGTTTCATTAAGGATGTTTCTAAAATAAATTGGTTTTTTACGATTTTTTATATGATTTGTAAGAGAATATCCTCTTAGGAATAATTTAAAATTTGAGTCTTAAGACCTAAACCGAATAAGGCCGTAAACATCATGTTCGTAGTAACACCACCTTGTTCGTTTAGTAGTTTTAGTTTAATTTAGTTTTGGAGACAAGAATAATGAGTAGAGAGAAATAGAGAAAAAAAATGAGTATAATAATTACAAAATTAAAACTATGAAACAAACAAGGCATATAGTGTTTTTGTGACCGTGACTACTGAATAATTAGCTCCCCCTCTCTCTCCATATTCAAGTCTATTCTTCTTGGGGGTACTTGATAAGGAAAAAAATTTGGGTTGTGTTTGGTTTGGTTTTGAGTTTTGGTTTTTGTAATGATTAGAGGGAGAAATAGGTATAATAATTAAAAAATAGGTATTAATGATTGGAGAGAGATAGAGAGAAAAATAAAAATAATATTTAAAAATAGGGGTAATAATTGAATAATAATTGAGAAAACCGGTTTTTGGAAACCAAACCAAACAAGGCTCCGAATGGGTGCCACGTGGCCATGCCGAGCACAATCTCGGCCGTCAAAAAGTGTTTTGGACGGCCGAGATTGATTCCGTCTCTCTCCTCTCACCCGAACACTCTCTTCTCCTCCTTTTCTCTCTCCTCTTCCGGACGGTTAGATCGCATAATGGGGTATCACGTGGGTAATACCAACTCGACACTGAAAAATTTCTCCTTTGATAAGAGTCACACTCACCTGTGATCTCAACGATCCCCAAAATCATTACTCCCATCACAATCATACTTGACCGCATACATTAATTAATACTCCCCAGTGACTGTAACACCAACATCCATTCCAAATTCCAAAGCAAGCAAAAATAATTCCCTCAAAAAAAAATCATCCAAGAGAGAACAGAGATATCAAACGTATACTAGTAAAACATACGAAAGAATCTGTAATCGACGAAACAGATAATGAAATCACCAACTACAAAAAAAACCACAATGTGTTACTAACAATCACCACCAACAGTCACCGCAAACCAGGAAAAACAAAAGATCTGAAAATATACCCACAGCTAATAAATAAACCCTAATAAATCGTCAAATCCGTCGAAACGAGTGAAAATCAAAAAATAAATCAGATCTAAAGCAGCAAAGCACCGGCGAAGAACACCACGGCGGCAGATCCAGCAACACCGACTCTGTTCAAGGCAACAGCTGCGCTTTTAATAGTGGCCGTCGGGGACTCGCTCGGCGTGGAGGAGATCGACGACGGGGAAACAGCGGGAGAGGAAACAGGTGTCGCGGCGGGGGCTGTGGGAGGAGCAGGTGGCGAGGCGACGGGAGAAGACTTCGGCGATGACGTTATCGGGGCAGGGGAGGGTGCTTTCACGACTGGAGAGGGGGTGGGACTGGGAGTAGGAGGAGTCAGAACCGCCTTGGGAGGAGAAGCGGTGGGAGATTTGGCAGGAGAAGATGCAGGGGACTGAGCCAAGGCGGATCCGGCCACCAGAGCGAAGATCAAGATCAGCATTGTGCGAGAGTAGGCCATTGTTTGTATGTTTGTTCGTTGCGCTTCTCTCTCACTCTCTCTCTCTAGGCAACGGGAAGAAGAAAAAGCAGATGGGTTTTTAGAGAGAGAGGGATGTGGGGGGATGTGAAGGGATGGGGGAAAGGGGGTTTATATATAGGTGGGGGGTGGGACAGGTAGAGGGTTTTTGGGTCGGTTTAACGAGGAAGGAATGCTAATGAATGAATGTGGGGACCAATCATCAATTGACAACTCAGCGATCATTATTTGAGACTTGTTGGACTTCTCTTTCCGCGTTATTCCATCGTGGACGTCGATGTAAGAAATTTTGGAATCTCAACCGTTCAATGTGTTCCATTCTCCGTCTATTTCCGAAAACCCATTTTTGATAGGACTAAATTTGTTACAATGATTTAGGAGTTCTTCGCTAAACGTGTTTTTAGAATCGGAAAATTTTAAAATCAGCCCAATGGGTTGATTATAAAGCTTAAAAAGTGTATTAAAGTGTGGAAAAAATATATAAGAATGTGTAAAAGTATATGAAAGAAAAAGTAAAAAAATACATTGAAGTATGCGTTTTTTTTTATTTTTTTGTTATCGTATTATCAGTCCAGTCATAGGAATTGAACCCACAACTTAAGTAAATCTACACTACACAACAATTGAGCCAATATAAGTAGTACTATCACAATTTTTTCATTGGCATCGGTTAAATTTCTGAAAGAAAGTATGAATTATGCCAAAATTATCAAATTTATAAGAGCGCATTTGAGTTTTCTTTTTTTATGTACAAATGGACAAGTACGAAGCCAGGATTATTACGGAGGGGAGCCGGAATCTAAAACCTAAAATTTCACATATTGATATCATAGATTATTTTTTTTAAATTTCTCTTGCACATATTTCCATATTCAAACAAGAAATTTAAATTAAAACTGCTCCTAAGGCTCAATTTGGATGGCAGCAATCTCGAGAGGGAATGGGAATGTGATTATTTTCATGATTCCAATGTTTGGAACAGACAGGAATAGGAATGTGATTCCATCCTTTTTTTATTCCGGCGTTTGGAACAGTCAGGAACAGGAATGTGATTCCTGGTGACACATTCAACTAGGAATCACATTCCCAAACTGAGTGGGAATCTGATTCCTCCCTTACCCCATGAGAATCTCAGATTTCTGGTTCATTCAATAAGAAAAGAAAATGTTGACGTCAATAAATTTCCAAAATAATTGTTTCATAGTAAGATTTACTCCAGCTATCAAATTCCTAGGAATTTGATTCTCAGTAATTACATTCCTATTCCCAGCCAAGGAAATTCCCAGAAATTTGATTCCCGGTAATCACATTCCTATTCCTACTCAAGATTTTGGTCATCCAAACACAGCCTAACAGAAATGGAATGACAATGGATAAATATGCATTGACAATATGGTTCGAGAAATTATTTTTCCACCCCTTTTTTTTTATATATAATTGTATATCCTTTCTTGCCTTATAATGCACCTTTATGTTTGTGTAATAAAAAAAAAAGTGTGAAAATCATTTCTCGATATTTTCTCAGGATCTATGTTATTTTTGTGTGAAATATTTCTTATACTTTGGCTGGGTTGAGTGCTAAAAATACTCCCCTTTAAACTTTTCACACTTTTATTTTTCCATTTAATCTCTCCAATGGGGAGTGTATAGAATAATAGAAAATAAAGTTTTTGTAACCGTACAAAATTATTTACTTATTAGAGTATGTGATATTGATTTTACTTTTAAAGATATCGGGTGCCGATATGATCTATTATTGCTATTTAAATTTTTATTTGACAAATAGTCTCTCTTTTTTCCCCCTACTCTATCTATAAGCCAAGTAGCACTACTCTCACGGCCCGTTTTCGGTATTAGAAGGGGTATTATTTTGGGGCTCGGATGATTAATCCCTGACACATACCTCATTCATGGTTTGGGACAATTTCGCATAGAGGTATTATTTATGGGCTTGTTGGGTCTGATACTCACGGGGGTACTAATTATCCATTAAAAACACCCCTCCTAATACCCCTTCAAATACCCGACAATCAACCCCGCTCTCTAATTTATCATCATCACTTTTTCAACTACAAAACAAATCAAGTGTTATTTTATACCTCCTTATTACCAAAATCTTCTAAAGCAAGTATTATTTTATCTTTCATTCATAAATGTCGTCACATCAGTGTGAATCCACTTTCCATAAATAACACCATCTACTATAACATTACCCTGCTATTTTATCAATTTAAAACCCATCTTGCATCAAATTGAGCCGTCAACACAATATAACTTTCTATAGGCACCTAATCATGGATTTGGTGGGGTTCCTCGGAGTGTTTAGCCACAAAGAATGGGCTACCCTATTGCCGTCACGCTTAACATGTAAGACATTACAATAAGCACTAGTCATTTACGTAGTGAAGGAATTCAATATAGATAGCTTACTCTTGGTGGACGGTTGTTTTCGAAATGATATATACTTGTATTACAAGGACAAAAACGCGTAATTGGCTTGCTTGCAAGTTAAATTGGGAAAGAGAATGAGAGAGAGAAGAAAGTGTATGGACTAACTTTTTCTTCTTTCACTGAAAATTACCAGGGGGTTACTTGTGCTCTCCAAACAGAGCCCATTCTTTTAAGGAAAAAATTACCAGTGGATAAACTAAAATTAAATAAAATAATTTGAACCGTTAATTTTGTTCGACACACAGAATTAAGTTATTTGTGCCAAAAAAAAAAAAAAAAAAACCACCTATCTGATATTTATAGCCTCACATTTGTCTTGAAAATCCATTCTCATTATCATAACCGTTAAATTTTTCAAGACAAATATGTTTTGCTCGTGTAAATAATGATGCCCAATCAAGCTCGACTAACTGAACAAAGTGAACAATTCGGATCACATTTTTTAGACAAAAAATGGGCTTTACTAGGAGGGCCGCCTGGCCTGCTACAATAGTTGTTATGTTAGGTCTTGAATTTGTAAATTAAAAAAGAAAGACTATACAAGAACACAATAAGCTAACCAAAACCCAGAAACTAGTCGAGATGAGCCGATGAGGTGAGTAAGTTAGCCTGAACGCATTGATTTATCATAAAATCAAAAGGAAATTACAAGTTCATTTTATGCTCGTTTCCCCACCAAAAAACATGTATATCTTACTTTAGAAATCATATTTTGGATAGAGAGAGAAAATTGAGAAATTTCAAAAATTCATACCCCCAAATGACATTCACATTCCTCTTCAAATTCACTTCATCCAAATTGAGCCCCAGAGTAATACTCCAAAAAGACAAGCAATGCAGTTGTTAAGTCTTTAGACAATACGCAAAGCAACAGCTTGCATACAATGAACAAATTCTCAGCATCTTTTCTCGATTTAGGTCTATCATCCAACGGTTCTTTAAACTATATCTTTTCCATACAAAGATTTGGAATAAATTCCAACAGCCACAGGGCATGTGCAGCTGTTCACTCACCCACCAAAAAAGGGTAAGTGATGAACATGTGACAGCTATCAGCCTTTTTCTCTACACTTGTGTGTAATTCCAACTTTGCATGTCAAAAGCAATACTAGGAAAAATGAGAAAGAAGCTAGCAAGGAACATGGGGGACTGGGGCTTATGCCTGTTATTTAAAGCATTTTTTTTATGAGTCACACCCACCTATAGTACATTGCACATTATATATCTTTTTCTATAATATCCGGGCTAACTTACATGTAATGTAGCATCTTTTTTTAAAATATCCGGGTCAACTTAAACTCACATTTACTAGTCTTTCCATCCTAAATTTTTTGTCAATTTTTCGGCATTCGTGTCATTTTTCAATTGTGCATATATATTTTAATCCGTAATATTTTTTTACAATTCTGAAAGCGTTGTTTAACAGAACTCAACTCAACGAGAACCTATCAAATAAGGTCCACATTGATTATATAAAACATTATACATTTGAAAATATGAACAATTTTTTGAGATGCGAATAATGAGAGTGAACAACAAATATGGGACGATTTGCTTGCTGCCAAGGAGGGTTAGAACTGGCCTCGCGATAGGAGTAAGGTTCATGCTGAGAAAGAATAGTCGGAAAAAAATGAGAATCACGAAGGCGAACAGGTGATTGAGTTACCCGAGTAGGACAACCAGGTGATGGATCAGTAGGATGATCATCAGGCACAGGAGATGGTGCATGAGGCTCGTAGGGAGGAATTTTGAAACAATTCCACTGTCTACAAATATCAGGCCCGATTAAAACCGAGACAAAATCCCAATTGGATAAAGTTGATAAAACCCGGATCTTTATCTTAGAGGGAGCAAACCTCCAAGTCCTAAACCTTTGCTGCCAAATCAACTCTTTGGGGCATTTGAGGTGAATTTGAGGACCTAAGCATCTGAAGCCAACCAGAAGGACTCCAAATACTTTCCAAGTAGACCATACTAAAGTGGGTTTTTGTTGTACGAGATTCACCGGAAAAGGTGACTATTGAAAAGCAGAAGTTCAAAGGCATCAAAATTGAGATTCTCAAACATCAGTTCTTAACAACTCTTAAAATTGAGTTTGCCCATCTACCTTAAGGAAAATGCCAAATAGATTGCCACTGCTTCCAAACAGGAAAAAACAAATAGAAAAGATTGTAAACTGCTTATCTGCATGGCTTAAAGTGCAGCAAGCAGCCCATAATTTGCAGAGAGCATGTCAACATGACCAGAATCATGAAAATTGTCATTTTAGTCCACTGAATTTTTATCCAACCTGGGTAGAAGTTCGAATTTGAAATCATCTAAATTTTCCCTTACTAAATTAAAACTGAGATTGCACCTTTTTCGGTAACATTTTCATCGTAAAGAAGGAAACTTGTCTTCGCACCAATGTTTTCAAAATGAATTTTCCTAGTATAGCCAAATTTAGTATTAGTGATGCATGTGAATTTTACGATAACGAGTTTGTAAAATTCAAAACTTCAGTCTAAATAGATCTGCAACCTAATTAGACATTACAGACCCTTTGTGTCAGGGAAGGTGAATCCTATACCCATGTAAAAGATTATTGGACGAGCCTTCAATCTCAGAAATTTTCTAAACAGATGGAAATTGGACTCTAACCAGGAAACTGGTATCTCATGTCTTCGCCTCAAGAAGAATTGATGAGAAAGGAGCAACATTGTACGTTGTTCCAATGTCAGGGACACCGTCAGGTACAAAATCATCAGGAGATTTAAGATTTGTGTCTACCTGCACATTTAATAGTAATAGCAATCATAACCAAAAAGAAACGAAACACCGGAGAAAAACTCGAGAATCCATACCCTAGATGCGAAATAAATCATACTGCGACATCGGAAATATTCAACCACTAAATGCTCATGGAAAACATTGAACCCACTAAACCAGTATAAAAAGAAAACAAGTGCAGAACGAATTAATTCCACGATCAAATGGAAGATAGTTATTAATTTGAGAGGGCTGTACTTGATAATTTGGATACTGAAGCAATCATCAAATGATTTCCAAAATATGAGTCAAGAACAATTATAGACATTCATATGCTTGCATTTTTTCGCTTTCGTAAAAAGTCAGTGTGAATGTACTTATGTTTTAGATTAATTCCAGCTAGATAAATTTTTCGGCAAGCAATTGGTAGTCTTGAGCATTTTCCATTGAGAAAATTTATGGAGCCGCCACTGACTGACAACTTAATTTCCTCCTGTCAAGCGAGAACATAAGGTTTGTTTTAGATAAGAGTACCTAGTCCCCTAACACGTGGTACAGAATGACTTTAATTATTCATATTCAAGGTTTAGACTTCAGTGGCATCACTACTATACAGCAAAATACACTAGGAGCACCATCCAGTATTTCACTTATAAAAGTATTTCACTTATAAAAGCATCAATGAAAGTTCCTCAAATCAAAAGCAAAAATGAAAACTTATCATATATATATTTTAGAGAGAGATGATACAAGAAGACTGCAAGGTTAAGACAGAAGCTTTGTTGGAAACATTATCCAATGGGGGAAGAGAACTAACCACTCGGAACCAGCGTCTGTTTTGAGGTGGTGACGGAATTGCAGTTTTAACAAAATAGTCGTGTGCATTGAATGCCAAATAGATATCTCCTCCACCTTTATCGTGAAGCCTACAAACAAATGTTTCAGTACAAGTCCATGAGATTCATTTTCAGAAAAGTTTAAATATGAAGAGTGTCGAATGATTCTGAATCTCTGACAGAGGAAACTATATGCTGGTAGCATTCCTGAAAACTATCTAGAATTACCTTCTAAATTTCGACATTTCTGTATGCTGAATGATTCAGACATATCAGGTTTAGATGTGACAAGCAAGCAATGGCTTAATCGAAAGAGAGAATGAATAAAAAATGGCGTACCCAGTGCACAAAGTTTCCGCATATACGCTCTCAATAAGGATTGATGTACAAAAAGAAAGAGTACCAAAACTATAAGAAGCATGAATTCACTAAATCAAAATGCTACTAGCTAATAGCTAGGAGTTCAGTGAATGCATTTAGACATCTGTCCATCTATCCAAAGACGAACAGAGAAAAAGATAGAAGATAATACATTGGTCCTTGTGTATGTGTACGCACTAAAACCAATACGTAATGGTAATATGCAGAGATAGAAATACGTGATGGAAATAAAGGAAACAATATATTTTGTCAAAAGCTGCAATCTGATTACCAGGGTTTGCAAAATCATAATCAACCAATTAATTTGCTTCAATAACCAATCAGAGTGAACCGAGGATCCGAATGCCGATGCCAAAGCCAAGGCAGGCTACCGAGACGTCATATGAAAGTACAGAATTTGGATATTGATTTTTGCAACACAAAACAGAAAGACTATTCTAATAGAACAGTATTTTTTTTTTCCCTTACGTAAATGCAAGAAATTTGCTCTCAGGATTGTCCCATTGGTCTTCATGCCAGGTCACCTCATTCTGCGGAAATGAAAAGGTTTCATGAGGAATACAAGAAGCAAACATGTTGATAGTAAAAATAAATTTGCTACAAGGAAAAATTCTAATACAAGCAAGAACCGAAACAGGTACCCTGTCAGGCTAAAGACATGCAAGTTATGAGTATTTTATCGTGAGTCGTAGATAACAAGTATGATACCTGTCACACAGTGTAATTTCTAAGTACAGCAAGGTCAAGTTCATCCAAGTAGAGGAATTCCAAGTTACAAAGTCAACACCTAAGTAGTTAGCAGCAGGCTATCTGTAGTGGAAATGAAGTGCATATCTTACAATGTAAGATTACGAAGAGAGAGAGAGAGAGAGAGAACACAGGTTGTGTATTTCTGAGGTGTTAGGGCACCCAATGACCCATTTCACTATATATATATATGAACACATGTAAATGTACAAAACTACCCTTAGGAAGAAGTACAGATGACAAATAAACACCTAACTTAACACTCCCCCTCAAGTTGGTGCAAAGATATCTCTCAAGCCCAACTTGAACACAATGGGGTGAAAACTTCTACTACTAAGACCCTTAGTGAATACATCAGCTAACTGGTCTTCTGATCTCACAAAAGGCATGCAAATTAAGCCGTTGCTCAGCTTCTCTTTTATGAAGTGCCTGTCGACTTCAATATGCTTCGTTCGATCATGTTGGACAGGATTATGAGCAATGTTTATGGCAGCCTTATTATCACAGTAGAGCTTCATAGGACCAGCATCAGGGAATCCCAAATCACGGAAAAAAGTTTGGAGCCATAAAAGCTCGCAAACACCATGAGCCATTGCTCTGTATTCAGCCTCTGCACTGGACCTAGCAACCACTGCCTGCTTCTTACTCCTCCAAGTAACCAAGTTTCCTCCCAGAAAGATGCAATAACCAGATGTAGATCTCCTATCATCAATAGAACCTGCCCAGTCTGCATCAGTGAAGGCTTCCAATTTCAAGTGACCCTGATTGGAGAACAATATTCCTTTACCTGGGGCTGATTTGAGATACCTTAAGATGCGATAAACAGCATCAAGATGCACAGTACGAGGTTCATGCATAAACTGGCTAACAACCCCCACAGCATAGGAAATATCTGGTCTGGTGTGAGATAAGTATATCAGGCGACCCACAAGTCTCTGATATCTCTCCTTATCTATATGCTCCCCCGCATTGCTACCAAGACGATGATTGGCCTCAATGGGAGAGTCAGCTGGCTTACATCCCAACATACCAGTTTCTTCTAAGAGATCAAGGATGTACTTCCTTTGAGAGATAAAAATCCCTTTGTCAGATCGAGCCACCTCCATTCCAAGGAAGTACTTCATAGACCCCAAATCCTTAATCTCAAACTCTTGAGCAAGAAGAGCTTTAAGGCTACCAATCTCATTCACATCATCACCTGTCATGATTATGTCAACCATATAAACAATAAGAATGGCAATCTTACCATTACTTCTCTTGATGAACATAGTATGGTCAGCATGACTCTGTTTGTATCCAAATCTCAACATGGCTTTGAGAAACCTGTCAAACCATGCTCTAGGAGATTGCTTCAAGCCATAAAGGGCCTTTCTCAACCTACACACCTTTCCTTCTGTTGCAAAAGAGGAAAAACCTGGTGGTATGTCCATGTACACTTCCTCCTCTAGGTCACCATGGAGAAATGCATTTTTCACATCAAACTGTTGAAGAGGCCAATCCAAAGTAGCAGCACAAGATAGTAGGGTCCGAACAGAGTTCATCTTGGCTACAGGAGCAAATGTCTCCTCATAGTCAATACCATAGGTTTGAGTATAACCTTTAGCAACAAGCCTGGCCTTATACCTCTCAACCATTCCATCTGCCTTGTGTTTTACAGTGAACACCCATTTACATCCCACTGGTTTCTTTTCATTTGGAAGAGCCACCAATTCCCAGGTGCCATTCTTTTTCAAGGCTTTCATCTCCTCTACCATAGCTTCTTTCCACTCAAGTATTATGATAGCTTTTTTCCAATCCTGTGGGATAGATATAGAAGAAAGAGAAGAGACAAAGGCACGATACGAAGGAGATAAACGGGAATATGAAACAAACTGAGAAATAGGATGTTGAGTACAAGTTCTAACACCCTTCCTATGAGCAATAGGAGCATCAAGATCATCAACAATAGTAGGGAAAGAGTCTTTACCAGATGAGTCAGCTGAAGAGTCAGGAACTGGAATAGGTGATGAAGATTGGCAAAGTGGTACCGCACATGTAGTCTTGCCTTTTTTCTTTCGAGAAAAAGTCTGCAAATTTGGCCTATCCAATCTTTCCCGAACATCATGTTCCACTCTTTCTACAGATAAAGGTTCCTTCTCCCCCTCACTATGACAAGGTAGATAAGACCACGACTCAGGAGTGTAATATGTCAACATCTCTTCCTGTCTATCATTCTCCCCCTGAAGAGATGAAGTGGACAGAGGATAAAAGGATTCCGTTTCCCAAAAAGTGACATCCATGGAAACATATGTTTTATGAGAGTGTGGGTCATAACATTTATAACCCTTCTGAGTAGGAGAATAGCCAAGAAAGACGCACTTACGGGCTTTGGGATCAAGTTTACCACCAGAATGCTTAGGAGCATGGACAAAACACATACAACCAAACACCTTGGGTGGGAGAGATGAGACCCGAGAACAGCCCGGGAGAAACCTAAGAGGAGTTCGGAACTGAAGAACACTGGATGGCATGCGATTGATAAGAAAAGTTGCAGTAAGAATAGCTTCACCCCAAAAATGTTTAGGATCATTCATGGTAAACAAGAGTGAACGGGCTACCTCAGCAAGATGGCGATTCTTGCGTTCAGCAACTCCATTTTGTTGTGGAGTGCCAACACAAGAAGTCTGAAAAAGAATGTCAGAGTCATTCAGATATGCCCGAAAATTCCCATCAATATACTCAGTCCCATTGTCACTACGGAGCACTTTAATGTTAGCATCAAATTGAGTACGCACCATTTTGTGAAAATATTGAAAGCACGAAAAAACTTCATTTTTTGCCTTAAGTAAGTACACCCACGTGACACGGGAATGACAATCAATAAAGGTAACAAACCAACGATAGCCGAAAAGAGAAGTAACGGGTGAGGGACCCCAAACATCAGAATGAATAACCATAAAAGGAGAATCACTTCTTTGATTAACAGGGGCATAAAATGAGCGTTTGTGTTTTGCAAGTTCACACGCTTCACAAAAAAACTTACTCCTAGTACAGTGCTTAACTAAACTAGGAAAAAGTTTTTCCAAAATCCCAAAAGATGGGTGGCCTAATCTACGGTGCCACTGATGCAATAAAGAAAGAGTTGAGCCCACATCTGCTTCAAAAGCTTGGCCACATGACATAGGTGGACCGACTGGATTAGGTGCAGGCTTCAAAAAATATAGCCCTCCATAAGCTTTACCACTGCCAATCATTCTCCCTGTATCCAGTTCCTGAAAGACACAATGAGTAGGAAAAAATGTCACTGAGCAGTTTAAAGAATGAGTAAGACTGCTAACAGAGAGAAGATTGGTGGAAAAACTTGGGACATGAAGTACTGAAGAAAGTGACATGGTTGGAGAATAATTTATAGAACCTTTCCCTGAAATCGAGGATAGGGATCCATCTGCTACTCTGACCTTATCCTTACCAGAACATGGAGAATAGGAGTCAAAGAAGGAAGAACAACCTGTCATATGATCAGTAGCACCAGAATCTATTATCCAAGGAAGTGAGGATGAAGCAGTAAAGGCACTAGCCTGAATACCTGTGTGAGCAAAGTGGGAAGAAGAAGCTGTAGTAGATGGAGAGTCGAGCCTCGTCATAAGACGCCTAAGACTCTGTAAAGTCTGTAACTCCCCCTGAGAAAGGGCACCACCATGAGAGCTATCTAAAGCTGAAGGATGTGACCGACCTCCACTAGAATCTGACAAGGTCTCCACAATAGACTCCGAGACATGAGCATGAGAACCTCGTCCACCGCCTCGACTACCACCCCGTCCACGAGAGGGACGCCCATGGAGCTTCCAGCAAAACTCCCAGGTATGTCGAGTCTTGTGACAATAGTCACACTGAAGCAAATCACGATCAACAGAACTGCTCTTATCCCCAACCTGAGCCTTACCATCCCGTGGAATAGGAATGGCAACCAGAGCCGAGCGGTCTGGAATAGAAACAGGTACCATAGCACTCCGTCTAATCTCCTCCTCCTGAACACAGGCATATGCCTCTCCTAAAGAGGGAAAAGGAACACGGCCTAATACCTGCACTCGAATAGGATCATACTCCACATCGAGGCTCGCCAAGAAATCATAAAGACGGTCTTTCTCAACCATTTGTTGATATGCAGTGGCATCAGCAGTAGAAGTAGGGTGAAAACTCTTATAGTAATCAAGTTCCTGCCACACTCCATTCAAATCTGCATAGTACTCGGCCAAGGACCTATGGTTTTGGTCCAACCCCCGAAGTCTCCTTCTCAAATCAAACACTTGAGCATCATTACCCTTTCGAGAGTAGGTTTGGGCCACAGAGGTCCACACTTTATGTGGAGTGTCAAGGAACAAGTAGTTATTGCTGATGGTGGGTATCATGGAATTGAATAGCCAAGTCAGGACTTGAGCATTTTGAGTAGTCCATGTCACAAAATCTGGACTAGTAGCTACCGGTGATGGAACCGGCCCCGTGATGAATTTCAACAGACCATTGGCAGTGATGGCCAAAGTAAAATTCCGAGACCAAAGCAAATAGTTGGAACCATCCAACTTAACAGGGCAAACATTCAGAGTAGCTGTAGGTTGAGTCACAAAATGGCTCCCTTCACCCTTCGCACTGCCAGAAGGCTCTTTTGGTGCCTCTGACATATCTCAGGATAAGGAAAACCAGGTGAAACTACCTAAAATAATTTCCAGTGATGTCAAGACACCCTAAGTAAGCAAACCCAGTCAGTATTGATCTCCAACAGATAACAAAGGGAGGTAGACAGGGCATACAAGTGTCTTACTCAACCAAATCTTACCCAAACCGAACAGTGTTGAGTACAACAGACCCAAATCAATTAAAGACAACCCAAAGAGCACCTGTACGACGTCAATGAGCCTCGCCGGAGGCTGAATAGTGGTCGCCGGTGGCTGAACAGTGGTCGCCTGAGGCAAAAACGTGATTTCGACTTCAAAAAAAGGCTGTCGGAGCTCGCCGGAGCTTCGCCAACGTCAGGGGTGGGTCGCCGGAGGTCGTCGTCGTCGGACGAGTGTCGCCGGAGGTCGTGGGGGTCGCCGGAGTAAAGACCGAGTGGTTGGAGTTGAAGTTCAGTGGTGATCGACTGTTGCTGAAATAGTGTAATAGCGTGAAACACGATCTATCCAATGAAAGCAGCCTTCATTCGATCGACCCACTGAGAAAGAACACATAGACCATCGATGGTCTAAGGAAGGTCACAACTGAGTCTCTCTCGATGAAGCTCAATCCATGATCGCTCTGATACCATGCAAGATTACGAAGAGAGAGAGAGAGAACACAAGTTGTGTATTTCTGAGGTGTTAGGGCACCCAATGACCCATTTCACTATATATATATGAACACATGTAAATGTACAAAACTACCCTTAGGAAGAAGTACAGATGACAAATAAACACCTAACTTAACATACAAGAACACTGAAATTACTTTAGTATCCATGTTGGACACTGTATGCCATTGTATGAATTGGCAAATATGAATATGATATGTACACGAGAGGCAAGTTGTCAAAAGAAGGGCCGCCATATTTAATTCACAATTAATTCCTTCATGCTCAAAGAAACTTTCTTGGTTTTCTTTTTTGTCCATAGATATTTGAATGCAAGGTGGTCGCAACATCATGAGAACTGAATTTGAGGTGATAGATCAAGAAGGATAACACAAACGAAACAAATGCAGTACTTCAATGAACACCCTATTTGTAACCCCCAGAAGAGGGCCTTAAGTGACTGGTAGTTAATAGACCTATATTTACAGACAGATAAGATGAAAGATTTACCTTGTCAATAAAATTTTCACGTCCAAATGCTTGGCGAGATCTACGGAACTTTATCATCTCTGAGAAAAACCTAAAGTGACCGCTCTTCCTTGCCTCCAACTGTCTTATTACAAGTTCATATCCTTAGTCATACAACTTGGAAAAATCTATCAGGAAAAACAGAAGATTTAACGAACCTGCTCCCACTGGAAATTGTTTATAGAAGTATCATGTCCATAACTGTTGTTATTTCCATAGCGAGTATGCCCATATTCATCTCCCATAAGCATCATTGGTGTTCCCTATTACAGTCAACCACACATGTTCTTGTAACTCAAGAGGGTTCTATGAACTTCAATAGTTCTCCTTTTTAAATTGGATAGCAGGATAATGTCAAGTTGCAGATCTTAAGCAGACAAAAAATACAAAAGCAAATCTGATGAACTCATTGACGGCATAGTGACTGAGATTTAAGTGAAGACAGACTGATGTCGGCCACATCAAGTACCAAACTTTATCATTTTGGAGATCTCCAAAAATGATACAGAAGACATTTTAAATGCGCAAATAAAGAATAATGTATATGCACAAAATCGAACTGCAGACAGTGTTCAGAGGAATAGGTAATAGTTGGAATGTTCCTGAATCAGATGTCAGCAAAACCCAAAAGACAGAAGACAGTTAACTTACTTATGTGTTCCACTTAATCTAAAAGGCATTTTCTTCTAGACATGGATATTTTTGCTCAACTTTGTATATGCCCATATAGCTTTGTGACACTACAATGAAGAAGAAACAACAAATGCCTGATATAATCTTGGTATCTTTGACCATTTTCTACCGTCATAAATACCAATTAACCACATTGTCTGCCATCATCATCATCTTCATTAATAAACGAAACATTGTGAAAAGCCCTACACTTCTTCGTCGCCAGTTTGAAGTAGAGAAGAATGACAATCTGGACAGCATATTAGTAAACAACTTCAAAGCACTTCCACTCTACAACATCAGAAACTACACTAGGTATCAAGTAGTCCGACTCGCCATGCCTTTCAATAAGAAAAAACTAGAGCGAGTACATGCTTCATAACTAGCCTCATTGACATGAACTTGGATTAATTGTGTCATAACGATGGAAATTTCACTAGCCTTTGTGTGGAAAACCAAAAACAAAAGCTGCAACTTTGCACCGATTATAGTCAGGAAGACGTTCAAACTGCTAGAATTCAGATCACGGAGTGAGATATTGTTAAAACCACCTATGAATGCTTAAAGTTTCTACACAGTGATAACTTCACTTACAAAACATTTGAAAGGAGTTCCTTTTCCCCTAAGGTATCTGAAGAGACAAGATTAACTTTTTCGAGCAATAACCTTCAAATATCCATGTGAGATGGATAATTTTCAAATTCAGGGCGTATTTTTAAAGCATCCAATTCAAAACCAATTGCCTATGAGTGGAGATCTCATATACTAGCTTTGGAGGTTATAATTAACCAATGTGGAACAAACTCTAACACTCTACCGCACGTGCTCCCTCTAACCCGCATGTGGAGAGGTAACGAAAAGAGTCACAATGAAACATGGTGCACTTATGGCAATGGGATCCACAACATTGGGATCACAATGAAACATGGTGCACTTATGGCAGAAACAACGGGGAAATAACGAAGAGAGTCTTGTTCAAAATCCTCCTAAAGCCTAAGCTTTGATACCATGTTAAAGCATCCAAATCAAAACCAATTGGCTATGAGTAGAGAGGCCACCCAAGCTCATATACTAGCTTTGGAGGTTATAATTAACCAATATAGGTCAAACTCTAACATTTCTCTTCCAATTGAAAGGAGATCAGGGACTTGGACTTTAAAATTGGAAGGAGATAAGAGACTCTGACTTGAAAATATCACCCATATCACCAGGGCACATAAAAGTACATTTCTAGACAACAAAAAATTATAGTCTAATGGGTGACGCATCAAATTGGCTGACAAATATATGTACCTGGGATATCATTAGCACCATATGGAAGTTCTTCATTTGCTGGACGCGTAGAGCTTTAACATTGGCATCAGAAGTTTCACCTGTTCAACAGATACAGAAGGAATGACCCACATAGGAATGTTTGGAAAGATAAACAAACTACAGTTTCAGAAATCACACAATTGAACACTGTTTGAGGTCTTCACAGCTCTTTCCATAAAGGGCACAAGTGAGCATATAGCAAGTACTCCCTCCGTTCCTATTTGTTTGTCCCACACTCTCTCTCTTGCCTTTTTTCAAATAAAAAAATTAAGTGCTTCCATGTATCATTTTTCAAATTTTTTCGCACCGAATTAAAGTACACGATGAGTACTTTAATTCGGTGTAAAAAAATTTGAAAAATGATACACGAAAACACTTTATTTTTTTATTTGAAAAGTGACACGACTTTTCGTAGTGGACAAACAAATAGGAACGGAGGGAGTATATGCTATACAAATCACTTATAATATGAAGTCAACGAAAAAAATATGTCAAGAACAATTATATATGTTCCAACCATACAAAATTAGCCAAACGGTAAGAAATAGAAATTATTTCGAAACAAAATGTAGACAAGGGCAATGGGGTCCCAAGGAACATTGACAAAATATAAGTCTTTAGAAAACATAAATAAGGTTCATAAGGGTCATTGTATATCAAAAACCTAAACCAAATGTTTAAATGGCTAACTAGGGAAAGGGGTCAAAAGAAATTAGTTGGAAGGCGAGGTAATAAGAAATAGGAGTAGATATGAAGACAAAGAAAACACTAGAGACATATTTATAAGCAAGGGATTGTCAAATAATAAAGAAAGAGAACAAGTGACTTAACCATGTCTATTTCCTCTTCAACTCCCTCTCGTCCTTCTCCTTCTACTTTCTCGGATTTTCCTATTCTAAAATCATTTTCCCTTTTAAACAAAGAAAGAGGAATGCCTCTTGTAGTTTGTTCGTTGCGTGTGTTTCGAGTTGTAGGCGAGATTGTGTTGGAACTTTCATACCTTGATTAGATATTCTATGTTGAAACAATTTGTTTTATTCAAAATGTTGGGCAATGTTTTAGTGAGTTTCCGTGATAGAACTGCAATATCAATTTCCATTGTTGCTTTTGTCACAACACAGAAAATGAACTGTTTATCCCGAATGCAATTTCATTCGTTGCTAAAAATAGGACATTGACTATGCACACCCAAAGGCATCCTGTAACTACCCACGCTAGCTGACCTGCTTACCCTTAGCCTAACCACGTGGCTCAAAAGGTTAACCTCAAGTTATAAAGTAGGTCGACGCATGCCCTTATATATTTCACAACAAATCTCTTGCCCACCGATGTGGGACTTGGGGCATTACAAATGTCCCCGCCTTATGATGCAACGTCCTCTTTGCATTGGCCCGGCAACCTTCCCCCAGTGACCATGGTGTACCACTTAGTTCTGCATAGCACATTGCTCCAACTCCAGGATTCAAGGTCATGCAAATCCTAGAGGTGGCCCCCACCATGTAGACCGGGGTTGTGCTCTGATACCACCTATAACGACCCGCGTTAGCTGACCTGCTAACCCTTAGCCTAACCACGTGGCTCAAAAGGTTAACCTCAAGTTATCCACTCAACGCGTGCCCTTATATATTTCACAACAAATCTCTTGCTCACCGATGTGGGACTTGGGGCATTACAATGCCATACAAGCTGCAGTTGAGCCAAGCTTTTCTCCAACAAGACTCATTCGTTCCAACTCTTCGAGAAGATTTGGAAGGTGGGATCAAATCAAACTAATAACAAAAAATTGTGGTCCTGTTATGCGGACATTTCACTGAGGACTAGAAGAATAATCTTATACATTTTTATTCCAATGCCTAGAAACAATATAAAATAATTTTTTTGTATAGATACATAATCAACTGTCACAAAAGGTTATAAAGTGGCAAATTCCTGATTATACCTTCGCAACCACAATTCCAGCTAAAATTATCATTGCTTCCATCATTGCCACCTTCCCCATTGGCATCATTATGCTACAACACCAAGAAATGAGATCATGAAAATGACGTTCAAAGTTTTAAAATCTATATAGAGGGCTTTTGTATGAATTTGCGACTACACCTTAGAATTGTATGAAACAAGGTCATACAACGTAAACCCATCGTGCGCGATAACAAAGTTGATACCATGGTATGGCTTGCGGTTATGCACCTGCGTAGAGCAATAGGTTGACACCAAAATGACGAAGTCAATAACAAGGTTTGAGTGTTTTTTTAGTAAGTAAAACAAATAACAGAGCAAAAAAAAGAGGTAGTGTCCTGGGCAGACGCATTTTCAAATTACTGTGGCAATCTAAACCAATCCATGGACGACCAAGAAAATGTTAAACGGGGAATAGTATGTTTAATTTTTATGACATGAAGTATCAAGCCATGGTACAAGTCATGACTAGTATTTTCTGAGAAGTCCTATCTTCCTTACTATCAGAAAGTATAAAAGAAGGTTCAAGATACTTATTATACTCAGTACTCACTCTATATAAATCAGCAGAACCAGCGACCCGAGTAGCGAAAGTCCCCTTCATACCAGCATCACCCTAAGTTAGGAAAAAAGCTTCGAGTTAAGTGCAGCAATATTAGCATGTAATCCATTGGAGATACAGGTTTAGCCCTTGTAAAAACCTTTGCTAGGTCTAACAAAGGAACAACAATGTAGTGCACCACTGAAGAGAAGCCCAGATAAAATTAAGAGCTTTTTATGTTTTTATCCCCTAAACTATTCATATTTTTTCTACTTCGTCCCCATCTTGAGGAGCCTCTTTTGGGTTATCGCACGCCTTTTGGTTGGTATGGCTATTGTCATCGTTGTATGGATTGTAATTTTTTAAACTTCATTTTATTTTCCAATTTCCACAACCAAGTCCTTGTGTACATATGGTGCCAATAAGGTGACAACTGACAATGTAGAGACTTCTTCCTGACTATCAACTTTTTGAATTATGCAAATCCCATTTTGATAAATTACAGAAGGCATAAACCTTATAAGTACAGTCTCTTTGATCTACCAAACAAATATAGGATGCAAATAAAAATAGTAAATCATTTTAGACCAGATTTCCACAAATATCCTTTCAGAAATAAGTATCAGTGAGTGCATCTTAAGGAAAGTAAGTGTAATCAAAACCGCCAAGGATAAAGATTTATGGATTGGAAAAATACAGAACAATTAACTAGAAGTACAGCACTGAATCAGGATTTGGACATCAAGAAGCACTAACAAAATCTGAGGGATAACATTTTGAAACTCCTGTCATGTGAATAATTTTCAAATCGTTTTTTAGAATCTCAGTGTTGTATTCATGGCTAATCGGCTACTGCTATCCCACGACTCCATCCCAACTTTCAAAAACAAAATAAAGTGAAATATCTTCTAGGTGCTAACATAAGAGGATTATCACCTTTATAAATTTTCTTATATCATCACGGTACTTGCCATTCCATTCAGCCCACCTGCAAAAGGAATACTAAGAATAAGGTCTGTGTCTGACAATAGCTAATAATGCCCTTTTAATAAACAAGAATTACTCCTTTTTTCACTTTTCTTTAGGGTGTGTATATGAGTTTGAGAGAGGAGTGGAGTGCATATGATTCAAACAATCAAATATACTCTAGAAAGAAATACTGCTATGCATCAGTTACCGATCCCAGTTTGGAAATTTTCCAACAAGATAAAGGCCTCCACAGTCCCACGGTTCCGCAATAATTTTACACCTTGATAGTATAGTATCCTTGGCAATTGCCTGCTCCACAACACAATAAAGACTAGAGTTAAACAGGCCACAAGCCTACAACAATATCCTGCTATCTAACAAATTCCAAAAGTTAGCACAAAGAATTGAATCCCCACATAAGCCTATACTATAGATGCAGAAAATACACATTTCATGGATGGATTAAGGTCAACTGTTTATATCAAGAACCTTTCATTCGTTAGAACTTAGACCTATATAGGTGTTTTTAATAAATAGGAGTGAGGGAAATTGGAAAAAGTAGTTGCATATTTTCCTCGATTCCCATAAAACATACTCTTCAGAGACCCTTCAGTTCAAAGAAATATACATATACATATATATAGGTACTGTTCAGGGGACATAACACTTAGACACAACATTCAACCCAACAAATTTAAACCACCCATTTTGGAGTCCCACATAAATGATCTAAGCCGTTCAATTTGTTTAAAACATGTTTTCATTACCCGCAAAAAATCAACTCATTTGGATATTGGTAAAGGCTTGATCGATTCATTAAGTTTTTATCATGTTAGTTTTGATAACAAACACCGATCAAGCCCTTATAGATAGCCGAATGAGCGGATTATTTACGGGAACTCTTAAAAACATGTTTTAACTTTTAAACAAATTGAACGGCTCGGATCATTTGCGTGGGACTCCAAAATTGGTGGTTTACATTTGTTTTGTCAAAAGTTGTGTGAGGGGAATCAGCCCCTATATAAGGACTCTACGGTAAGGACTTGTGTGGACTTCACGTTTTTCGATGAAATTTTCATGATCCGCTACACAGTTTTATCGAATACTGCTCGGATGAAGCCCTTCCTGGTATTTTTTTAATGATTCCTCGCGTGGACCCTTAAAAACACGTTTCAAACACATTGAACAGTTCGGATCATCAAAATTTTATCGGGAAACATAAGCCCACACAAGTCCGCATGGTGTATATATATATATATAGGCAAATTTTCTAATAAGGACCTCCCGGATTTAAGAAAAAATGTAATTTTTTCACTTTAAAAATTGTTTTTGGGAAATCTGAACCGTCCAATGTGTTTAAAAGGTGTTTTCAAGGGTCCACGCGGGAAATCTTCAAAAAAAAACCGGGAAGGGCTTGATCCAAGAAGTTTTTCACAAAAACTGTATATTTACAGTTTTGCGAAAACTTGCTGGATCAAGCCCTTCCCGGTATTTTTTTTTTTTTGAAGATTTCCCACATGGACCCTTGAAAACACCTTTTGAACACATTGGACGGTTCGGATCGTTAAAAAAATGCTCGGATCATAAGGGTCCACAAGTCTGGAGTCCGGACTAGAAGCGGCCCCTATATATAAATATAGGGGAAGAGAGAGAGAGAGAGACTTCTAGTCAGGGATCCCAGATTTTGCTTAAAGTGCGGACCTCACCTTTCCTGATTGAATTTTGATGATCCAAACCGTTCAATGTGTTTAGAATGTGTTCTTTTAAGGGTCCCCACGAGGAATCATAAAAAAAAATGACCGGAAAGAGGTTGATCCGAGCAGTTTTCGATAAAACTGAACGGTTCGGATCATCGAAATTCGAGCCGTTTTTATGAAAAACTGCTCGGATCAAACCCTTCCCGGTCATTTTTTTTGGGGTAATTCCTCTGGCTGACACTTAAAAACACATTGAACGGTTCGGATCATCGAAATTCGATTGGGATCTATGAGGTCCGCACCAATTTGTGGTGAGGGATCCCTCAATGGATCCTTGGTGTATATGTGTGTGTGTGCACGCACATAACTTCAAGTAGGTAAATATACAGCTAAACGTATGCAAAGATGACCCACACGAATAAGTGGAGGAGCATTAAGTGGAGAGCCATCTGTGCCTCGACAAAGAACACTGGCAAGGTCGAAGCGGAAACCATCCACATGATAGTCAACAACCCTTCAATAAGTCAAAAGAAGAGAGTTAAATTCTAGGTAAAACTACAGGTATAATGGAAACAAAAGACTAAGATAAAGAAACAATATCTGCAATTCTTGCAAAAAGAAATGGACACCTATACAAGATAGCTAAAATGGTAGGCTGTTGTAATGGAGATTATATATTGCATAACAGTGATAACACAAATTCTATTACTGAAAACATGTCCGCGCACAAACAGCTCCACCATAGTATACAATATTCGAACAAAAACAACGGGTAAATAACAATGATCCAGCCACATTTGGTATGCTCTCATCTGATATCATTTATGAGACCATTAATATGTCTCAAGGTTGATGTCTGAATCATACAACAAGAATACGACAAGCAAAGTTGTTCAATGAATTCGATGACTTTTTTGCATACCAATGTCTTAAGCTGTCAAGTATAAGTTCCATGACCACAGGGTGGTTACAGTTCAATGTATTTCCTGCATATAAACAGAAAACTGCATCTGAGCATATTCTTAGCTCAAAAGAATGATAAATGTGGGTCACTGCATTCAAAAGGTAGGCTAATGTTATTGTGTTACCTTTAGCACAAATTTAAAGATTCTGTTGTAAGCCATAATGATCTTGATTCTTACCAAGTCAAGAATATTGAAGACTAAATCAGTTGACCAAATTAATGATGGAGGTACCTTAAAGTTGACAAAATCAATTGATTCAAACAACAAACCTTTTTAGAAATCTAAAGGCAGAATGATAAACAAGATCATAAGCTAAAGTAATTACTCAGCCATTCAGGTAGTAATTGAACACTATAAACGATTCATGAACTAGTCAACAAGTCCATTTCACATGTTAGTAGTCTTACTTTCGCGAGGAATAATTGGTTCATTTGTGTTTTTCAGAATGTGGAAAAGTTTGTTTATTCAGCAGACCTATTTCTGTAAGCACACTTCAGCATTTGAAAAAAGAGGGCCATCCTAAAGTCTATGCCAGTACCAAAAAATCCCAACTTTGCAAGCGGTGCCCCAAAATTTATTGATGGATTTTACCATAAAAATTTTGATTTCCCCTTCCAATGACGCAACTATACATGGATAGTCTCTCTCTCTCTCTCTCTCTCTCAATTTTTTCAAATAAAAAAAAAACTAGAAAATTAGAATTGGAGGCACAAACACATTTTTATATAGTATGTATTGATTGATTGATTTGGGAACACAGCGAAAAACAAAATCACATGTTGAGTGGATGACTTTTTGCCTTGTGTATTTACCACTCCTATAATCTAATAGGCCTTGAATTCTTTGGCAATGGAAGTTGTCTATATACCTCACTGGATCCATCCAGAGAGTTCTAATGCCTTTTGGTGTACTTGAAGGACAATATGTATGAATAACCATTAGAGTAGTTTAACTTCCAATCGTTAGTTGACATCGGCTTGCTTTCAAATCTCGTCCATTCAAAATAAATGCTTTCGGATTCTACTTGATAACATTTGGAGTCCTCCCTCCTGATTTCAACATTTGTCTTTGCATACACCAAAATTCTCTTTACAACAAATTTTTCATTAATATGGACCAGCACTTTGAACATAAGTTCTAAAACTTCATCCCACATTGAAACTCTACACGGATGAGCTTGGGTGTACAATAAACTACCTTGGCTACTGCTAGTAATTTGGACTTAAGCATTTTGGAACCCATTGTTAGGCTCCAAGAAGTTACTAGGGAGTGGTCTATACGAGGAGTAACTCATGGTATTAAAGCAACGTGTGTACACGTCTCTTTGGGCTTGAGGAAGTTAAGTAGCCCGGCCACTAGGTGAGACCAAGAGAAGCACAGAAAAAAGACTCAAGCTAGGCTATGGTAACTATGGCCACTAGAGAAATGATCCGGGTAAGGTCGGGGTGACTATAGTGCAGAGTATAAAGGTGGGGGAGTTCGTAACTCCTCGTTTCCACATTGGGAGTCTACATGGGTGCTCTCAGGTAAATGACAAACCATGTGGCCTACTAGTAACTTGTGCCTAAGTATTTTGGGCCATGTTCGACTACCAGAATTCACTGGGCCAGAGGTCAACATGGCCCATGTAGACATTTGATGTGAAACAGAGTGTTACAAAATCCCCATCTCTACGGCCTCATGCCCTCACGAGCAGTTAAGAACTAGAGTTACCATAGTATTTCACGAGGTCTTTTTCCCTAGTAAACAATCACCACAATATTTCATGGGTGTTTTCCCTAGTGGCCACACAATTCCCGATCTCACACAATCAGGTGCACGAACTGCTGTAATACCATCTGTAACGCCTGATGTAGACTGCAAGACCAGTAACTTGTTGGGGCCTGCAATGGCGTAAAAAGCTTAAGCCCAAGTTACTAGTAGTAACTCACATGGTTTACTATATACCCAAGATCACCCATAGAAAAAACTTAAGCCCAAGTTACTAGTAGTAACTCACATGGTTTACTATATACCCAAGATCACCCATAGAATTCCAATGTGGGACGAAATGTTACAATCTCCCCCCCTTTATACCCTCGCGTCCCTGCGATGCTGAGCACTAGTAATGAGGGCGTTACCCCGAATCTTCCATAATAGCCAAGAGCCACCACAGCCTAACCTGATCTGTTTTTCGGGCTTCACCGCGGATTTTCTCCCGCAGCAAGGCTACTAAACTTTCTCGAACCCATACTGTTGTATACACGGGTTGTTTTGATACCATCAGTAATGTCCCATGTAGACCACTGACCCAGTAAGCTCAATTTACTACAGGTAGCCCACATGGTTTACTAAATACCCAATATCACCCATTTAGACTTTAGACTGATGAGGGATGGAGTGTCACATAAGTAGGGAATAAATCCCCGTATTACGCTTTAATAAATGCTTCTTAGATTACCATATCAACCATTATAGCATAGTCATCCTAACAATTCAATGCCAAATCTTGATCCTCACTAAATCTCTCTTTTCTTTCTTTTTTTTGCGGGTCTCAATTGAATGGAGATATAAAGCAATGTAGTTGATATAAGTAGAGAAAGGAGTGATGAAATTACCACATCCTGTGAAATTCAGCAAACGGGCATTGTTGTTTGGATCCACCATGTAATAAATCTGAAGACCGGATTAGAAGTATGAGAATTTGAGAAAAGCAACAAAGAGTTGTCAAATGTATTTACTAATACAAAGAATCCCCGGGAACAAAAAATGCATAAACCAACACCCTATGGGATAGTGGGACACTAATGCTATCCAGGATTTTCGGTTTTCTGAGAGTGACCTTTCCGGCATGTAGTACCAGACTACCCATTGATTAGTCGTATTGTGACATTTGAAAAAGGGGAGAAGAAGGTCCAAACTCAGTTACTTGAATTAAAACCTAGGTTAATAACTGCCACTACAATAAGAAAAACAAAAGATAAGTTCGAGAAAGAGTCCTAAAGTACGAGAAATGTTTGATGGAGTTCTTAACTTAGGACATTATAAACTCGGTGAAGTCTCATAACTCATAATGTATCTGAAAAGCGGCAAAAAAGAAAGAAAAAGAAAAAGCCTATCCCTCCGCAGTTATTGTTAGATCTTATCCCACATTGGTTAATCATAACCTCCAAAACCTAGTATATGAACCTGGGTAGCTTTTCCACTCATTGTCAATTGATTTTGAGTTGGATGCCTTTAACATAGTATTAGATCTACGCTTTCGGAGGCTTTTGGATGAGACTCCCTTGATTATTTGCCCCATAGTTTGCGTGTTAAGCGCACCTTGCTTCGTTGTTTGTGTTAGAGTTTGTAGAGATCCGGAAATTCCGAAATTTTTTAAAAGTATTTTCCAAATTTAAATTGGGATTGGTGTAGAAATATAAACATTTTGAAATACATGGGTTAATGAGAGAGGACATAAAGTCTTGGACTAATTGATAGCATTTTTGTAAATGAGTAAATAGGAGGGTGAGAGGTGTAATTGACCCTATACAAGACTTAGGAGGGAGAGAAACTTCATTTTTTCCCTCCTCTTCAAAAACCAGATCTCTCTCTCTCTCTCTCTCTCTCTCTCTCTCTCTCACACACACACACACACACACACACACCCACACACCAAATTCAACCATCTACACACAAAACCAACATGAGCCCACTTCAAATCTCTTGTACCCATGTATCTAGGCTCGTTAATCGCGTGGTGGAGCTCGGGGAAGTTGATCTTGGTGGGTTTTCGGTTTGAAGGAGCTAGGTTTTGATTCAAAGCTTGTGGAGGTCCAATATTTGAGGTAAGGATCTTGTCTCCACTTTCTAAGTGTTGTTGAGTTGATTTGTTCATAAATTTTCGTTTGGTTCAACCCCATTTGACTTGTGCTAAGATCTGCCAAAATTTTCCCGTAGAGGGCTGGCCAGCATGTCTGTAATTTTTTTCAGTTTTTCTGGGAGGGCTGGGTATTGATACCAAAATTTTTTTCAGTTTTGCTGGGAGGGCTGGGTATTGATACCAAAATTATGGGATGTTTCTTTTGGCCTCCTCTTGGCCTTCGGGTGCTTCGGGTCTTCCTCCAACGTCTTGTCCACTTAAAATTGGACGTTTTTCAAGTTGCTTTGCTTTTGATTCGTGAGCATCCGTTAGTCTTGGTTTAGCCCCGATTTCACTATTCATTTGTATTCCATGTAATCCTACTTGAGTAATCTTCGAAACTTGCTTGAATTCTTTAGACGAAGTTGCAAACTCATATTGTTGACTATTTCTTTGATGTGACGCAAATGGTGATTGTACATATTATACACATGGTGAAGTTATTGGCTGAAGTCACAAATGGACACATTTTGAATGAAATCAATGGATACTTGGTGGTTTTGAGAAAAAAAGAAGTATTTTGACAAAGGTTTTTGAAAAGTATTATTAGGGCCACCATTAGGTGTGTCCCTTGACATGGGTTACGAGGCTTGTGAATCTCAGCAGGGGTTATGAGGCCCATAAATCTCGGAAGAGGGCTACGAGGTCCTAGGGAGACATCCCAAATGCTCGACATGGGTTACGAGGCCCAAGAACTCGGCAAGGGAATATGGGTCCCAAAATTCCCGGTTATGGAGATTTGGAAAATGATGGAATTTGAAATGAAAAAGAAATGAAAGATATGCTTTCGAATGATACATGAATTTGACGAAAAAGGATTTTCTTTAAGACACGACACTTTGGTCCCAAAACTTGATTTTATATCATCGTATCCTCTTGTTGCTTGCCTATACATTGTTGCATCCTCTTCGTGCTCATATTATCTCATATGCATTTAGCAATTGTAGAAGATTTCTCATTGGGCTACTGTAACTCAACCCTTCATTTTCAGGTACAAATCAACGAACATGATGTGGAGTGCTTGGAGTGCACATCAACTCTTTTGAAAGCTTGCATCGGGAGTTACTTTTTCATCTTTATAAGACTTCTTTTGTAAGAAGAGAATGTAACTTTATTCATTGATCTTTTGACTTGGAAGAATGTAACAATTTAACTACTCTTTACTTCATGTTTTTCTCATGGGACACAAGAATGTGATTATCGAACTAGATTGTGGACGTTGTGGTGAGACTTTTCGAAGTAAATGTATTAACTTATGTATTTCTTTTTATGAGAAATGTTTATTTTATTATGTTGAAAATCAAGGGCGTGACAGAGTTTGTCCCACATTGGTTAACTATAACCTCTAAAACTAGTATATGAGCCTGGGCGGCCTCTCCACTCATTGTCAATTAGTTTTGAGTTTGATATAAAGTTTTAACGTGGTATCAGAGCTAAGCTTTTGGAGGATTTTGGACAAGACTCTCTTGGTTACTGCCCCATTGTTTGTGCCATAAGTACACCATATTTCGTTATGATCCCAATGTTGTGGATCCGTTATTTACCTTTCCACGTGCGAGTTAGGGGTTGCATGTGCAAGGGAGTCTTAGAGTTTGTCCCACATTGGTTAATTATAACCTCCAAAGCTAGTATATGGGCCTGGGCGGCCTCTCCACTCATTGTCAATTGGTTTTGAGTTGGATTCTTTAACAGTTTGTATTGATCCGGTGATCCCTATGTTATGGATCCGTTGTTTACCTCTCCACGTGCGGGTTAGGAGTCACACAAGCAGGAGAGTGTTAAAGCTTGTCTCACAATGGTATAACCTACAACAACTAATATTATGAGACTGGGCAGCCTCTCCACTCATTACTAATTGGTTTTGAGTAAGATGCTCTGACATTTGTGTCCAGGAAACTGACATTCATGCTTGAAAGCTATGTAGCACGGACACAAACACAGATACAGACACGGGACACTGACACGGGCCACGGGAATTCTAAAAAATGGATATGGATACGGCAAACGACACAGCAAAAACAATAAATAAATAAATAAATAAATGTATATGTCATATATGTATGCAGTAACATTTTATATACACTTTTCTTTTGATAGGTAAGATATATATATACACAACGACAGAGATATATTCATCGAATATATAACCGTACGTACATACATACATACATACATACATGCATACATAAATACACACAAACATAAACAACGAGAGAGAGAGAGAGAGAGAGAGAGAGAGATTGTGAGAGTGTATATGTGGGACACGTGTGTCCACGACGTGTCCCCCTCCAAAAAATAATTTAAATTAAGGGATACGCCATGTGGTGTGTCCCCGTGTCCAATACGTGGACCCGGCGACCTCTAGGAGTGTTGGTTCTTCATAGCCTGAAAGCATATTGGTCATTATAAGTTATAAATACAGAAATTAGTTATTTTTTCCCTATGGGCTAGGATTGTTAATGTTTTAGCACATTTTAAGTCTCCTTTCTTCAAGAAACTCTTTATGAGTAGACTCTACCACGTATGCAAACGGGTTTCCGGTTCTTGTTACTGGCACAAACAAGTTTTTTAAGAGTACAGTTACCTTGAGTTAGGATGATATTTTCATGTCAATAAAAAATGAAAAGATAGTTCCAGCAATACACTTCCGTTTTTGTTGCCTGGCAGGAAGTAAATACATGACTACTATTCTGCTATTTGTTTATGGATTGTTAACTTGTGTTATCAGAAAGAAGAGAGAACTGTTTAGGGTGTTAATTTGGTGCGGACCTCACCTTTCCGGATCATCAAAATTTGATCCGGAAAGGTGAGGTCCCCCCACGTATCGTATCCGACTTTTTGGAAAAACACGTATCCGTGTATCCGTATCCGTATCCCGTATCCGTATCCGTATCCGTGCTTCATAGGATATGACCTTTGTTACTTTTATAGATATTTCATCTTCAGAGATTTCACAAGTTTCAGCAATTCTTAACCCTCAACTTTAGGTGATAGCAGTTTGTCCACTAACAAGAAATTTAACATAATTAACTTCATACTAATAACCACATCTCATCAAATGATAAAAATCACCAAAAAACTCCACCAAGTGTTATGGTCCTGTGGAACCAAAAGTTGCATTGCATTTAACTGGGAAAAAATGTGGAAAATCACCTTGTTATCAATGCCGCGAAATGAAATTGTATAAGGGTTGTCATCATCAGCCTCATTAGTATGGTTACAGACCACATCCAAAATGACCTGTTTAAAAAAAGTGGCATCGCCATAGTGAAATAAGAAATGCTTCGACCTTCTGGCAAACAAAGCAACAAAATAAAAACCATACTCCCTCCGCCTCAAAACACTATTCACCCCTCTTGAAAAATCATTTATACTTTTTAAGCTATAATGAATTTTATATGCAATATGGATCTTGTTTGATAGATTTTGCTTAAAATTATTAAAGGAAGTCTTTGAAATCAAAAAAAGTATTATAGATTGCAATATGTAGATATAGTAGTTGGACATTTTGGGACGGACAGAGTACCATTTATGTGGAGTACAGACTACAGAGCATACCTCTATTCCAGCACCATGCAAGGCTTTGACCATTTCCTTAAACTCCCTGGAAGCATTAGCTGGTCCTCCACCAGCACTTGCATAGCGACTCATAGGAGCAAAAAAATTAATTGTTGAATATCCCCATGTGTTCATCTTGGTGGATTAGATATCCCAAGAAAAATATGGCGTGTGTTAGTTTTCAATAAGAACGGTCAAGAATTAAAGCATGAAATAGAGATGAGTTTGTAATGGAAAATTATGTTCCAACCAGGGAAATGGATTGCAAACAACACATGACAAGGGTTCCTGTACAAAAAGATCTAAAAGCACACAAGTGATGGGAGTCGCACTGTAACTCCTTAATAGTGTGGGAATCATTCAAATTGTCTAAGAATTTCTTCTTCACAGGTAGCACGAAGAGACTTCATCAGCTGGATTTTCATGTGTCGCAGGTGGTGCAGGAAATGACGCATTCCAACTTCAGCGACTGCTCAGACGCCCTTTATCTTCCATAAAGGCAGAGCCATAGCAAGTGAAGTGAACCAGAACGAGAGAAAGTTTCAGCAATAGGAGAGAGAATGCAGTGAAATGAGTCCTTCCAATATGTCGATTTGCGTTCAGAATCACGTACAGAATCACGTACGACCATCGGTTTATCAGATGACTTAGGATCTTGTTAAGGTCCATAAATAATTAATAATGGATGGAACCACTAAATCTCAGAAAGGGGTCCTATCATACAGCTTTGTATTGTCTAAAATAACGATTATAGCTCGAGATACCAGTCCATCCCAAGTAACAAGAGGTTCCTTGATCATAAACAGTATTGGAATTTATGTCCTGTTAGTCTATTTTTTCAACCTGAAAAACAGAACTGAGCCAGGAACAAAAATGCTAATTGACGGGAGTTCTTCAAAATTACTTATTGTTAAACTTGCTTATGCATCATAGTCAGGTATTTTGGACAACAATGCCTAAAGGACACATTGTGGCTAAATGAGGAGCTTCCACATGAACACCACTTAGATCACTTTTATCCACCTTGAAGCAGGAAATGTTTAGGTTTGTAGGGACCTTGTATCTTCACTTACGATTATTTAGTTTGCTTCTTGTAGTTTCTTGTGCTCATTAATGAGATGCTCTGGACCATAAATGAAGGAAGCATAGTAATGAGCACAAAAATTAATTTGGTCTCTAGGCCTGCCCTCCCTGATGCCTTTCGGCTCTGATTTGGGGACATGATTTTGCAGCAAAACGTCCTTGTAGCTCCTCGGTTCTTGGAGGTTTGGGGGGGTCACTGTTTCAGTGGTACTCTCAGAGCAACCACTTTGTGCATATTGCCAAAGGTTAGGTCTGTCTTCAATCATCCCCCGTCCATACCCCCAATTATTGGGGACTAGATGGGTTCTGTTATTGCTGTTATTGCTTGCTTCTTGTAGTTTCTTGTGAGTTACCAAGCGGCAAATATCGCATGTTTGCCCTCATCAGACAATTCAAACAACAATAAACCCAATGCTTGATTGTGGGGTAGATTACATGTTAAAATCAACTTCATAGTACTATTTTTACATAATCTGTTAATGATTCCTAGATTCTTTACCAGAGTCCATGTAGAGCCATATAAATCAATGTACATTATATTGGCCTAAACTGTATTTCTCTACAAGTAAATGTTCTATTTGCCATGGTCCTAATATCTTCAAATCATGTACAATTCCCATCAGAAAATAAAAATAGGGCACAACTCCTTCCCTGGTGTTAAGGTGTTGAACTTCTGAGCTGTGCCAAATTAAAACCAAGAGTTTCTCATTGACAAACCAAATTATTTGAACCATATTGGTGCATCCGTCCATCAGCAGGGGAGAAAAGCCCTTACACAATCCATGTCCGCTGGGAGCATCCATGAATCTGGAATGTGCATAGATTTACTTTTGATACTAGCTTAGTCAAAGGTTCTTGGGCACAAGCAACGGTTTGCATCAATGCTTGTCCTTGAAGATTATAAACTTTGAACAAAATCTGTTAAGCCTATACTTTCTCTTACAAATGAATGCGTTATTCTTTAAAGCTCTCACCTCATCTAAAACAGTGTTTAGTCGGTATACTCAAGGAAGACTAGCCGTTCAGATACTTATATCGCACAGCCACAAACAATTAAAATAAACAATCAGATAAACCCTTGTAACAAACTTTGATTTGACATATTGTTCTTAAGCCAAGACCAATCCCAGGACTTCGACCCTTTTGCCCATCTCATACAAGAAAAGTTCACCACCGCGAGTTTTAACTCCAATTCACCCTTTCACTCATTCTTTTAGTTTGAATCGTGTGTTATACAACATTCTCACATTATGGCAGGGATCCTAATCCTTCAAAGATTTACACTTCATGATACAAATCCACCTGCAAGAAAATAGCCTTCAAGTACAAGGACGCCAAGCGTACTTGGTACCTTATGGGTGGTGCTGTTTCTCCTATCCATTAGGTCAAGGGCTCAAGGCCCTGTGAGAGAACAAGAAGAGAAAAGTAGTACCAAGAACAGTTTGGAAACTGAACCCAAAAGCTTAAGCTAGTAGGTCAAGAGGTCCAACTATATAGTCATAACCCATTAGTCAAACCCGTTCCATACCCAAGCAATGTCAAATTCTCTAACAGAAACGCCCAACGAAAAAAGATGGTAGGTAAAATACATTTACCCAAAAACGATATGAACTTGCTGTTAAGGGAGGTGCAACAGCATGTGATGTTCGATAACTACTTACCGTCTGGTTAGGTCAATCATTAGCTTACTCTCTTAAATCTTAAAGTTAGCTTTTTCCTCTATTATCCTAAACCATCCTCATTCTATCATAGGTAATGGGAAACTATCCTCTAAGTCATAAGGCTTCATGCCAAATCATTAAATCAACCAAAATCCAAATCCATATGAGAGATGGAAAAAGAGCCAGAGATAAATATATTAAATAAGATTGGGTGATCAGAGAAACCTTTTTTAAGTAATGCAAACTGGGTATGAAAAAATATCACAAGTATTACCTAAGTAAAAACAAATATAAAACATTGCACGAGAAGTAATACTTTAAAAATTTACCAAGTGACACCATTGTACTTTGTAGAAACAATTACCATGTGATCTCTAGGGTTTGGACGCCTTTGGAATTCAAATTCATCAAACTCAAAGACAGGAAGCAACTCCACCGCATTTACACCAAGCTCAAGAAGATGTGGTATCTTCAAAATAGACCAAAAAAAAAAAAAAAAATAGTTAACAAAAAATCTTAATAATAAGAAAGAAGTAAGCCACCATGGTCCACTGCGAACAATTCACTAGCACGCACAAATATTATAAGAAATGCGAAATAGCAAGTCTGAGGAAAATATGGACCACTGCGAACAATTCACTAGCACGCACAAATATTATCAGAAATGTGAAATAGCAAGTCTGAGGAAAATATTTCTGAAGGGACATTAATTCAAACAGCAAAGCAATATGCAATTTATTATTCGAAAAATCCTTCAGTAACCTTATTCTTTGTTTCCTGAGCACAATCGCACAACCAAGAGAGACAGTGTTCAATTACAGACAAAATCAAAAAACTGACTAAACCAGACATTGTCAGGCAAAAAAGATTTGGATAAAAGATCAAGAAGTAATGCACCAGATCAGTTTCGTTACTGAATCTGCCCATTGCAGTTCCTTGATAATAAAAAATAAAAAATAATAAAAATCAGGTGATCCAGGCCACCCTGCTAATTGCCGTGTGGCAAGGTTCAATATTACACAGAGTCACACACCTTCAGACAATTTTCAGCTTAACCATATGCAAGGTTCAAAATATATTTCACAGGACGTCTTATGCATTTAGCCATTTGGGACATACAATCAAGTGAAAATTCAAGATTCCAGAAGTCTCCAACCACGTAAAGCTGGGAAGTGCAAAGAGCGGTAAATGTTCACCAATCTTGCACAATGTTGAAATCAGGTTTATTCCATCCGTTTGTTGATGAGCACAAATCAATACCAAAAGAATAAGTGGCAAAGCACATCAGATCTCCAAAACAATGACCTGATAGCCTCGGCATTGAAACAGGATGATCTCTATTCTCTCGAACAGATGCTACATACATAGGACATTGTCGCTTACAGTCCTTAATGTTTTTCTGGAACCAAGTCATTGCTTCAGGTATAACCCAGCTAAACAATAAATGAAGACAAAACTAGAAATTTAAACGAAAGCAAGCAATTAAAGATATGATTCTACAATCAGATCTATATGGCCTAAGAAACAGCCCTATTTGTTAATTCTATTCCTATAAAGAATCATAACAATTAACCAAATGAAATCAACATGTCCCTTCACGAACTTGGATTTGCTAGGAAAGTTTCTTACTACACCAACCCAATGAAACTATTATTAGGCTTAATCATGATTACTATCCTTTTGCCAATCTCCAATCACATGTACATGTACATGTACATATACGGTAATTCAGCATTGTGGTCAACCAAAAAACAGTGCAGAACTCTGAAAAAAAGCAAGTATAACCAAGTATAACCATGTCCTAGAAATCCTACGTGATTATAAAATGTTTTTAGCACTCGTTCACCACTGTAAAAGAGAAGATCCACATGTTTTCCCAGTCACTCACCTAGAATTTGATAATACTAGATAAATGAGATTTGGCAAATCATCTCAGAAAAGTAAGACCTAGTAATTTAAGCATCTACTTGCCATTCAATAATCAATAATCAATAATCAGTAACCACTTGCCCAAAAAATAGTGAAGAGTTACTGCTCATCCGGGGAAAAAAAGATAAAAAATTAGCAGTCTGCTGAAAGAGGGACAAGGAACAGTAGAACCATTCTGAAGGTGATATCTGGTGCATGTGAAGAAAGCCCAACTGTTTACCTATATTAGAATGTATTGATTTCACCAAACAAGAGTTAACCTTCTCAATAACACCAAGGTAGCTGCCACGTATACTTGAATCCAGCCCACTCGATTCATCAGCAGTAAAAGCACGAACATTCATTTCATATATGATAAGATCTTTCTGCAAAGATAAAAGGGATAAAAAACAAATAATAAGCCAGCCAAAGATTACAAAGAGGCACCCAGGAAGTAGGTAAAAATAACTGGTACACCTAACATTGAAATTCTTAATGACGTGACCATTAACAGCAACAAAACGGAAAATAAATGACAGAGCATATGGAGAAGCCAAAGAATTGTAAGACGAGACAACCACTCAGAGAACTGTTCTCTCTCTCTCACTCTTGTAAGTTATAAAATCCATGCTACTTGGAACGTGAATGGTTCCGGTACAAGGAACGGCAAGGGAAAGGTGTTATGCTACATGCCCTAAAATGTGGTATGACAGAGGTAGGGTATTGTAACTACCAGATGGCAATGGAACGTGTGATGAAATATGAAAAGAATTGTGATATGATAGACGTGAGTTTTTGTGATTACAAATATTTGAATGTACTTCCAAGCGATAAACATCTTAAAGAGAAGTATATTTTTCAAAAAAAAAAAAAAAGCGTACAAACCCCATTTTTAGGAGTTTGATGACCTATTTTTATTCATTATGTCTTGTCAAAGGTCCACTCCCTCTTTCTTCTCAGATTTTTTTAATCTAACTAAAATGAAAAGTATATAAATAGAAAACTTTTGGGGATCACTAAACTCACCATTTTGGAAGAAAGGTGCATCATGACTCAGAAAGTGCTCCAAAAACTTAAATTGCTATGGTTTTAGCATTCTAGTAAACACAGATCAAAACTGTTAAGCAATTTAAGCAACACGCGAAATTTACCTCCGGTATATTGGGAAGCTTGTAATTATCTCCCCAATTGAATGGCAAGCTACTGAAATCATATGTTCCAAAGAATTTAGCCATCTTATTGCTTGAATCACCAAAAACTCGACGGCCTTCAATTAATTTTGCATAAGGGTCTATTAGAATAATGCTTCTGTCAAATCGATGTCCTTGATGCCATCCTTGAGGACCATCTACCCGGTAACCATACAAGACGTCACCCCGAGGCAGATCCTGGATTCACAAGAGTGCCTTCAGTAGCATGAAACAGCTAAACAAACAACACATGATTATATATCCCCGTGAAATGGAAAAGAAGGAGTGCTTTTTTCTGCTGGAAATCTCAGAAGATAAGCCACAAATATTAGTGATGTGAGAAAAAGATAGGACTCATTGAATGTTGCAGGAGAAGAAACCCAGAGTTTGTAAAACTGTCTACTAGCCGTAAGGAAGACCAAACAACATGGCAATTGGTAAAACGAAAAAAGGAATTTATGTATGTACACTAGTGATGGCAGCACATTTCTAGTAGTTAGTTTACACACATAATGTGCATCGCATGTTCATCATCGTTCATGAGGAGATATAAATCTAAGATTAAGGATTTCTAGGCTCCATCTCCTCCAGCAGAAGAATGTATGAACTGAAGTACCTGAAGGCAAGTGCAGACCAAATAAGGAGCACGTGGGGTCATGTGCCACAACTAAAATATCAGAAAATACTACTAGCATCCCTACATATTTTCAAGAATCATGTTAGTTCCCACTAAATTGCAACATCTCACCCTCGTACATAACTCGACCAGAGAAATAAATCCCATTCTATTCCTCAAGGCCCTCAACTTCCTCTCCATGATGTTGGTTTACTTCCGCTCACTGGTTTATAGTCTGTTAGTTTAGAAAAGTAATTTAAATCTGATTTTATTGCTTTTACTTCTGATTATTGTGTTTCGAAAGAAAGTCAGAGATAGAATCATCAAATCACCTTCACACTTGTAGTCTCATGTTTAGACTTCAGATGAAGTGGGCTTCACATCACTCGCTGAGCCCTAGTTCTAATCATGATACTACAGGGAATATGATTATTCAGAAATTGCTTGACCATAAATCACCCAAGAGTTGCAGAACGATTTGAGGAATCAACTTCCTTGCACATTTGAAGCCAGAGGGATTACCTTTTAGTCCTCTAAATCCGGTCGGATGAAATTGAGCATCTTGGCTAGTCAAGATTTTACATGCTGATAACCGGAATCATTATGATGATGCTTTAGACTCTGCTAGTTTTAATTTTTTCTTTTTTCCCCCTATCTGCAGTGCTTCAGTTATTAGGAAGAGCTTTTGCAGGTTATATCGCTCAATCAATCTCAACCTCTGAGTTTGTTCAAGGCTTTTCAATTCATGGTCAACTAAGCAGGCTAAGGATGCTGATCCCTGTTTTGTGTGTGCTTAATAGTCTTTGGTCTAGAGGAGATAGAAATGCTCTTACCAATTGGGATACCAACTCAAGGTTTGATGGCGTTCAAGCTCAGACATTCAAGTAAATGTGTACATGTTTCTAGCCGAAGGAACAAGCTTGCTCATAGTGCAGCACAGGCAACTCTTCTTTTCCTGGAAATTCTTAGAGCTTAATCTTACGTTCTCAGGTTTGACCAACATTCAGCTGGAGCATGGCTAGTCTATGTTGTAGTCCTTATCCCATGCCACAATCATCACAACATACTATTTATGGAAATCAAAATCATTGATTAAAAAATCATCTCATGGCCATGCTATGCACATTGAAACTAATGAGTGAAAATTTCAATTATGATAACAAAGATGCAATAGTAGGTTGAAAATTGATAATGTGAACAAAGCCTGTAGCCTACTAATACAGAATCTACTTTTGAGCAAATTTATAACAAACTAGGTGGCTTTGACACAATCCAAAAGGCGAAGACTACCTCAACACATATGTGCCATATATCCCCAGTTTTATTCACGCGAGGATCCAATGTCAGCTCTACCATTCCACCATCTAGCTTGTCATGCTCTTCCCTAGAGAATGGACCATTTATGTCATAGAAAAATATTGTACAAGAGACCTCAGACCAGTAGAATGGGAAAGGGTGGAAAAAAAAATTCAGTCCAAAAAAGGATTGATGAATTCCAAAATTCAAAAAGCATGACACACACCACTTTTAATACTGTAGTTACTTGAAAGGAAAACTCATTCAAACAAAACAATAGCCTTACTGTAGAAAACTAGAAATTACAGTTTACACAACTGGAGAAAACACTTCACAATGGACACTATATGGTTGGCAGTTGTGGGTTTTTGTTCATCTTGGGTCTCTTTAACTTCAGCGTGTTAATTAAGGGCGATCACATTGGTCCATTTAGGCTTTTGTGGTTATTATATATAATCTGGGTTTTGACCCATGGGTTTTCAGGCTTCGACCCTCTTTGGCGGGCCTTGTCCCGATGGGGTTCTCGATTGGTTCCTTCCCAATCGTTTGTTTTGGGTTTGGGTCTTGGTTTGGGCGACTTGTGCTTGTTGCTCTTCCTTGCCCCTATTAGTCTTGTATCCCTTTCGAGATTAATGAAGTTTTTGCCTTTCAAAAAAAAAAAAAAAGGGCGATCACATTGGAATTTTTGGTCTAAATGTGGTATTTACAGTTAAAAGATTTGAAGAAGTTAGAAAATGAGCCAAACAATGTATACCAAACTATTAATACCCTCCCTCACGTGCAACCCCTTCTTGCACATGGATATGCAAATATACATAATAGAGCGAAACGGAGTACGAAGGGGAGAAGTAGAATGCAAACAGCAAGACTTGAATCCAAGCCCGTTCCCAATTTGAGCTTGCTATCATGTTAAGTTACCAATCACCCTCGGTGTTACAAAATGAACCCACCAATATATATCAACCCACCCAGTCAACATTTACATCCAGGGTTATGATAGGGCCCTTCATCTCTAGCACTAGGAACAACGATTGGATTAATTAAGCCTTGTTGGTGTGAACAACAACAAGGCTTAATTCACCTTCCTTTCTGCTATGTCTTTGCATTAGTTCCTGCTCCGCTAAACACATATATGCGGCTTGGGGGAACCCCTTATTTCATCATTATATAAAAATGTAGGATACACAAATACAAAATAAGGATCCATTAGAAAATTCCATGCAAAGAAAAGATGCAATATCCAAATCTTAGAAAGGAAACTAAAATATACGATTCTAACTAGAGTTGAAAAATAAATGGGACACAAGCTCCACAAACATTTAGGACATAATACATAGGTCATTACTAGGCATTAACTTCATGGCATAGAAGGATGTTTTTTCTAACCTTTCCTGAAGTGACAAGCAAAGCGTAATGCTAGTTGCATGCTGTGAGAAAATAGCAAAATTGACTCCATTTTCAAGTTCTGACACTCCCAGTGGATATGCCTGACCAGGAAAGATTCTGAATGACGGCGTCGTCTCTACCATTTGAGGAACCTCTTCCTAAGACCATTGACATTAAACATAAGGAAAAGGAAATACCAATGCCTCTCTGCCTGCACATATACAACATTCTACTACCTTTGAAAGGGAAGCTACAACTTGGGTGATAATGGCAGAACACACGGCCAAAGATATATAAAGTCATAAAGCATGGATTCATCTTAGTGACAGAAAGCAATATGCCTTGGCCAATCCACAAAAAATGCATAACATGCAGATCCAACTCCTTGTGATATTAATCAAAATTTATATCCTTCGTATTATACTCCCTACTTTGTTTTGGGTACTGTTGTTGGTACAACTTATTATCAACAGCAATGGACTTAGGTATAAATCAGCACTAGTCAGCCATGTAGTACAATGACTGATGTAGGAAGAGATTGGGTTAATTCAAGTGAAAGTCAGAGGAACTTCCTCCCTCTAAACAAGGTATATGACGAAGTTCACACATAAAAAGGTACTGCCCTTAATCTCAAAGATTCAAAATATAACTATTTCAAGAGAGTACAACTATTTCAAGAGAGTACAAAACGTCACTTCCCAAACAAAACTATTACTTGCCACATACTTTGAAGTTTGAATACTCTTTGAGTTAGAAGTAGTTTTACCGTTCATCAGAATTTATGAAGCCTTGCTTTTGTTATACCAACAAACGACTACATCAACGAATAACCTAGAGGGTAAGAGGTCAAAACATATGGTTCCCCTCCTCACCTACAACTACAAGACCTTAAAAGCCATTAGGAAAGATTTGACGCCCCGTTGACCAATAGCAAAGGCCCGCTCAGTTGGCAATGAATAATTGTGCTGGATGGAGTTTCAAAAATAGAATTCAAATTTCAATCCAAGATACTCCGTTCATACATTTGCTTCAGTTAAATGTACGAGCCCGGGAAAAGAAAATCAAATGCCAGGTAAACATATAGGGCAATAATTTGTACCTGAAGCACAGGAACTTCTGCACGGCTACCATGTGCATTCACATTACTATGTATGCCGCGGGCTCTTGGCTACCAGAAGCAACACAAGAGTCAACTTAACTATTGAACATGGAGAGAGAGAGAGGTGGGGATTAAGTGATAGACAAGGTGGTTGTCAAAACATTTTTAATGTGAGAAATATAGATCACCTTATAAATAAGTCTTGGGTCCGTGTTGTCACCTGGCCCTTCTTTGCTTGACTTCAGCCTAACGGAACATTAACATTTTGTCATCAAATTGGCCAAACCCTCCCCTCAGTCAAGTCTCACAAATCAAAACAGCAAACCTCAGTCAAATACACCAATAAAACAGTCCTCTAAATTATAGACAATTTCATCTTTAGAAGTATTGAAGTAAAATAACCATGTCACAACGCAACAAATATATGGCTAATACTTAAGGTACCAGACTACCCAGATTTTTGGATTTATAGATTCTTCGTCATTCTTATTGGCTAGCTTAATCTTGAATTTCCCAATAAATTCTATATAATTTGCATCAATTAACATCCTGTTAAGCATTTCGGTACCACTTTTTGAATTTGAGAAAGATTACCAATCCTTAACGGTTTCGAAAACAAGAAAAGGATTTCTCCAAATTGCTCAAACATAAAGAATGTATATTGCCGCTTGTTGAGAGGAATGAACTACTAAAGGAGAAGTTGTTGAATTGTTACCCAATGACAGAAGGACGATATGCGGCAATGAAAGAACGATTTGTAGACGAAGCAAAAGAAACAGCAAAAGCGAACGAAGTAGACTTCGTTGTTATAGAAGAATCGAAGAGAGGTGAGTGGAGCATCTTTATCCCCTGCTGCTGTGATGAAACCAGAGTGAGAGAGAGAGAGAGAGAGAGAGAGTGAACGGGCATGGGAAAGGAGCCTTTTTGGTGAGATGTTGATTTGAGGGAACACACTTTTCTTTGGTTTTCGTTGTGTGTGCGCCACGTGAACGGGGTAAGTGAGACGAGGCTCCATGTTTGGACACGTGTTTGTTTCATTATTATTGAGGAGCGTTTTTGGATCTGTTGCAGTGGAATAAAATATCAAGCCACTGCACTGAATTTCGTTACCACTGCCACTCCACACTCCTCCTGACACCCTTTCATCAGTTCCACCACTGCCCCACTCCTCCCTTTACAGTTTTCATTTTTACTCACTTCCACCTCTCAGCCCTTTCCCATCAGTTTTGGTAGTCATCGTTTAATGTTTCACTTTTTAATTTTTCATTTTTACTTTTTGATTTTTTATATTATGATCAGAATGTGTTTTAAAGTTTAGAGGAATATTTGAGAGAAATATGCATAATGCATTTTGTAATATGAGTGGTGTTTGGAAGATATGTGTAGAATACAATTTTGTAGGTCTTTTTGTTAATCAAAATGGGAAAAGTAAAAAATGAGAAGTCAAAAAGCTCCTCTAAACTTACTTATAACTTCTCCTCTCCTTTCACCAAAATTGAAAATGAGTTATGTCGGAATCGATTCTGGGTGTTCTCCCCCAAACACCCACAAATGGAAAAAGAGAATGCAAAAAGGGGAAAAGCAGGCGACCAAACGCACTCGTAGTCGTCAATTCATTTGTAGTCGGCAACTCCACCACACCCTAAGGGCGCTAGTTAACCGATTTACAGTTTCTTAAAACTTTATTAAATAAAATGCGTGTTTTCTAACTTTATTCCCAAAGTGCGTGAAAACGTTTTTAGCAAACACGCTTTCTGAAAAACGTGGTTTCGTTTCACACTTTCACAGTGGGTTAAGACCGATTAATAAAAATTCATTTTTCGGAGCAAGCATCTCATAATATTGAGGGGTTGAGAGCTTCTCTCTCCATTCTAGAGAGAGAATGCACTCCCCATTGACATGTCTTACTGTTTACACCATATTTGAGGGGGGTTTCGAATCCCAATCACTCGTGCATCTCAAAATCTACCATCATTTTTTAGCTATCCCATTATTGGATTTTTTACTGGGTTTTCCGAAAGGGGATCTGATCGAACTTCAAACAAGGGTAACAGAAACAAGGGTCTCTTGGCGCAGCTTGAAACAAGGGTTGGGGGTTACCTCCACAAATCGAGTAGATTTGCTACTCAAATCAGAATCTATGTTTCACCTTTGATCGTATTATACAAAGATGGGATATGGTGATATGCAGACCCAAGCTATTCGAAGTGGGGATATTCAGATCTCTTCAAGGTGTGATTTCCGTGTCTCATAATTATTACACCATTCAATAATTTTATCACTCAATACATGGTTTGTGGGACTCTGTTAGCACTGGTTCAGTTAGTATTTTGTGGTAGTTGCCTAGCATATTTGGGCTTAAAATCTGGGATTTTTGAGCTGCCATTAAAATTAATGGTGTTTTGTTGAAGTTTTGGGGAAGAAGAAAGAGTGGGTCCCACGTAGCTTGTGCTTCACGCACTAGTTATGCGTGCGGAGCTGGTGAACTCATATGCACGTTGGTATCAGCAACTCTGAGATGTATTGACTTGTTCAAGTTGTTTGACAATCTAGTTGTCCTACACTATTATTGGGGTAAGTTAGTTGTACTACACGTATAGCTTTTTCCTTGCTTTACTCGTAAAGTGGACAGTCACCCCACCTCTTGATTTGTACCCATCACATAGATTTACTTTATGTGTATACACTTTGTTTCACGCCTGGGGTGAGACTAATTTATGTGATAAAAGGCAGTAGGTCTCCAAGAGCTGTTCAGTTGGACCACAGCTGTACCGCATAAAATTATTAAAATAAAAAAACAGTGGGCCGTGTAACCAAAAATTGTGGGCCGTGTAATATTCCAACAGCTTTTCGTTTGGGCTGAAATGGGCTTTATGCCCACAAGACAATATGGAAATGGTTGTGCAATTGGGCTTTATGGGCCGATTTTACGCACATTTATGGTTCTATTTTCTCCTGCTTGGAAATGGTCGTGCAATTGGAGTTTGGTTGTGGCTGATTTTCGGCGTTTGGTGGAGATTGACTTCGGTCCGAAGGAGTGGTTACTTAGGATTGATGGGCCAAGTTTCTACGGGCTGGGGTTCTCCGAAGGGGACGGAGTTTACTCTAGGGCTGGCCCTACTCATGGTTCTGCCCTAGCACGGTTCGGAGGTCTCATCCACCTCTGACCCCGAGTTCCTTTGGCGTGTACTATTTTCATTACAGGGACACTTTTTACGTTTACCGTGTGTGGGGATTTATGATTAGGATAGCAGCGCCATTTGGATGATTGTGTATGTACAGAGCCCGACAGCGGAGATTTTCATTAGATGTGTTCTACATAGTGGTGACCTAGTTTTCTCTGATCTGAGGATTATTCCTTGGGGCTGGCTCTGTCAATCATGATCTTCAGCTTGGTTGGGGAGCTCACCTATCCCTAGCCCTATCCTTGATCATTTGATAACACCACGGGTGATTCTTTTACTTTCATGATCTTGTTCTATCTCTTATGGGTGATTATGACGACCGTGAAACTTGGATGAGGGTGTTTGCAGATTTGGGTGGACTAGGCTTATGTTTCAGCGTAGGGTTCTAATGGGGGGTTCCCTTGGGCTTTGGCGGTGTTCCACTAGAGACTCATACCTTTGGTGCCGAGTTTTCTGTTGTTGTTGCTACCGTAGTGGAGGTCAGGCGGATCTTAAGCATATGAGTTGATGTGTTCTGTTGTACATGTGATTCTTTAATCCTGGGGCTGTCTGTTGTTTCAGCAGTTTTAGTTGGATGTAGCGAGGCCGATGGCGAGTCTGGTTGGAGGTGTGTTGCACGTGTTGGCCTAGACTTACTTCAAGCCGGAGTTCTCTCTGGGGTTGTCTTGCCTCCTTCTGACTATTCACGGAGCTAGGGTTCCTTCCACCTCTGCTCAACTGGGACTGAGTTATATGTGTAGCGGTATATTCATCTCTCTTCGTATTTCTCTTACTTAGGTGAGACATTTGACATTATCACCACTTAGATATGGTTCTTCCGCAATGCCCATGCTCATGTCCTTAATGCCTCTCTTTCCTTTGGGATAGCTAGGCTAATGGGACGTGAGCACGGGCTAAATCACATTCCATATATTGGGGCCTTTCTTGGACCCACTACATGTTATCCAATTATGTGCATGCTTTTGATTTTATCCTAGCCTTGTGGGTTGTGCACGGCATTAAACAACTATCTGCTACACTTATTGCATTTTTTGCTTATTTACACCTATGCTGGCGGGATGTGTCAGTACTTCTTGTTTTCCCACCTCGGCGGTTGTGTTGGGGACCACGCACTTTTCTTTTCTTTCTTTTTTCTTTCTTTCTTTTCATTTTGTCCTTCCTGGGGTATACCCCTTGTAGGCTGTACATTCGTTTAACCCTTTTTAATTTCAAGCTAATTTACCCCAAAAAATTCCTTGATTCTATCATCGTGTACTGCCAATTCATTTTGACATGGTAAGCTATCACTGCATGTTGTAATTGCATTTTATCCTTGAATACCATGCCACGCTCTAGCTTCGTGGTGGAAGCGTTTCAAAGGGGTCCACGGTTTACAATATTCTGGTCAACTACCGAACCATTGTTACCCAAGTTGATGTTGGAGTAATAAGGTATGTGGATAGTAGGGTCAAAGTCATCACCAAATTCAATATCCCCACATTTTGTTGGAACTTCTTCACCCGCATCTTCATCGTCATCTAAATCACCACCTTTGTTAGAGGCCAACAACTTGTCAACATCTTCATCTGAATCTCTGTCAGGACAACGATTACTGATGTCTACATCATCACCATACTCCTCCTTGCAAACAAATTCCCGACCCAAAGATGGACCATCGACATTAGGACACTCATTACTAGTACGAAGAACATCACGGCCCAACATCTATGTTGAGTACCTACCGATATCATTAGCGTAACGAGGCGGGAGAACTTCATTTTGAGAGGAATAGTCAGTAAATGGAATTGACGGTTGTTCGCTTGTAGGGAGTGTTTCTTGAGACAACATTTCAACAAAACTAGAAGAGCCAAACAACATCATTTGATCTTGACCATATGTGTACTCTAATTGTACATATGTTTCTACGCATGAGGGAAACGTTGCTCAAGCTTAGGTCATTGGACAGTGTCTCATCATCATCTATTGGTAATGGCATGTATTTTATATCCAAACGCCAAATCTTGTTTGGGAATCTACAAGTGAATTTCAACCGCCCAATTTCCCCATTATTTGCCATCTTGGGCATGAGCATCGCCTCTAAACCGATTAGTGAGATTAGGCATTGCACACTGAATAATCCCTTCAGGGGAATGTCATAAGATAGACCTTCACCTTCGACTTGGACTATGTTTCCCCCCAATAGAACAGAACCTTCACAGTTTCCATGGGAAACCTGCACACTTATCAAATAAACTGTCACCACTAGTGGCTGTATTTTAATAACAATTTTTTTTAATGATAAATTGCTGAAATTAGGGATTCTATCAAATTTCGTAACAATTCTTTTCCGAGTATGAAAAAATGTATCATTTTAGAGAGTGATTTTTAATGGCTTTAGCTGGCCCTGTTTAATAACTAGCTCCATTCGTATAAATGATAACATTGTTTGGCCCTCTAATCTTTTATAACTATGCAATGGTGGCTCGATTCCTAGTTCCATGGGTCCGCCAACCATTTGGCCTTCAATTTTGTATATAGAATTGGGGAGATCATCCAATCGAAGAAGTTAATCAGAACTCCACCACTGGTACAAAAGTCAAATGAGCAATGATTCTGAAGTAGCAAGGACCAAGCAAAGAAGTCCAAGATTTTATTAGTACTTTCCTTAAATCTCTCTCTCTCTCTCTCTCTCTCTCCACCATCCGGCATGTGTCTCTCTCTCCCCCTATTAATTCTCTCTCTCCCTCTCTTTTCATTTGTTACCCCTAGTTATCTCCTAATAACTACTTACATTTATCTCTACCTAAGTTAATTATTTTACTCCCTCATTCTCTCCCTCTCTCAACCAGCTCTCTATTTCTCTCTCTCATATAGGGTTCTCTCTCTAATTCTCCCTATATTCAATGCTCTCTCTCTCTCTCTCTCTCTCTCTCTCTCTCTCTCTCTCTCTCTCTCTTATTTTAATACTCGCAATTTCTCCCACTCTCACGGTTAACTTGTCTCTCTCTTGCAGATTCATTTTCTCGAGATGATTAACGCTTTCGTAAGTTTTAGTCTTCGTTGTCGAGCTTGAAACTACATAGGGAAGGTAGGGGATTCAAAACTTATTTTTTATCATAGTTTACTGTTTATGTGTTAGGTGTAAATTTTTTATATCGTAAGGGGAGTGAGAAACAAGAAAAATCAGCATACGTTTTTCGTGAGGTGGTGAATCGTTAATGTCATGTATGCATGGTGGAGAGATTATATATAGGGAGAAAAGATGGTTTGGGTATACAGTTTCAAATTTTAATTATTTAAGTCATTTTGAGTTAGAATCAAGAAAAACGCTTAACTGTAAAGTTGTATATCTCAAAAAGTTAACCAACTTTCATATAGAACTTGTCCCAATTTGAGGTCTGTAGAATTAACTATGATTTTTCGAAGTTGACTGTATGACACAGCATTGGGACAGGTTCAGTGAACCAAATTCGAGTCTATTTTTACCCTTTTAAATGACGAAATTGGATTTTGAGTAAAACACATAAGTTGTAGACAATTAAATTCTAAGAAGCTTTCATGTGTAAAATATTCTAATACGAGGTTGAGGGAATTTGTTACGAAGTTATTAAGTAACAGGAAATTACTTGTTGAGACAGTTTTACTGATGGGTGGAAAAAGATATTTTGACCCTATTTAACATCAGAATTCGACTTTGTACAAAACATGGAAGTTGTTCAAAATTCGTTAATCTGTTTCACTGCTGAATTTTGTAAATTTTGGAATTTGATTCCTTTTAGAGACCAGAAAAGTTGACGCAATATCATGCCACATAGACTTTCGATTTCATTGATTGATGTTGTTTCCAATGTTGGACTTATGTGACTACTTCAGAATTCTGTACTTCCAACTGTCAATTTATTTTCATCAAATGTGCATAAGATTAACCAGTAATGTGATTGTTGCGAGAATTGGGCTTCGGGCATTATTTATCCGATATGGGTCATGAGCCAATTATCGCAATATACTCCCAAGGATCTTAAGCCGTGCCATGGGTCTGGGGAGTTAGGCATGGTGGACGGGAGCCCAATAGATTGTTTATATTGTGGATGGGAACCGAGATCGGATAACGTATGATTTGGATAAAAATATTGGAACTATGAGTTACATTAAGTTGTGGGTTGTGAAATCTTGAGATTGATGATGGGAATATTGAATCTACTGAATCCACTATGTTGAGAAATATTGTAGTAATTGGGTTGTTCTATGCTTTTAAATTAATGTTACATGAGTATTCTTTTGTACAGGGGTAGCTTCAGGTGCCCTGCTGAATGATTTTCACTCATGGTTCTATTTTTTGTGGCCTTGGCGACTTTACGCTAGGTACTGAAGGTAACGAGGAATGTGAGGAGCCGTATGTTGGGTACAAGGTGACAGACCAACATAATGGAAATGATGTAGCGAAGACGTGGCTTTACCAGTAGCTCGTTAGATGGCTCTGAATTTTAATAAAGTTGAACTTTAGTACATTTTAAAGTTTAGACAATTGTTATGTTTTATTTTAATTGTAACAAGTTAGCTAAATTTTAGCTTACTGTTGAAAAAAAAAATTCCTTTAAGATTTTAATAAAATTGGTATTTCTTTTTGAATAAATTATGAAATTTATTTATTAACATACCCAAATTTTTGGGGCGTTACAGAACCCCTTATCGGCCTCCGTTCCCCGAACGGGGAATCATCTCCACTCTCTATCCCACCTCCTAACGGGGATCGGGGATCCCAGCCCGATGGAATCCCTAAATCAAAAGTCACCAAACCAACAAAAATTAAAAAATCCATAAAAAAAAATACCCCTAAAGTAGGGAGGCATTGCTTGATCATATTTGAGAATGTAGAGAATGAAGGCTATTATTATGTATAAACTAATATATATAGTGGGGAAACCCTAGTAATAAACAATAATTTTAGGGGGTTTTATGTGAATAACATATTAAATGTGTAAACAAAATTGGGTATGGGCACGGGTCGGGAAATGGATGTATGCACAACCGCCTCCAACCCAATCCCCTTTTTTTTTCTCTCCAAATATGATCCGATTCCTGAAAAAGTCCCCAAACTCTAACCCAAATGGAGTGGGGATGGATTAGATCAGATCGGATCGACCAGAATTGCCATACCACAGTAATTGCTTTGCCTCTTTGTAAGTATCCTCGTGCATCAGGATATCCATCCATATTTCATGCATCAGCATTCAATGCCACAACTTCCACTACACAAATCGTTTTATTAAAAAAAATTACTAGTAAGTAATTTTACAACACAACTGTTTATAATCGTTCGATATATGCCGACTCTTATTAATCAAACGGCCCTAAATATAATTGTGTCCTAATTTGTATTTTAAATTTGTGTTCTAAACATTGCTCAATCATGTATCCCTTCATATAGCAAATATTAACTTTCAATGCCACTGAGTAGATTTTGTTTAATTGATTTCAAAATGCAAGTCCCCTTCTCAATCAAATCTAGTAGCTAGATCCGGATTTTATTCAGAAACAAGTGAAATTATTTTAGCGCCTCAAGTTTTTTTGAACTTGTGCGATTAATTCTATAAATTGGCCTTAAAATAGATTGGGATTTTATTAAGAAACAATTGAAATTATTTTTGTGCCACATTTTTTTGTAAACTGCTATGATTAATTCTGTAAATTTGCCTTAAAATAGTCCGGTTTTTTTTCCTTCTTTAAGTGGGATGATACATGGGTTTCAAGTAGGATAATAGATGCTCTTTTCTGGCGTTCACAAAAAAAAAGTAGGATGATAGATGGGTTTTTCTTTTAGAGAGAGGATTGGCTTAGAAAATAACGCGCAAGGAGTAGGGAAGAGTAACTGGGTGTTGGCGATGGCTTTCTCAGTGATGTTTGCCGGTTAACTACATCCGGCGATGATGGCTTCTCCGGTGTCAAAGGTCCTACCCAGTGGCCCAAATTGGGAAAAAGCATAATATAGGGACATTTAGGTCATTTCATCCAACATTTATTGTTTCAATACAACTTTTGAGACTGCAACCACTGAGCTTTTGTAAGGCAACAGGTATAACCATACTTACATATTTACTTTCACTATCATACAGAAAATTTGTTAGTACGAGTTCTCTGGTCTCTTCCATTAAACGGCCTCAATTCCATGATTCGCAACCTTTGGCAAATCCCATGTAGGGTTCAGTTTCAGTTCGGAAGTGAGTTTGTCTGTTTGGAAGGTACTTGTACTTTTTAAGATTGTTTCCTTCAATCAAATTCTTCAACAAAGGGGAAAAAAAGGGAAATGAGAAAATGTTAAGAGACCACTACGTAAACTCAGTTCACTCTGCATGGAAATTTTCAGGGGAAAACATTCAAATAAATTACATTTTTCTCTCTATAAAATATTTTAGTTGCAAAGACCACCGAATGCTCATTCTCATAAGAAATGGAATGAAGACTGTCCAAAAGGACCATTTTCTTAGCACAGAATCCTCATTTGCCTACATATACTTTGTGCAGAAACAAATTGAGTTACTATTTCAAATAAATTTGATTCATTTTCATAATAAATGTGCAATCGTTGAGTTGAACTTTCCCTATATTGGTTAGCATTGGATCACTGGGGCATTGTCACCAAATATTTAGCCGAATCTTAATGCATAACAACATTCTTCTTTTTTTTCCACTGTTTCCCTTTTCCTTTGGTTCCCTGTCTCCACATAGCTTGACAAACTTGAAGCCCCACACCTGCATAGACAAAGTGAACAGGCTTATAATCGAATTAACCAGTTCAACATAGAATGGGGGGAACATTAATAGTACCCCCAACGTCTTTTGTATGACAATGTGTTCACCTAACCACATGAGAGTTTACAATAGGCATTCACAAGAATTAGGGAGACAGAAATGATAGTAGCATTTGACTGGAGTTCAAACCTCACTAACTACAACTAACAATATTGACTTTCGCCAACAACAACAACAATAACATAACCCATTTAGTCCCCAATAATTGGGGGTATGGGCAGGGGATGGATAGGAGACAGACCTAACCTTTGGCAATAAATGCACAAAGTGGCTGCTCCCAGAATACCACTTGAAACAGATGGATTGGAGACAGACCTAACCTTTGGCAATAAATGCACAAAGTGGCTGCTCACAGAATACCATTGGAACAGTGGTCCCCCTATACCGTCGCGTTTGCTGCGGAATCATGCCCTCAAATCAAAGCCAAAAGGCATCAGAGAGACACATTACCATGCTTCCTTCATTCAGCATCCAGAGCATTGGCGTTGCACAATAACAATATTGACTTTCGCCAAGAAAAAAAAATTTTGCCTCCCTATCACGTTCAATTTAAGTGCCTTCACCAAATGTGCAGAAGTGTCACCTTCAGGAAACACTATAAGAATACAACAATACTGAATATTAGAGATCCTTTTCCTACTAATGTCTAAGAGGGTATCTGGGAGGAACTTTTGAAGGTGATTTTAGATTCTACATTAGAACTTCAAGTATAAAATGTAATACGGATATCAATATATTTTAAAGTTATATTATATTAAAATTGTCTCAACCCTATTCAGCCTTCACCATAATAATGATAAATTTCCATGCAGAGGTGCAAACTGTGCAGCGGGAGATGGAGTTGGGTTTGGTGAAGGGGAAACAGTCGTAAGCAAAGGTAAATGCTTTGGTAAGAAAATACAAAAAATTGGTCAATAGTCCAAGAGTAGGGGTGTAATGGGCGCTTAGTCCAAGCTAACTTATTATAAGGCTTCGGGTTCATGAACTTACAATTGCTACTACGTAAGGTCTATTAACGGACAAAAGTGCCCCGGCGGCTATAGTGAACCAGCAAATGCCCGTCGCTCTCTCTCTCTCTCTCTCTCTCTCTCTCTCTCGTCTCTGGGTGGGACAAAATTAATTGTCTCTTTAATTTTGGGATTGTGTTCAATTTTGGGGTTCAATTTTAGAGGGGTTAAACTCTTTGGGGTAGGTTATAGTGAGTTTAGGTATTTTGGGTTTAGGCACTTAGGGTGCACTTTCCAATATGGTTCCATGATTAACTCCTATATCATGTCCTTATCGAAGAAAGACTCAAGAAAATAATTAGTCAAAAGCTGAGGCGCCAAATGATCATCAACCATTGATAATCCAAAGACACCTATTGACCTCGATTCTTCAGATTGTAGCACCTTAAGGTTGTTTTAGGAACGCAATTACAGAATCTCCCCAAAACACCAACTTAGAATATGATAGTGGTCTGTTGTGGCCATGTGTCACTCACACACCACACAATGAAATCTGAGGAAAACTCCAACTTGTATATATTCACAAATACAAAATCATGAAAAACCTCTCCAGGGAGCCACAACCGACTCCCCCTCACTCAGCCTCACCCTCTCTCACATTGCTACACCACAAATAAAAGACAATAGGACTATTTATAATCCCAGAGTTACATAGAGCAAACCCTAACCCGCCCTTGGGCCTTAGCCCAGCCCGCCCACACGGGGTGGACCCCAAAAACACTATCTGGAAAAAAGTTTGGGGAGATATCCAAAGATGGATTTTGCACCGAAGTTGTATTTGAAAGTCTATTCAGAGAATTTTGTGGATTCTTGCTTCTATGCTCTAGCAAAAGAACTTGAGAATGAATTCTGAATAATCACTTAAAATAATTTGCAAACAGCTCAGATTGAATTATGAGAAATCCACAAGCAACGCAAACCTGTGTCAAGGACTCAAGAACAGTTACCTTGAACAGAGAAGGTCCATTGGGAGGCTGACAATTATGAGTAAAACTTCAACAGATCAATAAAAAGGTTGCTTCTACTAACCTTCAATATCACCCTCAGCTTGTGCAAGATGTCCGACCTCAAAGCTGAAGCAGAATCAACAAAGCAGCAACACTGAAGGATATATGAGAGAAACTCCCACTATACTAGCATAACTGTATCACAAAACCTTATTTGATTGCAGAAGATAGAGCAGAAGCCTCTGCAATTAAAGAAACTGGTTGGCGAGCCTGTAGACATGCACCTATGTCGAACGGGTGCAACTCAGACCCATCAAAGAGAAGGTTGAGACCAGGAAGGATAACTTCTTGGTTGTCCGCATCATCTAATTCAACTTTTCCAGTACTAACAGGAGTCGATTCATCAATGGGCCTTGTGGCAGCCTCATACACAGGAGTAAGAGCATATGATCTGCAGATGGGATATAACATTATGGTGGTTTAAAAGTTTGGCCATAGATATAGCATGACATCTTTTCTTTTCATTCATGTGCATTATATAAATGACTGCAAAAAGTTATTCAAAGATAACGTGAAAGACAGCCATCCAGTTACTTTTTCTTTCTTATTGATGAAATGAAATTACATTACTTGCAATGTACAAGTTATGCCCAAATATATCTTACGTAAAAACTCCAAATCATATCATTCTTGGTCTGTATTTCTTATATCACTGTTGTCATTTTACTGACGAAAACATCATACAGTACAGTTTTTTGTGCCCACAAATATATGCTGGAATCAAAGAAACCATAAATGTGAAATTTGTTGCCAACACAAGATTGTCTCTCGCTAGATTCGGCATAGCTAAGAAGGAACTAGTCAATTGAAGCTGGAAAGTGGTTCAGACCAGTTCTGGGGAACAACAGGTCAGAAGTTCACATTTGCCATGTGTAATGAGAAGCCTAACAAAGGTCGGTAACATCACCATGGGCCACACATCCTACGAATGCCGATGGTAGAACACTGGTTCATATTCCAGGTCAGATTAAGTACCCCAGCAACCCGTGTCCATCATTGGAAATATCCCAAAATACCCTTGAAAGTTTTTTTTTTTTTCAATAAAAAAAGTCAACACCCTTGAAAGCTTGAATTATGAAAAACCTAACTGAACATTAAGCGCTTTGTTCAGCAGCATACTATTATTAACCAAAGAAAGGAAGAAATCGACAAGACTCAAATAAACTCTAAAGATGAATACATATTGTCCGGACATACTCCACGTGAAATTCCAAACATTCCCCTTTTCGTCTGTCTTGCTCCATATCAATAGTGCTACTAGAAAATCAATGCACACATTTGCCAAGAGGATATACCACCTAAAACACCATAATATGCACCTCAATAATCACACTCATCGTGAAAAATTAAGTACTGTGATGGCGCAACCCTTGATTGGTTGGAGCGGAAGGATCCTCTTCGGAAGCCAGGGTCAAATCACGCGGGAGTAAATATTTAAGGTCCAATAGGTGTGCTTGGTAGTTAAGTTATTTGTTTTTATTTTAGGATAAGATTTTGTTTAGTTTGAAGATACGGATAAGATTTGATCAGTTTGTTTCTATGTTGAGTTTTTGTTTTTTGAAATTGGGGTTTTGGCCCTAGTGTGTTTTCCCTCTCCTCTCTTTTCTTTTCTCTCATTGTCCTGCATCACGCTGTACAGAATCATATGCACACTCAGTGGCAGAGGTGTATAGGGTTTGGGTGGGGCCAGCCCCCCACTTTTGGAATTTTTTTATTTTTTATTTTTTTGCTTTTTAGATTATGAATTTGTTGAATTTTGATGATCATTACATGTTCTGACATGCAAAATTAGGAATTGAGATTGTGTTTTTGGAAACTCTGAAATTGCAATGAAGGCTTTCCCCTAATTTGAGGTTGAGAATCTTTTCTTTTCAACTTGGGCCCCTCCCAAATGTAAGTCCTAGCTCCGCCATTGTGCACACTACATGCAGATGCAGGTAAGCGGAATCATCGGAGTTAAAAACCTTTGCAAGATTTAACCCCTTGGCATATGCATGCTATGCTTCAGATTTAAAAATCTGGTACTAGTGTCCTACCAATACCAGAGGAGCCATCAATAGTCCAATTCCCAGGCTGAAATAACATTCTGCCTGAATAAGATCTGGCTATTGTCACTGGAGAGGTAGCCAGGAAAAATTGCGTAGACAAACAGTGGTGTTAGACACAGAAAACATAAGTCACGAAAAAGAAAGAACAGATTAAAACAAAGATAAGCATAGAAAAACCTTCACGCACTTAAAAATGGTTCAGAACGGTGATATATAAACACGAAATGTGTACATATCCCATAATTCCTATAACATACCAGCAAAGCATCAAGCAGATGACCACGAATATAGTAACATTGAAGACGCACCTTAGAATGTTACCATCGAAGCTCAAAACTTCTGTGCGGCAACGTTGTCGATTAGCAAGTTTCAATCTCTGATGTTCACTCAAGGCTCCAGAAATGGGAGAAGAAGGGTCCACAAGAGGATTCCACCTGCCACTTGCATAGTTCATAAGTTGTCGAGATGAATCCTTTGGTTGCTCCCTTTGGTAAAGAAGTTTTGCAGCTGGACCGGTTGCTTGATACTCGGCACAAATGTCCCGCAACCTTTTCCTCAAGTCTTGCATTGAATCACGATGTTCAGTGAGCAAATCACTTTGGAGTAATTGTGAGGAGACTACTCTTTTACATATGCTGTTGCATAACTTCGGACTAAATAGTGGAATCCCAAATTCTACACTTAATGGGACCCATTCATACTTCTCATCATCGGGTGAAAATTGATCCAACTCTCTTTCCTTGAGTAGTTTTAATAAGCGAATATAGCCGATTGTCCACAAATTTATCTTATTCGCCAGCACAATTAACAAAGAGTTTAAATTTGATTTCTCCTCTGTGCATAAACCCAATTCCTCACTGATGCGAGCAATTGAACCATCTGAATTCTTCAAAGGAAATGGAATATCTATAGTAACTGTTCTTCCACGCTCATCAAGGTCATACCTGCTAAGGGGCTGCACAAGAACAGCTGAATGTTTGAGAAGCGAATTTAAACAATGCAGGAGTATACTTCCTTTAACTAGATTCCCTTCAAGCTTTCCTCCCAACCCTCCAACCGTAGACCCATCCCAAGACCAAATAAGAGCTTTCTCACAACCAGCCAATGGTGCAGGAAGCAAACGTAAACACTGGCCTTTCATTAGAACAACCGATAATGGTCCGCTACCTACAGCTGAATAAAGCACCAATTTCATCCAAGGTGTCATAGACGAGTGACAAGGGGGACCAAAATGAATTGGACCTTTTGGTCCAGGTAGAACTGAAGAATGAGGAAGTGGAACCATGGATACAACAATATCATAGTCGCGAAGAAACAACCGGTCTAGTGTTGCCGGGGAAAGAGCCGCCAAGCTTTCACATCGGAGAATATCAACACGGTATTTTCTCTTTCTCTTTGAAAGACCTTTCTCAACATCTAAAACTTCAGCGGACTCTAAAATCTCATTATTTTGGAGACTAGGATCAGATTTAGAATCCTGCTCAAGCAAATTTTCTTCATTGGGCATAGTTACAGAAACCATCTGATTATCACTAATTCCAGTCATATGTTCAGCGTGAACAGAACCTTCCTCACCATTTCGAGAATGTACAGAATCATCACTATGCAGAATAGCTTCATTCGAATCAGAATGTCCAGATACTTCAATTGGAGTACTATCAGTCAAAGAAACAGGGTCCTCATTGCTTGATGATATCATGCTTTTATTTTCACAACCTTCTTCGACTCTTTCATCAGTAGCAATTCCACCAGCTGTCAAGCACTCTAGAACACAACGGAGGCTAAATGCATGATTGGCAAATTCCTGCAGCTCCCCCTCAAATTTTGTTCCCTCTAATGTACTCAAATCCTTGCAAAGATCAGAAATGCTTGCGTGACCTAATTTTCCTGCCTCGTACAATGTTACAGCATGAGATTTCAAGCCTGTGAAAGACATTAAAGAGCGATATGGAGTTATAAACAGAGATAAGGACAACCACTAAGGCAGCAGTAATAGCTGTCTTAGTAAAATAAAAATCTATGGGAACTACACCAAGATGAAAATATCCCAAGTTATAAAAAAATGTAAATACCCAGTAAGACCTACTGCATGTTCAAGGCCCAGAATAAGATGGACCTTAGTTGCAGCCTGCAGGACCCTTCTACGGGTATCTCGCACCTCGCTGCACTCCCATTAAGAGAGAATCTCACTCCTAATTGAGATGGATACCACTGAAAAAGAAAACCTACCAAGCAAGAGAAAATCTAATAGTCTAAGGTTATTTAGAAAGAAGTACTCCCTCCCTCTCTCCACACACACTACACCAAAAATTGATACAACTGTTTGAGTATTAAAGAAATAAATTGTGACGATCTTCAACCTACTCTCTCAAGCCTATGTTCTTCACACATAACAGCCTGAGGTTTTACCACTGCACAGGGCCATGGATCCCATTAAGAAAATGCAAAGCGCATGATCTTTTGAATTTGTGATTGAAAAAACACTGGCATACAAGAAAATAAATCATCCGACGTTTATTAAACCAATTCTTATTCTACCAGATCCAAGGCCACGAGATTTAAAGCTTCATACATTGCACATCATTTTTACCATTAGTAAACACAATTAAACAAATATAACTATCATGTCAATGTTTTGTTAATCAGATTGTTTTGTTAAACAAAATGAAATGGAAACTGCCACATTCACCTCCCACTGACAATAGATTCAGCTCATCCACATCAACTCCAAGAATGCACTTTAAGAAAGGGGTATCCCAATGATTCCATTATAATCCAACATTAATAAAAAGAACATCAAAATGCATAATAAAAGAGCTTTCTTAGGTCTTATTAGTTAATTTTAGTTGATACGCCCACGATATAGAAAGCTACTAGTTGCAATGGCAAAACTCTGATTTGGCCTGTTGGATAAAAAGACATGGTTTTGCACTCAATAACAAGAAAAGAGTACAACCCCGTTGAGGAGCAGGAGAGAGTGGCAGTAGCTCACACTATGGTTGGGCAGTGTTCTATAACTCGGCCGAGGCGGCCAACTAGTCGGTGCCTAGCCAAAGTGAGTAATGGCTAGGCGGTTCATATACTCGCGGGGATGATTAGTCGGAAAAACTCGGAATTAGTTGGCGACTAGACGGTAAGTCGGTAAGTCAGCAAGTCAGGACTAGTTGGCCAATTGGAAAAGTTGGACAAGGTCGGCAAAAAATCAGAAAAAGTTGGGGTAGATACATAATTTATGATTTTCAGGGGGCGTAGCTGTAATTTTATAAATACTTACTGCCGTGGTATTACTACGTTATTTATACTAAGTTGTATCTCCTTAAATCTCAATCGACCGTATCTCTCCTGAAATCTCTTCGATTGTCTCTCATGAAATTTCTTCGATCGTCTCTCTGTGGCAAGTCGGTAAGCTCTCGCTCTCTCTCTCTCTCTCTGCTTGTCTTTCTCACACACAAACACCCACGCACACTAAAAAATTTGATTTTAATTTAATAGATGTCATTTGGGGAGGGGGTGGAGACTATTAAAAAAAGAATTCCAACTAATTGCTAGGCGCTGAGTACTCCCCCAGTACTAGGCCTAGGCGCTAGTCGATGCCCGACAGCCTGGCTAGCGCCTAGCAAGTTTTCGAACCTTGAGGTTAGGCGGTGGATATCCATAGATAACATACTTTGACCTCAAGTTAAAATGGATGATTGTCAAAGATTGCTACAAAGATATTCACCAGCAGGCAGCAGCATTACATTTATAAACTAGACCTTAGTCACTCAGTTTGCTGAAGGAGGTGGATGATCACACTCCCAATGCACGGATTGCCGAATCTCCTCGGAAATCCAATAAATTCATGGTTTTACTTTTGTTATTTCGCTGATTGTTCAACAATGTCGCGAATTTTATATCAAGCCAACATAATCTCCACATGTGGCCTCGTTTTAACCCACACATAGATTAAATATTTGTACACCGGAAGCATGTCCCTACTTTTCCATGTACAACTGCTACAGAGTCTACACTGCAGCTATTGGCAGCCAGTGGCTACAATTGCAAAGGTATATAGTGATAAAAAAAAGTTGGAAATCCAACAGTTTTTAGTATCAAACTGCAATCCTGTTTGAAGAGACCACCGAGCTCCTTTCAAACATGAGAAAACATTTTAATACTCTACACATCGTCCAGTATTTTGAACGAAATGACATGTGAACATAAGATAATAATATTCAAATTTGAAGGGGTAAAGTACACTTTGCACCCCTACACTTCACATTTAGTTTCACTTTGCCCCTTACACTTTTAATTTCACTTGTCAAGCCCTCCCACTTTTGGTTAAGTTTCAATATCCCCATTGCCATTAGATTCCATTAGAAAAAAATATTAGTTCAGTGGTACAAAGTTCAAATAATTTCACTGTCATGAAATTTTGAAAATGATATCAAACTTATCAAATCTAAGATTTGAAGATGACATTAACATCTCTCTTCTCTCAGGCTTTCACCTTATTTTCTCAAGTGGGATAGTTTTCTCTCCAGAAGTTTAGAAATATTTTCTCAAGTTACCAAGTACCCTTTTTCCAACAAAAAGTCCCCTATTTTTGTTTCAAAAACTTATTTTCTTTCTTTATATTTTTGTTCTGCAACAACTATGTTTTTTTTTTTTTTTTTAAATCAATTATGATGAAAAAAACAACTAACTTTTTTGGTCCTGATTCAGTTGTCAAAAACTTAGCATACCAACCTATAGATAGTGGCTTTGAGGCATATGGCATCAACTTTAGGCATATAATGCTACATATTATCCGTAAGCACATTAATAAACACTAATTGGCAGCATGTTTTGCCTTTTTGTAAAATAAGATACCCATAATTTGTGTCTGAAGAACAAGGTTACTTCTTAAGTATGGCATTTTGTGTTTTAGAAAATAATTATGGCGCTCCAGTTTTACAGACAAATTTTAGAGTGCAGATGTAAAAAGTATGTGTGAAAGTCATTTTCCAAAAGGGAATGATCATTGTGTTTGGTTCACATTTCCAAAAAAATTTCCAAAAAGATTCATTCCCCATCTTTCTCTCCAATCAGTAAATTATTTGTACCTAGTATCAATGGAATGATATTTTTCTCTAATCTCTCTCCAATCTTAACATCAAATTAATTTTTCCAAAAAGTGTCCAAACACTTCTCATAAAATTTCTCAAAAAATTTCTTCTCAAAACTCTAAACCAAACACAGTAAAATAACAGGGTGCAAAGTGTTATTTGTTTAGCCAACTGAATGACACATTTTTAATATTGAATGGACATCAAAATCACTGATGAACCAAATAAAATACAGTAAATACATTATCAACTAAGACACATTTTTAATATTGAATGGACATCAAAATCACTGTGAACCAAATATAAGTAAATACATTATCATACAATGCTCTAGAAGACTAAAACGCTCCCGCTCTGAAGGTATTTTCAAAATCAATGCTTTGGCGCTCTCGCTCACTCCGAATCAGCTCGATCTCACCGCTTAAGTAAATTAGAATAAGACAATCAATCCCCTTACAAACTCTACATTTAGCTATAACCTGAAATTTGAAATACATTATTCAGGATGAAATTCAAGCTTCAACTCTTGGTCTAGGTTCATTCCTCCTCAAAAGCAACTTAGAACTACTCACCACAACAATTAGTTTCTCTTTCCCAGCAATGCTGACTATTGAAAAGCACAGTTACAAAGGGACCTTCTCATGGCCGACACCGGGAAAGAATTCAAATTCCATGAAGTGGATAATGGATGGCTTGGTACACATAGTTGTGCCTATTTCCAGTCAACCTAAGCTTTGGGAGAATTTGTGATCTGACATCGTATATCTTTTGGTACGTCTGAAGTTTAAGTTTCTCGGTCATTTAGTCCTGTTTGCATTCTATGCTTGCATGGAGGTTTTACGTTTGATCTCTAGGTCTGAAAGTGAAGTGCAGTGAAGGATGGGTGTGGCCTAACTTTATTGTTGAATTCTGTCTCACAAATTTTCATCTTACGTTAAAAGAATGAAAAGAAGGAAATTGGCCGATATTCCGACCTTACTTGGTAGCATAGATACCATTACGGGAGAAGCTGATCCTTGAAATGATTATTGATACAACAAAAGTACAAGCTATCATTTCTTTTTTTAGATTAGAATCCTTAAATGAAGTCTCATGTGGATGTTCGATTCTATGTTTACTCCTAAATTAGGAATTGTAGGGAAGGTCAGCGCATTGACCAAAAGTTTACCAAAGTCAAAGTTGACCATCCAATGACACATTGACGGGTGTCATCCATGAATACGCGACACGTGGCTAGGCAGCGCAGTCATCACTGCGTGACCCTCATCAGCGCGGCGCAACCCTTCGCCGCTTCGCGGGTATCTCCTTTTGCGCGCCATCAAGGCCCAATGAAGAAAGTACAACATTTGAAGTCGTGGGCCATCCATACACGGAGAAAAGCCCATGAGCTTTGTGACTAGTGCGGCCTAGAGACATGGGTGAGAACGCGAGGAAACTAGTCTATTTTTAGCCCAGGTAATTATATCTGCTTCGGTCTGAAGGCAGGACCCGAGTGGCCCTCTGAGACTTGGCTGCAGTACAGGCACGACCGTGCCCAAACGGGAATGAAGGGAGATCCAGCGGTTTGGTGGCTATAAAAGAATAAGAGGTCCTCCGCGCAGGGGTGGAGTCATGCGCCCGAGTAAAGCCACGTGGGTTAGCAGCACGGAGGGTGCACGGTCAAGTTGTACAAAAGGGACACGTGTCCTCATATTATAGGATGACAGCCTGGCACCTTATCATTGGTCCAAGGTCTAAGGTGCCTATAAATATGAGACATTCCCTCTCACAATTTCCAGAGGTGATTCTTGACAGGGTGTGCCATCCTAGAGAGAGAAATTGGGTAATCACTGATTTGGAAGGAGAACATTCTTCCTAGTGAGGTCATCCCATTCTTTAGGTCACTTGGGTATACCATGGATTAGTCTCTAAGAGCAATCTTCTGCCTTAGTCTTGTTTGTACACACCTGCTCTTTTCTTCACCCTTCTTCTAGATCACTTCATTCCCCTCGGATCTTTTGCTATTAACTATTCTTACCTCTCCAGCTCACATATTCTTCTCTGAATATTTAACTTGACAAAGAACCTCTCTTTCGGGAATCACAATCAGTTTGGGATTAGTTTTTTCTTTAGTAAACTTTTCCAAGTTTTCAGTCATAATATTTTAATGGTTTTCAATTCCTCTTGCCAAGACAAATAAATAATTTACAAAAATGTGAAAATTTTATAAGATGGAAAAATTTACAAAGAGAGGTCAAGAATAAAGTTATGTCAAACCCAACAACATAACTGTGCGAGCACCCTCACTGCAACAGCTAGCTTTTGGGTGGAGATGAGACTTGAGAGTTTCACCCAAGACCATATGACATGATATCCTAGCCGGAGAACAAGGGATTGGTTGGGTTGGGTCCGGTTGAGTTGGGTCGGGAAGGTTCTGTGTACCTGCACTGCCTGCGGCGACCTACCACACCTGCCAATCCTAACTCTAACCTGAAGTCTAAACTAAGCCGTACCTTCATCCTCATCTCCCCCCTCTTTCTCATCTCTCTTGCAACCCTCACTCGAACGCCCAAATCCACCTAAAAGACATTGTGCCTCTCTCTCTAACTCATTACTCTAACCTGAGGTCTAAATTAATCCTTCCATTCATCCTCATCTCTTCCATATTTCTTTCTCATCTCTCCTGCAACCATCAATCCAACGCCCAAATCCAGTGTCATCATCCACCTAAAAGACCACCATGTCAGCCACGTACTCTCTCCTCTACCTTGTACCCTCTCTCTAATTCGTAAATCCCGCCCTCGGGATGAGTAGCTCCCCCTACTTCCTCTCTAATAAATAGCATTCATATTATCAGAGGAACAATAAAATGAGCTCAAAGTATGGTCAGGAAGCAGTTCAAAAAAAGAGTATGGTTGGAAAAGGACTTATCAAATGATTCAGAAGCTAGGAAGAAAGACCAAAAGAAGGAAGCAAGGGACAAACCTGGTGAAACAGATCCCATCATAAGATAAGATGTTATATTAGCATCGACAACGAAAGCAACACGCGTGTAAGCAGAAGTTGGCCCATAATTTTCTGCTCCAAAAAGATCTTCTTGCTGAAGAGTACTCCCATCAATAGACATGTTCATTGAGCTCACACTAGCATGAGAACCATCTTCTTCATCACTGAGGTTAATGTTGGGAATGCCAGGTGTGGTTGACTCATGAAGAGCGGATGCCGGATCAATTAATTTTACTGCCCAACCTAATCGACAAGCAAATGATGCGGCGGCCTGCAGCTGAGAAAGATCAGTCTGTAAGGTGGCTGCCAACTCAGCCACAGTTGAATTCTCACTTGAAACTACAAACACAGCATACAGTAACCTGGACAATGCACTCAATCTCATTAACATCTTAGTTCCTCAACTTGGAAGACATATTCAATTGAAACAAGGCACCAGTGGATTAAAACAACTGCCTTACTCTTCAATAGGATCTTCATATGACTGCTCCCTGTTGGACACAAATCCTTCAAGCCTGGAAACTGAACCACCATGTACTTTAGCAATGCAACTTAAAAAATGCAGAGGAAAAGGAAACCAAAAGCAGGAGAAACTGAGCTACATATAAGAAGTTCGAAAACCTATATTTCATCAACACATCTTTTAACATTTCTGCTGGGGGAAGGAGATCTGGGTTTGGAGAGAGAGAGAGATCCGAGTGCTACAAATTCAGACACGAGGCAAAGATCTGAGCAATTGATGATGGAGAAAGGGAAAGGCTATGGGTCCGTTGCACAAAAAAGAGAATGTTAATGTCGAGCTTCGGATACTTTGGAGACAAAGCATAATGTGTGGCCATGGCATAAGGGCCTTCCAGTGCAAAATAAGACTCAAATTATGGTTCTAACAAATGATCCTCCATTCTCCCAGTACTCTTCCAATTATATCTCCCTTCAGCCATTACTTAATTACAGGAAGCTCTACTACATGAGAGAAGCTCTCTCACTCCAAGACAAGGAAGAGAAATAATAATCCATGGACAGAAAAAGAAAATTATATTACTCCTTCAAATGAGAATAAACCTAAGAAGAAGAAAAAAGAACCCAATTTTCGTACAAAAATTTGAATGCACTGAAAATACCTTTAAAACGATCTTCAGGATAAACAGGGACATCAAAGTATATTAAACCCCTTCTGAAAAGACCCTTTACAATTTCAGGATCAAAAAGGATGAATGAGTTTGCTTCCTCCTTACAAACTTTATCAATTGTTGCCATTTCTTCTTCTGAGAGTTTCTGAAGGTGGAGGGAGAAAAATATTACAATCAAATTAGTCACATAAAGCCTGAAGTGGAGCATACACAAACAAAATATTACATGCTTGAGGGCTTTGCGACTACAGTTCACTGTTGATGAATTTAAAGCAGCACATACGGAGCATTCCAAATTGCAAACTCAAAACCAGGACCAGGACCAGGCAGCTTACCTTGAATTCTTCCAATGTGAAGTTGACAAGACACACTCCCCACCATGGCTCAATCACAAAGTCCACAGGTTGTGTAGGTAATAAATCTTTTGCGATTGACTTGTTAAGCTTCCACATAATTTTCTGGATGGCTCCAAAACAGAGGAAAGCAAGGAAGAATGAGTAACCCATCTATGGATATAACCAGCCATGAAGCACAAAAACAGGTTTTTTAAAGCTACTTAATCTCCAGGTTCAAGAATGAAATAATTGCAGGATTAGGGAACTGCAAAGCTTGCTACACAAGACTAGAAACAAATAAGCTCCTAAGGATTAAACCCATTTATCTCCATATGATCACTATGACGTGAGCCTGTCACACAGGAAATACAATGTCATCCAAAGATGGAAGAAACATCAGGCGATTCAGGCCAAAAGCACGGACCCAGGACACGCCAATTCTAAAGCAACGGAGACATTGACACGGCATAAAACATATCCATATGGACCATATTGTTCTAGTTTATTTTTGTTTTTCATATGAACGTACCAAAATTTGTATTTTATTTTGCAATTCTTAACTTCTACTGTTTAGATATTATGATGAAAAAAAGGGCCTTCCTGGTTGAAGCTTTTTATTTGTTATTTTTGCCTATCATTTTCTAAGTATCTAACCCCTCAAATAAGTTCTAAACATATAAAATCACCCCTGCCGTGTCCCCTCTGTGTCTAACTTAAACCATGTGGCGTGTCTTAAACGTCCCGGGCGCATCTGACACTAATGTAGCAACCAGTTGGGTGTGTCGGTGCTTCATAATAGTTCATATACATCCGAATATGATTTTCTGTCTGTTTTTAATAGAATGTGTCTTCTAAAGCATTCACCTCTAAATACATTTAAGCTAATTGTGCCACAGATGGTGAGTGTTTCTGTCCAATCCCCACACAATTACTTTAAAACGCGGATAATATTAGGACATTAGTATTTCAAGGAAAAGGATTCTGCATATTAGGGGTGAGCAAAAACCCGCCCGACCCGCCAAACCGATCCGACCCAATCCGACCCGACAGGTTTCGGTCGGTTTTCAAATAGGATCAGGTCGGGTTCGGGTTGAAAATTTGGTAAGCCGATGATGTCTTGTCGGTTTCGGGTTTGGGGTCTAGGGGTCGGGTTCACCCGAACCGACCCGACCATATATATATAGTGAATACTCCTCCTGACTTCCAGAGCCTTCTCATTTGACATCGTCAGACTTCAAAGTCGTCTTCTCTCTCTTAACTCCAGAAAACCCCAAAAAATCAGATCTGCCCTCTACTCCAACCTCTCTCTCTCTCTCTCTCCAATCGACGATGACAACGGTGGAGATAACACCCAGAGTCCAGACGATGACGGCGAGCATCACAAGCTTCACAGCAGACGACGGCGGGGAGTAAACAGACAACGGCGACGGCGAGAAAACAGACGACGGCGATGAAGACGACGGCAAATATGTGATCTCTCTCTCTCTCTCATGTAGTCGTGTACTCGTTTTCAGATCTGTATCACGTGAAGTTGTGAAGTGTGAAGTTGATGAATGATTTCATTTTCAGATCTGTATCACGTATGATTGTGAATCTGTGATGACTCTGTGCCTCTGTGGTCTCTCTCTCTCAGATCTGAAATTTAGGGCTTACGCTAACCCGATCAACCCGACCGACCCGATCCGAAACCCGACGCTACCCGATCCGATCGGTTCATAGGTTACTTCGGTTCGATTTCGGGTGCCGTTTTTCCCAACCCAACCAAAACGGACCCGACTCAAACCCGACCAACCCGACCCGTGCTCACCCCTATTGCATATTACCGAGAAATTATCTCTAGTGTTTAGTCGGAAGTTTCTAATAAAACATATGGTGGTCAGGATTTTTTTTCCCCTCAATTTTCGACATCAACCCCTGCCCTGATCATTGTCTGAGGCAGAGTCTTAAAGCCCATGCACCATCTCTTACATCTTCTTTCCAATAACCAAATTAATTTCCATCATAAAGAAAGAGAAGGAAAAAAAAAGAAAAAAGGAACATTATGGGTATTGGCATCATAAATCCTGCACGGCACCGATTGTAGTACTTATGATGAGACCCATGGTAAGCATGTTGGGTAAAAAATAAAAGCAATATGCATAGCCCTAGTAATACGATCAAGACTTCAATTCACCACAGCACTGACTAATTGCTTTCCAAGATATGAGAATTTTAACAGCATGGCACAAAAAGAAACCTCACTCGATCACATATTAACAAAATTAGCAGTAAAGGTCCATTCAATAAGGCTCCATTTGAATGGTGGGGAAAACAGTAGGAATTGGTTTTAAAAAGACAGGAACAGCATCAAGACCTGGAACTCCTAAAGCTTCTTAAACAAGTATCTGGTTGTAGATGTATACAGATCTTGAAAATTGTCATCATGGTAATGAATCAAGAGAAATACCTCATTGCTTGGAAATCAGAGACATGCAGGCATACCCAGGTACTCATAAGACATTATGTGCAAAAGTTCTTGAAAAGTACCTTAGACCTGCACTTGTTCATGATATCAATAAATTCATTTCTTCCTATTCCTGTAAGACGCAAGGCATCTGCAGCACTAAAATTTGGTATGCTATCATAAGGTTGCTCTGCAAATAACAGAAAAGTATGGGAATCGTAAGACACCTATTATATATGAATATTGTGTTGATGCATCTTTCAGAAGTGAGTGTCTAACTGTCCATGCATTTAAACAAACCTACGGGCAGTACTTCGAGAAGGAAACATGGGAAAGTTGAGTAACCACATGAACACAGGACTCAGTGATAACGATAGTTTAGTCGTTCCTACACCAAATCCTAGTAAGTGAAAAACAACCAGGCATATTCTGCCTGCTAGTCAAAAATCATATGTGCCATAGGAGAATAAAATCAAGGTTATGGAAATTCCACACTTTCCTCCATCTCCTCTGACTTGACAAAGCAAGAATTGAAGAAAACTCAAAAGTGATTCATCGTGATGTCAAAGAAAATCACAGACTTCGGTTTCAAGCACACCAATCAATAAGCTTTGCATTAATGCAAACAAACAAGCTACTAACCGGTCTACTAATTAACTCCAAAATTGCAAAGCATTAAACCCAGTTCCACTTCACGAATGGAAGAGCTTGGGCAAAGAAAGAGATTCGTTTTTAGGGTTTTAACAAGATAAGACATTTTGCATGGAAATCATACAGCAGATCATATGAACAAATTTAGTTTCCATCAGAAAAGGTAGGGGAAACTTAGAACTAACATACTAATCACAAAGAAATGCTTGATTGAAAGACAGCACATCAAGAACGGCACCTTAGTTCATGTACTACATCTTCTGCATATATAGCCAAATAATACAACGAATGAAATGGCAGAAACTTTTAGCAGAATCATATGACATATTGAAAAGAACAACCAAGTACCATTTTTCATGACTTCAAAAATCATATCGCAATAATATCTGAAAGGTGATACCCTCATTACCCGGCAAACATACTCCGCGAGGTGATACGGAAACAGCTGCAAATTAAAAACAGTAAACTGCATAAATCCAAAGAGACAGAAAAATCAAGGCATAATTTATAACTAGACAAGTTTCTGTGGGCATCAAACCCTTTGAGTGTAGGTTCTAGTCTTCTAGACGACATTAATGTCTCTACCAGAGGATACACCTAAAAGGTTATAGCATGCCGAGGTCTTAATAATTTACAGGATGGACCAAATGGGTTGAAAATTCCCAGTCTCAGCAATTTATTGGTGTTGCATTTGCTATATACTAATTAACTTCTCCAAGAAGTAAAAGACAATACGTGGTATAAACATGTTGGAACAGTAAGACCAAGGCTAAAAATCATGAATACTATTAGCATTAAGCATATATTATTTCTTTAGAAGCATGAACAACTCCTAAGGATACTAGAAAAGAATGAATTTCCCTGGATTACTCACCGCTAAATTCCTTCGCAAATAACGCATCATCTCCTCGTAATATTCGGCTTCTTTGATAACTTTGCGAGCAAAACAAGTGTTCCATTGGATTCTCTTCTTTATACAATGCTCAATTATCCTGCAAAGCATGTAGATATTAAACCATCATAAAATTCAATGTATGTCCATTAAAGAATAGATATATCCCAAAGAAAGCATACGCTAATATTATTGCTTGAGAACCAATGACAGTCAACCATAAAGCTAATATAAACGCAATACATTTATAATCTTATCATGTTCCCACAACCACATAATCAAATGCCTATACATGCTTAGGCATCTACCAACTAATGATTGGCAGGTGCACGAGTGGCAACAATATGCTAGGAAGTGTATAAGTATTCCACTTGAACAGTTAAGACCCTTTCCATTTATGATTGGCTAGCATTCTTATGCAACCTTCTATGTGCAACGGATTACTAATTAAAAACACTCAAGTTGTTTTATTAAAACAGCAGCTGTGCAAGTGTCAATTTATTGTCGTCCACAAGATGTAAGGAACACGGAACACAAAGGCAACCCGTACATTTGAACCAAGCAACAACTCGCTAAATGCTCTTAAATCTTAATATTGTTCTTTGTTCTGAAAGATGTTATTTGCTGATGTAAAAGTTAAATGTGTTACTGCTAAGGATGTTTCAGTAACTCACGAACAAGATTTCTCTGTACACGGACTGAATGAGGTCATCAGGTCAAATAACTGGGCCTACATAAAAATTTGCAATGCCCTGAGTGTGTGTGTGTGTGTGTCTGTGTCTAGTTGAGTAGGTTCCCACTTCCTTATCCAGTGTGAAATTGCTTCATTTAAGTGTCATGCGAGTGCAAGGAACTTCATGTCTCTTTAACAGTTTCCGTTCTTTGCTATAAGATATGACATTGATCCAAAAGCAGAAAAGGAGGGAGCAGACAGAAAATGAATAGGAGAACAAGGGAGTGTTCAACGGCTTTCGATAGAATCCTCTTCAAGTGGACATTTTCAAACTCTTTACTGTGAAGAGAGGAGTTTAAACAGAGTTTGTTGCTTAGTGACTGCTCTGCAATACTGCAGAATACTACATTACACTGTTCCATTCCCTCTAAAGCAGGTTTTGCACTGGGTCAGGTCCAGCAAAGTCGAGTATAGCCGTACAAACACATTTATAAATATCAACTGAAATGCCAAAATAATCCACAAATGAAGCAAATTTTAGTTTTATAGGAATCAACGGAAAATAGAAAATTAACAAACAGGTTGCATGTTGGTGAACAAACTCTCTTGAACCAGAAGTCCTTCCAGATGAACAAAAGAACTTCTGCTTTTATAGAGTTCAGTAGAAAATGGGAAACTTAAGAACCAATACAAAAAGAAAAGCAACAACTTAGTGCCCACCAATCCGCCAAAAATAAGAAGGGTCCGCCCAAGGAGAATGCGCAACCCTTCCGAAATTCCCTTCCTGAAAAATGCACGATAGAGCCAATTGCCCTCTTTTTGCCCTGTCAAACTACGGTCAATTTGCTTAATAGTTTGCTGCATTTAGCACTCCGTAACTCACAGATTCATTTTGTGTCTTCTTCCTTATACAAAACTGGATCGAAACTAGTCTCTATCTCTCTACCGCACCGTCAATTGTTCGAACATTATCAGCTCTATTCCATTTACCAGGTAAGCTTCCTTAACATAAAATGTATTTTGCCATTCTATTCATAGGGTTCCGTCTTGTTGCTATTCGTTTAGTTCAATTCGTTTTGGAATGCGACTATGCAAGTGAGAAAAATCAAATACTGGAACAATAGCGAATTTCTATGAATTGACAAACTTGACTCTGTAAGCAGTTCGGAGCTGTGATTACAGAGGCATTTGTGTGGAAACCATACTTTGAATATCAACGCTGAGAAAATTCTAAGCATACTTTCCTCGAGAAAAAAGAGACGGCCCTAGAATAGGGGGAAAAAGCAATAATGCTATAACTTGATACAGAAATCAATAAACAAAAGTCCGCAACTAAAAAGGGGAAAAAAAAAGTCCCAAAAACAAGAAGCAACTAATGTTAAAACACACTAACCTTCTGTGCCACTCGTCCTTAGAATTCAAAGTGGATTGAAGCCGCTTAGGAAGATTCTCCCAAGGGCATTCTTCCTTTATTGCTTTCAGTATCAACTGGTCCTCAATAGTCGGAGCGTGCTGCATATTACTTTTTCGAACAAACACTGCTACTCTCTCCAAATCAACCTTCAGAAATCATCAAATTCATTGAAAAAATTCGAGTCCAAGCATATCTAATACACACGCATATCAGAGGATCGAGATCATTCGAGAACCATTTCGGCTAATTGTTTCAATATTCAACTTTACACCACAATGTATGTCGAATTGGCAAGTTTTGCGGAGGTTTTGTATACAACGATCGGTCGGAATGGCGATGGAGTTGTATGAATCAACGAAAGAGAGAACTGCAACATTAAAGACGGTGGGAAGAGGAAATTCGTACCTTAATTTGGTGGCAAATGGTGTTGGAACTCAGGTGGGATTGAGCTAGGGCTTGGAATTTGGAGATTTGTTGGGGGAGATCTAGCCGATGGAAGAGAGTTGGAGAGTTGAATTTTACGCGCAGACTTGAATTATAAAACTGGGGCCACAATATTCGGGGGTTTCTTTTCTCTTCTCTCTCTCTTTTTTATATCATACCGTCTTGTTCTCACCGGTGCGAAGAAAGTCTGAAAAGCCGAGTACTCACCGCGAGGCATTAGAAGCTCTTGTCCGATTGGTCCAACTAGACCGACTAATTGCCCAATTAGGCTCCACGTACTCGATCCTAAAAGTTAGAAGGTGTCCGGCTACCCTACGAGCGCCTTGCGAGTTTTGGAACATTGCTTGTCACTATGATTTGATCTGTTTTTAGCTTTCTGCTTTTTTTTTTTTTTTTTCCTTCTTCGGACACTTTTTATTTCTTAAATAATGTTAGCAACGAGCAAGTACTCCCCAGTAGTCTCTGAGGCTTGTCTGAAAGGTGTACGGGCCGATGATTCTGAAAGCAAAAAGGTTCCAAGTTTGGAGGAAAGAGGGTTTGGTTGCTTGGCTTGTTTGGGCCTATATGTCATTACTAGATTTTCCAATTGCATATCCAGCTTCCTTTCTCTAATTGAAAAGTGAAGGAATGTGTTAATCTAGAAAAAGAATAAGCATACGATGTTTTCCAATTGCATATCCGGCTTCCTTTCTCTAATTGAAAAGTGGAGGAATGTGTTAATTTAAAAAAATTATAAGCATACACTGTCCAATTCATAGGAGAGAGGAGAGTAACAACAGGAAAGCCCCTCCTATCCACAATCAGAACGGAGGGTCATGTCCAACCCTCACCTTTTCTTTCACCAAATATGAGTAAAAAAAATTGGTCAAAACTTTGGTTTGGTATTGAGAACTCCAATGACTGTCATCAGAATTTCTCATCAAATTATTTCTAGAACTCACACCTTATCTAGGAAACAAACATGCAAAGGCATTGTTATAGTTTATCCCATATTAATTAATTATGAACTCCAAAAACTAGTAGTATATGAGCATGGGCTCTCAACTCAAAACCAATTGGAAACCATGGATCGAAAAGATTGAATTGATTATTTCTAAAAGTCCCACCTTATCCCTTATTTAGGAAATGAACATGCAAAGGCATTTTTTAGAGCGTGTCATACATTGGTTAATTATAACCTCTAAAGGCCTCCGCAAACTTACCTTTGCCACTGCTTCTACGCACCACTGAATGCAGACCCTACCCTTATAAACCTTAAATCAAAACCTTAAGCGCGATTTTGAGATACAATCGACTCTCCAGAGCCCGAAATCGACCATCGAGAACTCGATCATGATAAATATATATATATATATCTCTGAATCTGTTCGTTTACGTTCAATTTATATTCTGTCTGCCCCATGAACTTATCAATGTTCAATTTACCTTGTTCTGAAGAATCTGAACTCTCATAGCTCCCACTGGAAAATTTAGTTTGTTCAAACAAATTTCTAAACCCTAGATTGATTTTACCACCAGCCTCTCCTCTAATTTTAACTTTTGAGATTATTTAAATTCAACTGCGAGTGCAAAACTTGCCAACACACACAAATAGGATCTGGAATGCTATGAATCATAGAACAAACAAACAAGAGAGAATAAAAAGGAAAGAGGAAATAGGAGAGAATCAAAAGAAAATAGGAGAGCAAGATGTACGAGGTTCAGCAATGTGCCTACTCTCCGGGAGCGACACCAATTCCCTATTGATTGAAGAAAAACACCCTCAAGTTCTCTCTCTAAAGTTATAACCAACTCTCTCTCAACATTATGAAGTCTTAACCCATATCGTATTGGGGATGTATAAACATATTCTCTTTGCTTTGTGACAGTTTGAAGGTTATAACAACATTTTTTTGAGTTAATATTTGAGATATGGGGCACAAGTATTTGTTAAGTGAAAGAACGAAACTTTATTTTAACTCTCGTTCAGATATGGGACACAAGTATTTGTTAAGTGAAAGAAAGAAACTTTATTTTACTTAACAATATGTATTTCTAAAATGGTTAATTATGCACATCACAATACAATACAGTAATAAATAACAAAAGGCAGCATGGTAAAAAATCAACTCATAATCTATTTTGATTGTTATACTTCCAAACATCACTCCTCTTGCAAAATCTATTTCACACATATCTCTAAAAAAAAACTATAGATTCATAATACAATTTCATCAAAGTCCCAAAAAGGAAATTTGTAAAATCCAATTTTTTAAAAAAACAGAGGAGACAAAACTGGCAAGCTACAGTTCCCTGTTTGAGGTGTAGATAGAACAAACGTGCGTGCATTTAGAAACTCCTGGTGGAAATTGACCAATTGACCTGTGCTATCATTTCTCCTTCCACCCCCGCCTTTTCCACGGCTGTCCATACGGTTTCAAACTTGACCGGCGCACAAACCCCTTTTAGGGCACCACGTTTACGTTGGAGCCATTCGTCCCTTCGCCGCCGCTCTCTACACCACTGTAAGCTTCTCTCTCTGCTCTTAATATTTTCCTCCATACATATCATTAACAATGGCGTTTATGCTCATTGTAACTAGTCATTTTAAGCAGTTTGGCCTAAGTTTAATTTTTCGTTAAATTGGCGTCAAATATTTTACAATTTTATTGACGAGGTAAAACTTGAAAGAAGAAAATTCGTGACTAAAATAGCAAAAAGTTCGAGGTGAAGCAAGTTCTAAATGGTTGCCGTTAAAAAAAAAAAGAAAAGAAAAGAAAGTTCTAAATGGGTATCTGTTAGGTTCATTTTATCTTTAATATTTTCAAGTTCAATTCATTTTTTTATTCTTTCGATTGCTCTCGTCGCGATTTGAATGATTATTAAAATTATTTTTGAGTCTTTTGCTGAAAAGCTTAAAGAATGCTAACTATAACTTCCAATAATATCGAGGGTCTTTATGAATAATTAATTTAATCCAAATTCATCATTTTTCGGCTCTGTTTATACTATCACGAGATAAGAGAGCAAAGATCTGTGATTAGATGGTTGCAGTAGAGTATTTGTAATAATAGTTCTTGTTATGTTGTGTTCTTCTCTACGTTGATGGCAGTTTTATAGAAAAGCTGGTGGGAGAGGGGTAGCAGTTGTTGGATGGCTCTCCAATTTGAGGTGAGGCTCTTAACATGGTCCTTTCAATATGGGTGATAGGGGTAAATATTTGTACACATGAATTTGGCCTTATTTGCACTAAGTGCTTGTTTTCATGCTTGGAAACTTCCGCCTTTGCACCGAGCAATAACAGTTTTTGTTGAAATGCATGGTTGCATGGGCACTCATAATAAACTGTTTAAAAATCTAGAAATGTCCTTTTAAAGGTTTATCGTCCAACAGAAAGAGATTTAAGAAAACAAAAAACCTAAGGAAGTAATATTGTCATTCAAGTGGGTCTATGGCTATGCCTTTGTTGATGCTACACAAAAAATGAATTGGTGCTTATGTGATCAACAACTTAATCAGTCATCAGAAACAAGAAAATGATTGCCAATACGTACCTCGCATAGGTTCTACTTCCTTTGTACTATAAAGTGTACCTTTATATGTCTCACGAAGTCTTGGACAACCTTTACTTGTACTTGCTGTCTGTTTGATCTTGATGGCCCACCCATATTGAATTGGCCACAACCGCAAACACCCCAGTTGGAATCTTTTCGGTTGTTTACTAAATTTGGAATTGTTTTTTCCTTTTCGTACATCAGATTCTTGGGAGGTTCAATCGTGCTCGTGCAGCTCAACTGATACTCCCACACTTCATATGCCAGACACCTTTGTTTATGCCCGTGGGTACAAAAGGTTAGAGCTTTAGAGTCTTTGTTGTCGCAGTTTTATGAAGCATGCACAACTTCTTTTACTCGTACTAATTGCAGTGGCTGATGCTAAAAAGTTTGATGCGGTGAAACCTAAATGGACTGAAATTGTAGCTCAGAACACCAAAGTTCTTCACATGGGCTTTACATATTACCCCTTGCTTCTTGGAACAGATTGACCACCCCTTCAATATATCTTCGTATTGGCTGCAATGGTGGAAGGATCTTTGGCTGTGTAAAATGGTCAAAGTGCGTGGTAGGATACTTCCTAAGAATGTCCCCTTCATAGTGGGGAAGACTATAGTTGAAAAGATTTGGTAGAAATTTGGCTTTTATAAAGCTCTGCCTCTGCCTAATCTTTTACAAAGCTCTGCCTGGTGAAAATGATTTATTCTTCTCCAAATTCTCTCTAATTGGGGCTAGAGAAGAGTGATTGAGTCTAGGCCTTGGCATATTGCTAGTAAGATGATACTTCTACGGCAATGGAAGCCTTAAGTGAAACCGGAAGAGGAGCAACTAATCAGGACATTTAAATGGCTCACGGCGCACCAAGGCGCAATGGTCCCTTGTAGCAATAGCGCACGGCGCAGCGCGCGCCATAGCAACTTGTGGCGCACTTTATTATAACGAGTAGAATTCTAATATAGGCATAACTTTCAACACAAGCAAATGTTCAAATGTCATAAAACATAAACATTTCAATGTTTAAACCACCACCACATGCTAAGCAAAACATAAAATCCATAAAAAAGCTAACATATAGACGATGGCTGCTGCTGCTGCTACTGTTTATCGCAAGAGAAGAAGAAGAATGGTTGTTGCTGTTGAGTGTTGACATCGATTGCATTGAAAATCGATGGCTGCTGCTGCTGCCACTGTTTATCGCAAGAGAAGAAGAAGAATGGTTGCTGCTGTTGAGTGTTGAGATCGATAGATCTCTCTTCTGATGTGTAGGGTTAAGAGTTAGGGAAATATTCCAGTACATTGACTACTTATGTGCATCATAAATCAACGGCTGAGATTGATTTGATCAAAAAAATGCTAAAACACATTATGGCGCACGCTATGGCGCCACATCGCCATGACTTGTGGCGTGCGCCGTAGCGCCATACTTGCGCTATTGTGTTCTGTGCCTTGCCATGACTCCCCATGGCGCAAACCAGTCGCCACGCCCTTCGCCATGCGCTATAGCGCAATGGCGAGCGCCATTTAAAACACTGCTCCAATGTTCCCCTGGAATTTTCGAAATGAACATGGCCTAAGCTATATATAGGCAGTGCAGTGAGGAAGCCCTCATATGTTGAGAGTTAACTGAATCTTGTCAGAGATTGAGCCATGCGAAAATATGAATGAAGTTGAAGTAGACTCTGTTTTTCCTGAATATGTGGAAGTGGTTTATGCTATTGGGGCATTGGTGCTAGTGCTTTTATTCCGTGAAGTGCCCTTGGAAACCCTCTAGGTGCCCAGGATGCAAAGCTTACGAACATTTTGATGCTAGATGTCCTAAGAATGGGCTGAACTGAATGTAGTTTCTTCTCTGTAGGGTCTGGTCCACGAGCCTATGGAACTAATGGAAGGAGTGTAGGTCAGGGTGATTTGGCAAGACATCTGTACTATGTTGTTGCTAGTTTTGGGCCAAGTAATACTGGTTCAGAGATTGAGATTGGGATGCAAACTGTTGTTGGTGACAAAAAGGTTGAAAAAGTTGTTGCATTACCTATTTCTTCTAAGGGCAAAAGAGTGGTCCAAAAGCAATTGTGGCTTCAGGGCCTGGAAAGGTCCAGGAAACGATACTGACGGTTTCACTGAGAGAAGATGTGGCAAAGGAATAGCTTCCTCCCCCATGCAAATGGGAAAGGGAATGGTAAGGCTGCTATCCAACCATCTCAAAAAATTGCTGGAGTGATGTGCTTTTCTAATACATCTGCTATTCTTGACTCTCCAACGACATGGTGAGGATGCTTTCCATGTTAGTGGGAAAGGGGTCAGGGTAAAAATGAGAAGGTTGTAGTGTTTTTTTTTTTTGCCCTAGTGTAGTATTCATGTAACTCACGTGGCTGCTCCTTTTTCAAACAAAAAGCCAAGGTGCAGGGGTAGAGGAAGATGTGATCCCCTTAAAAAGAAGGGGGAGGCTGTAGAGGCTTTGATTGGAATGGCAGAAATAAAGGTTAGGGCCAGCAATTTGGTTTCTGCTACTGCCTGGTGCTGTTCTCAGCATTGTGTTTCTACTAGGGGTGCACACTGGCCCGCTACTCACAACATAGGTAATGAGACAGTTGCCAGGATTTATGGAATGGGACTGTCAAATCCTTCATGAGAATAGCATCTATTTTTTCTGCTCAAATGATCACTGTTAGGGTGATTGGTTGAGAATTGTAAGCTGTTCCTTGTATAATAGTCTGTCTTTTTATTCACGCTTTTGATAGGAAAAGACATAGGGCTGAGATAAGGTATCTACACTCTATTATTTGGGGAGCTTCATGGATCATTTTGGGGGATTTTAATGTTGTTAGAACTTAGAAGAAGCAATCAAAGACTCGAAGGTTTTGACAGAAACAGCCAATTTAGCATTCACTTGGGCCACTTTTTAAAGATTTGGTATGAGGAGATTTCTTAACGCTAAAGTAGCTTCAATCATTGGTGAGAATGGCTGGAGATGCCCAAAGGGTATAAATACTATAAAATGCAGTAACAGGGGAATTATAACTGATGATAAATAAAAGAAAAAGGAGAGTTATAGCCAATACGAAGGCACACTCCTTCATAATCTGAACCTAGAGGACACACTGATTTGGACTCTTTCCAAGTCAGGAAAGTTCTCCGTTAAATCAGTTTGGGAGGCTATTAGAAATGCTGCCCATGAAGCATCTTGGAGTCAGGTGGTTTGGTATTCACATCTTGTCCCCAGATGGGCTATTGGTCAGTGGATGACATTTTGAAAGCATTATCTACAAAAGGGCCTTACTTAGATGGGGGATTGTGGCAAGTGCTGAATGTATGTGTTATAGATCTGGGATTGGATCTCATGCCCACCTGTTCTTTGACTGCCCTTTCTCTAGTCACGTTTGGGATCATTTACTAAGGAAAAATGGAGTTCAGTGAACGCATTATTCGCTACCTTAGGAAGTAGAGTGGGCTGTACATGGGAGGAAATATAGTTTTCAAACTTTCTCTTGCTGCAGTTCTATGCAATTTTTTGAGAGGTGATCAAATTTTCCAGCATAAACACATGGGTAGAGGTTGTTATACCCAAAATTGACTCTGACATTTTGCCCCTATATCAGTTTTTTTTTAGGAATGTGAAGATAATCATGCAAACAGACTGTTTTGCAGGGAATAGCAGACCTCAAAGGGTGTTTGCAGTTGTTTCCTGTTTTCTGGTTTTGGTTTGTTGTTTTTTGTTGCTTGGTTTGTGGATACGTGTAGGCTGATAGGATGATCCTACGGTTCTTTGTTTTGTTTAGCTTGTATTGTTGATCAGGGGCATGCGCCTTTGCTCCTGGAGTTGGTTTTGTTTCAGTGAATTAACTCATCTAAATCTTTTTGTAGAAAGTGAATTTCTTTACTTTCTCTCACGTGAAATTTACATGCACTATTTTTGGTTGGTACTCCATTCTAAATCACTGACTGTAAGATGGTGGCTTCTTGTGGTTCCAGGGACAATAAAAGGCTTGACAACTAGCCAGCTTGAGGAAATTGGCTGTCAAATAATACTGGGGAATACATATCACTTGGAACTCCAACCTACTTCTCAATTGATTGATGAGTTGGGGGGTCTCCACAAATTTATGAACTGGCCGAGGGCTTTGCTTACCGATTCTGGTGGCTTTCAAATGGTTAATTCCCCTTCCTAGCTTCCTTTTCATGGATTTAAGTACACAATATTTTTTTTATTTTTTTTTGGTATTAAGGATTTTACACATTGTATCATCTTTCTGCTATGATGCTTGATCTATTTAACCTGGGTAATACGGTTGTAAAGGTTGAAATTGTTGTTTTGTTAGAATGCATGGGGGCCACTTAAATGATGCATTACTTCATTTGTAACATAAGATCCTGCCTTGTTCCCTGACTCGTGTTAGTATGTGATGCCTAATATTATGATAACTGCTATGGTATCGTTCATTGTGGATCATAACGGGTCTGTATTTCTTCACCATGTATAGTTGTAAACGTAAATTAAATTACTTTTGCAAGTTCTCATGGTTTCATAGTCTAGGAGATAGTATGTTTGTGTTGTGGTTAACTGAAATGGTTGAACATTGCTAGTGATGAATTGATGCTGTAAAGGTTGTTTTTTTAATGATTAAATCTTCATGGACCTTATTCTGCGAATAGCTAGAGCAGTGATATTTTGACAAAATAAAAAAGCAGCTAAGCCATCTATTTTTCCCAGGTCTCGTTACTGCATTTAGCTGACATTACAGAAAATGGCGTCACGTTTCAGGTAAATATTTGTCATTCCATCATTTAGCCAAACCCTACTTTTGAGATATTAATCATGATATGCTGCTTGTATCCTATTAACACAAGTTTGTCGATTATTATTTGTCTCCAGAGAGACATCTACCTTCATGTGTTTATATTCACACACACACACACACACACACACACACACACACACACACACACACACAAGTACATACGCTAATGTCACTAGATGTACCTATGTGTGACACTGACACTTCGACACTTAAATTTAAAAAAATTGGAGGACACGACACTTTGGGGATACGTTTTAATTTTTATTTATTTATTTCATTATATGAAGAAATAAGGCTCTAATTATAAATATGCAACACCATATGTACCTTAAATCTTATTTATCCTCGTGTCGTTTACAGAAGTATTCCCACAAAAAGTGTTTCACCATTTGTGTCTCTATAATTAATAAACCATCACATATCATACAAAAAGGAAAATTTTTATAATCTTTAACAAATGTTTACTATTTCGCTTAACGCACCCGACACATATTATGAGTGTCCAGGGCATTTTTTAGAGTGTCATCGGAGTGTCCAAACCAAAAACGATGAGAAAAAATAGGACACTTCAGATTTGAGTGTCAGACTCGTGTCTGGAGAGTGTCAGACGCATGTCTGAAGAGTGTCGGTATCTGACAAGTGTTCGACACAGGTACGTGGCCTTTGATGAAGTGTCCGTGCTTCATAGTGCGACATCATGTTGCTCCAAACTTCTTGTGTTGTGGACAAATGGAATAGCTATGCTTATCATAACCATTCATTCCATAGTGTCAGTTTTTGGAACGCACAGATCTTGTTGGTTTATTTAGAGGATTAAAAGCTTTGTCTTTGTATAGCTCCACTGATTTTGCATTTTGCCTTCAAGGTAAATGCTCGCGCCATCAGCTATGCGGTTTCTTTTGAGTTTTGTTGTGTGTGAGTGAAGTTTTTAGGTTCGGAATGATCCTTGTTCACCCCTTCCAAGACCATGGAATGATGGGCCCAATGTTATGACATAGGCATTTTTTTTGGCTCAATTAGTACCTTGCCCTTTTTCCAATAGCTGCATGATGGCACTAGAACACGTGCACGTGCGTTTTAATTTCCGTGTATTGTGTGCTTCCTATACCTGACCTTGTGAGCAAACTAGGAACCTGGCCATTGAGTTAAGAGAAAATATTGCCGTACGTTAGGATTGATGAACACATTGAAATGCTTTCTTCTGTTCAGGTACTGCCGTTTAGTTTAAAATGCAGGTCTTGCGCATGCTTTCTATCTTTTTAAATTTTTTTTTTTATGTGTGTTTTATGTTGTGCTAGCAAATTATTTATTTTGTTTATAGTTTCAAGCATTCTTGTCAGTGCCGAATTACTTTCCTATCGTTGGACTGTTGGAGTATGTACAACTTTTGTGTATCTTCAACTCCTATATGTTTAGTTGTCACCCTTATACTGGAATGCACCTCTGTATTCCATGGTGCTGGTAACCGAGGGCTCATCATCTTTTTGCAGTCACCAGTTGATGGAAAGCCAATGCTGTTAACACCCGAAGAATCAATTCAAATCCAAGTGGGTACTTCTCTATGTGGTATTATATGAGAATACCAGTTTGATTGCACTTTTTGAACCTTTCATGTGGAAATTGTTGGTTTGATGAAAAAGCTTAAGGCCTGGCAATCATATGATATTACAAGTTTGATTGTTGGGCAACCAAATAATTCCAAATGTTGACTCAATCTAGCCCACACATCATGACATCATTACAATAAGCCAAATTGGGGTAGTAGCATCATATTTTTTCAAACAGGTTTCTTAATCAATTGAAACATCATTCAGATTGTTGCACCTCACATCAAACAATCAGCAAGCAATGGTTTGTTATCTGCAATCTTCCCATTTTTTAACAAAGGTGACGGCATGCATATTCACTAAAGTAATCCTCAATGAGGTATAGGACCTTCTTTACTCATCACCTAAAGAGTTCACGCTTCACACCAACATGGGAGGAATGCAAAGTTATTTTATTATTTTAATTATTTTCCTTTGAGCAAAGGTAAAGGTATCATACTCAACAAAACAGAAATACTCTTAAGGGTCAAATCCACGACACACTACAAATGCACTAGTCTAACCTTCAAGGATACCTAATTTATTGGGACAGGTGATGGATACCCTCCCAGTCCATCAGGGTGCATAAAGTGTGGACTTTCTCTTAATTGGCCAGTTTGTGTTTCCTCTCCTATATTTCTATAGCTAAGATATGTGACTGCGATTAAGCTTGCTAAACCCTAAAGATATTCCAAATCTTTGTGAAGTAATCACCTAAAAACAACATACATTTCTTTGATATTTATGATTTCTTATGTGCCAATGTTTTCACAAAATGGTCCGTGGTTTTAAACAATTGCGCGTCAAGCAGAGTGGTTGTCACAAATATGGTGTGGGAACTTTACTACTCCATTGCTATTTGATACTTGCTTTAACTTTTGTTTTTATGTTACTTTCTGTCTCTAACATGCATCTGTTTGCGTATCACCTAAAACTTCTTCAGAATAGAATTGGAGCAGATATTATTATGGCTCTTGATGATGTTGTGAAAACCACCATTACTGGGCCACGAATTGAAGAGGCTATGTATCGCACTCTTCGTTGGATTGACAGGTGTATAGCAGGTAAATGCATTTACTAGATATTTAGACACTTGGACATGTCCCTCTGGACCCTCTTACATATGCATTCTCACTCCAAACCACAAAAGTACTGACTGTTGGTAATAGACAAACTAATTGACCAAGTCCTGTACAACCACAGCCAACATGGGCTCCCAAGCTAGAATAATTTTTCTTTAGATTTAGGACTTCGGATTGCAGCACCAGAAACCATTTTGTTTTACTGGAAGCTTTCACTTGGAGGTACAAATTATCTCTAGGTTGGAAGATTTGTTTTTAGTATGCTAGATTGAGACAGTGTGGATTGAGGAAATATGACATGCTTTTTTAGACAGATGTGGGTATGTGCTTCTTGTTCCTGAACCCAGCCTTTCTGTCTAATGGCTTAGGTTTATTTGTGGGCATGTAACCTTTTTGTGGACCATTGAATCTTCCTAGGTTACTTTCAGATGGAATTTTCTAATGATTTCTTCATTCTTCACCTTTGGTTCTTTTTCTTCTGAAACATTTTTTCCTGTTTACTTGATTTTAACAGCTCACCAGAGACCAAATGAGCAGAATTTATTTGGTATTGTACAAGGTGGTTTAGACCCTGTATTAAGGTGAATTTCTGTTTGTCATGTAGTTTTTCTGCAGTTGTTAACCCTCAAGCATCTCTTTTTTTTCGTTGGGATTTAAGTTTTTGTGTTATAATTTACTATTATCAGGGATATATGTGTCAAAGGTTTGGTGGAGCGGAATTTACCTGGGTATGTATACTGAGCACTGCTCTCCAGCTTCATGCTCGCTAGAAATTATGCCATTATATGCCTTGGGAATTGTTTTAAGCCTGCGTCTTTGAATCTATATTGAGCTTGAAATCGGCAAGCAGACGTATGGCTATGAGTAGAGAGAGAAAAAAAAAAACATTCTTCTTGTTTGTTTACTTTTGTTGGGTGAAATTTTTATGTTCAAACGGAGTCTCTAAGTTGCTAGGCCTATTATATTTTCACATCTTGATCTCGGTGTCACCCAGTATGGTAAAGCAAGGAATTAGTAGCTTAAATTCAATCTAGGTTGAGCTTTGTTGGTTCAAGATTGAAAGTTTTTAGTCATATTATTATACGCCAAGGTTAGTTTTTCTGTTTGAGTCGTCCCTAGGATTACTTTCTCCATTTTCAGTGTTTCGAATGTTTTAAATGGTGACTAGATCACCTTTGATGATAGTCTTATAAGTTGTTGTTAGTATTTCCCCCCCATCTTTTAAAGGAACTTTTATCTGTCCCCGGCACATATATTAAGCTTTAGGAGCGAATGTCTGGTTATAAATATATATGGTCAAGTGGCAGTGAAACTTGACAGTTTTCTAGAGAAATGTGAAAAAGCTTAACCTATGAATATATGATCTTTGTGTCCGTATATTGATAGGGATTTACCTTGTTAAGCAAAGTGAAATTAGGGATTTACCTTGTTACTGTGCACTATCCCCTTCTGTTATTTCAAAACTATATTGGCAATTTTGTAGTTAGTGATCGAGGGATTGAAATGACTGAGTTTACTTCTGTGACAGCTATGCTATTGGTGGTCTTGCAGGCGGTGAAGATAAAGATTCATTTTGGCGTGTTGTTGCTCAGTGCACTGCTGCGCTGCCTGAAGATAAACCACGATATGTTATGGTATAATAGTCTTGGATATACTCTTGCTCCGACTCTCGCTTTCATGTAGGGTATGAACTGTTGTTTCTCCTCTGTAGCATGATAGAAGTTATGACGTATTGTTAATTTTCTCAGGGAGTTGGCTATCCACTGGATATTGTAGTTTGCAGTGCTTTAGGTGCTGACATGTATGATTGTGTCTATCCTACCCGTACTGCTCGCTTTGGGACTGCTCTTGTGCCTGAGGTTGTTGCTTCTTCTTTAATATGCATTGAGCTCATTGGATCTTAATTTTACACGAACAGAGATTTAAAGTCACATCTAGGATTGTATGCTTGTTTTCTCCATGCTTGATAATTATCTCAGTTTAGGTGACTCTATCTGCATACCACTCAAAGGAGTTACATATTTTTATGTATTGATGGTACACCGTTGACTCAACAGGACCTCTCTGTTTCTTTTTTCTCTCGTTATCCCAAATACTGAAATTCAAGGGCGAGCAAAAGAGATAAGAAACTGCCTTTTACTGAGAAGAGTATTACAAATAGTATGCAATTATTACTTGCTTAAAAGAATGTAAAATTTTCTACATTACCATCCTTTGTTGAAGGATGGCCCGGGCGCGACGGTGAGGTTGACCCAACGTGACTTGAGTGAGTGAGTAGCGGGAACAACCTCTCCGTTTGCAGGGGTAAGGCTGCGTAGATCCAACCCTTATCTAGTCCAGACCTGCATTAACGGATACACTTCACCATTAAAGGAACCTCATATCTTTCTTTTACACCATATTTTGCTATATCATGTTTAATCTATCCATTATCATGCTTGGTTTTGAGGATTTTATGTGAAGTGCATATTTGAAGCTTACATTAAGTTGTTTGAGGGGTCAATCTTACCTTAGATGCAGGGAGCTCGTAAAGTGTACCGCTCCCACCTTAGGAGCGTGATTCTGCGCTCCCAACTTAGGAGCTTAACAGGAGCCCACTCCCCTTGAGATGGTAGCTCGCTCCTTACGAAGATTGGAGCTTTTGTAACGATACTGGTATAGAAAAACAGTAGTTTATGACTCCCTCCATCCCATTTTGTTGTCCTTGTCCATTATTCCTTTTGTCTCTTTTGTGTCTATTGCCTATATCTTTCAATGTGAATCTTCAAAAATATGCAATGTTGATCTTATTTGATAGATTTTAATTTGCTCTATAATACGAAGTTCTCGAAATCATAAAAAACATTATAGATCGAAAGATATAGGCAATAGACACAAAAGAGACAAAAGGAATAATGGACAAATAAAATGGGACGGAGGGAGTACTTAGCTTTATAAATTGGTCTTTGATTTAGCTCTTATATATAGCCCAAGTCATGATATCTTGAAAAGAAAACCCTACATCTTAACACTATTCCATTTCTTATACTTAAGGTAGACTTGGCCCATATTTTTTTAGTCCCTAAAAGGATTGTAGTTTTAAAGTGTATTATTTCCTTCGCTATATCATTTTCGTAATATATATACACGTTCCTTTCACGCTCCTAATCTTGGGAGCTTCTATATTCTCCCGCTTCCACTCTCGCACCCGCTTCGTGCAACTAAGAATCTTACCCCAGAGAAATCCACAAGGAATTGGTGGAGAAATACTTGAGAATACTGCTGTAAGAGGAGAAAAGTGAAGACAAGGACTTCCCTAGCTTTGTTTTTTGAATACCAATTCAAAATGCACAAAAAAGCTCGTGGATAGTGTTCATGTTATGTTTAAATGTTGAATATAGTGTCTTCAGACTCTTCAACTAATGAACTGGGTTTATCTAATTGCTCAATAATGCGAGTTCACATCCCCAGTACTCTAATACAAAGTTCTTCATGCAGGGAATTCTAAAGCTGACGCACAGTGCGATGGCTGATGATACCCGCCCCGTTGATCCTACATGCGCATGCATGGTATGCCCTTGTTTGCAACGCTTAATTGCTTCAGATTTTAAAATGGTATTGTTTATCTCTAGTTCGTTCTATTACTTTTTCCACAGGTCTGCAAAAGATATACAAGGTCATACATTCATTGCCTTGTTACAAAAGATGCTATGGGATCTCAGCTTCTGTCGTATCACAACTTGTTTTACATGCTGAAGGTATTGAGCTCTCTGTGGAATGGAATTTTGAGTGATCGTCCATATTGTTATCTGAATTTACAGTTATTTTAAAAATGCAGCTTAGCAGAGATCTGCACTCATCAATAATTGAAGGACGGTTGCCCGAGTATGCTTGCCTTTTCCTTTGCTTTGATTTCAACAACTATTTCTTCCCAGTTTTATCTCACTGGTATTTTAGGTTAGAGTTGACTACTTCATGCAGATGAAAGTCTCTCTCGCCAATCAATTTCCAGAGGGACCCAACTACGGGTATAGACCAACAGGTCCAGAAAATGTACCGACCGCCTCGGGGACCCACTTGTGGCCCCACATGAGTGATCCGAACCGTTCATTCATCTTAAAACAATTTCCAAGTTGCCCCACGAGAAATCAACTTAATCCAACATGTGTAAGTGGTTGGTCCGAATTTCCCCCGTTCGATTTTGAATGAAACGGGGAAATTTTGGATCAACCACTTACGCATGTTGGATTGAGCTGATTTCCTGCAGGGCCACTCGGAAAGTTGTTTTAAGATGGAATAAACGGTTTAGATCACTCGTGTGGGACCCACCCAAGCGGTCTGTACTTTTTCTGGACATGGGGGGTCGGTACCCCTTGACTTACCGTTTCCAGAGTTATGTTTATTGTCTGACATTCTAACAATCCATTTTTCCTCGTGCAGCTATGTATGTGGCTTCCTGCAGAAAATGGTATGTCGAGAGTGGTCGACATTTTCATCTGTTAGCGTATTGTCTTAAGTTTTTATTTTTGGCCAAAGAGTTAACAGATCCATTGATAATAGAGAGTAGTAAGAACTAGATAAAGCATCCATCCTGGTGTAGAGGATTGGACAGCCAAACGAGTGGGTAAGCTTCCCAAGTGGAAACACTTACTCCTCCAAAACCCTTAGTAGCTAAACAATGTGCTACTCCATTTACATTATGCCCAAAAATATTAAACTCGCACCTAATAAAGTTCCTTGCCAGCCTCAATATATCAACAATAACATCAACACTGTGGTGTATAGTTCCCGAACTTCCATTGCTGCAGCAAAAAGCAATCCTTCTCTAGCTGCCATAGCTTCGGCGAGCAAAGGGTCTCGAATACCTTCCACTGGGATTGATCTTGCCGCAGCAAATTTGCTATTTGGATCTCGCAGCATCACACCCAACCCTCCTATGCCATTCCGAACGTGCAACCCAGCATCAAAATTGATCTTCATCCTTCCGTTTTTTGGGGGTTTCCATTTCTGCTGTACATCCAATACCTCTTCCCCATCCAGGTCTCGTCTTATGGGTCCGCGTCTTTCTTGACCTTCCAAGAAGTCCTTAGATTCAGTGAGTGGGCAATATTGGTAGCCTTCACATGGCCACATGCCTTCTCCGAGAAGAGAACATCATTCCTGCTCTTCCATACACGCCAAACTAGTGCATAGATGAGCGAAATCACTCGACGACTTTCCTCCTTCCCTTTCCATCGTGATAAGAGAGTGGTGAAACATAACTGAAAATCGTCCCCTGAAAATGCAACTGAGTCAATAGTTCCAAACTAGTAGTAAATTTTTTTTTTTTCTCGGCCCTAAAGTTTCAACTGAAACCAGAAATTTATTTCCCAGTCAGGTGCTTTAATCCAGACAAATACATAGGGCCATAAAAGTTATTTTTGCAACTGCAGTCATATGAATCATGAAATTTTGTGTGGAGGCTTTTGAAATTCTTTTCATATTCCCGTCGACTAATGAAATTATTCTGGTTTCGATATTATTTTGCAGTTCCCTAAAGGCGATGTCCCTGAGTGGGTCTGCAATGCCATGGAGGTTGCCGGAATTGATATATCCTCCTGCTGTGCTCCATTCCCATCATCACAAGATTAGATAGTTCACAAAAAAACTTAAAACACGAGTTTTAGTGCATTCACTTCAGAGAGAATTTTGACAAAGTAGGTTGATATACCGCAGCATAAGTTTTGTTAGTTAAATGTGCTGCTACGCGGGGGATGTCTCCCAAACTCGGGGGATATTTCGTCCCAATCGATTTGTAGAATTTTGCCAAAGATTCTCTTTGAAGTGATTTTCTTTGTCTTCGCCACCAAGTCACCAAATCATTTCATTGGCATTCTTTTGTATCAGAAGGACGAAAGTTTCAGATGTTATTTTAGAAACTTTTTGTTGGAAATTGATTTGGCTGTTACCCAAACTAGTGCTGGCATTTTTCGAGTTGCAAAGTTTAAGTTTATTTTTGGTAAAAGATTGGATAATCAATTGAAATAAGAGAAGTTGAAAGAGAGGTGTCCAAAACTACTAACAAAAATTTAAATTTACATATGCAATACATTTTTAGTGCTTTTTTTTTTTTTTTTTTTTGGAGTTGCAAAGTTTAAGATTTATTTTCTTTGGTATATTTTGTGCATTTCTATCTTTTTACCAATGATATTATGAATTTTGATGGCCCTAAAACCACCAGAAATATGAAAGTCACCCAAAGTCGCAGGGGGAAGAGGCAACGGCGGAAACGGTATGTGGTGGATGGAGTGGAAATAGTTATAAATAGTTTAGGATAGAGTACAGTTACAGAATGTTGGTAAAAGATTGGATAGAAATAAGAGTGAATGTTGGACCCCCTGATAGAAGGATCTTCAAAAGAAGAGGTAACAACGAGTTGAGAATCACCACCAAGGCTCGGGATGTGCGCACGCATCCTTATCCCGAGCATGGGACAACTAACATGGTTTAATGTTTTGAATAAAAATTTAGGAGGATGATTATGGTTGTGATTATGATTATAATTATGATTAACATCATGACCATGATTAATCACGGGAAGTATATATGACATCTTTTAGTGAGCATTTTTTATGATTTTTTTTTTGATCCGAGAGAATGGAGTCAAAATCTTGCAAAATAGCACGAAGTTCGAACAATTCTATGATGGAATGGGGTTCACGCCCAACGCAAGATTCCTAATTGCAAAGGCTATTTTGGCTATAGCGCAACAAGGCCACGAAGCATGCGCCAAAGCAAGGAGGATCTCTCCATCGAACAAATCTCTCATTCTCCGATAACTCGATAGAAGGATTACACCCGATGTGGCCTCATAGGTCATATCGAGTCAATTTAAAAACGATGGATGGGGAGCATCCATCAATATCATGTCAATGTCCACCCTGCAAAGATGGGAATCCCGGAGGACCGGATAGTGAAGTCGTTGATAGGAATCACCGGATTCCAAGAAGACAAAAAGGAATCACTTTTGATACGTCATCGGTTTTTCGGGGCAAATTCGAACCATAATATTAGGCGTTGGATGCATCGTTATCCGTCTAGCTATCACCGTGTTTCAAAGGCGATTTGGGCGCGGAAAGAAAGTTACCATCGCGGTATAAAACCCCACTTGTCCGATTATTCGGTATATTTCACCGAGATGGAGCGCACCGAGCGTTGCAAGGTCATTCGAGATTAAATTGCCCAAATGGGAAGATATTAGAGACGATCCATTGAGCAAGCGAGGGCCATTTGCGGCGCTGGCCAAGGAAGATTACAAGGACAAGGAAGGAGGAAAGATCGTGTACTATTTGTGATCGGGCCGTGATTTCTCGGCAGAGGCTTCGACCCGGGTACTTATAAGCAAATGGAATAGAATAGGAAACCCGAGCCCGCTCAATGCATGCAAGATGCCATCCATCGCGATTAAATCCAAGCCGTAATTTTCGTTATATATGCGGCAAATTGCACAAGATTAAATCAAGGGTATGATTGGTCAAGATTATATGCGAATAATTAAGTTATAAGCAAAAAGTGGGTAGGAACAAAGAAACAGGTTATGGCACGTGGTTGGATTAAGCTGTCATTACCTGCCTCTGGATTGACTAATCATTCAGCCAAAGGGTTTATTCTCTGTCACATTTGTGTATAATAAACTTGAGGTCAGGCTTTATACACATGCTACTCCATACATATTCAACAAAGCCTTTAGCACGTGAGTGAACCGTGTGAGTTACATATACTGTCATACACAGATCAATATGATGCACGAATATAGGAGACAGACTGTGGGTACTACCGACTCTGATAAAAAAGGACTACGGGTACCCACAAGTGATGTATAGATGGCGGGTGGGGCCAACTTAAGAGACCACACAGGGATAATTCGAACTGTTCAATAGTTTTAAAATATTTTCTCGAGCGACCCCTTGAAAACTCAGCTTAATTACATGTGTAATTGCGCGATTCTATCTTTCAATTTTTTGAACTGTTCTATTCGTACAGATGGGGGTGCATGCATTGACTGGCGCCGGGACCTTTTTTTGGGTCCCACACGGCCAATCTGAGCCGTTCATCCAATTTTTTGAACGAAATGGGGTGATTTTAGATTGAGCACTTAGGAACATCTGATTGAGTTTATTTTCGCGTGGGCCCACTTGGAATTTAATTTCGAGATTAATGAACGGCTCGGATTAGTCGTGTGAGATCCACAAGTGGGTCCTCAAAGCCAAACGGTACATGGTCTGTACATGAGGGTCGGTATCCCTGGATTTATTACAATTTTTTATTCAGCATTCAGGATCTTAATTTTTGAATAGAACATTGAAAGGTTGGATGAAGCAATAATACCAGCTAGTATTCAACTGAGATTATCTTTTACGGGACCACTTAAAAAAAAGTTTTAAAAAATATTGAACGACTCGGGTAATCAGTGTGAAACTCTTTAATGAACACCACAGCCCATCTGTATTTGGAGGGTCGATTCCCATACCATTTTGGCGAATATTAAAGACAGGTAGACAACTTCTACCAAATTTGAGAAACGGAGACACCGCTTCTGAGGCTGATTCAATCAATGCCATTGCTTTGATCAACGAAGCCCACCCCGAACACTCGCCCCACCTAGCGTTGGTCAAAGAATGCAAAGCGCTTATGGCCGACACCGGATGCAGTTTATCGCACACCCTTATGGAAGGCAATAAGGTTGCAGACAAACTTGCTAATCTGGTAGTTGACCAAGAGGACAAATTGGTGTTACATATCACTCCGCCGGATGTAGTCATTCCCCTCCTTGACGCGGATATGAGAGGCGTGGCTTTTGAGAGACTTTAGCTTTTTTTTCCATTTTATGTTCTACCAAAAGAAGACAGCTCTCCATGGCAGTTTAGGGATTGAAGAATTTCGTTTTAATTATCCGAGTCATTCGGTTTGTAAATTCAATATGAAGATAATTAATAAAACGAAAAGTCATTTGGCTAATAATAGTATTCATGTCATGAAAGTTTAGGGGGTGTTTCACTAACAAAAAAACACTAATTCTCTCGCAATCGGCAATACATCACATAAAAACCGTAAAAAGTCAGTTTATTTAAAAAAACTCCCTTAGTGGAACACCCCCTTATTTTGAACTTTTTTTTTTTGGGGTCTACTTTCATGAATATGTGTGTTTTTTTTTTGGTAAATAATAGGTGGGTTTTTTTTTTTGTAATAAACAGATCTGAAGATCTTATGGGCTAAGATCAAGTTGGATACCTTCCGGGAATTAATGACCTAATATTGGATTTATGATTCAAATCGCCGATTTTTATGGTGAATTTCAGGGAATTTTGCAAATGATAAACTGATCAACATTTAATAAAATTGACAGTTGATTTTAGCAAATGAGGAAGACAAACAATCTTTAATTGCTTCCTCATTTGCTAAATCAATTGTTGATTTTAACAAATGGTGATTTTATATGATTTTATCATTTGGCAAACTATATATTAATTAATCTATCAATAATACACCAGACACACTCAGCTTACCAAATAGAACTGGTTTGTATGACAGGGCTATTAGAAAAATAATGCTCCCTCCGTTCCCAAATAAAAGAGTAGAGTATTTTATTTTGAGCAGCCCCTTAATAAGTGTGTATTTTGAAAAGTTAATGAGTAAAAGTTTGTACAATTATTATTTTGTCATTTTGAAAAGTTAATACTCCGTATGTAAAAATTAATGGATAAAAGTGAATGATAATTTTGAAAAGTGTAGATAAAAAGTTGATGTGAGAGGTATAAAGTGGAGGTAAAAGTTGACTTGAAATGTGTTAATGATGTTTCTTTAATAAATTGGATTACGAAGCAACACATTTAAAAATGGGTCCATAGACTGCTTGGTGCACAACACGCATGCTGTGTGGACACTTTGGGGCCTACCCCATGTCCCGTTATTTGATTAGAATTATTCATTTTGTTTGTTTCGTCGAGTATGTAGTCCATATAAAAATTGAAGTTGATTGGACATCGTTAACTATGTTTTTGGACTGCATTTTTGGTGGAAACAAAACATTCAAAGAAACTATTATATAGGTGATTTTTTCTACAAAACTATAATTGAAACGGTCACCAATCAAATAGTTATCGATGTCCCACCAACCTGAATTTTTATGTGGACTACATACTCAACGAGACAAACTAAATAGACGATTTGGATCAAACAACGGGACCTTGCCCCCAAAGTGTCTGCACAACATTCATAGATTTCAACCACCTCTTCTTCAGCAGCAGTGCTATAATCATAAAATTTACACACAAATGGATAAGATTTTGAAATCAATGGCTCTAATCACTAATTTCAAATTCTTGGCAATTTCTGGATAAATTTTATGGGTACTTAACATTTCCAAATTCAGATAAAAAAAATAAAAAAATCATGAAAAATAAATCTATATTTTTTTTTTGGAAGAGAATCTATACTTTATTTCAAATACATATTCCTATTTGATACTAAAAAAAAATTACTGAGTAGAAAAGTAAAGCTGGCCCAAGAAGTAATTAGTAAAGTGGAGTAATAAACTTGACAAATTTCCCGGAAATTATTGTACAAAATTGTCAATCCCGTCCTCCACTCCCGTTTTTCTGTTTGTAATTTCCACGCCGCCCACGGAAAACCTAAACTACGCACACAACATCTCAGCCACCGACTCAAATCTCCGAGTGGGCCCCAATCACATCCCAACCGTCCATTCAGTCTCCAGCCGACTTTTCAACTGTCAAAACCAAAAAGAAAAGATCAAATCAAATCCCGTGCAGAAACTCACAGCGAAGCTCACATGAACTCTCATAGAAACACCACGCCCCGCCTATATATATACCAACGCACACCGAAAACCACCCCAAACAAATCACAAAAATGGAAAACAGGAAAAAGAACAACAACAGCCAAACACGGTGCAAGAAGCACCCCAAGCACCAGCAGTCACCTGGGGTTTGCTCCATCTGTCTGAGAGAGAAACTCTCTCAGATTTCAACCAGCTCTTCTTCGTCACGTAAAGCCACGGTGTCTTACTGTTCTTCTTCTTCGTATTTATCTTCATTGTCGTCTTCTTCTCATTGCTCGTCTTCGGAGTTATCTCCGGCCCGGTATCGGGTTCGGCCGACGGCGAAATGGTCAAAGAATAATGTGTTCGGGAAGAGTAGGTCTATGGCTTTTGTGGGAGAGCTGGGAGAAGGGAAGAAGAAGAAGAAGAGTGCTGGGTTTTGGTCCAGGTTGCTTCGTCCAATGAGTCATAAGAAGAGTACTCATGATATGGATGTGGGTTTTGTGCACTCGAGGACAATGAGAGAAAGGGCGTTCTCTACAAGGGTCCATTAATGGAGATTTCATTGATTTTTCTGTGTCTTTTTGGCTTTGTTTTTGTGTATAATTACAAGATTATTGATTATGTAGTTAGGTTTTTTGCAACAGATCATAGAACATACAAGGTATGATTTGAAGTAATGAGAAAGGCATGTACCATATTTATACTTTAACTTTTGTATGGATATATGTGGATGCATTCTATCATTTGGTTTCTCGTGGGATTGTGATTTTGTGAAGCTATAAAAGAAAAAAGCGTTTTGATGTTACAATATTTATGGTAAGAGTTATGTTGAACGCGCGCATAGATTTCGGTGAATAAGCCCGAGCACAGTGCGGCACCGCACTATAGAATGTCCTCTTCTCAAACTCTACATGCATCTGAATCTAGTTTTGTGCTCGCAAATCTGTGCACACAGACTTTCCATTTGTGGTATGATTCTTTGGAGTCCAGTGTTAGTGCTGCGAAGGGAGTGCGCAATACGCGTGTTGTGCAATCCGAGCTGTCCACTCGATAATCCAATGGTGTAGATCTCATCTTGATTGTGCAACATTCGACCTTTCATTGCAAGATGAAATCGGAACCATTGGATTGCCGAGCGAACGACTCGGATTGCAGAGAATGCGTGCACAACATCAACCCCGAACCCGATTCTTTCTTTGAGATAGTATTGTATGTGATTTCTATTATCTAGAATGTATGATGAAGAGAACGCCAGACATTTCCTATGGTGGTCAAATGCATTATGCATATACGGCCATATTTCAATTATCTCTGCAATTGTTTTGATTTTTAATTATGAATTATGTCTTTAACCGTATCGATCCGTGACTCTGAAGAATTTTATTGAATTTAAATTTATGTATTTACTATGGATTTATAATTTTATGGCGGTTAGTAAAAGGGGTAGGAGTATGGAATTGAATTTATGTTTCTATAATTTTATGTCGGTTAGTAAAAGGGTAGTTGCCCTCGTAATCGACATGTATCCATAAAATTGAGTATAACGATACAATACAAATTCCATCCACAACATATACACACGCCAATTATCCAGTCCAAGATCCCGGACTGAAGGTTTTTTTGATGTTCTGAAGGTTTTAAAACATATTTTTGCATGATCCAAACCGTTAAATGTATTTAAAAAGTGTTTTTAAGGGGTCTCCGCGAGAAATCCTCAGGAATTTTTTTTTACCGGGAATGGCTTGATCCGAGTAGTTTTCCAGAAAAATTGTACACTTTTTAAATTGTATTTAAAAAGTGTTTTTAAGGGTCTCCGCGAGAAATTGTCAGGAAAAAAAAAATACCGGGAATGGCTTGATCCGAGCAGTTTTCCAGAAAAATTGTACATTTTCAGTTTTATGAAAAACTGCTCGGATCAAGCCATTCCCATTATTTATTTTTTTGACGATTTTTCGTGGAGACCCTTGAAAACACGAAACACATTGGACGGTCCGGATCATAAAAAAAAATTGGGAAGGTGCATCCCGGACTAGAAAGTTTCTCTCTCTCTCTCTTTCTCTCTCTCTCTCTCTCTATATATATATATATTACAAAATATCCAACAAGAGCTTCCTTAAATTCTACGGTGCGGGATTTTTTGTTCGAGATCGAATTTCGACGATCCGACTTGTCCATTTCTGTTGTAACAACCTTATTGTAACTGCAGCATCCTGTACTATGTGAAAAGCTGATGCAGTAGCCAAGGAAGAAGAATATTTTCGGCATTATAAGCCTCGGGTGACAAAATCGTAATTATTCTGCTGTGGAATTTTGTGTTGGGCCCACTCGGGTCGGACCCGAAACGGCCCAACGGTCAAGACCCATAGGTTATGCCATGGCGTACGTCGTTTTTCGGGCTTTCGTCGCTGTTTAGGGCTCCGAATGTCCAAATTTGCCGTTTAAGGAAAGATTTGACTTGCCAATTACTTGGGCAAGGAAAATCCGAATTAAGTTGCGCTTTTGGGAAACATTCTAGAATTTTATCTAGTTTTTTATTTTGCTATTATTTTCGAATTTTCCATTTTTGGTAATTTTGCGTTTTTTATTGATTTGGCTTCCTTTTCGGAGCAAATCAATTAGGGTTTCCGGTTTCCTATATAATCAGTTGTAAGCCTTAAGGGCTAGACAGTTTTTGAGTATTATTGAATGATAAAAGAGTCTAGAAAGCGATTTTTTCTAAACATTTTTGTTTGTGTTCGATTGTTGCACGTCTTTTCTGTAGTTCATAAGGCGCCCTGCATCAAAAGCGTGGTCCTCACTGGTCCATGAGGCAAAGTTTCTTCAAGAAAAGAGTTAAGTTGAATGGGTAGACGATAAGTACAGCATTTAATTCAATTCTGGTTGTTTGGAAATCGAAATCATGTGCTTTTGCTGTGGAAAGACTCAAAATCCAGGAAACAAAACCAACTTTGCCAGCCTGCCCAAGTCCCTTTTGCAGAAATACTCCCCGCGGTTTCCTATGGTGTTTCGAAGTTCAAACCAAGTACTGCATCAGAAAAGATTAAAAAGAAAAGGGAGACGTAACAAAGTTGACGATGAGTTTGTTTCACACCACTTCTCTCTTTTCAAATCCTTATATCTGTACTTATTCAAATTGACTTATACTGTCTTTTGGTTCGATATTTATAAAACAATTTGGGTAATTCTTTTTTTTTTTTTTTTCGATTCCTCACATAGAGTCGTAGACGAATAAAAAACGTGAAAAATTTGATGCAAAATTGGCAACGCAAGAAAAAATTGAATAAAGATAAACCAAAAAATAATTAAGTCAATTGGTAGTAGTGGAACAACCCCTCCAGTCGTCTTGAGGCACCGGAACGTGATGCCCCAATACTTTTTTCGTCTCACATTTATGTACAGTCCACACACTTAATTTCAGTCCCCGCATAAATACATCGGTGAATAAAATTGTTGGGACAGTCAGTGATAACTTTTCCTATCATTGTTGTAAAACACGAAAGCAAAATCTCTGCCTTGTGGAATTCTCTACACGTTGGAATTCTTATCCCTACAGCCAAAATAAAGGGAGTAATTTATTCAATAGTTTCGGATCACAGTCATATGGTCAGTGGCAGACTCAGGATTGTTGCTACGGGGGACCACTCTATAGCAAATATACAGAAAAACTGAAAATGTACTGAAAATGTACTACTACTAGTAAGAAATTTGGGGGGTTTGCAGGGGCCAAAACCCCCCCAGACCCCCAGGTCCGCCCCTGCATATGGTGCTCCCGATCATTCTAACAACACGCATTTAATGTGGGGTCCATATAGTTATTGTGGACACCACAAGAATGTGCGGTGTTAGAGTGTCTGGTTCGGTTCACTGCGTAACCATTCTCCGAAAGCACTGAATTATTATAAGACAAAAGAAGGGTCCTATCTATTTATTCTGTAAAACACGAAAACAAGTCGATCTCTAGCCTTGTGGGATTCACATTGTTTTTTTCTATGTTTTCCCGCTTTACATGTTTCAAGTAACGTATAGTTGTGAACTATATAGACCGTGGACCCAACTGTAGGCGCAATCCAATTCATACAACGTCTCAAATGGGGGAAAGACCGTGGACTTGTTCCTGTTTCCTTGTTTAAAATTGGTGCTTGGTAGCTAGAATACTTTGATTTTGATTGTGAAATCTACAAGACTTGGTCTTTCACTCCTACCTACTAACAATGAAAAAAACAAAACAAAAAAACAAGGATTTGGGTTGTTTTTGCCAATTACATGTACGGTATTAAAGCATTCAACTCAAAATTAAACTCAAAATTAATGGGCAACGAGTGGAGAGGACGCCGCCCAAGTTCATATAGTAGTTTCAAAAGTTATAATAATTAGTTAATTTGAGACAAGCTCCAGCCCTCCCCGCACGTGGAGAGGTTAATGGAGGGTTGGAGCGATCCTTATATACCATCCAACGATTACTGCCAGCTATATACGAGGGAGCGACCCACAACATAACATGTTGAATTGATCAATTCAGTTGGACACCTGGTTGTGCCCCTTTTCATTCTGCCCTTATAACACCGTTTCGACTAGTATCTTTAACGTTCCCCAAATTCAGGGACATCGCTCGGAAATATTGATAATACATTTTCCCAAAAGCTGAGCAAAACATCAGAATTTCATGGTATATTTGCTTCAAAAGAAGTTCATATATAAATAACTATACTTTGGTAAAAACATAAATTTTGCAGAAAAACTAATGTGACAGGGATAATTCATAACTCACCTTCTTGGGTCCAAATTCTACCGTAAAATTTACCGAGAAGTACCGGGTCCTAGAATGACACATTAAAAATTAGAAATACTAAAATTGTGATTAAGTTATTTAATCATTCTAATATCCTCATTGAACCCGTGTATGTTCTAATTAAATAAGTATGGGAGCTGAGGAAACCACAATCGATAATCATCAAAATCATGTTTCAAGGTAAACTGAACTTCTGTTATCAAGATTAGCCATAGGTTTGCTATAATTTGTAATTACTAACACTAACTTCCAACTTTTGAATGAGTTTTTTATGGGGTCTTCCTTCGATAAGGACAAGGAGACAATCATGCAAATAGAACACAAATAAATTCTTTAATGCCAAGAAGACAAATCACCCCCACGTTCCAAAATGCCCCCGCTAGTCCATGAAAGTGCCGAAACACTAAACCTTATGAAAGCTTCTAAACCCACAAAACCGAATGAAAGTGTCTAAACCTCCAAAACCTATCAAAGTGCTAAACTTTTAAAACCCTATGAAACCGTATGATACCCGAAGTGCATAAAACCACTATACCCTACCCAAAGAGCCTAAACCCCTTAAAATTAATTGAACTCCAAAATTGAACACACCCCCAAAATTGAAGAGAGAGAAATCAATTATTACCCGAAGATTGATACGCGCACCGCTGACAGCAGCCTGACGCCGCGCCCCGCCTGGGCCCCAACCCCCTGACACGTCATAATGACGGTTTTGCCCCTCCTTATCTCCATTAATTACCATATAATATTTTATTTATATTATTTATATTAATTCATTTATATTACTTTATTTATATTACTTTAATTCTTTTAATTACTTTATTTACTTTATTTATATTACTTTAATTACTTTATTATTTATATTAATTCATTTATATTACTTTAATTCTTTTAATTACTTTATTTAGATTACTTTAATTCCTATAATTACTTTATTTACTTTATTTATATTACTTTATTTCCTTTAATTACCTTATTTACTTTATTTATATTATTTCATTTCTTTATATAAATTAAATTAATTATTTAATTCATTTAATTATTTATTTAATTTAATTCTTTAATTTAATTCAATTTTTATTTATATGTTTTATTAATATCTTTTTTCTCTTTTATCTTTTTAATATGCTCTAATATCTTTTTTCTCGTTTATATATTTTAATTAATTTATTTATCTTTTTGTTTTTTATTTATTTAATATTTTTTATTTACGTCTTTTTCTTAATTTTTTAATTTTATTTTATTAATTATTTTTTAATATTTCACATGTCTCCTTTTACAAAGCATGAAGATCTCTTTTCTGATAGAAGATCTATTTTCTGATATTGGTACAGCTCAATTAGAATTGATTTGAAAATCCTGCAAGATCTCTTTTCTGCCATTGTTGACTTTCCTATTGAGACATACTATTCCAAATTTGAAAGTTGTGCTGCCTTTGTTTGTTTTTACAAAGCATGTGAATGTCTTTGTCAAAGGAGACATGTGAATCTAACATGTGAATCTACTGCAAATCCTAAAAGATCTCTTTTCTGCCATTGTTGACATACTATTCCAAATTTATATTATTTATATTAATTCATTTATATTACTTTATTTATATTACTGTAATTCCTTTAATTACGTTATTTACTTTATTTATATTATTTTAATTCCTTTAATTACTTTATTTACTTTATTTATATATTTTTATTTATTTATTTACTTTATATGTTTTGTTTTTTATTTATTTAATATTTTGTATTTACATCTTTTTCTTAATTATTTAATCTTTTTCATAATATTTTGCACGCACTTGTGATCTTGCAACTTGTGATCCTGCAACTTGTGATCTTGCAACTTGTGATCCTGCAACTTGTGATCCTGCAACTTGTGATCTTGCAACTTGTGATCCTGCAACTTGTGATCTTGCAACTTGTGATGTGATCCTGCAACTTGTCCTGTAACTTTTGATCCTGCAACTTGTCTTGCAACTTGTCTTGCAACTTGTCCTGCAACTTGTCTTGCAACTTGTGATCCTGCAACTTGACCTAGAAGAACATTATGTATATTTCAGCAGTCACGATGGTTGCTCATTATCCTTGTGATATTCCTAATTCTCCCACTACTACTTCACTTCTTCCTCATTCAGAATTTCTTTCTTTTTTCGTTTTTCAACGAAGAACATTATGGATGGCTACTACTATCCAGATGGTTGCTCATTTGAGAATGATGTTCCCAGTGATGAGAGCATCAATTTCAGCGGTCGCGATTATACACCCGAATTTAGCACTGATCAGGTTAGTTATTTCCGTTGTTCTTATGCATATTCGTCATTCATTTGAAAGTAGATAAATATGATAGGACTGGATAATGTTTTACTTATACATATTCGTTTTTTTTGTTATAGATTTTTGAAAGTAGAGAAGATATGTTAGCTTGGGTGAAGAGAGTTGGTCTCGAAAACGGTATTGTGGTTGTTATTAATAAATCTGATAATTTAAAAAGCGGCAAGTTGCCGAGATGCATTCTTGGTTGTGAGAGAGGAGGAAAGTACAGACCGCACCGTGGGGTTGAAAGGCTAATCTTGCATAGGAATACTGGGACTAAAAAGTGTGAGTGTCCATTTGAGTTGCGAGGTATACCAATACCTCCCAGGGACGGTGCCAAGTGGGGTTTAAGGGTTTCCTGTGGTCTCCATAACCATGAGGCGGCAGAAAATATTGAGGGCCACGAGTACCCATCAAGGCTAAAACCAATGGAGAAAAAGTTTGTGGTCGAGATGGCCAACAGCACCGCCCCTCGTGAAATTCTTAGTATTTTGAAGAAAAAAGACCCGTCAAACACTACGGGAATTAGAAGCATTTACAACGCTATTTCCATAAACAAGGAAGCCAAACGGGGTGGTCTAACTACTACTCAGTATGTGTTAGAGCAATTAATTAAGAATGGGTACCTCCACCACTTTAGGACAAATCAAGACACCAACGAAATCACAGATATTGTTTGGGTTCATCCTACAAGTCTAGAGCTGTCTGTCAACTTTTCATCTGTGTTGGTAATTGATGCCACATACAAAACCAATGAGTATCGGAAACCACTATTGGAGGTTGTGGGTATCACATCCACAAATCTAACTTTCTCGCTTATGTTCGCATATCTTAATAATGAGAGGGAAGATACATGTACATGGGCCTTGAATACCTTAAAGAAGTGGATGGTTGGAAAGGGGGCACCGTTGCCATTGGTGTTTGTTACAGATCGTGATTTGGCACTTATGAACGCTATTGAAGCATGTTTCCCCATGGCACGTCACATCCTTTGCATTTGGCACATAAATCAGTGCGTAATGAAGAACTGCAGCGCTGTGCTTGGTCAGTTCTTTCCAGACTTTTGCGATTCATGGCAGTCCCTTATTCATTCATCTAGCACTTCGTCTTACCAGCATAAGTGGGCTGCCATGTGCGAGGAGTATAGCCAATATCCGCGTGTCATAACTTATCTTGCGGATACATGGTTAACTCCGTACAAAGAGCGATTTATTACAGCATGGACGGATACATGTATGCACCTCGGAAGCAATTCAAGTCAAAGGTATAGTCACTTTATAATTTTACGAGTTAAATTTTCTGCATTATATTCTACTACACTGTTCAAACTTTCCTATTTAAAGAAAGTGCATTATTCTATTACAGGGTCGAGTCTGCACATTCGAAGCTAAAGTGCTATTTGGGCGGTACAACCATGTCATCGCTCCAAACTTCTTTTGAACGCATAGATAATATGTTGACAAATCAGTTTGGGGAAATTAAGAAGTCTTTTGAGAAGTCTGTCAACATTCCACGCCACAACCATTTACGTGACGCCATGTTTGATGAAATCAGGTGTCGCGTTTCATTATATGCACTGGGGTTGATCGATTTTCAACTACAATCCGCCGCACGCCTACCCCCTCCCAAGCGGCAGTTGCTGCTGTTCGATCAGAACAACACACGGATTGCCATGTATGCACGATTTGAGGGCTTATCGTTCCCACGGCATGTCAATTCCGCTATCCAGTATCCACGTTCATTGGAGTAGGCTCTCTATGCACGCGACCGGGTTTAATGACGAGGGAGAACAACCCGACGAGACATCTCATGTGGTTGACATATTACGGGGATGGATCACGTATGCGAAAGCATATGATAGACGAGGTTTAAGGATATGGCGGATCCGTCTCACGGCGGTGTTCGTTCGAGCCCCATCATACAACACCGAACATAGAGGTCGACCGGTGGGAAAAGGCTGAGCAAAGTGGAAGGCGCATACCTTCTGTCGAAGCATCTACATTGAGAGGGAAAGGAAAGGAAAAAATGCAGAGGAGGGAGGGGTGGAGAGGGAGGGGAAGAGAGGGAGAGGGTGGAGAGGGAGAGGGAGAGAGGGAGAGGAGAGGAGGTTAACTACATTCAGTATTTACCTTGGCAATTTCAGCAGTATATGTCCCACACCAAAGACGTAGAAGGTGATGGTCATTGTGGATTCAGAGCGATAGCCGCGCATATCTATGGCACTGAGGAGCGCTGGGATCAAATACGACATGATCTTATCCAAGAAATTAATCAGAATAGAGCTCTCTACAATGCGGTTTATCCCGTAAAAAATATGGCAGATGATGTACTACGGGCACTGAGCTATTGGAAGCCTACGGCTCCACGGCCATATTGGATGGAATGTATGAGTTTGGGGATAGTCATTGCATCACGGTACAACATTGTACTATATACATTTGACGCGAATGCTGGAAGTTGTTTTACTCACTTGCCATTGAGATCTCATCCAATTTCAGTCCAACAGCGCCAAGAAATAGCTATTGCCCGTGTTAACAATCACTTCGTGCAACTTTTTTTGCGCCCTCATCACCCTGTACCACCCATCCCAATATGGTGGTGGAAGAATGCATTGAATGAAGCTGCAGGATGGGCTGTTGCTTATAACGAAGGTGTTCAATTGTGGAACGACATACTGGGCGTCGTGCCAGGACTACAATTTGGTGGCAATATTGATTAGGGCTGAACGTTGTCAATTGTAATATTTATTCACTTTTAAACATGATTGTAATATTTATTTACTTTATAAATGTGATTGTAATATTATTTACTTTTAGAAGTTTTTATTGTTATTATTCATTGTTAAGACAAATTAATTAACTAATTAAAATATAAAGTCAAGTTTAAATGTCAATGTAAAAAATAATCTACTTGCAAATGTAATTTGAATAAACTAAATTAAATAAGTAATTAAATAAATAAAGTTAAAGGAAAAAAAAAAAAAAAAAAAAACAAATTTGGGCCGAAGTCAGGGGGAGGGGGAGGGGTATTGGGGGAATTGGGGGGTGGGGCCAATGGGGGTGGGGTGTGTCAGGGGTTGTCCCCTTGGGGCGCATAACAGCCCTCTTATTACCCACCCACGCATGTGAGAGAGAGAGGTCTTGACTTGTCCCATCAATTATTACCCAACCCATCCGTTTCTCTCTCATCTCCCAAAGACAATTCCAAGTTCCAACAGACAATTTCCTATGTTAGGGCTTTCCAACCGCCAATTTCAACTGCTATGTCGGGACTTTCTTTTTCTTGGCTGAGTGTATAAGGCGTGAAAATGTTTCATTAAGGGTATTTTTGTCTAGTATTGTCCTTAAGCCCTCAAAATCTTTTAATCCATGATTAGAGGTCTTAAAATAAGTTAGACTAGACAAAAACCCATTAAAGGCCCCAAACTTGGCCTCTTGGCCAATTCTCCAGTTTTTTTATGTGATGCCCCATTCTTGACATGTCAACACCTTCATTCGGTCAGTGTAAGAAATTTCATTTTTTTTTTTTTTTCTCTTTGCTTCCTTATTCACCATCTCAATTAAAATACTTAATAGGATATCACTAAACGAACCTAAAATTTAAGCTCAAATTTGGTTCGACTACAAAGCGATTCGAGCCAAGCCATAAACTACACGAGTAGCTTGGTACATATTTGGCCATAAACCAATGTCCCACATTTTTTAAAGTGATATACTATGAGAGTTGATCTTGAATTACTTGTAGGTGTCTTATTTTTTTGTCAAAATAATATATTCAAGACCCGAGATTATTTTTGACGGGCCATTTTGAACCATCTTCCTACTAGCTGGTTACAAATTTTTTGTAAGGCTCAGTTTGGGTGGCAGTAATCTCTAGAGGAAATGAGAATGTAATGTAAATCTTATATCTATATTTATTTTACTATGCGGAAAATAGATATAACAAGGATCTTGAATTCAACACATCTCAAGAACAATAAATAAAACGTACCTTTGTCAGCCATTGAGTTTAGAGAGAACAAACCCCTTAATTACAATCACCTTAATTCTCGGCTCACCTTCTTCTCTCTGTCTTTAAATTTCTAGAATACTGTAGACACTAAAATTTTGACGCGATTTAATTGCCGTCCAAATTAACTAAGATAAATAAAATTGTCTGGATTAATTTAAGTCAAAGCTGGTCAAAGCCTTCAAATAAATTTGGGTCCGCCAAAATTATCGGCTCAATCCATTTAAGATACGATGAAGGCCAAATTAAAATGGGCTAATTTAAATTAACCAAATGGGCTCACGAAAATATGGGCTCAATCATGGACAGAAACGAAAGAGGATGGACCAACTTAACCAACGAAGTGGGTCATAAGTTTGGGCCAACCCAAAGATGTGGGCCCAGTCAAATTTTACTTGGTCAAAAGAATAATATTAATATATTTTATATATTATTATTATTATTATTATTATTATCATTATTATTTATTTATTTTGACTTTATCTTGTTTCCATTAAAAAAAAGGAAGAAAGAATAAAATATCTTCTTTTATAGGAAATAAAGATATCCTCTAAAGATCCTGCCATATTCACCACCCCTCTCCTTTGCCTATAAAAAGAGGCTCATATAAAGGAGAAAATGACCTTTGGGCTAACATTCTACAAGAGCTCTCAAGCACTCTCAAGAATCCAAGCAATTTACAAGTCATTCTCTCTCAAAGTTCTTCCCAAAAATCCCACACTCAACACCTTGCAAAGAATCATCAAGCACTTAAACTACGTGCCGATTTCTTCGCAAGTTTCTACCTAAAATCATTCAACAAACTAAATTTCTTGAAGGTTTTCGAAGATCAATCTCTTTTCGAAGGATTTCTGTGGAGTTCTTTCAAGTTTAAACCATTTTTCAAACTTTGTTCTTCAGTTCATTCAACTCGAAGATTCAAAGAAAGTTACCGTTTGCGCGATTCAACAACAAACATTCAAGCCGTTGGAATGCCATCAATTCCGGAGATTGAATCAGAGGATTTTGTTCTTTGCTTTGTTGAAAGAACATTTATTAGAGAATTGTACCCTTTTCTTCAATTCAAAATCAATAGAAAATATATTTTATGCATCATTTCTTGTCTTTATTACAGGACACGAATTGTGTGTTACAAATACCCAGTAACTTTAATTGATGGAAAAAATTTATGTCGATGTGGTGGGTATTCTATCCTTTTATAGAGGAGAGGAGAGGGCCTTATAGATAATTATAAAAGACTCCTAATCAATCAAGGACTCTTTTATGCAGAGTATTTCCCAAACAAACTCTAATTGGTTATGATGACGAACCTTATGTTTTATTGGCTTATATGATAGTGGAGTCCTAATTGTAACAACCATGCATAAAACGTGGAGTCTTAGTGGGGCACAATAATGTGTCTAACATGTATTGCTTTCTACCCATGATTCCAATATGTGGAAGATACAGGAACTAAAATATGATGCCAGACTTTTTTGATTCCAACGTTTCGCAGAGACAGGAATATGAATGTGATTCTGGACGACATATTCAACTAGGAATCACATTCCCAGACTGAGTGGGAATCGATCCCTCCCTTACCCATGAGAATCTCATATCCTGGCTCATTCATTAAAAAAAGAAAATGTTGACATTAATAAATTTCCAAAATAATTGTTTCTAGCGTAAGATTACTGAATTAATCCAAACACCGAAATGCAATTCCTCCAGGTATTAAATTCCTAGGAATTTGATTCCTAGTAATCGTATTCCTATTCCTATCCAAGAAAATTCCAAGGAATATGATTTCCGGTAATCATATTCCTATTCCTATTCAAGATTCCGGTTATCCAAACACAGCCTGAAGGAGAATAAATGCACGAGTGGCAGTGAGGTGGGGAAGGAAATATGAGAATGGGGCAGGTTACTTGAAGACCAAGCCTATTTATACCAAATGCTAAAGACATCTAGAATTGTCTAACTTATCCTAATGAATCTAATATAATCTAACGCACTTAATGCATATCAAAATATTCCGGATATCTATAGCATGAAGATTTTATGGTGATCCACTCTATTATTGGACGCCACAAAACCAACTCCGGACTAGTCTTGCTTGGGCACCAAGTCTCTCCTCCTCGTGGTGATGACTCATTCTTGTACCAAGGCGCTGTTAACAATGTTGAAATGATATTTTTTAAGAAAGTTGACACAAACCTAGAAAGGTGCGCTAATTAATTTTTTTTCTTTTTCGATAGGCTTTAAGTCACAAATAAGTGTGCTTCCTAAATCTAGTATGCGGCCCGCTAAATGTTAAAATTCCCTTCTATAATTCTTTTTATTGTTTTATTTGATAATAAAAGTCGGGGTGTTACATAAGAGACTGGACCACCCAATTAATTTAGACCTTTTGGTGACACTTTCTATTAGAATGGGTGCATAAATGGAAACAGTGGTGTTCGGCTTAGTTAAGGTTGCAAACGAGCCGAATCGAGCCGAGTTTTAGAATGTTCAGGTTCGTTCATTAAGTTTTAAATGAACCCGAGCCGACCTTGAGCTCTGTAATAACCCTCATTTTTATAAAAATAAAAATTAGTTTATTAATTGGAATTTTCTTTTCGTTTAATTGTTTCTTTTAGAATTAAATAGCCTATTTATTGGGTATGCATGTACTAGTATATATCTATCCTACGATACATATAGTCCTATATTGGTACTACAAAATCTCCCTAATTAAACCCTACACTATTTCATCCCCCATGGTACACCTAAAGCCCTATCTCTCTTCCACCATTAGTACACAAAATCTAGGTGATCATGAGCCACATTTATGGATGGAGAGAGAGAGAGAGAGAGAGAGAGAGAGAGAGAGAGAGAGAGAGAGAGAGAGAGAGAGAGAGAGATCTGGGATAGAGGGGGGAGCAAGTTGGTTGGTAATTTCCTTGGCCAACTTGTTCACCAAGTTAAAACCCCTACATTTATATGCATGTGATATGGATTTTGTACACAAAAATCCCATAAATCTAGTCTGACCCTAACCCTAGATTTCTTCATGATTTTATCATTAAAATTAGGGGTGAAATCGGTTCGGGGTCGGTCGGTCTGGGGGTATGCAAGACCGAAACCGATCGGTTCGGGGTGAAAATTTCATACACCGATCCCGACCAAACTCATCAGGAAACCGATCGGTTTGGGGGGAGTTCGGTTCGGTCTGGATTTTTGGGGTTTTCGGTCCAACCCCGAAAATCTTTTCCCCAAACCCCGAATCACTACGAATCGCAGCAATACTCATCGCCATAAAACTCTTTTCCCCAAACACCATCTTTATTCACCGGAATCATCACCGACGTTGCTTTTGCTACTTCTTTGCGAAGAAGAAACTTCAGGGGTTCGAGGAGGAGGCTAAGGATTGTGAACGAGAAGGTGGTTGGGTCGATCTACAGACGACAAACTCAGTGGCGGCGGCGATGGAAGGAGGGAAGCTGACGATCTTGACTAAAGTGGAAGGGTAGAGGATAACGATCTGTTTAGGGCTCAAATCTTCTGATTTAGCTTTGGGTTTAAGTGACAGTATTGTGGGCTCATAACTTTGGTGTAAATGTATTCAGTTTGGGCTGGGCCCTTATTTTACTATAAATATCGACAACCCATACTTTTCGGTTCGGTTCGGTCGGTGTAGGTAAAATTTGCCGACCCCCGAGACCGAAAACCGAAAAAAACTATACTGGAAAACCGAAACCGACCGATCTCTATATTGGACAAACCAAACCCCTGTTTTTTCGGTAATACTTTCACCCCTAATTAAAATCGTAAGATTTGTAAGTTCCTAAGCCTAATGATTCTCCATGATTGGCCTAGGGATCCTTGGTACTTCCTAAATCCCACAAATTTAGGAATTTATGTGTATGTGTATGTGTATGTGTGTGTGTGTGTGTGTGTGAGAGAGAGAGAGAGAGAGAGAGAGAGAGAGAGAGAGAGAGAGAGAGAGGGCCAATTATAGAGAGAGGGAGGGAGAGCCCTTGTTTGCCTATAAATAGCACTCCTCACTTCTCTCATTTCTCACACCTTCACCGATGCAGGAGCATATAATAAAAAAGGTTATACAGAGGAGTCTTTTTTTATGTCCTTTAATAATTAGTCTAAGTATTTATTTAATTATTTATACAGTTTTTAGTGTCATTTCATCAATCAAAGAATCTTTTTTAAGTTCATTTCAATTTCCTAAGTGTCTTTTAAGTTCTCAAGAGTCTTTCTAGTTTTTAGTAGTCAAAGTATTTAGTTTATTAAGTTTAGAGTCTTGGAAGTTGGAATTTATATTTCCTATGCTTGGAGGGATGTTCCAAGTTATCTATTTACATCTTTCTAGTGAAGGAAATGAAGGGAGTTTGAGTTTAAGAAAATATTCGCAAGTGTTTCTTGCTTGCAGTTGAGTGATTCCTCCTACAATCAAGTGTGTGGCTTGGTCGCGTTGAGTGACATCCGCTAGCCCCGGTCGAGTGGCATCCGGGACTATCCCTACCCTCGCAGGTCTCGGCCTGCATCATTCACTCACCACCTTTGTAGTATTCTTGTGTTTGAGTTTTAGTGAATTTAGAGGGAGAAAAACCTTCTTGTTCTTGGTTTGAGTAGAAGTTTCATTTGAAACTCAACTTGTTCTTCGTACATTCAAAGTGAGCCACCACCAAAACTACCTAGTGATCCAAAAAGTAGTAGTAAAGTTAGTAGCATTGTGTTTTTAGAAAAAGAAATAATTCTTTTTCTTACGAAGGAAATAGCCGTTACGCTGCCCGAGGAATTCCAGCCTAGCTTTAGCGTCTTTCGATTAACAACCGAAATCAAGGTAGACAATCCGATCCTACTTCCTAAATATAGTATTTTATGTAGTCATTATAATGCTAGAATTACTACGTATAGTTTCACGTCAATATAAGTTGATTGATTTTCGGAGAAATAATCGATAGTTCAAAATAATCATTTTCCTAACATAGCATTGTTACATAGTCATTATAATGACCGTGGTACTACAAGTAGATATTTAAACTTATAATTTTTACGTCGTTATAATGCCCGTTTACTTTTCGGGAAAACGTGCAGTTGATTAATCGTTGCTAAAAATCATAATGTTTTACGGAGTAATCACGAGAAACAGGACTTCAAACTTATGTACCTAGATGTGACTATGTAGCCGTTAAAGTACTATTTTTCTACAAACCCTAGACTGATTTTTTAAAAGATTGCATAGAGAAATCATGATTGTGCGTGATATGTTTTACGAGAAAAATTGCATTATCACGAGACACGTTTTACGAGAAAGTTGCATATTCACGAGACACGTTTTCACGAGAACCGACGCGACAAGTTTTTGAGAAATGATGAGATTCAAATGAGAATTTGGAATGAGAAATGAAAGAGTAAGGAATTGAAAGGATTACGGTAGTGCCGCTTGAGTGCCGCCCCATCTTCGAGGAGAGAGCATGGTGGTTAGGGCTAAGCGTGTACAACACATGGTGAACGGACCTTGTATCACGTTAGTGTGCGCTGTGATGACAAGTCAGCCGAGACCATGTCGTGTGGGTGCGATCGTGAAGTTTGGTGACCGTCAGTTGAAAGAGACGTAAGCGGACCAATACTTCGAGTGATGGATTGCGGGCCCGGAGGACAGAAGCAGTGCCATAAGAGAGGAGTGATTGGACTGTGACCCGAAGGACAGAAACAATATCCAAACCTAGTTAATATTTGAAGAAGAACTCTAACACTGAAAGATAATACAAGACACATTTCTATACGTGCAATACACCTGTTGCATTGACACAAGCATCCCATCATGTTTTCATATTTATTGTTAAGATTTTACTACTTATTTCTGTTAGAATCTTTTAAATTGCTGGTATAAGGATTTGGGGTAGTGGTTTGTGCACAGCGTTTTCACTTACGGTGTTGAACTTGTGTGACCCTGACATAATACCACAATGTTGCTCTGCGACTCTGACATATTATGCTAGGCTATAGAGATGAATAGGAGGAATTCTATAGCTTGGAGGAGTATGGAGCTGGACCGGACACCGCCGGAGCTGACGGCTATGCTAAAACTTATAGAAACTCTAGCCTACCTGATAGTGAATAAATTTATCGACAATGAGATTTAAATAATTTTCTTTTTGGAATACTACTGTAGGACTTCATTTATTATTATTGTAATAAATTTAACGTTCCCAAAATTAGGGTCGTTACAAGGTCAATGCAAATTTGACAAGGCCGAGCTCGAGCCGAACTTGCTTAGGATTGAGCCAAACTCAAACTTATTCACGAGTCTTAACGAGTCAAAACTATTAGATGTTTATACTATCATAGAGGCCTAGAACTTCAAATAAAAATGTCATTTTGTACACAAATAACTTTACACATATATAAAATTATAAAAATGTACTGAAATTTAATTTTATAATACTTTTAAAAATTTTATACATGTACAAGTTATAAAATTTTCATTAAGTTTATACATATTCAAGGTTATATGTGAAATCCATATGACATATACATATATACTCCAAGTTCGCGAACCTAACCAAACCGAATGGTCCATCCATTCATCAAACCATAAGTTCAAGCTAACCAAACCGAATATTATCAAATTCAGTTCGGTCATTTATTAAACGAGCCTAAAATTAAAGCTCATTCGGTTCCTTTAGTACTTGAAATGAACTTTTACTAAGTCGAGCCTCGAATAGTTTTCAAACTTGTTATTTTGTTCTTTTTCTTCCCTAGGCTTAGTAAATGATAGTAAGAAGTCCAGTATTCCTTGGTTTAGTCCCCCATGGTTTCCTTGAATATGATAGACATCACTCCTTGATGCGCTTGCCTTCTTTCGTATTGTCCCACGTTTAACCTAGGTCAGTCAATGGATCGGATCCGGATCCGTTTGATCAACGAAAAATATCAAAACGGATCCGATATTTCCAATCCGCTAATTTGATAGCCCATATCCAAAAATCAATAAAAACCCCACCACCAACAAAAAAAAGACAAATAATTTTGATCAAATCGGATGTTTTAAGTTGTAATGTCGGATTTAGATCCTTGAATTTAAACTAATCGCTCGGATCCTGGCACTTCACACAAGCATCCAATCCGGTCCTTTGACATTCCCGAGCCTAGTTTTGTTGGAAATTTCTCTCAAATTCGGTGAATGAAAATCCCACGTTGTTGGAGGGTCTCTCGAGGCAACCGAAAGGACCCACGTAGTTGTTTATTACACGCGTTGATGGCAGAATATTTCGATGTTAATTTTTTCAAATGAGCATAACATCCCGTAACCTCCCCATGATGGAGATTGAATGGCAAATTTCATCCCATTCAAATTTGTAATCAAGATTGGATGTTACATATTTTGAAATGAATTGCGAGAAACATTGGCATATTCATTTTTTATTGAAAGCTTGAGGCTCTTCATCAGATATAAAAAAGCAATACACCTTGGCCTTTGGTTTCAACACACAAATTCGCATCACATCATATTCCGTTTGTTATTGAGAGAGAGAGAGGCAGAATCTTTTAGCTTTGTTCGTAAAGGATTTGGGTCGATAGTGGTGTTACGTCGGCCGTGGTTCTAGCCTTGTAGCCCGGGACGGAGACGACAATGACGTGCGGTCAACCTACAACACTCACGGTAGGCGGCGAATCTTTGTTAAGGAGAGTGTGGTTACACACGACTCGGCTTCCGATTACTGTTTGTATCTCTGTATTTCATATTTTGTCGATTTCTATTATTGTAATTTCTCTTGTATTCTGTTATGATTATATCAATGGAATTTGTTATTTGGAATCGATGATTGCCACTGTATTTTTCCAACAAGTTTAACCTAACTCTATTAGGGTTTTTCTCGACAAGATACATTTTAACGCAAAGCCTTGAAACACTTTCTGGGTACACCTTGATGTTTTGAACTATAATTAATAAATGCATGATAACGAGGCATTTATTTTCAGATAAATGGATTCAGATTCAATGCGTCAACTTATACTTTTCAAAATAAATGTATTCTAAAGTCAATATTTTATATACCCAATTGATATATATTTTTTGTACAATTGGTCATGGCGGAGCCACAATAGGGTCTGTGGGGGAAAACCACGCCACAACTTTTTAATTTGTGTGTGCGTACGCGGGAAGGGGTTCCTGTGTACAACACAGTGTTCCTTGGTTTAGTCCCCCATGTTGAATATGATAGATCACTCCCATCCATTAAGAAAATGCATGGTTTGGATTTAATCCAAGTAATAGACGATTCGGATTTATATGGGGCTCGAATTAAATCCGAGCTGCGCACATTTTCGCAATGGATGACCAGATATCCTGCACCACAAGGTGCACAGCAGGAACTCATCTTCCACTTACGCGCACTTCGGCTCATGAATGATACTTCCTAGTTCATACCTTATTTTTTAATCCCTTAATACCAATTGTATTTCACTCTTTTGTTGTATCTTTATTTTAATTTTTTTTTCAAGGAAGCAGAAATATATTGCATTCATAATAAAAACATAAGCTAGATCAGATGTCAAGTGTTGAAAAAATCCACCACCCGCTTTTTAAAGCTTACTAATGTATGACTATAAGTTGTCCAATATTAAAAAAGACCAAATCATGAGCAAGGATGGAGCCGGGGGGGGGGGCTAGTAGGGGCAGTCGACGTCTTAAAAAATTCGTACTATAACATTGAAAAAATATATATTTATCATCAAACTATATAGTCTGTCCCCCCTCCGTTTTTCGTTAAAAAAAATAATTGTAACAACTTTAATATTTATCAAGCTATGAAGCAACTTTGTACAAAAATGGTTTTAAATGAGGCTTAATTACAATTCTTTTAAACAAAACAACGCCCAAAATTTATAACACAACTCACTTCAGGGCCAGACTCAAGGCCCCATTCACTTTTAAAAACTAAGGCTCAATGAAATTTTAACGGAAGTCCAAAACTATTTAACGTGGTTTTGGACATCAAAGTGAATGCGAAATAAATTGAGAGCTCCCAAAAATGCGTCGATTCTCAATTGCAAGAATTGAACACTCAATTTTTAAGGAAGATACAATGCTCATTCTCATGGCGGAGCCACATCTTTAGATCACCGCGATGGCTTTTTAATCATTCAACATTGAAAATACTTGCAAGCTTGCAAAGAAAGATTATCCAATGGATTTCACTGAGCAAGAAAAGTACCACTTGAGATATAAATTGCAAAATTATAAGCTTGATGTGTCTAGGCATCCTGAGTTCCAAAATCATCTCCAACGATTTCAAAGTTGAGTGATTGTTGGCTAGTTCGGATCCTTAAATCCAACCCAATTGTATTTTATTAGTTGTAATCGTTTTAATTTTTTTTTCCTAGTCAATGATTTTGTTAGGGACAAGAAATCGTGTAAGATTGATTCTAAACCTAATATCATACAAAAAATTATTGAAGGCTAGGGACCATTGTAAAAGATCTCTAAAATTAAAAATATCTAAGTTAAACAATTTTCTCATCATTTTCTTAAAAAAAAAAATAAGAATATTAAAATATGAGAAAATTAAAATTCAGAAAAAAAATGTTGGGGGAATTATTATTACCATTAGGTTCAAAATATATAATAAAACTAAAATAGGTTGTTGAACAATGAATGTTGTTGGTCTAGTGGCAAGAGGGAAGGCATTGGTTTTGGAACCAAAGGTCCAGGGTTCAAACCTCAACAATCACTCTTATTTGATAGCCTTTCAAATTTTGTGGCCTAAAAAAGAAGAGGTAGGACTCGAACCCGGACCTCTCGACTTAGGGATGGTGTGCCTTACCACATCTTTAGACAACATGATGGCTTCATGTTACCACATTTCTTGACACAAATAATATATATATAAAACTTATTTCCCAAAATTAATTTTTTTACATTAACAAGTGGATGTGTCTAGGCACGTCCCCGCATGCCCCCCCTTGGATCCGTCCCTGATTGTTGGCGAAGACAAGAAAGTGCACGATATATCATCTTTTCGATAGGTTGATTCAGCTTATATTAACTTTGCATGTTTCAACGGATACAACGGAATGTGCATTTTCTGCTATGAAATGTGTGAAAACAATACTTCACAATAGGATGGAGGATGATTATTTAGCAAATTTCTTGATCACTTCTATTGAGAAAGATATTGCTCGAGGGTTGGACACAGACTCTATCATTGGTGTTTTTAATAACAAGAAAGAGAGTCGAGCACAGTTCAAGATGCCTGATTTCAGTAAACACTAGATAGGATTAGATAGACGTTAATACATTTTGCCATCTAAGTTGATCTTAGAAACATGTTTAGTTTCATATGTATTGATGTTATTTCGTATACATACATACATATATATTTTGAGTTAGTAAAAATTCATATTGTTGTCTTAATTTTAATATTATTTTTTTTGAACGATGAATTTTTTTATTAATCTCTGAGTGGTTACAAAGATTAAAAGGGTAAAAAGCTTATGATCACTTCAGACCCCGGAAAAGAAATAAACGAAACAAGTTGGCAAGGTGCCAACGAAATAAGGACAATTTTAATTTTTTTTTTATTGTATAGATTCGTCCCCCTATGCCAAAATCCTGGCTCCGTCCCTGATCATGAGATATTTTCCTTTTATTTTAGGCGATTATTAACATTGTGACGATAATTTTATCTCTCTTCTGATAGAACTCACAAACAAAATTTCAATTTGACCTTTTTATTAAGAATAGGAAAGCATGATACTATCATTTTCAAACATGGCAAAGTTGCTAAATTTTGAAATTTTTGTTATTGTGGGGGAATTGTTCTTAAGGAACAAACCATAAAATCTTGTGGTGGTTTATTATTTAGTTGTATTAGTAACTTTACTATATAAATATTTTTGGTTTTAAAACTATAATTTTATTCCAAAAGTTTGAGTACCCTATCTTTGTGGCTATAATGATAGTTTTTCATCTAATAGTTTCGCAAAATTGCCCCATGCTAAATTTCCCCCATGCTACTTTACTTTAACGACCGGTTTTTTCTTGAAAATAATTTTAGAAAATGATTTTAGCAAAAACCCAGTTCTTTGAAATCAACCCCGATTTTAGCAAATGAGTTCACCAGATGCTAAAATCATGGTTGATTTAGGTTGATTTTAGCTAAAATCAACCATGATTTAGCCTAAATCAACCATGATTTTAGCACTTGGTGAACTCATTTGCTAAAATCAGGGTTGATTTTAGCAACTGAATTTGCTAAAATCATTTAAAAAACTCAGCGGTAAAACCTGAAAAGGGTCAGCAATGGGCCCAAACTGGATGGTCCATAAAGCGGAGAGTGGGCTGGGAGAATATGCTAACGGTTTGTGGGCTTCAAGAAAGTGACTTGGCCCAGTTATACGGTTCTCCATAAGCTTATACCCAACCAGGGAAAAAAGAAGATGACTATTTTTAAAGGGACGGAACCAGGAATTGAACTCAACGGAGGCTGAACTATGAGAGAAAATTTTTTTAGGATGATTTCCCAAATTAGATCTTGTCATTTGAATTTTTATATCACTATTTTGATATAAGGGTAAAACTTCTAGTCCACACCTCCCGAAAATAAGAAAAAAAGATTTTTTTTGTGTTGCAAATTATTTTTGGAAAATCTGAGCCGTCCAATGTGTTCAGAAGGTGTTTTCAAGCGTCCACATGGGAAATCTTAAAAAAAAAAAACCGGGAAGGGCTTTATCCAAGCAGTTTTCGCAAAAACTGTAAATATAATTTTTTTGCGAAAACTGCTTGGATCAAGCCCTTCCCGGTATTTTTTTTTGAAGATTTCATGCGAGGACCCTAGCTTGAAAACACCTTCTAACACATTGGACGGATCGGATCGTCAAAAAAATATTTGAATCATGGAGTTCCGGAAACAGGGAGGTCCGGATTAGAAGCTAACCGATATAAGTGAAGAATTAATTTCTATATTTTATCGCTTTATACCATCTAATGACACATAGTATCATCCCACATTATGATTCCATAAAATTTAGCTTGCTTAAAGGAAAAAGTAAAAATTGTTCATACTTTTTGAAGTGTGATGATTGAAAGGTTATTTTTTATTAAATTTATTACAGAACTATATAAAAATACTTTGAAAAAAGAAGAACAAAGATTGGGGCACTACTAACGCTTGACGCTTGCCCTAGTCCCCCATAGCTCCGCCATTGAATATTGATGTTCTTGCATGACCATGAATTTTTTTTAATCAAATTGCCAGATCAATTGAAACTTGGAAAAAGCACAAGCTTAAAAACAAACACAAATTGATGTGGCAATGACATTTTTTTCATTACGAATATTTCAGTTTTGGAAAAGCCATCTTACTCTAAAAGGAATTTTCTTTGCATGCATTATAGTGATGATAGCATGACCGAAACAACAAATAAGATGGAAATAAAAGAGAGGCTAAAGTGGAGCTTCACAAGGATCATTTGTTAATGGTATCAAGAAATTGACAAGAGAAGGTATGGAGTTTGTTTTAGTGCCCATCTATATCAACAAAGCACCCAATAAATTGGGAATAGCTAGTATGAATTTGTTTTATTTTTATTGAGTTCTGTTGAGGGCATCGTATTCCATGACGTTAAAAAACAAAAAAAAACACTAGATTTTATTGAACTGCAACCTCTAATGTCAATTTGTTGGTCTACCTCTTCCCTTAATGTTACCTTCAACCATAACCATATCACTCCTCCTAACTACCACGTCTGATCGATCTACGATAGACGTATCCAAACCATCTTAATCTATTATTTCTCATCTTATCTTCAATTGATCCTACCCAGCCATTCCGCGAATGTAGTTCTTTCTAATTTTGTCTGGCAAGTCTTACCATACATTCATCTCAACATTCTCAATATAGTTATATTCATCTTAGCTGAAGGGAAAAAAAGAAAAGAAAACTACACTCGTCTTACTATTGTTTCTTAGTAGCTAGCCCAACATGCACTTCGTGCCAACATTTCCAATAACTCCATCTTTATTCATAACTGTCAAGATACTTAAAACACTCGATTCTTGATAAATCCATTTTTTTAGAGGTTAGATTAACATGAACGAGTTTTATTAGTCAGATTATTAATTACTCCTTTCGACCCCTTTTAAATGTCCACTATAGGAATGCGTGCATTTTAAAACCCTCAAAAATTATATTTTCTATATAATTTTTTTAAACCAAATTAAAGTGCTCTAGAGAAAGAAAAAAAAAACTGTGGAAATGCATTTTTTTATATCGAAGAAAATACACGTTTCTTAAAAGAGACATTTAAAAATGGATAGAGAGACTAGTATTAAGGTGTCAATATTGTTCCATGCATTAGCTCAAACTAACCCAACACCTCACTCTATTGCAATACTAGAGTCTGCATGCTAAGACCAAAATAAGAAGAAAAGTTTAAAACAGACAACAACTCTTCCAACTACCAAAAAACCTCAATAAAACCGAACCTAAGCCATTCAATATTCAGTGGCGCCCATTTACAGAGCTTCCATAGACGAAGTTCCATCTGGCCCATAACCATTTTTCTTTATATTTCATGCTCTTCTAAGAACCACTCTTTAATGATACTCCACTAATTAAGAAAGAAGGTGGGTGTCTGGGTGATTTTTTTTGAAGTTCTGTGTAATGATATCCATGTTTAATAGGTTAATTTACTTTCCCACTTAAAACCAACGTCTACTCTACTCCCAACAACCCTAAACGCACCCTTTCAACATACAAATTTTTGGCAGTTAAGTAAATTATGTTTATATATGCAGCTATATATTTGTATTAGTGGGGTGACATGGTAGTGATGGCAGTGCTCCCTAGCTTCCACATAATCCCACAATATACACATATATTCCAAACAAAAGTTTTTACATCCGGTGTATTTTATTGATCACTCAGGTATTCGAACTAGCTTACGTATAGAACCACGATAAATTCTGAGGATCCAATCTCAACTTTCACTTGTGAAGAGCCCAATTAAAATTGTAATAATCTAAATCTTTATTAGTCCCTCCGTCCCCAATTTTTGGTCCCTTGTTCTATTTTAACTGGATAAAAAAACTAGTTATAATTTTAAATCGGTAATGAATTTTATATGTATTCAATGTAGGTCTCGTTTGATAGATTTTAATTAATTCTATAAGATAATTTTTCAAAATCACGTAAAACAATGTAAATTGCGATATATAATCGATTGAAAAGTGCACGAATTCTCTAAAAGGACAAATAAATTTTGGGACGGAGGGAGTATAAAAGTTGGAATTGTATTATTCATAATTACATTTAATTATAGTTAATTGCTCCTAATTACACACAAGACCCTCTAAATACCCTAAACGTGCACTTTAGTCCATAATCGCCTAAAATCGCAAGGGGCTATTTGTTTAAGGGATGGGAGGCCGGATTTAGTATCCCGGGTCCACCCATATCCGGTGGTTGTTTGGTTTTTAAGCTCCTGGATGTGGTATCCTAGGCCCACCCATATCCCTTCTAGCCGGATGAAATAACCCCATCCCATACCCTGTCGTTATCTAATCAAGGTCACTAAAAGAAAAGCCTACCCTCCCCTTATCAAACATTGTAGAAGAGAGAAAGAATGGTATCGACAAATTTCAACGTGATCCAGTGAGTTTTGTTACCGACGAGTTTTGGCCACGATTCACTACCTCTGTCTTCAACCCGACGTGTAAAATTGCAATAAATCAGAGAGAGAACAAGGTTGCAAGGTCGATCTATACTCAAGAATCAAGCATTCCATCTTCGTGGGGATTGTAATCTTGGTAGAGATGAGGGAGTTACCTTGAGAGAGAGAGAGAGAGAGAGAGAGAGAGAGAGAGAGAGAGAGAGAGAGAGAGAGAGAGGTGTAGACGGCATAGGAGAAAAATAAACAAAAATGAGTTAGTGGCTTGTAATTAGATAAGTGTTTTTTTTTTTGGTAGATAAACACAGTTAAAAAAAGTCATACTTCTAGAAGAGAGAAAGATGGTATCGGCAAATTTCAACGTGATTTAGTGAGTTTTGGATGTCACCGGCGAGTTCCGGCCACGATTGACTACCTCCATCTTCAACCCGACGTGTAAAATCACAGTAAATAAGAGAGAGAACAAGGTTGCAAGGTCAACCTATATATACTCAATAATCAAGCCTTCCATCTTCGCGAGGATCGTAATCTTGGTAGAAATGAGGGAGTTTCCTTGCGGAGAGGGAGAAAGTAACAGAGAATAGAGGGAGAAATATAGTTTAATAATTATTACTATTAACTTAAAATAAAAAGAATAATAGTTTATTAGTGTATACAATAGTCATCAAAATTACGAGAATACCTTTACCATTTCATCCTTAAAATGTTTTTAATATTAAAATTACGAGTTTATTTATAAAAAGAGTGTAATAAATTTTGACTAATTATTACACTACCACTATACTTCAAGGAAATTACACCACCGACCCAATATTTTTGTAAATTACACTTTTAACCCTCAAGCTTTAATTAATTACATGTGAACCCTTGAATACCTATTTCATGAATTTACATATAAACACGTAGGAAACTAATGAATCAATTTGTGTGATATATGTATACATTGTGCACCCTTGAAATATTGTTATCCCTTTGATCTGTTATTTCGGATATGAAATTGTTAGAATGAATAATTAGGTTCTCGAGTTGGATTGCGTATGTAGAAACCACATAGATGTTATTAGGTAAAGAAATTAAAATGATTTAAGTTGGAGATATGATGAGATATGGGAAGATATCCCGAAATGTGGAGATGTGATATAGGGAGGTTATTCCAAAGTTATGATTGGTGGTCAACCAAATGATTATGGAGGTTATGAGATGAATGGTGGTCAACTAGAAATTATTATTGATCAGGAACCCTAAGTTATGACGTTGTGTGATTACTCCTTATGGATTTAGGTAATATAAGGTGTTTTGTATTATATATGGTAACGGATTACGGTCTATATACTCCACTGGATTTGGTTAATTCCTCTTGAGTCCAATGGTTCGGTTAGAATTCATACTTGTGGACGGTGAGATCCACGCGGCGCGCTCTCGAAGTTCGGACGTGAAAACAATAAAAAAATGAGTCGCCACCCGGGGTTTAAATTTAGAAAATGTTTGGTACCCGAGAAACCGTTTAAAAATGATTGTTGACTCTCGTGCCGCGTTGGGAAAGATTTGATCTGCGAAAAGATTCTTTTTGGATTCGGAAGCCAGGTTACGCGCGGGGAAGGTTTTATTAAAAAGCACCCCGCTCGCCCGAGAAATTCTCGGTCTCTACTAGATAATTTGTGGGATTTTTTGTAGAAAATATTTTATTATGGAAACCTTTTAAACAAATATACGAATATAACGATGAAACAATAACGGAAATAAAATTTAAACAAAGAGGACTAAATAGTGATAATAGGAAAATAAAAAGGGAAAAGTGTAATAAACAAAAGAAGTTGCAGAAAAAGAACAGAGAAACATGGTACGAACAGGGGAAAACAGAGTAAGATTTTTGGTTTTAAATGGGAGCCGCGCGGCTCCTACACAGGGACCGTGCGGCCTGTACCACAAGCCGCGTGGCTTGTGCACAACCCCTTTTTTAAAATTTTTGTTTCAGGACCAGTGAGTCCAAAACCCGTTCAAAACTTGATTTTCTTCTTCAAATCTACTCCAAATAAGTTGTTTTTGTTTGTAAACAAGTTGTTGAAGTGAAATTTATTTCCGGTACGGATCGTACCGTGTGTTTATCGAGAAAAATCGCCCGGTACGGCTCCGAAAAACCGGTTTTTGTTTTGAAAATGGTTTACCGAGTTAAAATACGGCTATTGAAACCGTTATTAACTCGGGGATGCCCTCGGGGAGCCACGATTTGAAAACCGAAATCTGAAAATGATTTTTACCTTTCGGGAACTCGAAACAGAGGTTGAAAACTTCGGATTCTTCGGATTTGAACTTGTAGGATCAAGATTTGGTATAGTTTGGAGTGGTATGGAAGGTTTGGTTTAGAGAAATTGAAAGGGGATGAAAACGAAACACGGAATTTCGGGGATTTTCCTGGCGATCTCGAACGAGAATTTCGCGAATACTAATACTCAACGGAAATTCTTTCCGGTATGACTTCTGGTGTGTTGAGAGGTGAAGAGAAGGGCTCTATTTATAGCCGGTTTTGAGGGAATAACATGATGATATTCGGCGGTGGCTTGATGATGATATTCCTGAATTGGTTTGTCAGGAATTTTTCAGAAGATAAGAACACCAGCCGTGCGGCTCCCAGGGGGAGCCGTGCGGCTTGCAGGGGGGGAGCCGCGCGCTTGTATAGAAATGGATGAGCCGTGCGGCTTGAGGGAGGAACCGTGCGGCCTCGTGAGGCCGAGTTCCCAATTTTGGACAAGTTCCAAGGCGGTTTGATCATTCGGCATTTCTTCTTATCACTGGGTACTTATTTTCATAAACCAAACTTAAGTAAAGATTTTATCTTTACTTTAATTTATTTATGAAAATAAGGAAGTACCCCTTTCGAAACAATGGCATTGCCAATTTTGATATCCCAATCCAATCAAAATCTCATCTCCCCACTTTTAGTACAAAAACCGAAAACGGCACATTTTTCTCCGAAGAAAAGGGGCGAAAGATGACTTTGCCTTACTCAAAAATAACTTCCGATTATACCATTTTGATTAGAAAAATCCAAGGAACAATTACCGGACTTTTTATTGGCCAAATCAGATCTTCCCAAAAAAGTTAATTTTCCATACTTAGCCGTTGATTTTCGAGCGACGGACGGGGTGACTCGATCAAGAGGCGACCCGATGGTGACATGACCTATGTCATTCGAGTCTCGGATGAGAGACGATGATGAAAGAACACTTGGATTAAAATTGGGGTGTCTACAGTTGCCCCTCTTTGACGAGACTTAGTCATCATTCTGAGATGCAAGTCACGTCAAAGATATAGACGTCCCAATTTTGAACGTCCCGGTGCGAGAAAACAGATATACAAAATATGGTCGAGCACGGAGCTTCCTACGTACCCTGTTTGTAGGGATCAGACCAATCGTAGTTCGGGGCTATGCATGTAAACAAGATTTATTGCAAACTGACCAGAATCAGACTGTGAGGATTGCCACCTTGTTTGTCAACAAGGGAAAAATGAGTCATGTGTTGTGAGTGAAACCAGCGAGTGAGGTTTTGTAAAAAACTGAGTCGTGTGTGAAACCAGCGAGTGAGGTTCCATGAAAAATGGAGTCGTGTGTGAAACGAGCGAGTAAGGTTCCGTGAAAAACTGAGTCGTGTGGAAAACCAGCGAGTGAGGTTCCGTGAAAAATTGAGTCGTGTGGGAAACCAGCGACTGAGGTTCCATAGTGTGTGAAACCAGCGAGTGAAGTTCCGCGAAAAACTGAGTCGTGTGGGAAACTAGCGACTGAGGTTCCATAGTGTGTGAAACCAGCGAGTGAGGTTCCGCGAAAAACTGAGTCGTGTGGGAAACCAGCGAGTGAGGTTCCATAGTGTGTGAAACCAGCGAGTGAGGTTCCGTGAAAAACTGAATCGTGTGTAAAACCAGCGAGTGAGGTTCCGTGAAAAAACTGACTCGTGTCGTTTTCGTGACAAATGAATTTTTTTTTTTTTTGAAAAATCACATAAGCACCTAACGGATTTTAGAAAATTGGGATATGATTTTTTTTTTTGTAATTTAACTATCTTAATTACTTTGATAATTTGAATAAGCTTGACATTGAACTTGGAAATTGATTTTTGAATTTGAACTTGTCATTGGACTTTGGAAATTTGAACTTGAATTTGGACTTAACAATTTTGAACATGAATTTGGATTTTGCTCTTGAAAATTTAAACTTGACTTTGAACTTGAAAATTGATTTTTGAATTTGAAGTGACATTGAATTTGAAAATTGATTTTTGAATTTGAACTTGATATTTGAATTTGAAAATTGAAGTTGAACTTGAAAGTTTGATTTAGAACTTGAAAATTGATTTTTGAATTTGAAGTGATATTGAATTTGAAAATTGATTTTTGAATTTGAAGTGACATTGAATTTGAAAATTGATTTTCGAATTTGAAGTGATATTGAATTTGAAAATTGATTTTTGAATTTGAAGTGACAATGAATTTGAAAATTGATTTTCGAATTTGAACTTGACATGTGAATTTAAAAATTGAAAATTGAAGTTGAACTTGAAAGTTTGACTTTGATCTTCAAAATTTTGATTTTTTTTTGAAAATTTGAACCTGAACTTGAACTTGACACTTGAACTTTTGAAAAATGAAATTGAGCTTGAGTTTGACATTTAAATTCTGAAAATCGAATCTTTGATATTGAACTTGGATTTGACATTGAACTTCAAAAAGGAATTTGAAAATTGAACGATGCGTGAAAGTACCATGTTTGAAAATGCTTGACACAATGTGCGAAGCTACCGTGCTTTGAAAGTGTTTGAAACAGTGCATGAAGTTATCGTGTGTTGAACTTCGTGTTTGGCACAAATTTGAAAAAGTTCAAAAACTTGACAACTTGGCATTCAACAATTTGAATTTTTTTTGACAATTCGACAATTTAAAGTTCGATAATTTGATAACTTCTGGACAAAATGGTGTTCCAAGAAATGTATCTCAAAAATTGAGGGTGAGAAAAAAAACCGATTAAAAAGTTGTCCATGAGGACTCTTGTGTGAGACTCAGGTTTCGACACTTGACGACACAATGACAACATTTTTTTTTTTAGACAGTAGGTGGCACAACAGGGTGTTTCTTTTTGCTTTACTGTCTTTCCTTTTGGACAGGGTTTGGGTTTGAGGTTGCTTCTGATCAAGACTTCGAGCTTTTGGGCTTTCTGGATTTCTGTGAGGTTTGAGTCTTTTTGCTTTCTTGTCCCAAATCTTGAACTTCGGTGTATGTGCTTCTCCCAGTAGATGGCATTGAGCTGACGTGCCCAAGTCTTGGACAAATGTGCCTCAATAGATGACAAGCTTCAGTTTTGAACCCATCGACTTGTTTATCCGAACATAGGCCTTTCCATGCATTTGAAATCATCTTCCACGAGTTTAAGAACATCAAGACTACCAAGGGTTGACTAGACAAAAGACCTTGTGTGAATTTGGACAAGGCCCAGACGATACGAGTGACGTTACAAAGATGCCCCTGATTTGGGCGGAGATGACATACTCAAGAGGGGGTAGATTTGGACAAGACTAGGCTGACTCAACAGACTCAAAAGAGTGACTTCCCTGAAGGTGCCCCTGACTGGGTGGAGAATGACTACTCATGAATTTGGTAGACGCCGGTTATTTTGACTTTGTGACAAAGGAATAGACTCTGACAAGATTATGTTGACCTGAAAAGACCATTAAGCGATGACAAACTCGAGAATTCGGGAAATGGCAGAAAGTGCCCCACAACTGACGTTTGAAATTGTCATAAACTTGAGTCTTTTGGTTTTGAAATTGTTTCACTCCATCAAATGATGTTCATTTAAATCGATTATTTTATCAAAACACAAGATTTCTTAGTGTGAATCCTTGCCCTCGGGATGCTGATTCACTGATTTTCCATTGAGGTGCCCCAGTTTGGATTTTTTCTTCTGGCGGATGCTAGTGTTATGCAATGCTTTGACTTTTGCCCCCGGGTTGCTGACGAGGATCTGAGGTGCCCCGGTTTGGACTTTTGTTTCTGATGGATGCTGGTGTTGTGCAATGTTTTGACTTTGATCTTTAATGATACTGTTCCCACTGGATTTTCGCTATCAATTTGTGTTTTTCAATCTGAAAGGACTTTATTTAGGTTATAACAGGGCCAAGGCTTTGGGTTTGACAAAGAAAGAATAAAGGCTCAAAAATTTTCATTTTTCCTGGGTCATTAAAGCTAGCAGCTATCTTGAACTCTTTTGCGTGCCCTTTTTGTTTTCTTCAATGTTTTCCTTTGTGCCCCATTTTGGCTTTTGATGGACACTTTCTTCCTTTCTTCCTTTTCAGTGCTTCACATTTGGTTGTCATGCCCATGAACTCGGCACTTTTCATTCCTTCGAAATTCTGACGTGCCAGTGGCTACCATGCATTTGGTACTTTTGACATTTCTCTGGCAATTATGTGCTTGGCACTTCCATCTGGACATCTTTGTCACTTTTGACATTTCTCTTAATTCACCCCAGTGTGGGGGATAGCTGTCCCGCTGGGTTTTCTTTCAAAGAAAATGATTCAGGCTCAAAAGGGCTATCAAGGGATATATTTATCTGGGGAATAAAACAAAGAATGTCTTTCTTCATTTTGAATTAAATAACTTGATAGAAAGAACCTGTATATGCTCTAACTTTTTCCTGGTTCTTACTTCAAAGTTTTGATCCAGCGAGCTTTTTTGTTGTTTGCCTTAACTTTTGCCTAGGCCGCCCTTTCGGGTTTTCAACCTAGCAGGCTTTTTTTTTTTTTTTGTGCGTCAAAGCATTGCTTCTTGATGACGTTGGAGAATTGCGCCTGGAATTCCTTCTTCTTGTGAGAGCTGAGGGTTCAATCACCTCGTGTATTGAAGTGACTATCATGAATCTCAAATGATGGTGAAAAACAATTCCATTTTCAAGGATTAATGCGAAAACTCAAGTTTATTATGACAATTCTAACACAAAGGCGTGACATCGATTCTCAGGAGTTGCGACCCGAACCACTGAGGGCTACCTACGTATCCTTTTGCAAGGAATCAGGTCGTGACGTAGTTCGGGACTACAAATCTGACTCTATTTTTTGGTTTTTCTCTTCTTGACAACAACAGGACAGACTCGAATATGAAGATAGCCATCAAAGTAGAAATACAAACTGACTCAAAAGTGAAGACTCTGACTCGAAACTTGAAAATTTCCAAAAAGTCACGGAAAACTGGTCCATTGCATGGTCCTTGATGGTTCATTCTTCTTTTGCTGGCCTTGGCATCAATCAGTAATCCCCCATGGGTTCGGTGTTGAACATGGCAGAGTTGATATTGGGACTTGTTTGGGTGTTTGTTTTTGTTGGTGGGGAAATGATGGTTTTGTTGTCGATGAGGTTTTGAATTCTGTGACGAAGGCGATGGCACTCATTGGTTTCGTGACCGGGCATTTGGTGGAATGCACAGAAGGCGTTGGGGTTATGGTAAGATGGAAGCTTCTGAGGTAGAGGAGTTGGAATGAGTGGTTTGACATGGCCGGCCTTGAGGAGCTTCTCATAAATCAAGGACAGAGGCTCGGAAAATTGGGAAAGGGTTCTTTGTGGTTTCTGAGAGTTGTTGGTTTGGGCTTTAACTTCGTTGACAGGCATGGCTTGGTTGAAATTTTGGTTTGTGGAGCTGGAAGAGGCTTGGGCATAATCATTTTTACTGAACAATGTGTCGGCGTTGCCAGAGTGCACCCATTTGGTTTTGGGAACAGGTTCCTTTTCCTCAAAAATGCCGGACTGGATTGCCTCCGCAATGGCAAGGCCTGCCTCATAGAAAGTCTTGAAGTCAGCAGTTGTCTGAAAGACCACCAAGTGCTTGGCAAAGTCCGGTTCCAGATTCCTTGTGATGATTCTCATATGTTCCTTTTCTGAAGGTCGTTCCATCATCTGAGAGGCTTTCCCTCTCCATCTCTTAATAAAGTCAGCAAAGGACTCATTCTTATCCATCTTGGTCGATTCCAACTCTCGGATAGTCATCTCAAGTTGAATGTTGTAGTTGTATTGGGCGACAAAGGCTGCCTCAATATCTTCCCACGTCTTCTTCTTAGAGATGTCCAAATTCAGAAACCAGCGGAGTGCGGGCCCAGTTAGAGTTTGTTGAAACATCTGGCCCATTGCATCCTTTCCAACGTCATACATGGATAAAGTACCCACATATGTTTGCAGATGAGCTTTCGGGTCACCACTGCCATCAAACTTGTCCCAGTCCATAGGCTTGAACTTGTCGGGGAGCTTTGCATCGGGGAAAAGGCACAACTTCTCCATATCGATTCCTGTAGCTGCTATTTTCTCCTGTTTCTGAACAGACTCCTCGAGTTTAGCTAGCTTGGTCAATACTGATTCCATGTTCTGACTGCCTGATGTTCCTGCTGGCGGTGGGAGTTGAGAAGTTAGTTTCTGAATCATGAACATCATCTGGGTCATCTGTTTGGCACTGTTGGTTTTCTGCTCCTCTAAAGCATCCTTGAGAAGCTGAATTTCATCTGTTTCTCCCGACATAGCTGACTTCCTGGTTGACTGTACCGTTCCTGACTCGATTCGAGGCGATCGATCGCTGTTCGGGGATTCGAGTCCAACCCGGTATGAGGTTTTTCTCGTTTTGGATGAATGGCTGGGGATTGACAGTAAAGCAAACTCAGAAATGCCCCTGCTTGTTTTATTTTGAAAAATGGGAATGTCGTATTTGTGTCGTCATATATGCAAACCTAAGTCTCAAAAGATTTTCAACATCCCTGGGTAGGTCGACTACTCAGTAGGTTAAGTTCCTGTGTGTTGGAACCATAGCCAATCAACTTTCGTGACCATCCAAGACAAAGTAATAAGGCTGTCGAAATCTGGATAGAAATGTGATAAAATCACAAGGAGCCGTTCGAGCACGGCTGACACTGGAGGTGTTTCAAACTCCAAAGATTTAAAGTCTCCTAGACTATGCAAAAACGGGTCTTAGAAAAAAGGCTGCCCCGATCCTCAGTATTTCTTTTGACAGTGTATCCTTTGTTTTAGGATAGCAGGATTCGGGGAAGTTAAATCAACTTGATTCTTGATGATTCCTTTTCAAGGGTCTAACTTTGATTTTAGGGACAATTGCCCCAGCTTGGGTTAATTGTTCCTAATTTCTGTTAGGTCATTGCCAAGGGATTGTCAAGGATCAAGTTGTTTTGACTTTCCTAAGTCCTGTTATTCTAAGGACTAAATTAATCTGAACAACGTGCATTGGAATGCACGACTCATCATCGGGCAGGGCAACCTCTCAAGACCGCGGGAAAGGTGACAATCTAGGGTAAATTATACTACTAATGCGAATGTATGCATGATGACAGGATATGCAGAAAACAACTAACAGATAAACAGGATATGCAGAAAACAGATAAACATGATATGTTAGAAGCAGTAAACACATTACAAGATATAACAGATAATCCTATCCTACAGGCCCTGTCGTAGGTTGGAAAGTGCTAGGGTTTACTATATGCAAAAGGCTAGGTTTTGGTTTGAAAGGGGTTCCCTAGACTAGAGCCAATATTTGCCTCCCAGTGCCAAGTGTACTGCATGGCAAAGGTCGAACGGCAGGCTGACTCATCATCGTCCAGGGTTTGCCGAGAATCTTGGGATGTCCTAACACCAGCAAGCCGGGTAGGGTAATCAAGACGCAACGGCGGGGCTTATCCAACATCGATGCACGTACAATGCAAAAGTTTTGATAACAAAATATTTTCAAAAATCCCACAATTATTTTTCAAATTTGGCTCACCAATTAATTTTTATTTTGAAATTTCACATAAGCAAACAACCAGGAAAGCTCCAGTCCGGATTGGTCGGGCGTAGCCCTGTTATTGCACCATTCCTTTCTCGATCACGCGTGGCGTGTTCGTTTTGTCAAGCTTTCGGGGGTAGTTTTACATGTGTAAAATACCAAAATAAAAATTAATTTTCGTTCCCCAGCAGAGTCGTCATTTTGTGGACGGTGAGATCCACGCGGCGCGCTCTCGAAGTTCGGACGTGAAAACAATAAAAAAATGAGTCGCCACCCGGGGTTTAAATTTAGAAAATGTTTGGTACCCGAGAAACCGTTTAAAAATGATTGTTGACTCTCGTGCCGCGTTGGGAAAGATTTGATCTGCGAAAAGATTCTTTTTGGATTCGGAAGCCAGGTTACGCGCGGGGAAGGTTTTATTAAAAAGCACCCCGCTCGCCCGAGAAATTCTCGGTCTCTACTAGATAATTTGTGGGATTTTTTGTAGAAAATATTTTATTATGGAAACCTTTTAAACAAATATACGAATATAACGATGAAACAATAACGGAAATAAAATTTAAACAAAGAGGACTAAATAGTGATAATAGGAAAATAAAAAGGGAAAAGTGTAATAAACAAAAGAAGTTGCAGAAAAAGAACAGAGAAACATGGTACGAACAGGGGAAAACAAAGTAAGATTTTTGGTTTTAAATGGGAGCCGCGCGGCTTGTGCACAACCCCTTTTTTAAAATTTTTGTTTCAGGACCAGTGAGTCCAAAACCTGTTCAAAACTTGATTTTCTTCTTCAAATCTACTCCAAATAAGTTGTTTTTGTTTGTAAACAAGTTGTTGAAGTGAAATTTATTTCCGGTACGGATCGTACCGTGTGTTTATCGAGAAAAATCGCCCGGTATGGCTCCGAAAAACCGGTTTTTGTTTCGAAAATGGTTTACCGAGTTAAGATACGGCTATTGAAACCGTTATTAACTCGGGGATGCCCTCGGGGAGCCACGATTTGAAAACCGAAATCTGAAAATGATTTATACCTTTCGGGAACTCGAAACAGAGGTTGAAAACTTCGGATTCTTCGGATTTGAACTTGTAGGATCAAGATTTGGTATAGTTTGGAGTGGTATGGAAGGTTTGGTTTAGAGAAATTGAAAGGGGATGAAAACGAAACACGGAATTTCGGGGATTTTCCTGGCGATCTCGAACGAGAATTTCGCCGGAATACTCAACGGAAATTCTTTCCGGTATGACTTCTGGTGTGTTGAGAGGTGAAGAGAAGGGCTCTATTTATAGCCGGTTTTGAGGGAATAACATGATGATATTCGGCGGTGGCTTGATGATGATATTCCTGAACTGGTTTGTCAGGAATTTTTCAGAAGATAAGAACACCAGCCGTGCGGCTCCCAGGGGGAGCCGTGCGGCTTGCAGGGGAGACCCGCGTGGCTTGTATAGAAATGGATGAGCCGTACGGCTTGAGGGAGGAACCGTGCGGCCTGTGAGGCTGAGTTCCCAATTTTCTGGACAAGTTCCAAGGCAGTTTGATCATTCTGAGCATTTCTTCTTATCACTGGGTACTTATTTTCATAAACCAAACTTAAGTAAAGATTACTCAAAATTATTTTCTTTACTTTAATTTATTTATGAAAATAAGGAAGTACCCCCCTTTCGGAAACAATGGCATTGCCAGAATTTTGATATCCCAATCCAATCAAAATCTCATCTCCCCACTTTTAGTACAAAACCGAAAACGGGCACATTTTTCTCCGAAGAAAAGGGGCGAAAGATGACTTTGCCTTACTCAAAAATAACTTCCGATTATACCATTTTGATTAGAAAAATCCAAGGAACAATTACCGGGACTTTTTATTGGCCAAATCAGATCTTCCCAAAAAAAGTTAATTTTCCATACTTAGCCAGATTTTCGAGCGACAGACAGGGGTGACTCGATCAAGAGGCGACCCGATGGTGACATGACCTATGTCATTCGAGTCTCGGATGAGAGACGATGATGAAAGAACACTTGGATTAAAATTGGGGTGTCTAGAATACTTGTGCGGCGTGAATCCGACTAAGTAGATAACTTAGTCTGTCCATCGAGGCTTCTGGTTAAGGCAAGCAAGGTGGGAGTGGAATCACGAATGATCATGATCTTGGTGGCTAAAATTAGAGGATGTTCTCAACGTAGAACTTAGATGAAATGTAAGTTAAAGGCTAGATAATGAAATCATCTACCAACTTTCCATTCTGTATTGCTTTTCAATCATATATGACTGTGACTATAAGGGTTAGTGGGTGAGAGTTAGCTATTTGTGTAAATTATTGCTCATGGTGCTATTGTTGGCCCTGACATATTATGCCAGGTACCAAAGGAGAAGGAGAAGAGCCTACTAGGCAGAGGGTCAAATTGAAGAACAAGTGTCATAAGAAAGCTTGGAACAGGTGTCAGAAGAAAGTTGGGACTTGAATCTGAACAATTAGAGAACCTTGCCTTTACCTTATTTTTGCGTTGGATAAATGTAACTTAATTTCCGAACAACTACTTTATTACTGCTATAATCAGATGTTATTTCATGTAATTGTCTGCTATTTATTAATAAAATCCTTTCAATTAAGTAAATCTTTTCTATTTAAATGAATTAACTAATGCTTTTAAAAATCGGGACATTACAAAAACTGGAGCAAAGCTCCATATGGACTATTTAAATGAGTTAAATAATGCTTTTGATAGCACCTGAGAGGTTTCGAACTTGAGGGCTTAAGAGGGAGCAAACCCCTAAGTATCAGGTCTTGACAGCCATCCCTTTGTGGTTTTTTTATTACTATTATATTTCTTATATTGGCACCTACCCTCTAATTAGCTAGGCAAAATTATGGTTTAGCATTGTGAAGAGAAAGTGCCAGTTCAGAATTGCCTGGTTATTCAATTTCGTTAAGCTGACAAGTTTATGCAGCTGTTGGATTTTCTTTGAAAAATGCTACAAAACACATTCTTATTTTGATGTGTATGGTTTGCGCCTCCTAAAATTGAATTCATAACAATATTTTGTAGAGAAGTTCATAATATTTTATACGAAATTCTTAACATTACAAAGAAATTCATGACATTTGTTTAAAAATTCATAACATCAAGATAAAAGTCATAATATCCATCTGTTATGTTCATGAGGCAAAGGGTTTAACGAAGAATATAAGGGGGGTTTTCTTCTTTTTCTTCTTCTTCTATTTTTTTTTTTTGTCGTACATACTCCTAAGATGGTAACTTGTATAATTTTTCATTTACCTCCTAAAAAATTACACTAGTGCTTTTATTAGTCAAATTTTATATAAGCTTGTACAATGTTTCATTTACCTCCTAAAAAATTAACTAGTGCTCTTATTATTAAAAGTTATGGGACTATATATAAACTCAGCCTCACAATTAATAAAAGTTACCTCTAAATTAATTTGCTTCGTCGTTATCTCTCTCAAAATCACATCTCCTCTGTCTTTTTTAAGTTATAAGACAAATTTTATTATTCATATTTAAGCTTTTTGGTTCTATCGATTTCCATGTTAAAAAAAAAAAAAAAAAATCTTCCAATCATATGATCGAATGGGTCCGAAAACCTTGGACTTGATTGTGAAGAAATATTTTCGAGTTTATGACTAATAGGTGTTCAATCTATACCGAATTTCTAGATTCGCTATTGGTCCAAACTAATTAATTATTATCTTTTACCTAAGAAATTCCTAAACTATTCTACCTTGTGGGGAAAGGAGAGTGGAGTGGGGGGGACGTCAACCTCGCCTAACAAGGCGCCCATTGCCTGACCTATCATGCACTGAGTTGGCTATGGAAGCATAACCAGTACAAATTCCTTTTTTATGCAATTATTAAGATTAGTGGGCCCAGGGATGGAGCAAGGGAGGGGCAGTAGGAGCAGTCGCCCCTGCAAGAAAAAAAAAACCTTATAGTGTTATATAGAAGAAAAAAAATGTTTCCTATAAATTATATAAGCTCGCCCCTTGCAAAATATTTTGAAAAAAAAAAAAAATCGCCCATGCATAATAAAATTTCTGGCTCTGTCCCTGAGTGGGCCCACACATGGCTTGTGGTTAATTATAGGTTCCTCATCAGTACCATCAGTATAATGAGAAAGGTTTTCTCCAACACCATGGCAATGAGATTATGATGATAACACAAGGATATGACCTCGTAGACATGAGAAAGTAACAAGTATTTGTTCTCTATGAGGTCCTATGTTCGAATCCAATAAATTTCAAACATTCCTAACACTGGGACTGATGGAGGGTTTGCCCACTTATTAACTTCAAGACCCCGGAATTAGTAGTGTCAGACATCCTATTATAAAAAAATAAAAATAAAAATAAATTTTGAGATTATGATGATGTTTGTATATGCAAGTGGTTGACCCCCCACTTGGGGAAAAAAACAGTGCTGGACCCTTGGTCTTCTTCCCCCAGTATTAGGTCATTGCCTCGTTTAATAGTCTTGTTTAATGAAGTTGATTTGGTACCAGAAATAATTCTAAGGACTCCTGTTCACATCAAAGTCATTTTCCACAACAATAATCCCACTTAGGCATTAACGAAAAAGTCAAAATTATGTTCGAGCAAATTGGTATGAAAGATGATATAAGAATGACAATTCGGTGAGTTCAATAATGCCTCAATTAAGAGGAATTTTGGTAAATCTAGAAAATTAAAGTACTTTATTGCAAAGAAAGATAGGCTGAAACTATATATATATATATATACAATAAACTTCTAATAAGGGACCCTTATTTAAGTTTCCATGAGGACCTAGGGTATTTTCGACTTTCCGAACCAAATTTCGACGATCCGAACCGATCAATGTTTTTAAAACGTGTTTTTATGGGCTCCCACGAGGAATCATCAAAAAAAGTAACGGGAAGAGCCTTCATCCAAACAGTTTTTGATAAAAGTTATATATATGTAATTTTTATTGAAAACTGTTTGGATCAAGCCCTTCCCGGTTATTTTTTTTTATGATTCCTCGCGGGAGCCCTTAAAAACAAATTTTAAAAATATTGAGCGGTTCGGATCGTCAAAATTTGGTCCGAAAAGACGAAAATACCCCTAGGTTCGCATGGAAACTTAAATAAGGGTCCCTGAAGGGGTATATATATATATATAATATTGATGAAAAATTCACAAATGCATGCAATATAATTGGGCCCTTTCGATTCATCGAGCTCAGAAATTTAAATTAATACGATCTGTTGATTATATTTGGTGACCATGTTTTGAATATCACGTAAGTTATTTTTAGTGCATTGGTATAACGGACACCACCTGTCGTGTTGTTTAATACACAAATGTTAGCTCACGGGGTCCTAAACATGATCACCAAATGTGATAGCATATCTTTAATGGTTGTTTTGATACATTGGAGTGAATTTGCATTTTGCGTGTGCCGTGCACGCCTTTGTTCCTTTCTTGATGAAGCTCCTCTGAAAGAAGGCCATGGGACCCCCTTAGCCTGGACCATATAGCTGTAACACCCAAGGATCGATCGTTTCCACTTCTTGGGGCATAAATGGTCAATGATAATTTAGTAAGTGTTTTTGGTGCGTGTGGTCTTCCGCACAACACATTTGTATGAATTCCATAACAAAATGTGTTACTTTTACACCAATGCATGATGAGAAGGAATTTTAAAGCACCAGGTGATGGAACTTCAGTAGCACCGACTAATCACTCGTGGTTACTCAGAACGCCACATGGTCTTTTTGTTGATCTTAAACCATTATTTTTTACGGGATATATGAACATGGATAATGATATGAATTTTTTTTTTTTTGATCGGCAACAAAAATTTATTAAAAACTCGACCAATGGTACATCGAGAGCAAAAGTCAAATACAAAGCACGGAGCAAAGTGATAATGTACTCCATGATTATTGCAATTTAATATAATCATTTTGGAGATAATTAACTCATTTGACCAAAAAAACATCCACGTGGCCTTTGCAAGATTTGATTTAAAAGAGGCTCCATCCATGAAAAAAAGAAAAGAAAAAGATGGGTAATTTTGATGGGTACATTTAAACTTCGTAAAGAAGTATCGTAGGTAAGAAGTCCGATCGAGCTTTCTTCTTTCCAAGAAATGAAAATGAATTAATTGTGAAATGTGAATAAAAAAACAACCTCGATCTGTTTGTTTCAATGTAATATGTTTTACATAAAACATATATCTGTTTGTTTCAATGTAATATGTTTTTCCGATTGATAAAACATTATATTTTACAAATTGTTTTGAAATGGTCTCCTAATGTCCCGTTGAAATGTGTTTTCCAAGGTCCACGCGAAATCTTCAAAAAAATACCAGGAAGGGCTTGATCCAGTAGTTTTTCCAAAATCGTAAATATAAAGTTTTTGCGAAAACTGCTTGGATCAAGCCCTTCCCGATATTTTTTTTTGAAGATTTTTCGCGTGGACCTTGGAAAACACCTTTTAACACATTGGACGGATCGGATCGTCAAAAATATCGGGAAGTGGAGTCCCGGATCCGGACTCCCGGACTAAACCGGACTCTATATATATATATATATATATATATATATATATATATATATATATATATATATATATATATATAATGGAAAATGGTCTCCTAAGGGATCCCGCACCAAAATTTGGTGCGGACTTGGCCTTTCCAGATCAAATATGTACAGTTTTACCGAAAACTGTGTGGATCAAGCCCTTCCGGGTATTTGTTTTTGAAGATTTTCCGCGTGGACCTTGGAAAATGCATTTTAAAAACATTGAGCGGTTCGGATCGTCAAAATTTGATCCGGAAAGTTGAAAAAGGGCCAAGTCCGCACGGAATTTTGTATGTGGGATCCCTTAGGAGACCGGCTTCCATAATATATATATATATATATATATTTCAGTGTAAGTTCTTTTACATACGGGCAAAATATTTTTCCAAACTTCTGTATTGGGTTCGAGGGGAATTAAATAGCTATGTTCGCCCAATTTCCATGGCCGCTGTAATGAACTCGAGTGGTGGTTGCTCTACCTTCAAGGCCGGCTCTGTGGGTAAGCTGGGTAGGCCCGGGTCTGGGGTCCACGAAAAATAGCCCATTTTTAGGACCCCAATTAGGTATATATATGTTTATAACAAGTAATAAATATATAATATTGCGCTACAAGATATAGAGAAGCATTTGGCATGGCAGAAAGGTATGTGTGTTTCCTAGTAAATGTCAAGGTTCAATTCCCATAGGCTATTTTTTTCCTTTTCTACCTTCTCTTCCCTTTTTTTTCCTCACCATAGTCAGTTTCTACCTTCTCTTCCATCTTTTTTTTTTCCCTTTCCGCTACGTCTTTATCATTTGTTGACTTTTTGAAAAAAAAAAATTCCGGTGTAGTAATTAGGGAAAAAATAAATAAAACACTTCGTGCGTATTCATAAAATGTTTGCATTGCTCCTTTCAATTAATTTTCTAATTCTTGCAATAAGAATAGACAATTATGACCGAAAACTATTTTTTATTAACATGAAGACACGAATTACAAAAAAGACAAAATATGGAACACGGTATTTATCATTTGAAATAAATATTGGTTCTTTAATTATTATTTTTTCTCTAGAAAAATATAGGGCCCTAGTTTACATTATCGTCTAGGGTCACGGGCCGGGCCTGTCTACCTTCTGTCTCTTTCATTACCAGGGAGAGAGAAACAAGTGGACATAAACCTATGTAAACATAAACATGAACCCCAAGGTTGTACAGTGGTTTAATCGACTTCGTAAGCTCCACAGGCCGATCTTCTTTCGTTGGCAATTCCATGTCAAAACACACATTTGTGTTCAACCCCATTTATAGAGTTGTAGTTTTTTTTATCATTATTCTTTTTGGAGTGTGTGTATAGGATTGTGGATGCAATAAATGGATCTTGTAATAAGCGATCCAGATTTTGATTTTAGTCAATGTGTTCGGCATTGAAAGATAGTATCATATACTCCCTCCGTCCCAAAAATTGAAAAACGATAAACGAATTGCGTAAAGAGCGTGCTTTGCTTTTTATCTTGCAGAAAATACAAGATCCATGGATCATTGATCGAGGATACAAGTGATTGCGTAAAGAGCGTCTTTTTAAGCAAAAAAAAAAAGTCTTTCATTGGCTGATGTGTCAACATCATAAAGAATATTATAATATACACCTTGCAAAAAACACTTTTGAAACACACTTTTAAATAGGCAAGTTAACATTTTCTTTGCGATAAATGAATCGTTAAAATTCTTCTTATTACTCAATTGATTTGAATCAAATACTTATCGATATCAAATCAATTTGATTTTTTGCATGAACGATTAAGAAGCCTAAACGTACAAAATAAGCAACTTGGATTATTTAAATATATTGTGAGACCTCCCATAATTAGATGATGTGTTTGAAAAGATGGGTACGCAGCAAAACTCATACTAACTTGTATTCGCCACACCCAATTGTGAACAAGGAGTGGCCACCTTCTGTGTGTGAGTAACCTTCATATTTATTTTCTTTGAAGCCAAAACAAAGTAAAGTGAGGAAAAATTGCCTCTCTGGCCATAGTGCATGAAACTCACCCAATCAAATTGCGGGGGCATGTTGTCCCATTCGAGCACGGACGGATCGGATGGGATCAGCATGCATGTTGTCCCCCGGTTCTTCTTTTGGGATTAACTTACATATATATAGACTAATTCTTAAGGGGTCACGGTACAACGTTGTGGCCTTTCACTAGATATATGGGTAAAGTGTATAGTTAACAAAGTTGATTATTTTTCATTTCTACCTCTTTATCAAAAAAAAAATTTGATTTTTTTCCTTTCCAATTCCTTCCTAATTCCTAATCACCAAACCTTTAAAAAAAAAAAAACAAATAAAAGTACATCCATTGCTGCTTTTCCCTTGCCCCTGGCCCCCTTCCAGTCTTCTTTACATTCATTCCCAACTCAGATGGACAATCAATGTTGACAGGTATGGCAGCATGCACCCACTTCTTAATTAGAAGTACTATCTTTTATTGTTCCCTATTCTGTCCTTGACAACCTATATATACTCGTAACAAATATTACTCGTATAAAAATGAATAATTCTACACGCACACCAAATGCACACCAGCACATCCCGATCGTCCATTTGTAGTAAAATCGTGATATCGGTAGAAACTAGGGTTGACAAACGAGCCGAACGAACTAAGAATTATATTGTCGAAGTTTGGTTTGAAAAACATAAGTGTTTCATAGTTATGTTCAAGCCATGGCTATTTTTTTAATCAGGTGAGCCAATCTTATACGATCTTTAATCGAGTTGATCTCGATTACTTAAATTATTTTGACATCGTGAACTGAATGAGCCCAATAATAGTTTGTTCAAGTTTTATTTGAAATTTTAACGAGGTTCAAATGACGCTCAAACTTAATTTGTTTTACGTGACAAATCGGTATTCAACGAGAATTTATCGAGCAAGTTAGGTGCCGTTCTACTAAGGGAATTTTTTTATAAAACTTTTCTTGTTTTTCGAGACATAATATTCTCTTCATATACATAAATTAAAAAGTAAAAAAAAAACAAAAATTAGTGGAACGGGGCCCTCATTTGTTTGAAACAGGGGGTGCTGCGCGCCCGTTGCCCGTCAATGTTTTGTCGGGCCCTTTTCGGCGCCGCAGTGTCTTCCGTTCCGACGATCGGAGTCGTCCACCGCGTAGAGCTCGTCGAGTACTATAAGTGTACCAAAAATCAACTCAATCCGATATTGTTAAGTGCCTCATCGGAACACAAATATGTTGAAAAAAATGGTTTCAATGGTTTTCATTTAATGTTTCAAGACATGTGTGTTCCAATTTTTTACAACTTATTTGTGTTCCGATGAGGCACTTAACGATATCCGATCGACTTGATTTTTGATACATTTGTAGTACTCGACGAGCTCTACACGGTGGACGTCTCCGATCGTCGAAACAGTGCCGGAACGGCGCCGAAATGGGCCGCACAGCAAGCAGGCGCAGCACGGGGCTGCGCAGCACCTCCCCCGGTTCCTCATTTGTTTATGGAGCTTTTATCCATAACCATATTGAGCTCAGAGTTAAACCTCCGTTAACCGTTATAAACGAAATCGAACGTGACATGGTTGGAAAGTACCCTCAAATAGGCAGCCCATGACATAAAGTTGCAAAAAGGTTTAGTCACGAGAGTACCCAAAGGCATCCCTCAAGCAAAGAATGCTTGTAATTCTGACTCTTTTTTTTTCTCAATCTTTTATCTTCTTCAATTTACTTTTAGAGAAATAGTTTTTGAATTTTATTTTCTTATAAATATACATTTTAAAATGTCTTCTAATGACCTTTGGTAATTGTATTTTGAGGAGCTTTAAACATTTAAAGATAAATGTTTAAAGTACATCTATAAAAAAGTAAAGTACGAAATAAAACAAAATAAACCTTTTGAGTTGAAGTTGCCAGTTTTCAAATATATAATTTTATAGAGTTGCGTAACTTTTCATCTTTAGTCAATTTTTTTAACATTTTAACGGAAAAAAATTACTTTTTGATTAGAGGTACAAAATATATATACATTAAGAAAGTAAAAAATAAATAAAAATTTTGTTTAAAAAATCATTAAAGAGGATAAAACACGGATGACAAAACAGTAAAAAAATTGAGAGAGAATTTTTTGAGAGGAGAACCAAACAAAGCCGCGTGATTAAACCCATGGAAAAACTCACCATCTAGGTCAGTAAAACCGGTGCCTATTTGTTTGAATTGTTCTGCTAGGGGTACAACACTCTTGTGTATACCAAATGTACAACAGTTGTGTGGGTCCCACACAACTGATCTGAGTCGTTCAATTTGTTCAAAGTATTTTTTGAAGGGTCTCTGCCAAAAATCAGTTCAACCGGATATCGATAAGTGTTTGATCTATACAGGTTTTTTTGGGTTGTAATCGTACGACCCAAAAAAAAGAACGTATGAATCAAGCATTTACCGATAGCCGGCTGAACTGATTTTTTTATAGCGACACTTCAAAAAAATATTCTGAACAAATTGACTGGCTCGAAATATTTGTGCGGAGCCTCAAAATGGGGACCACACAAGTATTGTACATTTGGTGTACACACCAGTGCTGTACCCATTGCATTTTCATTTACAGGGAGAGTCCCCAAGCCAAAAGGCATATATTATTTCTTGCACCCATAAGCTATCGGATGGATGTTGGTATTTACTCCCTCCGTCCCATATTGTTGGGCCTCTTTTATTTTTTGGACGTCTCAAAGAATTGTCTATAATTTTTTAACTTATTAAGTTTTTTTATATTCATCAATATATATCTTGTTTCATAGATCTCAATTAGTTTTATTAAACAAAGTCGTTAGAATGACAAAAAGTATCATAAATTATGAGATATAAACAATTTTTTTAGACGTTAAAAAAAGGTGCATAAATATTCGAAAAAAAATGTATTAATAATCGTAAAAATATTTTGATATCCATGAAGTATGCATTGATATCTAATCTAATTTATCATTATATGTATGTATGTTATATGGATAAACCTACGGGTACAAAATTATTGTACAGAAAATGTACAAAGCGCTCTCGGGCACCCACTTTTGGGTCCCACACGAGTGATCCGAACCGTTCATTATTCTTAGAATATTTTTCATAGGGGCCCCACAAAATTTCATCTCAATCGGACGGTTAGAAGTGCTTGGACCAAAGTCCTACCTTTTTTTTATTGAAACGGTGGGACTTTGGTTCAAGCACTTCTAACCGTCCGATTGAGATGAAATTTTGTGGGGCCCCTTGAAAAAATATTCTAAAAATAATGAACGATTCGGATCACTCGTGTGAGACCCAAAAATAAATCCCCGAGAGCGCTTTGTGCATTTTCTGTACAATAATTTCTGTACCCGTAGCAGGGTCCATGTTATATTCCATCGGAAAACCTGGGGGTACCCCATTTTTTGCACCGAAAATGCACACCGCACCTTGGGGACCCGCTTTTGGGTCTCACATGAGTGATCCGAACCGTTCATTGTTCTTAAAATATTTTTCCGAGGGGGCCCACCAAAAATCAGCTCAATCGGACGGTTAGAAGTGCTTGAACCAAAGTCTCACCGTTTCAAATAAAAAACCCTCGGAAAAATATTTTAAGAACAATGAACGGTTTGGATCACTCATGTGGAACCCAAAAGCAGGTCCCCGAATGCGCGGTGTGCATATTCGGTGCAAAAAATGGGGTACCCCTAGCAGCGTTCATTCCATCTATTGGGTGAAGTTTAACAAAAATCCATATAATAATGGCTACATATGCGGCCGAACGTCATACGGTCTTTCATGGGACTAGCATTTTCGTACTATCCTTTAAATTATTACATTCCATTTTGTACTTCAGCCAATACCTTGTCAAATCACCTGACATTTTTTTTTTTTTTTGAACGACCGAAATTCAATCACCTGACATTTAGTAGCCTTTTTTCTGCCCAAACACGTGAAACCATGTCTCACCTCTCTTTTTCTATTATTCTTTTTTCTGTGTTATTAAAAGCGGTAATCCTACGAGTACAGAAGATTTTGTACAAAAATGTACAAATCGCTCTCGGGGACTCATTTTTGGGTCTCATATAAGTGATCCGAATCGTTCATAAAACGGTGTGATTTTGGTTCAAGCACTTCTAACAGTCCGATTGAGCTGAAATTTTGTGGAGCCCCTCGAAAAAATGTTCTAAGAATAATGAACGGTTCGGATCACTTGTGTGGGACCCAAAAGTGGGTCTCCGAGAGCGATTTGTACATTTTATGTACAAAATCTTCTGTACCAGTAGCAAGGTCCTATTAAAAGTATAAAGTCACACACAAATGACAAAACATGTGAGTGTGTGCACTTTTGTGTTGTTCTAGCAAATTTGTTTTTCTCTGATCCCTTTGTTAAGAGGTGGAGTGATGATAGGAAGATAAATTAACGTTTCAGATTCACAGAAAAGTTAATCTGAACCGTTCACTTCTTTTTCCTTTGATGTTCTCAGAAACTTTTTTTCCTGTATTCTATATTATTTTTTAAGGGTTTTTTTTTTTTTTATCTGGTTTTTTTTGTAAGAGTTTGGCTTAGGTGTGAGAGCAACTTGTTGTCAAATGATCGGTGCACAAGTCATTTGCTATTTATTAAAGTTTTAGTAGACTTTTTCGAGAAAACTTTTCATGTATTTTAGTACTTTTGTAATGGTTTTTTTTTTTATTTTTAAATCTGGTTATTGTAAGGGTTTGGCCTAGGTGTGAGAGCAGCTTCTTGTCAAAGATTTGGCTGAGGTGTGAAAGCAACTTCTTGTCAAATGATACGAAGGAATGTAATTAATGACTACAGCACTTGTTTTCTTTTTTCAATGTCACAGCTTTATTTATTCAACTGTTAATTCTTTTCTATTTGGATTAAGGTTTGAAGGTGACAGTGTTTAACTAAAATATTATACTAATGGCTAACACTTTAATTGTTCACCCGAGGCAATTTGAAATAAAATCTAGACTAGCTTAAAATCCGTTTCGGCAGCTACCATTATTAATTTCTCTGTGCTTGAACCAAAGTCTCACCGTTTTTCTATTAAAAGTTTAAATTTGAAACGGTGAGACTTTGGTTAAAAAAACATTAAAAATGCAAAAACTATTTGACAATTATTTGTTCCAAAATACTAGTTTAGATAACAATAAATATATATATATACAAGAAGCTAAACATCCCCAAAGTTTGTTTTTCTAATGCAAAAGGATGGGGTACCCTTCTTCAGCTCTCTTTTATTCAACTGTTAATTCTTTTCTATTTGGATTAGGTTTGAAGGTGACAGTGTTTAACTAAAATATTATACTAATGGCTAACACTTTAATTGTTCACCCAGGCAATTTGAAATAAAATTTTGACTAGCTTAAAATCCGTTTACGGCAGCTACCATTCGTGGTTTATTAATTTCTCTCGATTATGAGATTCGATCCCGCACTACAATTTTGTAGTGTGCCCAAAAGCATTTAGGGTCAATGTGGTAGCAATGTTTGTGATTAAAAAAAAGTTTTAAAAATGCAAAAACTATTTGACAATTATTTGTTCCAAAATACTAGTATGGATAAAATCAATATATAACCTATCTGACTCTTCTTGAGATCCACAGTACAAAACTACACATGCATGTAAAAGTGTTGGATGGGCAAGCCAAGGCCACTTTCTCAAAGATTATTTTGGGAGTTAATTCCCTGCTAGTAAACTTCACATGGAAATAGTTTCAGTCAAAAACTCATGCATGCAAACTCAAATATTGGAGATTTTCGGAATGAAAGGAGGTGAGGGTACATGTGTTTGGATGAAGTGTAAATAGAGTGTGAATTTGGATCAAAACTCTGGTAATCTGGGGCATGTTAACCTCTTATGGGTGGACATGGACCAATCCATTGAGTTTATTTCTTCCTAATAAATCAGAAACCTCATTCTATTCTATATTTCAGAAAAGAACTTGAGAATTTTTCTCGCAATGAGAGTGATAAAATTAATTTCGAGGCCACAAATCACCATGGTTCAACATTTTGACATACATAGTGTTTATAAAATGAGAAATGCTAGACACTAAATTAATGTACTAAATAATATATGTGATATTTTTTTAGTGGATGAGTGACACATTTTTTCAGTGCTTCTTATAAAATATCTATTAGAGCATCCAGGGTCAATGTGGTAGCAATGTTATGTGAGATGCTTAAGTTTGTGTAAATGCATTATTAGCCTTAGGTTAGAAGCTTCAAGCACATGCCCATCCTCCAAAATCAATGCAACCTATCTGACTCTTCTTGAGATCCACAGTACAAAACTACACATGCATGTAGTGTTGGATGGGCAAGCCAAGGCCACTTTCTCAAAGATTATAGGGCAGTTAATTCCCTGCTAGTACAATTTCACATGGAAAAGTTCAGTCAATGACTCATGCATGCACAATTTTATACGTTTTCGGAATGAAAGAGAGGTGAGGGTACATGTGTTTGGATGAAGTGTAAAGAAGTGTGAATTTGGATCCAAAACTCTGGTAATCTGGGGCATGGTTTATGGGTGGACATGGAGCGGATTGGTTTTGTTCTATAATAAATCAAGAACTGATCTAATACCTACAGATTGAGAATTTGCATGGAGATAGCCATGTTTATAAAATATCTATTAGTATGTATAGAATATAGCAAGGAGAGAACTATTGACAGAGAAGATATTAGCTTGCAAAGAGTGCTTTTTTTTTTTTTTTTTGAAAAGAAAAAGATACAATTTATTAATATTTAAAAACGTATTACAAAGATTAACGGGATCAAGGAAAAAGTGAAATTACAAATTAGTCAAATAAGTCGACAAAGATGGCTTACTCTTTTTTTAGGGAAGAGAGGGAGGGGGATAATTCACGGTGTTTTGGCACACAAAAAATTCTTGATTATTGAATTATTGACTTAAGCAGCTATTTCCGGCAATTGAATGAGCGATCTTTGTTGACTTATTTGATTTATTGGCTTATTAGTATGGAGGATTATCTAACCTTTTGAGCCACTCACAATGTCTTTTTTTTTTTTTAACCGGACTAGTTGGATTATTGGACTTCAATAATCCAAAAATCATGGATCAATTTTTTTGCCAAAACACGCCTTTGTTTTTATTATGTTAACGTTCGCAATATGTTCGCATATATAACTATTTATGCGATACTCTCTCCCACATCGGAAGTCTATGTAGGTGATCTTGGGCATATAATAAAGGGTAAATTCCACTTACCTCCCCTGAGGTTTCTAACAATTACAGGGACTTTCCCTAATGTTTCTAAAATTTCACTAATCTCCCTACTTTTGAAAATAAATGTCACATACCTCCCTTCCGTCAACTTCCATTAGAAACGGTGATGAAAAATGATGGTGTCATGCCTCTCTCTTTCTATCTCCTCTTTTTATTTTAAATCTTAAAATGTTTATAACTAGTATATTATATATTCATTTTTTTACGAAATTTATATATTTAAAATCTACGAAATGAGATTCATATTGAATGTGAAATTATGTAAAATAAAAATTTTCAATGTGAATTTTAATTATAATGTTACATAATTTAAATTTTTTTCAATGTGTAGTCAAAAATTTTGGCCAAAATTGTACGAAACATTGTAAAATTTTCTTATCTAACAATTTAGTTTTTTCCAATACATTCTTAATTAAATGAACATGGTGAATTTGCAAGTCCATTTTTCTACTTATTGGTGACTTTATCCCAGTAAAATTTCAAATTTTCAATCCAAATTTTAATTATACTGTCATATTTTTTTTTGTCATTCATATACATCAGTAGAGTTAGCTGTTATATGTAGTAAACCACAAGGGTTGACCTCCTCTCTATAGGAGTCAAACTTAGAACTTCACCCTTATAGAATGGGCTACACGACCAACTGGGATAACTGCCCTGGTCTACTGTCACATTCAAAAATTAGATTTTAAATTTTACATGAATTTTATGAAGAATGAATATGAACAAAAAAAATTGTAAAAATTTTGAGGTTTAAAATTTTGAGTTACACATTGAAAAATTTAAATTATGTAACATTATAATTCACCTTGAAAATTTAAGATTTTATTTTTTACATAATTTCACATTGAATATGGATCTCATTTTGTAGATCTTTTCGAGTAAATTTCAAATATATTAATTTCATAAAAAAATGAATATATAAAACAAAAGTTATAAACATTTTAAGACTTAAAAAAAAAAAAAGGAAAGAGAGGGGGGCATGACATCATCGTTTTCCATCACTTTTTCTAACGAAAGTTGACAGAAATGAGGTATGTGACATTTATTTTCAAAAGTAGGGGAGATCAATGAAATATCATAAACCTCAAGGGAGGTAAGTGAAATTTACCCTAAAATAAACTACATATAAGATGCTACTAGAACCTTGGTTTTAAGCATTTTGAGTTATATGGTGTTGCTTGTGAATTAAGATACTGAGTCAGTGGTCACATGAGACGCTACAAATGGTATATGAGCGACCCGTGTACATGACCATGTGGGTTAACCCTCCTTTCATATAAAAACGATTTTTTATATTTTCATGAAACGAGAAAGATTACTGAGGCCATGTTCCACTAAAAAAAAACTAGTTTTGTTTTAACTCAAAAACTACTCTATTCTATTAACAAAAAACTCCTAAAAAAAACAACTACCCTTTACAATAAACTACGACTAAAAAACTAAAAAAACACTTTACTGGAACAAGTTGTAGATTTAAACTACAACTAAAGATCTAAAAAACTAAAAAACCAAAAAATAAGTTAGTAGAACATGGCTTGAGTATAGTCACTTTTTGAGCATCGAACAAGCATAATAATAGGAGTAATTGTTAAAGAGAGCTCCAAAATCATTGCTTCTATTTTACTGTACTACTTTATACTTCCCTATTATTTAATCAAAAAGAAAGATCAGTAAATTCTAACTTTGACGGGAACTGAAACTAAAAATACTCCATCCCAAAACAAAACCGGTGGAGAGAAATCGAAAAATAGCCGACGGCCTTCTGCACGCTCAAATACGTACACACAAGCTATACATATACTCAAGAGCGAGCGAGAGAGAGAGAGAGAGAGAGAGAGAGGAATGGTGTCGTTATATACTTAGTATGATTCCTTCCTCGTATAGTCATTTCTCTGTGACAGTGTGTGTGTGTGTGTGTGTGTGTGAGAGAGAGAGAGAGAGAGAGAGAGATAGTAAGAGAGAGGGAGGGAGGTTGGGTATGTGTTGAGAGAGAGAGAGAGAGAGAGAGAGAGAGAGAGAGAGGTTGGGTATGTGTTGAGAGAGAGAGAGAGAGAGAGATTAAAGAAACAGAGAGGAAGAGATGCAGCAGAAGCGGAGGAGGAAGACGGTGGGAGTAGTGAGAAGGTTTCTATCGTGCGCCATAGGATCAATAGCCCTACTGGCTTTGCTATTCGGCCATGTACGCCTATTCCCTTCCTCCCAAGTGCCCAACTTACCCGACTCCTCCTACAAGCTCCCCATGGTCTCTCTCTCTCTCTCTCTCTCTCTCTCTCTCTCTCTCTCTCACTGATTCAATTTCTTTCTAGGGTTTAACGTTCAACTGATATAGATTTACATCGATGCAAATTTTCGAATTTTGCCAGTTTACGCAATAAAGATTAATCTTTGTCCCAAGAAATGGAGGGTAACTTTCATTACGGATTTAATCTTCGAATCTGCTCTCCTCTTTTTGTATGCAAATTTCGAAATTTGCCAAGATACGAAAAAAAGATTATTTTTTCCTCAAGAAACGAAGGGTTAATGTAATTTGGGATTTTTATCTAGGGTTTAATTGTGTTTGTAGGTTTAGTTTCCTTTATGTTGAATTTTATTTCTTTTAAATTTTATAAAAAAAATTGCAGCAACAAGAAATTGGATTGGGAGGAGAGCGAAATTGGATGGTAGAAATGACGCCGCCCCATTTGTCAAGAGCTCCTCTCCCTCCTCGCAAGGTTTTTTCTGCTTCCTTAAGCAATCAGCATACATGTCAATTCTTTTCTTTTCTTTTTTATTTTTTGAATTGACACATAAGGAGTTCAAAAAAAAATCTTTTTTTTTTTTTTTTTTGAACTCCTTACATGTCAATTCATTTGCATGCAATTTCATTCCAGTACTTGTATATGCCGTTACTTATCCGTTTAAGCAATTTAGGTGTTCTTGTTTGTGTTAGTAATAATACCACATCTTTCAATTTTTTGTAGTATATCTGTTGTTTGGTAGGATTAGCTGTCTGGTGAACAAGGGGATAATAAAAATAAAAAATAAAAACTGTCTAACGAACCCTCTACCTATTGTTGCATTCAAATGCCGGAATTGTTCTCCGTTGGGATGTCTAATCAAATTTCAATTTTACCCTGCCAATCAAATGGTCCCTTTAGTTTTTCTTGTGCTCATCAAGAAGAACGTCCTTTTAGTTCTGTTATATGCGCGGAATGGATGAGTGCATTGTTTGTGCAAATCATGTACCAGAGCGTAGAAAGTGCATGCATATCGGTATAAAATAGTCATGCATGTTCCATGTTTTCACTCCTTTAGACTTGGACAGTTGGATGGTGCAAGCTGGAATTTGGACTTAGACAAGTTATGGAAGCAACCGCAAAAGCAAGACTTTGTGCCCTGTGTTGAGCCAAGTTCAACCTACACAAGTGAGGACCTTGTGGTTAATTGGATGTGAAATCATATTTTATTTTGTTGTCTGTTTGTTTGTTCATTAATTCCCCTGCTGTTTCATCAGGTACCGGAGAGTCTCGAGGTTACCTTCTTGTTCATACGAATGGTGGGCTAAATCAGATGCGAGCTGGGGTCAGTATTCTCTCTCTCTCTCTCTCTCTCTCTCTCTCTCTCTCTCTCTCTCTCTCTCTCTCTCTCTCTCTCTCTCTCTCTCTCTCTCTGTGTGTGTATATATGGATTTGTGTGTGTACGTGAATTCTTTACCAAGGGAGAACCCATTTTTAAGCCCTCTCTGCCAACCCCATAATAGTTAAATGTTTTTTTTTTTTTTTCTGTGCTGGATTGCTTATAAATCTTAAGTTGGGGTAGAAATGGTCATCCTGAGAAAGCAGTATAGCCACAGTCATAACCTGATATTAGGTTTTAAGTTTTTGAAGTCGGTATGCTTTTGCCAATACTCACCAGATTATAGCTGCATAGTTAACAATCTTCTGTGTAATTCAGTCCATATGCGTTATTAGGGATTTTTCTTTTAGAAGACGAAAGACAGTTCGGTTATGTAAACTCATTACAACAGGGAGCTTGTGGACTAGTTCCCTCTCAGCCATCGGATGGAGGGAGGAAAAAATTCTCTTATGGGGATATTATGTGGTTTTCCTTTATAATCATTAGAACAGAGAGGGACATATACAGTTAGCTAGAAGGCATTCCAAAGTGATACAAACGAAAAGACAAAGACGCAGCTGCAACATCTTCATCTTAATTTTTTGTATGCCTCCCTTGTTGGTGACTTGCCCCGACTTGAATGAAGCGGATACCTGAGGTCGAAGCTTGCTATAAACCTAAGAGAGAAGACTAGACCAAAGAAGCAATTGCACCTAGAGTCTGCATCTTAGCATCTGCGTCTTGTGCCTTGCTTCCTAGTAGCAACAGTCAAAGAGCCGACTAAGGTTTGAAGAACTTGAGGTTGCTCTTTTCTGGTACTTCTCTAAGACTAACTCTGTAGGTTTAGGATTTGCAATTTCATCTCAAACAAAACCCTGCCTCACTTTTATGAGTCCGGGCATATTACAAGGGAATAGGTGCATTGCCTAGTGGTTGATTCCCAAAACTAAGGTGACGCTTGTCTCATCCTACTTAGATTTTTACAGGCAATCCAATTAGACCCTTGGGGTTTTGGATTTTATGGTATTTGATCTTGTTATGCACCAAATCCACCGAGCAAGTTTATGGAATATAGGTAATTGTGAAATTTGATTAAGTTGGCTAGACTGACATTTTTTGACTAGTTCCATTTCGTTGGAGTATACATGCGACTCCACACATTTTCTTGTTATTTTGGCGCTGTAATATGACCTCCACAAGTTAATTATTCACTACAGTTGCATTGTAAAGATTCTTTAGAATATGAATCCTTCCCCCTCTCTTTCCATTGTCTATTATACTTCCTAGAGATTGAAAATTTCCTGTATGGCACAAGTGATGCATAAGTAAAGTTGCCAGGCATCCTTATACATTTTGCCCCTATCTTTATATTTTTTTGGTACAGCTGTTACGTATTGACATAACACTGGTGAACATTTTGTTTCTGAACTTACAGATATGTGACATGGTTGCTGTCGCCCATATTCTAAATGCTACTCTTGTAGTTCCAGAACTTGATAAACGCTCATTTTGGCAGGACACTAGGTACACTTTTCAGATTCAAATATTTGCAGTTGTATTTGAAATTGCATTCATGGTGATATTGTTAATATTACATTCAAACTGCAGTAATTTCTCGGATGTTTTTGATGAGGACCATTTTATTACTTCCTTGGCGAATGATGTAAAAGTTATTAGAAAACTTCCTAAGGAACTGGCTACGGCAGCTAAAGCAGTTAAGCACTTTAGAAGCTGGTCTGGTGTTGATTATTACCAGTATGAGATAGCTAGCTTGTGGGAAGATTACCAGGTATTTTGACCGGAGTATTCATTTCTAGTGCGATTCTCTGATTGAACTGGATTTTTGAACTTCCTCATATTTCTAGGTTATTCGAGCAGCTAAGTCGGATTCTCGATTGGCGAACAATAATCTCCCTCCTGACATTCAGAAGTTGCGCTGTCGTGCTTGTTATGAAGCCCTCCGTTTTTCACCACGTATTGAAGCCATGGGAAAAGTAATATCTCTAACCTAATTGGCTTTAAAAATGGCTAAAACCCGGCTTCGAATGCACTTTTATTTTCACTTTTGATTTTGTAGTTGTTGGTGGATCGGATGAGGTCTTATGGCCCGTATATTGCTTTGCATTTACGATATGAAAAAGACATGCTTGCCTTCAGTGGATGCAGTCATGATTTATCCCCAGAAGAAGCTGATGACCTAAAGTTGATCAGGTGGGAAATTTCTGCATAGTTTGTGATAATAAGTGGTCCGTGTTGATGCTTTGTTGACTTATTTCACTGAACGACCATCAATAAATATGCTGCCTGGTATTGACTTTTGTTGTTCTTCCACTTCGAACTGTTAGGGAGAACACCGTGTATTGGAAGGTAAAGGATATTGATTCTACGGAACAGAGAGCCAAAGGATATTGCCCCTTGACTCCAAAGGAGGTTGGAATATTCCTCACTGCTCTTGGTTTCCCTTCAAACACCCCTATATATATAGCTGCTGGGGAGATATATGGGGGTGACTCTCATATGGCCGATCTGCAATCACGATATCCTTTATTAATGAACAAGGTACGTTAGACTCATCCAATTGTTTGGTGTGTGTTTTTTTTTTTGAATATTTTTGTACTGGAGAAGTAAACTGCTGTATGATTATAAGGATGAGTTTAACAGTCCAACCACATCCTTTCAACTTGGAGGAACGTAAGGGTCTCGTGCATGTCTGAATTTATTTAAGTAAATCTTTTATGCATTGTTAATTATGGACATTGCGTAGTTGGGAATACAACATGAGAACCGTGAATCAGCCATTGCTGTGTTGCCACGAGCCGATGTTAGACCACTTACCAATAGTAGTGGACATGGTATTAAAATGTATGCCCTTTTAGTACCCATAATGGGTGTCTAGGAGGTTGAATTTGTGTACAAGATAAGTAGTTTGTCAAGGCATGCTCTTTGATAATCATTTTATGCTCTTTGATAATCAAAAAAACGGAAGGACAAAGAAAGATATGCAAAACAGTCAAAGCATGGTTACTACGGTGGTAAATGGCAACAAACTTGCCATACCCTTTCGTAGATCTTGAATAATCAGTTGTGGGGCTCTTCTTTTTCCTTTGCATTGTGTATTTGGTTATGTGAACTTCAACTGAAGCTTTCCGATGAGGGGAGAAATGGGAAATGGAGACCAAGTGCCATGACTGTAACAAGTTTCACGAGATGCTCTGTGGCATTTTGAAATTTATCTGTGGCATCATTTCCTGTGTTTCCGTCTTCATTGCTATCGCTCCCACCGAGTAGACTGCTTCAGTGACTAAACTGTTGAGCTGATAAATAATGTGAATTGAGACAAAAACTAAGCAGCAGAATGTTGGTCTAGGATTGTGTTTCGCTATGAGTGATTGGGATGTGCTTTCAATTTTTCCTGTCTTTTGCTTGGGTTTTGAACTCAAGTGTAGATCAGGCTTGAGTAACATGGAGGTTTGAAAGCCTCAAATCGTGTTGTCATTTTAAGATCTAAAGTCATAAACAATGCAACATGCCGCTAAATACAGGATGGAGTTGTTCAAATTAAAATGGCTAATTTGTCTAACTGCCTCATCGGTAGGGTGAATTACAAGATCCACATTACTTATTAGGATGAGAAATGCTTCCAGCTGAACTTTGAGGAGCTCAGTTCTTAAATTGAACTCGGGCAGTTTGAAGTTAAAGCGCTCTCTCTCTCTCTCTCTCTCTCTCTCTCTCGGAAATCTTTTTGGTTAATCGATTTCTGGTGAAATATTTTTGGTTTGATCGATTTCTGGTCTGATATTTGAGTGGGGGGCCTAATGAAGTTATACATGTTGTTTGCTGCCTAGCACAGAAGCTTATATATGTATCTACTTCTCATTTCGTAGGAAAAACTTACATCAGCGGAGGAGCTGGGGCCTTTTATTAACCATTCTTCTCAAATGGCTGCTTTGGATTACATTGTCTCAGTTGAGAGTGATATATTCATTCCTTCGTACTCTGGGAACATGGCAAGGGCAGTTGAAGGTCATCGTCGTTTCCTCGGACATAGGAAAACTATTTCCCCTGACAGGCAAGAGAACTGATTCTTCGGATACAGGTTCAAGTGATTTCTATGTGCTGTTACTTATCCCAACATTTCTGAAAGTGTTTTTCTATATTTTCTGGACTCTCAGGAAAGCCCTTGTTCACCTTTTTGACAAAATAGAACAGGGAACGCTGAAGGAAGGCAGAAAGCTTTCCACTCGCGTTATTGAACTCCACAAAAGACGGTATGTGAATGTGAAGATCCATTAGTAAACTCATTTTCCAACTATGATACACTATGCATTTATGCTCTACTTGGCACTACATTGCGATTATGCTATTACAAGTGGCACAACATTTCTCTTCTTATTATTATTAACCAAATTGTCATTTCTCGACAAAATTGTTTTGGTCTATCTATTTTAATGTCATGGACATGGACCTTTTATCGGCACCATACAGTCTCCCCAGTCATGATGCTTCATTTTTTTGGTAATTTTCCGTACAAGACTCGTACCGCAACTGCAACTATTCAGGAACCCTTTGAGAGGGAACAATAGGGTGGTAAGGTTCTGAATTTTGGCTGTTACATGTTGTATTGATCGTTATATAACGGGATTTTTTACCTCTGCTACTGTTATTTACACATGTTGTGGCCGATGGTGTTCCATGCAGCCGACATATGCCGTATGACCGATACCAGTACGTTTTCCGATGGGGTCGATCCTGTTCCACTACATTACTGGGTGTTACCTGCACGATATGAGTACTTCAATAGTATGTTACAAGGACTTTTCTATGAAGTACTCATTGCAGACACTCGTCACTTGGATCCGAGTATGAGAATCGTGGCCGACACGTTTAGTTAGACATTGACCTTGCAAATATTTTCTGGATTTGCTCCAATTTTAAGACTAATATGATTAACCACTTGGTGACCTTATTATTGACTTATTTTTCTTGTTTCATTTTTGTTGGTTGCACAGGCAAGGATCCCCAAGGAAGAGAAAAGGGCCTATTTCAGGAACAAGGGGCACGGATAGGTTTCGTTCAGAAGAAGCATTTTATGTGAACCCTTTACCGGATTGTTTATGTCGGAAGCCTTCGTCAACATTGAATACCTCTGTTATGATAAAGTAGACAAAGGGTATCAGAACAAACCCCCTGGTAACAATGTCCCCAGGCCAGTGGATTGCTGGCTTTGGCATTTAAAGCTCAAAAGCTTTTGCTGCCTTTGATGGAGTCAAGGTCATATAATGTGTATACCGCGAGAAAGGGTTCCTGGCTCGATATATATGTGCCGATAAAAAGGCGATACTTGGGACTGGGGAAGAAATATGACAAAGTTGACTGAAACAAAGGTTTCTTATGTGAATGAAGGTTAACTTGAATGGGCACTCGGCAAGTTGCAAGAGTGGGAGAGGAGATTTGTTGCGGATGTGGTATTGTATTAGAGCTGGCCGTAAAAATAATGTGCAACGTTGATGTACCCAATCCATTTTTGGCATTTCAGTGCAATAAAAGAGGAAAAAGATGATTATTTTTGCCTTTCATTTCAATCTACCGATTCACTCTTATAGGCCACAACTCTATTTTTAGACATTTATTCAGAAGCTATCGGAAAATAGGTTTGAGTTTTGGGAGCACTATGGTGGTGTTAAACTATACGTAAGTAATTCATGCACATAACCGTCCTATGCATGTAGGTTCCACGTGCATCATGTAGAGTTTACGTTCATTGGACGGCTTCAGACACACGTCCATAGCACTGCTCTTTAAGAAAAATCCCGCGTCCCTGAATTTGTCATTGTTTTGTGGCACCAAATGCTATTTGGAATAACCATTTACGAAAACTGATCTACGCACGGAATGCGTATGGAATGTTTTCGAAAAATGTTTTCACGCTCGTTCTCGTACCCACACTATGTGACCGGGGAAAAAAACCTGTGATATATACAGAATGTAGATAACACAGGCACCACACCCCAGAAGCCAGTACTCCCCAAATGGCTAGTTTCCTTCAGCATAAGCGCAGACCCCTTTTTTTTTTTTTTTTTTTTTTTTTTTTTTTTGAAATACTGGTGACACGTAACAAGGTACTACTGATTCTCAGTCAGATTTCTCTCTCTCCGAGCTCAATCCACATAAAACCATACCACAATAGGGGGGAAGAAAAATATCGACAGCAATACAATGTAACTAAGCAAATATTCGTGAATTCAATTGGTCGAACTCCTCAAAAGATCAATAGTATTTTTGAACTTCTGCTGTACAAAAAAACCCGTGATTTTACAAAAAAAAAAAAAAATTGAAATATAGCACTGCAATTATAATGACACTAAAAATACATATCAAATTTCATTATTCTATCTGGATTTTGGGGTAATCGCTTCAAGTCCGCCAGTAAAAGGCCTCAATGGCTCAGGGATAATAACGGAACCATCATCCTGTTGGAAATTCTCAAGCAAACATATCATCATTCGTGGAACCGCACAGGCTGTGGCATTTAAAGTGTGCACAAACTGTGTTGGAGCAAGATTGCCTTTACCCTTTTTGGGACTTGTTGATGATGATGCTTCAGGGCGGTACCGGATTCCCAGACGCCGACTCTGGTAATCGGTACAATTCGACGCACTTGATATCTGTTGCAAAAATAAGAGAGCACATGGTAAATTGGTAATGATTCAATGCCTTAACGGCTGCCCATTTTAGGATTTCTCCAAAAGATGCTTTCTAATTCTGGAAGCATTTCGCTAAGAGATTCATAAATTCTGGAAGCATGTCTACAGTATTATGCGGGATTCATAATGAAAGTAGAACTGTTCAATTGTCCAGAATTATGTGCAGGAAAGCAGTTCTACCGAAAAGATGAATTAAGGGAAAGAAAACTTCTAGCCCTGTTAGTGTTCATTGCAAAAGAATTATGTTATGAGATCCGTACAAAATCTATTTTCACATGACAAAATTTGAATGAGAAAGAAAGGCCCTGGTGGGAAAAAAATAATAATGGTAAGGGTCCCACAAATTTCTTGCTGACTAAAGAGTCAAAAAGGAAGGAAACTCAAACATTCCAATACTCTCCTTCCGTTTTCCACAAATTGAATAGGGCCCAAGAGGAAAATCCCATCAGCCAAGCGCACACATGTTTATGGAAAAACGGACATGAACATAACATACCTCACCAAATCGTCCCAAGCCTGGCATCCATGCCTCTACATCAAATTTACGATATGCAGGTGCACCTAAATCCACTGAAGCCATATCTAGGGTTCTGCGAAGAAGCTCAACATTACAAGTGAAAGAAAAGAAGAACCATGCAAGTGAGCATGCATATAACTAGATATAAATGCAGATGCTGCAAATACTTACTTGAAATGAAAGCCTAGTGATGAAAAGAGATGCTCTTCAATTCCAATTAACTCCTCATGATAAGAATCACTTTCCTCAGGTCGGCAAAGGATGAACATCTCCCCTTGCTGAACTGGTGGACCCTATAAAGGCCCCTGTTCCAGAATAGTAACCGATGTATCAAAAAAGAGAATTTCTTTTTTTTAGCATAAAAAGACGAGTAGAAATGGAATTGACATATGGATAAGTAGGATTATGAGCCATCTTTGTTATCTTTCCTATTGTGGCTTCAGTGCATGTTTCTTCGATATCATGCATACAAAAGAAATTCCTCCATGTGCATAGCCACATAGATCAATGTAAGAGGTGCATCATGCTTTTTGGATCAATATATGAGCGAAAAAGAAGAGCGCATGCAATTCAAAATCATGGGGCCCATGACATCTATTACCTGAAACCAGAAATTAAGGTTACAAAGAAACAGAAAGAGGAAGAGCTCCAAATAAGATGATATTAAAAACTTCAGTACTATCTATCTGTTGAAAATTAAAGGTTGATAATGCATTAACATGGAGCACAGTTGCCAGATCACACAGAAGGAATCACAGTTGCCAGATCACACAGAAGGAATCACAAAAATTATTTACTTGCAGGTGATTTACCTTGTTGCTGTGCCAGCAGCACCAGCTTCAGTACGAAAGCAATGGGAGTAAGCTACATATTTCAAAGGTAAGGCAGACTCGGCAAGAATGGAGTCCATATGGATTCCCCAACTGGAATCTCTGCAGTTCCAATAAGGCATTGATCACTGCCCTCTATAGAATAAACCTGTATTAGAAGGCAAAAAAATAAACAAGACAGCTAACCTAGATGTAATCATTTAAGTATCCACAGCTCTTACATATCAAATATCTTCAGTTTAACCATGAATCACACAGTCAACCCCCATCTCAACCAAAAACAGAAAGGAACCCTCAACTCTCAAGAAGGGTTAACTCACGGAGGGAAAAAAAACTTGAAAAACAGGACATCATGTTCATTGTTCACCAAAAACACCATTTAAACTTGCTCTAAGAAATTTTCGAGTATATTTATCTTATTTGGTTTCCTTTATAGAATTTCTTGACCTATGCTTGAACCATGGTATTGGGGCTCGAATCCCTCCTCGTCTGACCTTCCCAAAAGGGATGGACTTTTCCTTGTGGAGGTAAGCTCTCAGGATTGGCAAAAGAACGATACATGGAAATGACATCTACGAAGAATCAATAGGTCATTCTTCGTTCCTCTGGGTTCATAACTTGATATCCATGCTGAAGGCTTGACCAGAGGGGGAAGAAGTGGAATGGAGTGATTTCAATACTAATAAAAATCCCAAAAACAAGGACAAAAAGAACAGTCAGCTCATCTACTGGTCACACTAGTTCAATTAAGACTTCATTATTCCATAATAGTTTGAAGCCCAATCCAGGATACATCTGTGAATGACTCAGTGAAGTGCAGAATTCATGATGACTATGTTTCAAACCATAGATGACAAATTATTATCTGGTTGTGATCACCAATGCTGTAAGTATATCAGAAGATGGTATCTACAAACCTGTGTATTTTCCCCTCGAGGTTGGAATCCACATTTTTCAACAACAGAAGATCTCACTATTTCCGGGGTTATAAGAGGAGTAAAGCCCCTTCTCGTGACTTCCGAGATAGTCCAATTTATAAGGGCCATCTCTAATAAAACTGCTTCATTCTTTAGGTAGTAGAACTTTGACCCGCTGACCTGCACAACCATGAACAGGTAACATCAACAATAAATTCAAGTGCTTCACTGACTCACCATTTCCGTCCAAGTTACAAGCAGATGTTTGACACGTATGAGAATAAAAATAATGCAGTAGAACAAAACAATAGTGGAACCATAAGATTTAGCGGATCCAATGCAAAGCAAATGAAGATCTGATCGAAAAAGTTCCTTTGAGATGCATTCAAAAGATCTACTTCGACAGAAATGAAGAAACATCTCCATGAATGTATGCCATTGACCGTGTTATGCATCATTAAAAGATGCAAGTGGGTACCTACCGATTGATCAAACATAGTTATGTGAATGGATGATGAGGAATTTATCGAGGTTGTGTTGTATACTTGTATAACGTAGACAACTTAAAAATCCATACAATTAAACAGCTAAGAGACACCTCAGAGTGGTCATATCCACAAGCTAATATTACTTCCTCCTCAAAAAAACACTCAACCTACGCAGTATTTTACCCAAGAAACATTTCAAATCAGTTGGTTAAACCAGTATTTCCCAACACTCAGAAAATCCTCATTCATAACAAAAATGCACTGCATGAACGCTCATGCCTCCATGTGAATGAGCTAAAAAATGTTAATTACTGGTTGAATAGGAAATACCTCGGCAGCAGCATCAAACTCAATAAGATCTAGATCTTTCCCAAGCTGAACGTGATCCTTGATAGGGAACCTAAACACCCTAGGGCTACCAACCTACAAAATTTACATAAAGAATTCCGTGAAGAAACTTATACGTAGGGAGGGGGGTTCATTCAAAAGAAAATACTCCCTACCACTTTTCTTAACACAGAGCAATCTTCCCCTCCTACAGGAACATCTGGGTGCGTCATATTTGGTATACGTTGTGCTTCCTGCTGAAGCTCGTCTGTAACTGCAATCAAATCTTCTTCCAAAGTTGCAAGTCCTTCCTTTAGATTCTTTCCTGAAAAAAGTTCATCGAAGGACATAATAAGACATTACAAAGCAAATCACCTAAAGATTAGTATCAGCTTCAAATGTCACCTTCTTCTATTAGCTTTTGACGGTCAGAGGGTTCCAGTTTTCCTTTCATCTTGTTAGCAACCACATTCCTTTCAGCACGAAGCCTTTCAACTTCCTGCTATCTGTAAGTGAATTAGTCACAATTGAGAAGAAGAAAAAAAAGTTTGTATTGCTGCTGTCATGCAGAGTGTAAGCAGCACACTAAACCTAGAAATGACAATTGTGCCTTTAAACAACATCATCTGACCTAAAAAAATCTTTCTAAGCATACAACTCCTTTCATAGGCTTTCCATATTGAAAGAGCCATCATGATTTGCCAAAGGAGCACAGAGCTCAGAAACTGGAAGAAGCAGGTAAGACATACTCCCTTAATGGGTGTAAAGCATATTTTAGGCAGGATCCAGAGCAAAGACAAGTAGGTTCAAAGCCGTCTACTCTCTCTATAGATTTCAGACCAGCTGAACCCGCCCATACGTTTGTAGGGTTCAGCTTTATGTACTTATATATAGCATGTAATTTCTTCTTACTACGTATGAGGCTACCACACACACACATGCTATGAGAGAGAGAGAGAGAGAGAAGTGAACTGTTCTCTACTGATTGGATATGAGTCACGCGAGTCCACTATTCAGTGTCAGTAACACAATTCCAAGACTAATAACTCAACTATAAGGGTGAAGTTCATTATAAAATGGATCACACAATTTTATGGGTAACAAAAGATTCACACAATGTGTAGAGCCAAGAGTCACAGACACTGTTCCAGTCACTCGTAAAAAATTAAAGTAATCTCCACAAATAAATCCATTATGACCCCTCATCCCTTACCCATAGTTGTCAAAGGTGCGCCTAGGTGCAAGGCGCAGCGAGCCACTGCCCTAACGCCTTGTCGCCTTGCATGATGAAAGGCGAGGCGACCTGAAAGAGGCACAACCAAGGTGAGCCTAGTCAATAAAGGCGGAAGGCGAGAAAAAGGCGTGCCTTTCTACTTTTAGTCACAGCCGTCAATCAAAGGTAGGTTAAGTGTTATTTCAGCGACCCCTCCCTCCCTCTCTCTCTCACATCTTAGTCGTCGTCTCTCGATCATCTCAATCGGCATCTCTCATCTCTTTGTCGACCTTCTCTCCTCTCCAATTAGTCTTCAACAGTCTTCATTATTCAAGGTATGTCCCCTCTTGGCCTCTCCTCTTATGTACATATGTAAATGTGTGAGACCTAGGTTAAGTGTTATTTCCTTCAACAGTCTTCAAATTATTCATTGCAGTGTCTATATATATGTAGGGGCTGGTTCCGGGAACATATAAAAAAACACTCCATCTCAGCCCTTAAAATCAAGGGCTGAGATTAAAATCCTCTCTCTCCTCCCTCCCAATCCCCTCATGCAATCTCTCTCTCCATCTCTGTAATCTGTATCCTAACAACACAGTCCTCCCCTGGCCGCTCCATCTCAGCCGGCGACTCGGCGAGGGTTGGTGGCGGCGAACCCATCTTTGGCGAGCTCTCCTCCATCCCTATCTCTCTTCCACGCGCAAACACAGAGAAGCACTGGTACAAAATTGGGCCTTATTGGCGAACCCATTTCCAGCCTCTCCGACTTCAACCATAGGACCTGTTAGTCCCAATCTCTCTTTCCCCAAGCCACCAGCAGCAGCATTTTCCCTTCCTTTCTTTTTTTTCTTGGGCTTTTTGGTTTTCTATGATTTTTTTTTTTTTTTTTTTTGCTTTCTATGTATCTGGTGCACATCATGGTTGTTTGCATGTTCTTACAAATCGAAAATTTTAGATTTCAGCTTGCAAATCGAAATTTTTTAGATTTCAACTCGAAAATGTTTGAATGGGTTTAGTCATATGTCTGCTGGCGATTGGAATTTGAGTGATTATTCTGGTGGGTGGGTGAGGAAAACCGGGTTACAGTGGGAGTACAAGTGCTGCTAATCAAGAGTGATTACTCTTGTTTTCTGTACGACTATTTCCGTTTCTTTAGTTGTGTTTTGATCAGCAAATTATGGTTCCCAGTCATCTGTTTTATCAAAGGCAAGAAAGGGTTGAGTTCCCCATGGCCTTTTTTTTTAATCAGCAAAACAGAGGGGTCCGCCAGAGTTGGGGTCGCCGGAGATGGGGAGGTGAAAGGTGTTCTGCCGGGGTGGGCAAGGGGGGAGAGAGAGAACACTTGAGACAGGGCGGGAGATTACTTCTGTTAAGTTCTAATCTCAGCCCTTGATTTTAAGGACTGAGATGGAGTGTTTCTTTATGTGTCCCTGGAACTAGCCCCATACATGTAGACATGCATATATGTGTTTGTGTCTAATCTCTCTATACAGTAAGCAAATGTAGTTAGGCTCAAAAGCCTCCAAACCACAAATCTTGAATTCACAAAATTTGATTTATATATATACAATTTTTCTATTTTTTTCGCATAGGTGCGCCTCGCATTGCGCCTCTCGCCTAGGCCCCAACCGGACTTTGTGCCTCAGTGCGCCTCTCACCCTTGACAACTATGCCCTTACCTAAGAGAACATTTTGCACAAGTAGGAATGTAATTAGTGCGATTTTTTGTGCGATGCAAATCTTTCATCATGTTCACCTGAATCAGATACATTCTATAAAGTTGAAGTGCTTATTTTTATTTTGTTTCAAATGGAAGTGTTCACTTGTTTTTTCATACTTCGTAGGGTCAATATCTTCAGATTTCCAATATTTTACCTCGTAGTGTCAATATATATCAGCATGCATCAGCTTCTCTGGAGTTTGTTTTCAGTATTCTAAGCAAACAATTCCAACTTCATTATCTTTATTCAGGAGCCAACGAAGCAAGCTACTCAACAAGGAACATTACCAGAAAAAACACTAGGGGTATAGTATAAGAATCCTAACCTTCTGAACATTTAACATCCTTTCGTATAGTTCAAGTACCAGTTCCAAATTAGCATTGGAATTCCTGTTCTTGACATTGGCTGCAACAGCCGCTTTATTGTCCCGAATCCTCTTGAAATCTATTGCTGCTTTCCACTGCAGTTTCACAACTGAACCCAGAATACCAAAAAGCAATGGTAACTACACAAAACATCTAAGAAATTCTCTACTAAACCTGGAACACCATAAATTTCTCTGCATATTCATTGAAGAAAGTGTATTCTCATTCAATGTCAATAAAGTGAAGCACATTCTTAGAAACTCAAAGCATTTAATAGTAATCATTTCGCAAAAAACTGGGACGGGGTCTACAGATATTATCTTGTAATTTTTAGTATAAAGGTACTTCTGGTATTGAACGTCAGTTTTGAAGCTTGGTCACGCCTCTTTTTTTTCTTTTTTTTTTCTCAAACTACCCCTTCACTCAAGGAAAAAACTGCCACCCCAAATTTCTTCTCCCCTCGCAATCCAAATTTCACTGCAGATTAATCTCGATTGAAGGTTTTCTTCTTGCCATCTTTTACATAACACATGTGCCCGTGCGTCTACTATATATATCATGTAGAGAGGGGGGAAGGTGACCTCTTTCGTCGGGGATTGGAGAGGGAGTGGCTTGGATGGCTGGGGCGGCGGAGAGAGCTCTGGGGAGTAGTAGTTGAAGTGAGGATTGTTTATGTAGACGGGGAAGGAGGAGGCGGCCTATGGTTAGGGTTTTGGAGAGTGGTCTGAAAATGGAAGAGTAAGAAGAAGATGGAATTACAGCGATTTTTAGGGTGTGGAAGGTCGTCCCTCCCAAGCAGCATTTCAAACCCATCGCTTCAGTTCGTGAGGGATAACAAGCCGAGATTGGCAGCGATGGCCAGTGTGTTTGTAGGTTGAAAGCTGCGACTAAAAAACTGACACTGCCTTTTTTTGCGAAAAAACTGGGACGCACGTTTGTTTTAGGTACGTACACCACGCGAAAGCTGCGACTAAAAAAATGACACTTTTAAAATTTTTTGCACCCGTTTATTTGGGCTTATTTATGAAAAAAGTATGCTAATATCCGCCCTAATAACATCTCCATCAGTCTCATTTTTTACGTGGCAAAATAATATTTTAAAATTTATGCCATTTTTTGATTTTTTTTTGGGGCCTGATGACCTGATTTGGCTAATCCAAAAATTCCTTTTTTTGCACCCGTTTTTTTGGGATTATTTATGAAAAATGCTAATATCCGCCTTATTTATTCACAAAAAATAGCCTTTTAATAATGGCCTGATTTGGCTAATTTTATTTTTGGGTTTTTTCGTTTATCCTTATTTATTCACAAAACTTTAAATTTGGTTTATAATTTTATATTTTTAGATTCCTCTCGTTTGAAACCACAAAAATCGAATCGAAAACTAAAACTGCACGAACCTTCAATATTAAGGAGATTCCATATGCAAATGAAAGCATTTTTACTGTTCCTAGTGAACAAAATACTCAATTCAGTGATTGGAGCCGGACTCTTTTGTGGATTTATGACCACACGCGCCGTAGGTATGAACTGCTATTTATTGGTTGTACCCAGCTTCTTGATAAAAGACAACCGGAGACGGGTAGCAGCAATGGCTGGTTTTGTTACGGGACAGTTCGTGATGTTCACATCGGTCTATAATAGGCCGCTCTATGAAGGATTGGTTCAACCTCATCGCATAAAAATGTTCTTGTTCTTTCTGGCATTTTTCTTGGTTCAGCTCTTATGGACCAGTCTAACAACTTTGCGCAACTGGCGGGTTTTGTATCCTAAAGAAAACGCAACGATAGTGGGAAGGCGCCTCTTCTTCCTTCAATTGGAATTTACGATAACTTTCTTTGTGCAATTGTACAACCCGTACATTCCACCGGATTCAATGATCCTCCCATTAGTCAACAGCTATCTTAAAGACAAGGCGAACAAGCTACTATTTGTAAGAAGTAGTTTTGCTGGTTGGTTAATTGGTCACATTATAAGAATGCTTTTCTTCCTGAAAGTGTTCAAACACTTTGTCGATTGGGCACGTACCTGTTATTCAAATGAACTACGGTGGGATGACGAATATTAAAATGAAAATAAGTGAAATAGATCAACCTTTATCTATTTCACTTATTCGACTGGATCTGACTCACTGATGCGATGGAATGGCAGCGAATCGGGAAAAAAAAAGTCATCAAAAAAACTGAGATAATCGAGTTAATATATATCGTATAGAAAACTATTCCACTTATAAGAAAGGAGGAAAAATAGACAGTGGCTATTCATTCCACTACTATTGTCGAATGGCAGCGAATCGACAAAAAATAAATATTTTCTACTAAAAAAAATTGTTATCAAACAAAACAAAACAAAACAAAACAAAACAAGTGAGATAATCGCCCAATATATAATAACGATAGTGGAAACAAAAAAAAAAAAAACTCAAAACAAGAAGAAGAAATAGACACGGGCAATTGTTTAGGGTGTTTTAGTAAGCCTACTTAAAAATTCATTTCTCTTAATGTAAAAAAAAAATTTTGTTCATTTTAAATGTCCCTTTTTGAGAAACGTGGACGTTAAAAAATATACTTTTGTAGAATATTTTTAATTTTTTTTAACCGAATTAAAGTACTCAATGAGTATTTTAATTTGATATAAAACAAGTTATAAAATTACATAGAGAAATATATTGTTTAGGTGTTTAAAATTGCACGTATTCCTATAGTGGACATTCAAAATGTGACGAAGGAGTATCTCTTTTGCCAAGTCAAAAAAATTTCATACAACTTTTTATCATAACTAGACACGCTATGTATTTTTGTCAACGCTTGTGTGTGTGTTTATACTTGAAAACTATGGCAGTAAATACATTGCATCTATGTCAATAAAGAGTATACATATAGATATATCCTACTACCCACCAAACGCTTTGTTTTCCACAAAACTCTTCCACTCCCTTAAAACCCTTCCACCTAACTTTAGTAGTTGTTTTAGTTATTACGATTCTTTGTTTGAAACCGTTATATGTGGTTCGGTTCTTGGATTTCTATAAAACCGGTCCAATCTTAACCATGTACACCCCTACATTATCTCTTTACCCAGTAACTTTTCAAAAGGGCATAATAATTGTATAAACTTTTTACCCATTAACTTTTCAAGACACACACTCATTCAAGAACGAACCAAAATGAAATACTCAACTTTTATTTGGGGACGGAGGGAATAGTACTAAAAAAGTAAGAAAATGTAATGATTAAAAGGTAAAATGATAAAAGTAGTTTTTTTAAAATGCAATGATTGTGTCCCTTATTTAGTTGGAATTCCAAAAGGGACAATTAAATGGAGAAGAATGGAGCAGTTTGTAAACTCTTTAGTGCATGTAGTATTGCTCTATTTATTAAGTTTGTCCTTAAAGCATCTCCAATCCTTATCCACTTTTCTACCCAAACTCAAAATTTGAGTAAAAACCTTAAAAACTTATGTCTAATTCCATATCCATTTTTAATTTTACCCTTTTCCTTATCCAAATTTGGATAGACCTAAATTCATACCCACTTTTTCTCAAATAATATTTCCCCGTTCTTATATTTACAAATGTGTAATTTTAACCCATATTTTAGAGAGAAAACATGAGAAATGTTAGATTTGAGTAGGAAAAAAGGGTATAGCATTAGAGATGAAGCACCCAAATGAAACTTTAATCCAAATTTTTACCATAACACGAATGTGTTTTGCCATTAGAGATGAAATTGCCATTAGAGATGAAATCTAGCCTATGACAATGATGCTCTTTAATGGGGTGGGGAGCGTAAATATACTCTTGTGAGACAAAGGGTTCTCGAAATCAATGGCAGGGACAAGAGAAAGGAATTGAATTGCATATTGGAAAACATAGTACAATACAGTTTACATGCTTATAATTGTTACATACTTACAATTGTCTATCATATTTTACATGCTTACAATTGTTACATACATGTTACGGAATCCATCAAATATCTCTGGAGTTGGAAGAAAGAATGAAATGAACTGACAAATGAATACATAACTAACCCACAAAAAAAAAAAAAAAAAAAATTACGGCATTGTTGTATCAAATGCACCAATCTGAAGTAGGCAAAATTGGCATTGGCATCGTAACGCTATTTGTAATCAAAAGTGGGCCACTTGACACAATTGCAAAATGAGATGTCATTTTCCAACCTTTGAGTGTCCTCAACAAACCTCAACAACATTACCGTAGTTTAGAAAAATAAAACGGTTCAAGCATACCGACAAACTGCTCATATGCATTACTATACTGCACCTTTGCATAAACTCTCAATGAGAATCACCAATACAGTAGAAAAACTTCAGCTAGACATACATAGCCATACAAGAAGCTTCATTCAAATCAACAATAAGAGAATCATCAGAAATACTAAGCCTATCTTACCAACTGACTCTAAACAATGAAAATACCGTGGGACCTTCCGAGGAAGTATGAGTTTGTCGGTCGTCAGCTTCGTCTATCCTTGGGTTAACCGGTGGAGGTTTGATGGCTTTTGAGGTGGTGGCGTGGTAATGGTGATTGTGGCTATTAGTTGTCAAAGGCAAGGTGGGCGGCAGTGGATGTTTTGCGTATTGATGTAGGCTAGGTTTAAGGTTTTCTTTTGGTGGACTTGCCCACTATGTTTGGGCTAGGTTCCTTTATTATGAGATTTATTGTTAGATCTGGGCTTTTTAGGCTTTTTGGTGTACTATTTTCATTATTTTAAAATCCAAATGGGTACTTTAGGCCCATTGCACTCCAACGAACCCCGTAGTTTCAATTTTGGTCGAATTGGTCTTTGCCCTCCCACCCGGGTGTATCTTTCAACCTTTGGTTGGAATGCCCCCGACCTCCCATTTCCCTTAATAAAATATTTTATTACCCCCAAAAAAAAACCCGACACTCAAAACAAAAAAAACCTTTTAGTTCAAATGATAACTAAGTTCAAATGAGGAAATCGCTTTCATTAGGGATTTTCGGAGAGGCTTATTTTATTTGGAAATTGAGAGAGAAAGAGAGTATACGCCCTTAATAAAATATTTTATTACCGATAAAAAAATTGACTCAAAAGAAAGCTTTAGGAGTGGGGTTGTGATTGCTAGAGATGGCGACCGGAGTTAGGTCACTGCTCTTGTGTGTGTGTGTGTGTGTGTGTGTGAGTGAGTGAGTGAGAGAGAGAGAGAGTTCACATCAGAGTTGGGATTGGAAACATCGGAGATGGGGTTAGCTGGCGATGGAGGTGGAGTTGGGGTCGCCAGGGGTAGGGAAGGGAGAGAGAGGGCTGTCGTCATTGTGGTGGGAGGGGGAGGGAGATAACAAGAGGGTGGTGATACATAGGTAGGAGAGTGTAATAATCCAATATATAATCTCAATCATTGATTTTAATGGTTGGGAGGAGAGTCATAAATTACGGTAATTGCTTGCGACCTTAAATTGTATCGTAGATGGTGTCACCCCAATCGTAGGGTTAGGTCGGCGGTAGCATAATAACCGGTAAGACCGGGTCGAATCCACAAGGACCGAACGCACCCGACATGAGAGTTGTTTTGCAAGTGTAGGATTTCGGCCTTGAAGCGGCAAACTTAGTTTGTGATTTGTTTGGTGGAATTCTCTCGACTTCGAAAACGACTCGGAAGATTAAAAAGACTAATTAAACTAAGGCAAAGTCTAGGGGATTTTAAGAACCATGACCAAAGCTAATCCGTTCCTCTCTTGATTACCGGCTCGGGGCATCGTTAAATGCCCCTGAACGGAAGATTTAGATTTTAAAACCATTAACTAGAAAATGTGTTTCACAAAGATTAGGGATTTTCGGTTCATTTGGCAAACGATTAAGTTGACATCGCCCTAAGCATCACATGTGCCAAGTAGTCAAGCTCTTGGCTACGTGTGATCAAAAAGATTAACAAACTCAAACTTTGGTACATAAAATGAAACACTAAATCATTGATAAACAGGAAATGAAAGATTTTTTATGAGATGAACGGATTAAACTCGAGTCATGGTGTGTTAATCACCCAATGACTAAGCCTACATAAACTACTCACAAACCATAACAAGAAATAAGACTAGAACTTTGAAAGAAATGCAAAACATGATTTATAAACTTAAAAACTAATTTTTAATGAAGATCTCAAGTGTACCTACAACAATAACTCTAGAGAAAATCACAAACAACAAATAGAAACTAAGGTTTTTAAGAGAATTAGCTATAACAATACAAAAACTAATTACTTAATGAAAATGCAAATAAACTAGATTTATAGAACAATCAAGACGAGAGGAACAAGTTTAATACACGGTAAATAAATGGGAATTGAAAACTTACTTGAGTATTCTAGAGAGAGAGACCTTAAACTCTCTCCAATGGAGGAGAGAGGTGAGAGCAAAAACTAACTAAGAAATAAAAGAGAAAAGTGTGTGAGAAGGAGAAAGGAGAGAGCAAATATATCATCTTTTACACTCTCACAAAATATCTAAAAATAAGAATAAATGAGACTTTCCATAAGTAGAAACTCCATAAGTAGCTCACACAAGTTTCTCGGGTTGCTGGGTATTGATACCTATTAATACTGGTATCAATACCTGCCTTCAAAATGTTTCCCGTAATGCCTGGGTATCGATACCAAGGTTGGGGGTATTGATACCCAATGTTCTGTCTAGCTTTGTTCTTAAGAGGTATTGATACCTATCAATACTGGTATCAATACTAAAGCATTTGAGGTTGCCTCTTCTTTCTTCGCCATCCATTGGCCTTGTGTGCTACCGGGCATCTTCCAAAGCATTTGAATACGTCGTGTGGCCTTCGAGGGAGGTGACATTTGGTCATGTGGGTGCTTGATCACTCCCGAATTCACCGGGAGTCCATGTGAGCGAGCGGCATGGCTTCCAAGCCATCGGCTTGTCTTTGTGACTTTTCGACTTCTCGGGCCCTAGCCAAATCATCGTTTCTTGGCTCTTGAGGCCCGGTGTTGGCGTGCCATGGGGCACGTGGCCCTCGGTAACTTGGGACGGCTTCCAATGCGCTCAAAACACACTTATTTGCGTGTTTAACTTGTAACTTAACAAAAACAACACTACGCGCATATCAAACATTTAAGGCGCAAAATCGCGTGTGTGTGTGAGCAAAATGAGCTAGATAAACCCCGTATATCTACAATATTGGGGACTTATCAGTAATAGTTGTGTGAAGGGAACCGACCTATATGTGGTGCCTAGATAAGGAGGTTTTCAACAAAATATTGTTTAGTTCATTATTCCCTTCGTCCGTTTTATTTTTCTCGACAAAATATTGTTTAAATCAAAGTACAAACTAGAGTGAGATTACTCTTTTACCCTTCTTTTTTATATTAATTAATAGTTACTGGAGTACCATCATTTGTAGAATGAGTTAAAAGAGAAATTTGCCTCACAAAAAGTACCATAATTGGACCACTGTGTTTGGTTTACATTTTCAAAAAATTTTCCAAAAAGATTCCCCTCCCCATCTCTCATCTTTTATTAATCTTTTTATATTAATTAATAGTTACCATCATTTGTAGAGTGAGTTAAAATCATTACACATCTCTCTAATTATTACTTTTTTCAAAAACTCATCGAAACAAAAAAAATTTCCAAAATTATGTCTAAACCAAACACAGCATATTTTTGTTTTCTTAATAAATTGGAATCGGAAAACGGACCAACAAAAGCGGACGGAGGAGATACTTTTGAAACATTGTGCAATTTCTCTCGCAAAGGAATAAATTAATCCACTTTTGTTCATAATTTCTCAAAATTATACTTACACTTCATAATATTCAAAAAGAATTTGATGCCAAATTTTGTATGATTTTTTTTTCGTTGCCACCGGACTTTCCAAGGAAAGAAGAGGTGAGTATCAACCAATAGAAACCGAGCATTACATCATCACGATCCGACACGAACTCCAACAACCACATCTCAACCGTCAAACCACGTCAGAGAAAACACAACAGAACCAATTCATGGCTGTACGATGTTCTCAAATACTAAAAAGTCAAATCCTAGCCGCCTCAGCTCCAAAACTCAACCCCTATAAATAGCTTTCACGGTTCAATTTTCATCTCCACGTTCGTATTCTTTGCTTCCGTTTGGTTATTACAGAAGAAAAGTAGTTTCCTTGCATTCGAAAGCGATCTCGGATTCTTCAATTCAGTATGTGCCTCCTTCTTTTTCTCTTCTGCGTATCGCTTTTGTGGTATCGAATTCGGCTGTGTGTTTTTGTTTAATTTTTAAGTCTCATGGATGATATTACTGTTAGGGTTTCATGGTTTCGTACGGATTTAGCCTCTAGGGTTAGGGTTTAGGTAATGTGTTTTTTCTGTTTTGTTTGGGTTAGCACCGTGAATAGTAGAATTCGAGGTGAGGTATGAAAGATTATTCTTTTCAACTTGTATTCAATCTGGGGAAAGTTAAATGCATAGACTTTGTGGTAATTGACGAGAAATGGATTGGTAATTGACGAGAAATGGATTGGAATGGTTGAAATAGAAGTTGGTGGAATGTGTTTTGTTCCTCCCTTGTGTTACCCTGGTCAGATGATTAGGGTTTCATGTGGTCTGTTGTAAATCATGCTGTATTTTGTTGATTTATGTTTGGTTCTGGGTTAAACACCATTAACAAGAGAAGTTTTCAATATTGGGCGGTTAGGGTTTCTTGAAAAGATATGAAAGATTATTCTTTTCAATTTGTATTCAATCTAGGCAAAGTTGAATGGTTTAAATTGAAGTTGGAGGAGCTATGTTTTGTTTCCCACCCTTGTGTTATTACCGTGCTTATCTGATTTGGGTTTTCTTGTTCAGTTGTAAATAATGCTACTGTATTTTCTTGAACTATGTTTGTTAAAATCAGATGGCTCGTACCAAGCAAACTGCTCGTAAGTCTACTGGAGGCAAGGCGCCAAGGAAGCAGCTTGCTACCAAGGTTTTTGTTTGTTACACATTTATTTCCTTATTAAATGTTTTGTGGGGGGTTTGTTATGCTGATGAATTAGGGAGTTTAAAGTGCAATGTATTTATTTCAGGCTGCTCGGAAGTCTGCCCCTACTACTGGAGGAGTCAAGAAGCCCCACAGATACAGACCTGGAACTGTTGCTCTTCGGTGAGTGGTGCATTCTTGGAAGAAGCTGTTAATTTTGTGGAATGCGTAGATTGGTAGTGAATGATATGTCATCTAGAGAAACAGAATGTGGGTGTCAGTGAATGCTAAATTTTTGTTTGATGAATGTTGCAGTGAAATTCGCAAGTATCAGAAAAGTACTGAACTCCTAATCAGGAAGTTACCATTCCAGAGGCTTGTTCGTGAGATTGCTCAAGATTTCAAGGTGATTGTTATGCTTGATTTTATCATTGCCCCTTCTGATTACTTCTTTTTATTTGATGTTTGAAATGGGGAGTGTGACATGGTGTTTATTGTCTCTGTTTTGTTTCAAATGCAATCTTTCATTTTAGTTATGGTAAGGGCAGAAATCCTTCTCCAGTTATCATGTATACATCTATGGCTTATGGAAACAAATTAGTAACCGAAAACTATTGGGAGTAGGGGCTTTCCTTAGTTTTATTTATTTATTTGTCTTTGGTACCATTGCATTAGTTAGTTATGGTTGCTGGAACACAATTTTTAGTTAGCTTATGGGATTTTCGTTTGGTGCAGACTGACCTGAGGTTCCAGAGCCATGCAGTCTTGGCACTGCAGGAGGCAGCAGAGGCATACCTTGTTGGGTTGTTTGAAGATACTAATCTGTGTGCAATTCACGCCAAGCGTGTCACTATTATGCCCAAGGATATTCAGCTTGCCAGGAGAATTAGGGGGGAGAGGGCTTAAATGTGAGCTGATGTTGACGATGGGAACCCTTTTAGATGTTTTAGGCAGTGTCTATTTCACTAGTACTACATTTCTTTTGTTGTTTCATGTGGATGATTGATAGAAACTGATGTTATGGTACTATGGTTGTGGATTGATACACTCAATTTTAGTTGGAGTCTTGTGTTTTGTTGGGATTGTCTAATGTAAGATGCTTTTAATCGAATTTTCTGTTTTGAGTTTATATGCGTGTGTTTGGATGTTCTCCTGTTAAATTTAAATTTGCAGACAGACTTTTGTGCTTGGATCCTGTCACTTATGCCCGATGTACGTGGACAAATAGTGAAGGCCCTGGATCCGGGCATGAAAATATGGGCACACTGCCCAAGTTTTGCTCCTTAAATTTGTCTATCTCAAGGTGTACTGCACTTGACTCTGGTAAATGGCAATGGAGTGAAATAGAATGTACTTTCTCCGCTACTCATTGCATTTGCATTGATGTCATTGCATTTGCATTGATGTCGCATGATTTGTGGGTTCGATACCAACTCTTTGTAAGGCGATAATATTGCCTAGTAACATGGAATGTGTATACGAGGGCTGGGGCTAGGAGTTTGTTTTCTGCAGTAGATTTTAAGTATCTGAATTTGGACAGAATTTTGATTGACCATACAATGATGATAATCAAACTACCAAAGGTCTACAATTGTTCATTCATTAATCTGAAATATCAGGTCCCTATTGACAAGGATATGACACAGTACAAGAAAAACATCCCAGATAAATTAGGACATGGATACAAAAATAACAGTATCCTTTTCACAAGGATATCTGAGATACATTAGGACTCGGATACAACACTGATAGCAGTCCATAGTGTTCCTATCAACCCTTCCTAAATTTTTAAAAGAGAAAAGTCACTCGAACTTAGTCGCACAGCTAAATTACTCCCACGGAAAGCCAATAGTTGGAATATAAGGTTGCATTAGCAGATGATAAAACGAAAGGGACATGAACAGGTGAAACCACCAGTGGAGATGGACTCAAAAAAGTATTGATTCAGCAACCAGTCTTGTGACAGAGATCAGAAGGATCTGAAGAGGGTTAATTTTACTCGAGAATAAAAGCCAGACAGAGATCGAAGGGTTAATGGTACTCGAGGATAAATTTTTGCCTGACACAATCCATGAAAGCTGTTAAGACTAATTTAACAACAATAGTGATATACAATCCAGGAGTGAAAGCTTGTATAAGACTAATTTAACAAAGCCCAGCTCCTCCCACTGGTACAAAAGCCTAGTTGTATAATGCAGATTTCTCACCCAACAAGCAAAAAGCTAATCCAAGCAGATGCTGAAAGAATCATCCGTAAAGACCCTGGAGTGAAGTTCAAGGTCCACTCCTTGCTGATGTTGCTGGAGAAGCCTTGGAACGTGTAGTTTGTTTCTGTTTTGTGGCTTTTTCCACTTGTACCCCAAGAAAAAGGGGGACGTGCACAACAAGGTATACGAATTTTATCAACTCTGCTAGAAAAGCAAAGGAAGTTTACTTTCTTTTTTGGAAAAAGGACATAATCGGAAAAAGGACAAAATCAGTCACGTAGCAACACGGAATCTTAAATTGATAGCCTTCGACACCAACATTAGCAATCACTTTGCTAACAAGTGACACAGGAACTCAATGCTCATCCTGTGACCTTAGAACAAACTTTCATTCTCACTTCTCCACAAGCAAATTAAACCCAGAATACAACTGTTAATATTCTTTTATTATGTGTATACAGAAAACTCGCTGCTTAAGTTTATTCTTCTCAATGACCTGGTACTGTTACAAAACAGTTTTAACCATTGAAAATTGCTGTAACGAAATTGCATCAAATGATGGGTGTCAATAGCTCTTTGCAGGAGCAACACATGTTTGGACTATAACTAGTTCCAACAATTGAGCCAAGAAAATTATTAGTTACTAAATGTGATTCTCCTCTCGATTGTTCAATCCTTCATTTCAGAAATTCATCTGGCAGATCCAAGCAAGTTGGATACTATGGCTAGAACAAAATTATATTTATCTTGAGCAGGCACTGCCTACAATGGACCAGGAAAAGTGCCATTCTCCCTTTGCTCGTTCCACCGATCAACCTGCATTCATAGAAATAAGGCATTTTTTTTATGCACACTTGTAATGGTTTAAATCAAGGGAAAAGAATAAATCATAAAAAAAATCATGAGCCCCCTTCCATTTGAAAAGTTTTTCAGACTTGGACACGCAAAGCTAGTGAAGTGACAATAATGTTTTCCTGATCATATCAACAGGGCCTGAGAATATTCTAAAATAATCTTAGGGCATGAGGGTATATGGAAACTGAAAAAAGATACTTACCCATTCGCCAGGGCAAAGAGACCTGTAGTATTTTGCAAACTTGTCGCACTCAGGTGCACCTTCCCCCTTTGCAGCTACACACCTGATTAAACCAGAAAAACAAGATAATGGAAAATTTAACAGGGCCAACAAGGTGAGGGGATAAAACGCGTTTAATAATTATCTCTAGGATTAGATTGACTCACCGATGATACTCAATGTATCGGGTAAAGCAATGCCTAGATTGATTCGTAGTTGGGAAACGAAAATCTGCTGGTGCTGTCTCAAGCTGGTATTTGATATGCACAAGGAAGAAAGAAACATTAGAGATGAGAGCATAAGCAATGGAAACGATCCAAATTTCTTTCTGGCATGTTTGTTTAGGTTAGCTAGGTGAAGGAAATGTTCTGAAAATGTAGCCAGAACATGAGGGAAATGTAGAGAACTTGGACGGTATGAAAATGTCGTTGATTTACATTTCTAATTGCTGAGGAAAGAACACAATGTTTTGCCGAGGAAACACATTTCGTAATGTTTCGTTTGGGTCTTCGAGGAAACAAAATGTTTCAGCCATTTCAATGGGACCCCCCGATAATGAGTTGAAATTGGATGGGCCAATCAAGCTAACCTTAATCTCCGGTGTCTCCTCGACATCTTGATCACCTGAGTCTTCCAGTTCAGCGCTCTCACTGCTTTCCCCAGCAGTAGCTTCAGCAGCTTCACCCGCACTTTCTTCAGTAGTGGTGGTAGAAGCTCCGCTACTTTCATCAGCAGCAGCCGGGGCAACTTCATTCGTACTAACAACTGGGTTTTCCTCAGTTTCTGGAGTTGCAACTTCCTCAGATGTGGTGTTTGCAGGGTTCTTCACCTCGGGTTCTTCTGCAGTTTTTGTACCCATATCCTGCTTCTCTTCTTTCGACAATAAATATTGCTGTGTATCAAAGCATCAGACAAGAATATTCTGCCATGAGCAACTGATACTAAAAGGCTAATAGCAGAATGGCAAGATACAAGGTAGTTTTTGGTTTGATGACATGAAGCTGGGAAAAAAAAAAATCATTCCCTTTGAAGACATTTCAATGTTTTGAGTTGACAAATAAATTACACGATTTACATTAGAAATGGAAGCATCATTGAACAAATTTAGGTGAATGCACATTCCATTGGTAGGCCAAGAAGTAACCACTGCATTGCAAAGCATTCCAGCAAACCCAGAACACCTACCTTATAGAGCATGCTGAAAGAAAAGGGTTCGCCTCCAATGTTCTCACAACCATATAATGGTTACTAGTGAAGCAAAATTAGGCCCAATAAAACTGAATTTTATTGTTCATGGTGGACATAAATATTTTAAGTTAAATATTAGTCGCGAGGAAAATCTAACTTCATAAAACAGGAAAAGAAGAAAAAGTAATTCTAACAAAAGCGGTGATGAGAATAGGAGAAATTAGTCTTCACATGGTTAATAATTTTACGTACTTTTTATTCGTTTTGTTTTTAAGTTAGTTTGAAAGACATGCTTTTTAAAAAATCTATTTTGTTTTGGGAAGCACTGAATTAGGAGAATCATAAACATAGGTCACCATTTAAATGCTTTTGTCTGTAAAATTCATACCTCAAATCGATCAATATCTTTTTCTAGGACATTCATTTCAGTTTTTTTTAGATTCATACCTAAACTAATATATTACTGCAAATTTTACTTTCAAGATTTATATTTTATTTTTTTATCTTGCCTTTATTCCAAGTTTAATGGAGTCCCTCGCTAGTTGACAGTCTTGAGATTGGTCTTCCGAATTAGTCAATCTACTAACCGGATAGGAAGTTATAAAGAAAAACAAGTATACAAGCTTAGCTCTCGATATTTGTTACAACTTACAAGCCTAGACTCTGTAGTGGGACTGTTTTACTTACACTCTTTTTGTAATTAGTTTATTTTGTTTGTTTTTAAACATATTTTTTGGATACGTAATGAAAATATAGTTTTTCTCTATCAGATAGGTACTTAACCATTTATTTTCATTTGTTTCATATGGTTTTAACTCTTTTTTTATTCTTTTAATTAGTCATAACAATTATTAATCCGGTGAAAATTATCCAGAAGCTGAAGAAATTAAGACTAAAAACACCGGGTTGGTGGGGATGCTAAAGAAAAGAATATGAAAAGTGAAGTTAGCCTAAATACTAAACCTAACATTTTTTTCTTTTTGGTTTTCAGATTTTAAAATATGAAATCACCAAGCCTTTTTACAAGGAAAAACTAGGAAGCCATGGCCCACAATAATATTGTTAAATTTCTATTCATTTCAATTTGCATGGCGTTACAAAATCATTGTTATATTAAAAATAGCAAATAAATTTTTCCTACCCCCTTTGTCTGTCCCTGTTATATTCTAAGCAGATAAAAAACTTATCTGTATTTGTTAAAAATATCGAATTTTTTTCAGACAAAAAAAATGATCTTTTTTTTATAGATTCCAATTAGCTATATTAACATTTTCAAAAGCATATAAAATATTATTTATGAAAAGATATAATCTCTTTAAATGGCATGCACTGTCAAAAGAAACATTGCAATACTATTGGTAATTTTGCAAAAATAAAAAGAAAATTGAGAAGAGAAGAGTGCTTTTTTGAACCGCCTACAAGGAGAACCATGGACCAGTCTACCATCCTACTGAAGGTTTGGGGTACGGAAAATGTACAACGGCTTGCGAGGCTTACTTTTGGGTCCCACACGAATAATTCAAATCGTTCATTAATTTTAAAATAAATTTTCAAATAACCTTGGAAAAAATCAGCTTACTTGGATATGTATAAGTGATTGATCCAAAATATTACAATTTTTCATTTCAGTATATTGTAATATTTGATCAAACACTTACACATATTCAATTGAGCTGATTTTTTCCAGGGCTATTCGAAAAATTGAATTAATGAACGTTTTAGATGTGGGACCCAAAAGTGGGCCCCGCGAGCTGTTGTACATTTTCAGTACCCTTAGCATTATTGCCCAAAAAAGGGGGGGAAACAAAAAACAAGGACTGCAATCCTGCCATTGAGCCCAGTTTGCAGTGAGTAAACACGTGGAAAGTAATGGCTTTTGTCAAAAGACACAAATGTCCACAAGGCAACACAGCAAACAACAATATGGCTAGAGGGATATTACAGTCATTTACTCAGGGATCATGGACCAAAAATTGTCCCACCTCTTTATATATCACAATGAATACAACGAGTACCCAAATTTGACTGAATTTGGTCTAGGGCTAAGACAAACTGAAGTTTTACACTATTAGCGTTTTGTTCATCTAACGACCACGGGCAGCCAAAAATAAAAACAGTTTTAACTGCATGAAGTCAGTTCTTATAGTCTAGAAAGATACCAAGTATTATATATCGCGGAAAAATAGAAACTCAAGATAATATATAAGGTGCAAGTAGCCTTTTAAACCCGAATACTGAAAGTTCGAACATAGGCAGAACCTGGAATGTTAAAATGAATAAGCCTACTAGAAGAGGGGTTGTATTCAAAGAAATAACCTATAAAGTAATGGAAAATGCAATTGGGGACACCATCAGTAGTATAAGCTTAAGAAATAAAGAGCTAAACAAATGCAGGAGGAAAATGAGGAGAAAAAGAGAATGAATGCAACTATGCAAGAACAAAACATTGCTTATATATAGCAGCAGCAATATAGGTACGTACATCAGGCCACTAAATTTCATAAACCAAGTATAAAGTGTTAAATTTCTTGGAGGGTTCCAACCTAAAACCAATTGGCAATAGGTGGAGTAACCTCAAGAGTTTATTAACCAGACTTGGGTGGCTTAGATGAGCAATGTGGGATAATTTAACACTCCCCCTCACGTGCAGCCCGGATGCACGTGGAGGTACGAATTGAGAAGAATAAGAGATTTTTTTTACTCGGGCAAAGGAGAATAATTTAACACTCCCCCTCACATGCAGCCCGGATGCACGTGGAGGTACGAATTAAGGCCACCCAAGACCTAGCTTTGATACCATGTTAAATTTCTTGGAGGGTTCCAACCTAAAACCAATTGGCAATAAGGTGAGTAACCTCAAGAGTTTATTAACCAGACTTGGGTGGCTTAGATGAGCAATGTGGGATAATTTAACATAAAGCTCAACAAAAAAGGAAAATTTGAACGAGTTGAATTGATTACAAGTCAGCCTACAACCAAACTTGATTTGAAAATACATAACCAGGCTTCAAAGACCAAAATCCCTCTCAACTTGCTGTATATAAACACAAAAGCATTTACACAGGAAAAAAAAAGAAAAGAAAAGGCAGAAGCATAAAGCTCAAGATCATGTAATTCAGCCCAGGGTGAGGGCTGAAGGCTATCCAAAAAATACTACATTCTTCCACACAGTTAAGGAGAAAGTGGAACTCAACTAATCAAAGATTTGAAACACCGACCAAATTAACTACTTGCAAACATCCTGACAAATACAAGTCAACAGTTATACGATAATATCTACTACGTATAATATATTGTTAATTACCAACTCATCTAAAAGCTTAAACTGTGACAGAGAGCGGTAACTTTATTATTTATATCCTCGACATGCTCCCTCACATATATGATATATAGCCAGACTCTCCTCTATATGCAGGCTAAACACGTGCAAATATTTTAAATTATTAGATAGGCCGTGAGGGTGGACCATTGGAACAAATAATCTACTACCTGCCTGCTCTTATACCATATAGATTGTTAACTACCCAACAAGGTTCTAAAACTCGCTAGGCGCTCCCAGGGCTGCCGGGCACCTTCTAGCTTCCAGGGCCGTGTACTCGGCGCCTAGTCGGGCAATTAGTCGGGATAGTCAATCTAGTTGGGTTAGTCGGGCTAGTCGGCGAGGGGCCTTCTAGCGCCTAGGCGGCGCGTACTCGGCCTTCCAGACCTGCTTTTAGAACACTAACTACCAACTCATCTAAAAGCTTAAACTGTGTTAGTAAAAGGGAATCCTTTATTATTGAATATTGATATCATCAACATAGACAATGTAAATTTAATTTCAGCTCTGACATTTTCGAGAAATGATGAAACTTCTATGAAAATTTAATTTCAGCTCTGACATTTTCGAGAAATGATGAAACTTCTATGAAAATTTAATTTCAGCTCTGACATTTTCGAGAAATGATGAAACTTCTATGTACATCATTCAAAGGTACAGACAGTAAAATGTCACCAAAACCTCAAGCAAATCAGAATCTGACAATGGTCAGATGGGTCAAGTGCCCTCACTCAACTATATTACATTAGTGATGTTAAATTGTTTTTCATAATTATGTAAGTGTATTTACTAAATTACAATGTATTCCCTTTGTGTATGTGTCAATAATAAAGATATACCTATCATTTTTATGTCTAAATTTTCGGTTTGTGGTTGATTTACACTTGTTGAACTACAAATTATTTGTCTAGTTGGGACATTTAAATTTTTTACTTTATTTTTTTTTCAATAGCCACTTAGAAGTATTGTAAAAGAAAGTCCTTATAAGTTATAATATCATCTGATTCCAAAAACATATCAAGGTAAATCTAAAAAATATACTTTCAAAAACTTTAGTGATGAATGTTTAAGTTGTGTGTCTATTTTAGGTACATTTGTAGGAAGTATGCATTGTAATTTTTGTTGTTAATCATGAATGTCCAAATATAGTATTATCTTGTTGTGACTGACTAGGAAAATAGCTTGTCGTATTTGAGATTAATAGGGTGTAGATATCCGCGTCCGCCACTGATGACAACCAATTATTTCTAAGCACAAATCAAACCCAAAACATGTTAATGAGTTGGGTAGGCAATGAATCACCAGAGAACATACAAAATATTTGGGTATATAGTTTAGAATTTGTTGTAATAATGAAGCCAACTTTGTGATGACTGATCACTGATGATTAAAGGCAATTCAGGAAGGGGGAAGGAGAAATTTGTTATAGTCCTTGTATAAAAATCTGAACTTAGGAAAGTTATAAACTAAAACTGAACTCCCATCTATAAATGAAAATTTAAGAAACAAAATAAGCTGCAAATTCTAGGGTAACCATCGGAAGCCCAAACAATTTCTCAGTCATGATTTCACGAGATACCTCCAAACCTAGAGTAGGAGTTCCTCTGTAAACAGTTTAGAGTTCCTTACTCCTTATTCAGAATATGCATGTTAACTTCTATACTATCTGATATTCAACTTGGATTACATCTCAAATTCACAATCTGTCCTCCTTCGCACAAATTTAAAGAAAAGATGGTAAAAAACCAATTTTGCAATTTCTTACAAGGCCAAAACAATTCAGTATCCTAAATTTGTTTTATTCTATACTGCAAACTTGGAAGTAATGCACAAAGTAAATGCCAAAATAAGGCGAAAAGAAAGGGCCTTACCATGTTACGGCTTGTTGCCCTTTGTTTTGTGCCCTATCATACTACCATGCTTGGTTACCTGGAAGTGGTCCATAGATATTTCGAGATAGAAAATGGCTTTTTGTAATGGCTTTTTGTAGAAAGGGAATCATGGAGTTTTTTGGGGGGTAAGTTAAAGACTAAAGGTCATTCAACAAACGTAAAACAGCTACAAGACTACAACCAAACTTGGGCAATCGGTCCAGCAGTTCTGTGGCACCCTTTGTGGTGTGAAATTTTGGGTTTGGGTCTTAGTAGCAAGGAGCTCCTAAAGTGGTGCCGCTCCCACCTTAGGAGCACAATTTTGCACTTTCAACTAAGGAGCTTGACGGGAGCCTGCTCCCATTGAGATGGGAGTTGCTCGTTACGAAGATGGGAGTTTTTGTAAGATGCTAGTAGAGGAAAACAACAATTTATTACTTAATCATAAATTTTTCTTCAATTTAGCTCATATAGCCCCAGTCGTGATATAGTTGAAAAGAAAACTATACATTCTAACACCAGCCCATTTCTAACACTTCAGGAAGACTTGGCCCATATTTTTTACTCTCTAAAATGATACTGTAGTAGTTGTAATTAATATATTCTATGCTACATTATTTCGTAATACATGCATACGCTCCTTTCGTGCTCTCAAACTTCTATATTCCCCCAATCCCATGCTTCCGCTCCTGCTTTGTGCAACTAAGGTTTGGGTTAACCCCAAAAACAATCAAACCAACTAACTAACAAAAAACATTTACCTACGGCATGAAAAAAATAGAAAGCATCGAAATCTGTAGTAATAATCTACCAAATAACTCACTCATATCTACCTATGGCTAAAAAAAGAGAGAGAAAGAGGGCTACTTCACAAGCCGCTACTAACAATCGAAATCAGTAGTAGTAATCTAACGAACTAACTAAAATCTTCCTTTTCAATAAAAAATAAAATAAAATTGACCATACCCCAAACCAAACCAATAGAAACAAAAGAAAGTCCAAAACATTCCATAAATCAAGAGAATCAGAACCTCTAAGCCCAGGATTATACATTTATGAAGAATCCATCAATTGTATTAAATGTAACGCAAAAAGTGCCACAAATTAGATAATTATCATAGAAATTCAAGTCTTTTCTGCGTTGTATAGGAAACAGATCCATTCAAGTCGAAACCGTTCAGAGAAAAAATGATGTCGATGCTCAATTTCAGAAAATACAAATTCAACATTACACAAACAAAAAATGGTATACATATGTGTGTGTAGATCGGTGTAGATCTGACTGGCAATTGAATCCGAAAGTGTCCAAAACCATTTCAACATTACACAAACAAAATATGGTATACATATGTGTGTGTATTGGTAAAATTACCTCATTTAGGGACTGGATTGTGGTGGTGTCTACTTCCGCCATTGATGGATTGAAAGAGGGAGCTTCAGCTGTGAGAGTCGGCTGATGAATTAGGCGAGAGAGTGAAGGCCATTCACGCTAGGCCACGTATCGTTTCTCGATCCATTGAAAAGTATTATTGGGCCATTCGGTTTGGGCTGCAATGGGTCATAATTAAACTTACATTTCTCCAAATAGAACAGCCCAAAAATTCTTCTCCATTTTAAGACCCAATTCAAAATTTGGGTAAAGTCATCAAATATCTATCTCCAATGTGCAAGGGCGGATCCAGGACACAAATCTACCCTGGGCTAAACCAAACTTGTGCATAAATACGTAAACGTTCAAAATTACACAAAAGAAAAGTTCAACGAAAAGTACGAAAAGACTTACACTATTGAAGTTGGACTTTACGGTGTTTGAGAGAGTAGAATTCATCTATTATCGAATCCGAGTCAATATCTTCAACAAATTCTCTTTCAATGAAGATAATCATTGAATCCGCAAGAAAATCATCCCCCATTTTGTTACGAAGATCAGTTTTCACATGCTTCATAGCTGAAAATGTTCTTTCCGTAGTTGCCGTGGTAACAGGAAGAGTTGAAGACGAATCAACCTTTCAACCAAATGATAGTTCTCGGACTTTTCTGTCTCAACTAATCCTCGGCATAATTCAGAAATGGTGGACATTTTCTGGAACTCCTTGTGACGAGGTACATCAAGTTTGTAATGTTCCAACTGCAATTTTAGATAATGTCTCTCTTGTGTAGTGAAATCATCAGGATAAAATTTCTCCGCAAGAGTGCAAAGCTTATCAATCTCAAATGATTTAAAGCCATCCTTAGGATCTAAGGCCGAGCTAAGGATAAGGAGTTCCACTACCCCCTCGTTGAATCTATTATTCAACTCCACCAACTGAAAATCTATTGCAGCGTTGAATATATCAATGCGGTAATGATGCTCAACTGTTAGGACGTCTTTTTGCTGACAAGTACGACCCGTATCTGTTTTGTAACGAGCACTCATATCGGGTATATCAATGTCGTACTGTGTGCAAATTGATTTCACATGCATCAGAAGAGTTCCAAAACCATCTTCTCTCAAGGTCTGAAGGAGTGCTTTCGTAGTTGAGACCAAGTCCATGGCATTTAAGATGTCCAAAGATTTGTTTTGCAAGGCTCGACAAAGCAAATCAGTGATTCCCATAATTCTATGCATCAAATGCAAAATAAATATGAATTCAAATGATTTGATCGCAATTAAAGCACCTTTACCTTCCCCACGAATAGAGTTATTACCGCCCTCCTCAAACATTGTTTGAAAAACTTTAATAGTTGCACCAAACATATCAATCAAGCCGCAAATAGAATCAAAATGAGAGCTCCAACGAGTTGTTCCAGGTCGATGCACAGTACCAATCTGATTAGCCCCTCTTCCCGTCTCACGTTCACCAGTATCTAACATACGTTCAATTTCAATAGCTTGGGCAGATTGTAACTCAGTATGCCGTTTTGGAGAAGCACCAACAAGATTGACAATGGAATTCAACTTTGAAAAGAATAACCAGATAGAGCTCTCAGTTTCAGCAGCTGCAACCAATGCTAGTTGTAGTCGGTGGGCAAAACAGTGTATATAATAAGCATATGGACAATCTCTAAGAAATAAGGCTTGTAATCCATTCCATGCACCGCGCATATTGCTAGCACCATCATACCCTTGACCTCGCATATTGTGAATGTCTAGATTGTAACGAGTGAGGACATCGCATATCTCTTTCTTAAGAGTTAATGCAGTGGTGTCAGTAACATGCCCAATATGAAAAAAGCGCTCCCGGACAAACCCTTGGACATCAACAAATCTCAAAACAATTGCCATTTGCTCTTTATTGGATGCATCCTTTGCTTCATCAACCAGAATACAAAATTTGGCATCCCCAACTTCCTCACGAATCTTGTTTCTCACTCTATTAGCGAGAATATGCAAAATCTCCTTTTGAATCGATGGTGCGATATACTTTCCAAATTTTGGAGCTTTTTCTAAGACAACATTAGCAATATCACCATTGAACTTTCCCACAAACTTTATCAGCTCAATAAAATTACCTCGGTTTTTCGAATCAACGGATTCATCATGAGCTCTAAGGGCACATGATTGCAAAGTAAGCCACCTAATACTCTCAATCGTTGTCATAAGCCGCAACCTGTTTTTCTGAACTTCTTCTGAAGTTTGTGCATTTATTACTTTGTCGATATGCCGACCAACATTCATTAAATCATCACAATATTTCACAGCATTGGAATGTGGTGAAGTGGGGCCTCCTACATGCATCAAACAAGCTTCATTAATCCTCTTCCAACTTCTAAACCCCTCACCAGTTAATGAGGAACGGTTTGCTGTCTTCTTTTCAAAAATGAAGCATGGAAAACAAAATGCTACATCTTTTTCAGGGGAATACTCCAACCAAGGATACTGTTTGAACCAAGAGGATTGAAATCGACGATATTGATTTCCTGACACAGACCGTGGATACTCAGCAAGATTTGGTTGGTATGGCCCTGCTTTGATATAAGCTCGTCTAATCACATCATGTTGATTAACTGGATGTTCCCATATTGGAAGACGTAACCCCGGCTCCCGTACTAGAGAAGTATCATCAAATTCAACTCTTTGAATTTGAGGAGGAGGTTGCTCGTTGGTAATTGAAGCATCAACATTGGACTGAGCAGGAGTATCACTTTCAGATATATCCACTCTTGGTTTGAAGAACGACAAAAGAGTTTTTCTTCTTTTTTGTTGTTGTTCCATTTAACCCTAAAAGCCTAATAACCCACATTTTAAACCAAATAAAGCACATTAGCCAGTGCTCTGCATCAACTAAATCTATAAAAATTTAAGCACACCAGCCAGTGGTCTGCATTTAACAACATAACTAAAAAAATTTAAGCACACCAGCCAGTGCTCTGCATTTAACAACATAACTAAAAAAATTTAAGCACACCAGCCAGTGCTCTGCATAATAAGTGAATACTTACAGATTTGAAGCTTCATGATTCAATGAATTTGATGGATGTGTGTAGATAAAAGCAGCACCCAAATATTCAATATATTCTAATTTCCATATCCGTAAAGGTTGGAGCTCGAAAACCTAAATAATTGAGGAAAAGAATGCAATAAAATAATGTTAATAAGAGATACAATAGAACTAGATTGAGTTAATAAAATAACGTTATAAGAATGCAATAGAATAAAGGAAAATGTGAGAGAGTGGAGTTAATGGCCCACTAGGTGTTAAATAAACCTTTTTTTTTTGTTGTCTTTAGGTGGGTGAAGTGAAGTCAGAGAGTATTTATATGTACAGTGGACTGTGGACCTTCACCTTTGTTTTGTTGATGAGCCCAGCTGGCCCACCCCTCACCGACAAGGGACAAATATATTGCTGGATGGTGGACCACAAAAATCAATAGGTGAGTAGACAAAAGAGAACCCAGATACAGACCCCAAATTTCGAGATTCAAAAACCAAAATTTCGTGAAGCAAACACCAAAATTTCGAAGAAGCAAACACCGAAATTTCGAAGAAGCCTGAACCTGCTTGGAAGTCGGCAGACTCGGCACCTTTGAAGCCTGTGACGATCTGGAGTAATGGAACAAGTTGTGGGTTTCTTCTTCACCTCAGCCTCAGGTAAGAGAAAAAGTTAAAACCCTAGGTTGATCAATGTCTGTTTTTGATCCTTCCAAGTTCATAGTCGTTCAAATGTTTTAGACAAACCCCTAGTCTCCCAAATAATCGAAGGAAAAAAGCCCCAAATTGTTACTCGATAATTTTTTTTATTTTTATTTTGGGTTTTATAATTGAACCGGCCCATCTAAAAAATACAGTGGGCTACACACAGAAATGAGGTGGGCTACACAAAAATATGAGGTGGGCTAAAATTTGGTAGGATAAAATTTTACATATAATTTTTTTTTTCCAGTTTTTTGGAACCCCACCTGGGCTATAGCCCACCACAGCCCATTCAAAGATCCGCCCTTGCCAATGTGCACCTTTTTTTTATTTTAAATTTTATCTTTTTTATCCCCAAGTGAGGGACAACCCAAACTCTTACCCAATGGCTATTTTGTGAGGGAGAGAGAAAGACAAAGAGAGCATGCTTCGCCAACTCTTTCGATCCGATGCCGGAGCTTTGCTGGCTCTTTTAGTCTAATGTCAGAGCTACTGAACTTCACCTAAGCTGATTCTTTCCTCTCTCTTACATGTATGATGTTGAGTCATTAAAAAATAATAAATTTGGGTGAAAATTGAGTTTTGTCATTGGAAATTTTCCTACCCAAATCAAGTTTTGGCACAAATTTTGACTCAAAAATTTTCATAAAGCAAGTTTGAACTCAAGACATCAAGACATATATAAAACAAGTTCAGGTTCTAACTATCTAGGCTAGCCCCAAGTGACTTACGAGTAGGTAGGGATGGCAATTTCCACCGACCCGTTCGAATCCGATCCGATTCGTCCCCAAATCCCCGGTTTTATATTATGTTATCTTATATTATATATATGTGTGTGTGTGTGTGTGTGTGTGTGTGTATTTAGGGTTTGAGTAAACGTGTACACACTAACACACACAATATAAAACCTATCTCTTCTCAAATCTCCACTCTCTAGATAACACTCAACGCTCTCAACAACCGCCGCACCATAGCCACCATTCACCGACTCAGGTTCTCTCTCTATCTGATTCGTCCCCGAATCCCCGGTTTTATATTATGTTATATTATATTATATTATATTATATTATATGTGTGTGTGTGTGTGTGTGTGTGTGTGTGTGTGTAGGGTTTGAGTAAACGTGTACACACTAACACACACAATATAAAAACCTATCTCTTCTCAAATCTCCACTCTCCAGACAACACTCAACGCTCTCAACAGCCTCCGCACCATAGCCACCATTCACCGACTCAGGTTCTCTCTTCTCCTCTCTCTCTCTCTCTCTCTCTCTCTCTCCCCTGCAATGTCTCTTATTCTCTCATCTCCGATCTCCCTCTGTTCTGTTTCAGTAAACCCTAATTCGAAATGGAGATGAGATCCCCAACAGAGGTATCCCCCACTCGTCAAGGTGCTAGCACTTTGCGTCTCTCTCTCTCCCTCCCTCCCTTTTTCTCTATTTCATTTTGTTGTAGATCTGAAGTGGGTTTTGTTGTAGATCTGAAGTGGGTTTTGTTGTAGATCTGAAGTGGATTTTGATGAACCCAAGGAATACACTTCTGAAAGGTGATGAAAATTTGTCACAACGTCACAACGTTTAAGGAGTGAACATTGATCGCATTTTCAGAGGATAAAACTTAAGACAACGGGTGCGTATAAAGCAAGGTGCTTGTATTGTAAGAAAAGTTGGTTGGGGATTCTAAGAGTGGAACAACACATTTGGGAGATCATCTTAAATTCCATTTAGGACTTTTTTTTTATCATATTTCAACTTTAGATGTTGTTGACCTATTGTAATGTGGATTTGTTGATTTTTTTTTTTTGTTTTGTTTTGAAGTAAACTGGATGATAAGCTTTCTCCCTGTTATTTGTGTTGTTGTTTTTATTTGTGCTTTAGATGTTGTTGAATTTTTTTCTGCTGATGTTTCATCCAAGGATACTTTTGGAGCTTGGTTCATTCATTTTGTGATGCTATAATACTATGTTATGTGCTGCAGTAATTGGTTTTGATCGGTTCTGCTGCATACCCCCGTTTTGGATCTCTGTTCTCCATTTGGGGCGGAGATGGAGGGAAGAAAATGATCCCCATTGGGGATTGGATCGGGGACGGGGGAGGGATTTGGAGATTGGGGGCGGGGATAGTAGTCTCCGGCCCCGCTCCATCCCCATTGCCAACCCTACTTACGAGGACTAAACTTTACATTACTCTTTTACTTTCATACATTTTTTTAATGCATTTATTTCGTAAGTAGTTTTTCGTAGCGGAAAGTATTTTAAAAACTACTGCTAATAGAATAAAATCATGCCATTTCATATAATAAAGGAAAAAAAAAAAAAAAAAAGTGCCAGCAGCCACTGTAATTCCAACTCCAATAACGTGTATTTAAGTTGTTGCAATTAAAAAGCTCATAGTTGAATTTTGGGTTGGGTAAATCGGTCCGCCTTTAGTGTGCACTTGTTGTCTCGTCCCTTCTGCCGGCAATATGCTCCTGGCCTTAATTGGCCGGGCCATACCTCTGGCACTGTTACTTTGAAGAAATTAGAGTGCTCAAAGCAAGAAAAGAAGTGCACGAGGGTAAAAGGAGAACGTGAACATGGTTTTTCTTTACCTCAACGCATTTTGCAAAAGTTTACAAAACGATTCTGTTATACTTTTATTTGCTTGTATTAAACAAATAAGTTAAGTTTTGATCACTCTCAACAATAAGCTAATTAGTTAATTGTCACGCTCTTGATTTTCAACATAATTAAATAAACATTTCTCGATAGAATAACTCAATAATTTCTCCCATATTCATCCAAAAGAGGCCTCACAACATCCCAAATTCTCAACAAATAACAAGTCTAAACCGAGTACCTGCACCCCAAGATAAAACATAAGTAAAAGTGTTAAGTCATTACATTTATCAAAATGTCAAAAGATTGAATAAACATAGTTACAAAATCATCTTCCAAAAATAAAGTTTATGAGATGATAAAATAACTCTTCAATGAATGTCTTTCATCACAATCAAGCACTCAAAGCAAATCAACTCATGCTCCATGGGTTGTCCCTGAAAATGATAGGATGAGCTACACTAGCTCAGTAGGAAAATCTTCTACTATCGCTAAATGCAAATGAAATGATACAAGCACAAAGGAAGCAATGAAGTACAAGACAAGAAACGAATAAGAAATGCAAACTTAAGATCAAGTAAGAGTCAAAGTATTCGCATATCCATAAAACCTCTTTTTTGTCAATGGTAGTCCTTTTGAAAAGTCGATGTGTCTGTACAAACATTTTATCTGTTTTTCCTCTTTCACTCCAAGAAACCCACTGTTTTCCACAATCTCAATAATTGGAACCTTTTAGATTCACAGGTCTCGTTACCCCTGCCGAGATTCACGAGCCTCGTTACCCATACCCAGGTTCGCACTGAGTGGTGGCCTTAGTATCCACAATCCAATTGTAAACCAATTACTTTTCATTTTTCTCAAATTACATTCAAGTGTCCTTTATGCCATTTTAATCGTGTTCACGTGATCATCACACAACATTAGGATATGTCAAAGTGTTTACAAAATCTTGTTTCCGTTCCACATTGATATCAAATGATGATGCAATTCCATAATTCATATCTAAAAATTCAACAATCAAAATACACATGGGAGAGATAGATTTTCAACCAATTCAAGGAGGTCAATTAACTAAGCTCAAGATCATCATATCAAAACTCTAGAAGGAGATGGGTTTTCAACACAACCAAGAGACACAAGATCAAACTAGGAATTTATGCAACACATCAACCACTAACACTTAGAAAAGGAGAAGGATATCCCTACCACAATAAATTTTGAGCAAAACCTAACCTCAATCGATTTAGACTCCAAACTCCAAGAATGAACTCCACCCAAGCTCCAATATGCGATCAAGGGACTAGATCAAGTAAAAAACAAGCTACAAGAGTAAGGTTTCACTCACAAATTGAGAGAGAGAGAGAGAGAGAGAGAGAGAAACCATGGCATGAGTTTTTACCTCAACGAGTGATGAAATCCGGAATCCAAGCAAGATTGATGTCTCAAACACATATATCTTGAGGATTTGTGAATGGATTGAAATGTAAACCCAAGGATTTGAGTGGGTTTAAAAGAGAGAAGGGAGAGAGACGATTTTTAGGGTTCTAGGTCGTTTTTTGAAATGAAAAAGGGGCCATGGACCCCTTAAGTAGGTGTCTAGATCGTGCTCCAAAATTTTAGAAAAATTGCAGGTTGCATGGGTACTAGGAAAACCCTAGAACCGGTTCAAGCATGATGTGTAAACCACTAGAACAAGGGAACCTGTACTGGGAAAAGGTTAGAATCGGTTCGAGCATAGAATTCTGATCATTGATCAACTAGTACCGGTTCTAGCAAAAGTCTAGAACCGGTTCAACTTGAAATTTTCAAAAAAACTTCAAATGCCGATGCTTCAGACCTCGAGGGGTAACCCATGCAAACCCCGACAACCCCAAATCATTTGCACAACCACAAAGTACCACTCCCAACCATCCACCAAATTCTCAGAGCAAAACAAATACACATACACATGTACGTACATATTCGTGAAAAAAGCATCCTCAACTTAAATTAAAATTTTGTTCCAAGCGACCAATTAACGATAAATGGGATTTAAAAGAATACGGATCTTCACATTAATAGTCATGAGACAATCGTGTCTTATTTTGGGTTTTACTAATTTAAATAATAAGCAAATAAACTAAGTTACGTTGCCAAGGCCCTCAGAATTTTCGAAAAATTTGCAATGTGAAGCTTTCAATTATTACAATTAAAAGTTATCGTGTCCCTTAGAATTAAATTTTCCAAAGAATATGCTTGAGAGTTGAGACTGAAGAGAGCAGGGAATTTTCTTAGTTATTTTTCCCTGTCTTTTAATTTAAAATTGAGATACTTAAAAAGCTCCCAAAAAGTAAAAGACTAAACACGTTGTTTAAAAAAAAAATACAAACAACAGTATTAATTTGCAGGGAAATGCATTGAATTTTTCTCGCAATACAATGGCATCATTGACATATATAGAACAGAAGCAAAAATCACAAGCAACAATCCGTCTATTTATCCATCCATATGATGCATCGGATACTCTTCCCCTCGCGGAGCAAGTCGAAAGCTTGGTTAATATCTTGGAAGCTGATTTCATGTGTCACGAATCCCTCCAAATTAAGCTCCTGTAATATGTCAACGATTTGATGATAAAAATCAAACAAAATAAAATTGTCAATGATATCGCCTAGCATTGTATACAAAGGCTAAGTTGAAGAAAAATGTCTCGAGAACTTGTGAATTTCTGTTTCTTTAAGCCTGCATTCGCTAAAGGTGCTGTTTTTAAGCCTTGGGATAAAGCCTAAAATTCTGCAATACTGTCAATCTTTGCCCCAAGTTAGAGAGTGTAAGAGCTTTAGTTATGTACTCATACATTTCTAGGTCTAAAATTGCTTTTATTAATTTTTAAATAATTTCACGTATTTATTAAACTTAAAGGGTCCGGCTCTTATCCGGACTTTTAATTTCCGCACCTCGTGATCCAAAATTTTTTTTAACGATCCGATCCGTCCAATGTGTTCAGAAGGTGTTTTCAAGGGTCCACGCGAAAAATCTTCAAAAAAAAATACCGGGAAGGGCTTGATCCAAGCAGTTTTCGCAAAAAATATATATTTACATTTTTTGCGAAAACTGCTTGGATCAAGCCCTTCCCGGTATTGTTTTTTGAAGATTTTCCGCGTGGACCCTTGAAAACACTTTCTGAACACATTGGACGGATCGGATTTTCCAAAAAAAATTTGCAACACAAAAAAACCCCATTTTTTCCTTAAATCCGGGAGTGTGGATAAGAAAATTTGCCAAACTTAAAACCTAAATTCTAAATGCTTGTGCAGTTTGAGGCTTACGTGCGCCTTTCCTCATTAGGGAAAAGGAAAAAAAATTTGGGTACCTGGTACCTGAACTCTGCATCTAGGCCATCCAAAAGTATATTGGACCGCTAAATGTGCTATTTTTAAGCCTGCATTCGCTAAATGTGCTGTTTTTAATGTGTTGTTTTAAGCCTTAGGATAAATTTATTTGGAAGAAGATAGCCTATAATTCTTCAATACTGTCAATCTTTGCCCCAAGTTAGAGAGTGTAAGAGCTTTATTTAGTTATGTACTCATACATTTCTAGGTCTAAAAGTATATTGGACCGCTCAGATCGAAACCCTCTCTCTCCCTCCCTATCTCCCCTTTCTCTCTCCTGTTTCTCTCTCCAAATCCGGACCGTCCAAAACAGAAATGGACAGCCGGATGTGTGTGAGCGTGTATCACATGGTACCCGCTCGTCACTGAAAACTCGTTCAGCTGAAAAGAGCCTCGCATTCACCTCTTACATTGGTTACTAGAACTCCCTTTCTATGTTAAATAGTCAACGGGTAATCAGTTTTAGAGAAAACCATCAACAATTCAATAGAGAAACTTACATTGTGTAGGTATTTCTTGACAAAGAAGGGAATGTCTGATTTAGTTTTGACTCCTCCGAACATGGACCCTGTGACAGTTCTGCCCCTGAGGATCTGCGTAGAGTCGATGCTTAAAGGCGATCCGTGCATCTCCACCCCCAGTACCACTGTTTTCCCCCATCCCTATAACCACCTCAACAAATTAAAACCAACTTCATTAAAAACCCCCCACAAAAGCAAAATGACAACGATACGGTTAAATATAAAAAAAATTGAGAGAGAGACCGGTCGAGAGCTATTGATAGCATCTTGCATCAAGGAAGCCAATCCGATGCACTCGAAGCAATAGTCGGCACCCCCATCCGTCATTTCTTGTATCACCTGATCATTGATTTACCGGTTTATTGCAAAGGGCTATATGATTGTTCATTATTCATAAAAAAAAAATTCCCAACATTACCTTGATGACTGATTTTTCTGAGCAGTCTGTAGGATTGATGAAGTCAGTAACCCCAAATTGTTTCCCTACATGCCATGAGCAAGATAAATTGAGTGTCATTCCAAAATTTAACCAAAAGTTTTGGTTTTTCATTAAGTTTTAGTGCTTTAGTCCAAAACTATCATGACTCACCGATTTCAAATTTTTCAGGATTCAAATCAACTCCTATGATTTTGGAAGCTCCCCGTTGCCTTGCTCCTTCCGCCACCTGTTACATTTACTTAGAAACATTGCTCCTTTTATACAACGGTATAGTTTTCCATCTCAAATTGCTCGTCTTTTTTTAAACCGTGCATTTTACAGGCAACAAATAATATATAAACACAATTTTTTTGGAAAAAAATTTACACCAATTTAAAGATCTCAGTGGGAAGAAAAAAATTGGTTTAAAATGTTTTCCAAAAAATCCTCGAAAATACATATGAGTAAAAATACACAATTTCTGAAAGAAAAAAAAGGCGAAAGATTTGGGACGAGGCAGTGTAACATAGCAATATTTGTAAAAGACTGGGTATGATAATGCAAATTTAGCAGATTCTAGGAAGTTAAAAGTAAATAACCGCAAGGCCAACAGCCCCAAGGCCGAAGATTGCCACAGTGGAGCCTTGTTCCACGTCTGCAACCTTCCATGCTGCACCCACTCCTGCAAATTAAACTCCAGAACTCGTGAATGACTTTAGAGTAGCCAATCACTGGCATGTTTTTTTTTGGATCTGGGGTGGGTGTTGTGCGGTAGGTGATGTGCGCCGTGTTGTGCAGCAAAACGACGTAGTTTTGGGCACACCTTTGAAGCTTCCAAGGGCCTTATTTGCCGGAAGGAAAAAATCACTACAAAGTGTCAAACCTAAAGTGCCTAAACCCTAAACCCAAAGTGCCTAAACTCGAAGTGCCTAAATCAAAGTGCCTAAAACCACTATATCCTACCTCAAAGAGCCTAAATCTCCTAAAATTGAACCCCAAAATTGAACCCAAAATTAACTCTCCAAACAAGGCTTTGAAAGTGTACCAAGAAAATAAGCAAAACTACGTCGTTTTGCCGCACAACACGGCGCACATCACCTACTGCACAACACCTCCCCCAGATTCTTTTTTTTTGTTTGTTGGTAATCAAGGTTTTAATTTTAATTTTTTAAAGATATACAGTTGTAGGACCTAGAAGATAAGGTATCCCTCTTAAGCGGCTCGATTGGATGCGGGATGAGATTTGGGTGGATTAAATAGTAAAGGACATTATTTATATAAGGTGGACTCACATTAATGTGACATTTATAAAGTGTGAATAAAACAGTACATGGGTTGTTTTGTAGTTGAAATAAGGGAATAATGATAAATAAGAGGGTTTGAAGTAGATTGACCCGGATTAGAGAGGTCTCATCCAAGCGGAAAAAATATGGATAGGCTTGGCTTCGTTCTTCAACAGATTTTTGTTTCATAAAATCTCACATTTTATGACACTCTAATCTCAATACATAAAATGTAAAAGTAATTTTATGAGATAGGTCATGTACATAACTGGACCCAAAAAAACTGGACAGGAGACTAGTCCAAGGTTACGGGCATCCGAAGAGGAAAATGAAATCTGAGAATGCTAATCTTGCGTGATTAATGACAGAAGACTGCAATGCTACCAAAACTTCAATGCAGAATTTGTCTCTAATTTGTAGATCACTCACCCGTGCTTACTCCACAACTCAGCAAACAAGCCTTATCAACAGGAATATCAGAGCTTATCTTCACGACATCGGCAATATCCACGACAGTGTACTCTGAGAAGCTAGAAACAAACAAGAAGTGATGCAAATCCATGCCGTTTGAGTCCTTGAATCTGCTGCTTCCGTCCCTCGGCATCCCATTGTAATGACTGAATGGAAACTTTGTACAAATATTGCTCTTTGCAGATTTACAGTCCCTGCATTCTCCGCATTCCGAATTGAACACTGGCAACACTCTGTCTCCCTGTTTTACTTCCTCCACGTTCTCTCCTACGCTCTCCACAACACTGGAGTAACAAAAAAAAACCAATCTCAAAATGATCTGTTTGGCAGACAGAGACAGACCTACACCTACCTACCAGAAAAAAACATAAAAAATGCCCGCGTTTCCGATCCGAAAGGAATTGAAAATGGTAAGAGAGGAGGAGGAGAAACCTTTTAGAGACCGAGTGTCTCGAACACAACCCAAGGGGTTGGCAAAGTGCTCTCGCCTAAGGTCTTAGGTTCGATTCCCTTTGCCCTAGTCCTTACCTCTAGGGGTCCAGAATTAGTCAAGACGCGCATAAGCTAACCTAAACATCCGGTTAAAAAAAAAAAAAAAAAGGGTGTCTGGAGCACCTTCTAGCTAGGCACAAGGAATTGGAGACCCATTTTTTCATTAATGGACATGGGTTGCACCAACTTTGGTGCTAAAAGCAAACTTGGCCTTAGATTCAACTCAAATAATGGCAGACAAGGCTGCCGTCAATTCGTCCAATTTGATCAAGTTTTGAGCCATTATTGGCATATTCCTGTTCATAGCCTAGGCCCATAATAAACAATCTTGTCTATACGAAAAGATAATTACTATACTTAATTTGATCAGATATCGATAATAACGTGAAGAAATTATGTTTTTAGAAGAAAAAATATACAATTTAAGGTTCAAATTATACTTGTCATCGGTTCTTTCTTACATAAATATTTTGTTCACAAAGATGATTTTTTGCATAACTATTTTTTTAAATAACTATGAGATAAACAATTTGAATCGCCATGCCTGAAACTGGATTAGACTGGCTGAGTTTTCCATTTGATAAAATGGGAATCACACACTCCTAAAATCAATGAGTTGATTTTGGCAAATAAGAAAATCATTTGCTAAAATTAACTCATTTTTATTTGTTAAAATGAGTTGATTTTAACAAATAATTTTTTCATTTGTTAAAATCAACCCATTAATTTTATGAGATTCCTATTTTATCAAAATGGAAAACTTGCCCCAAACAAATTAATCCGAGCCTTGCCCAATGATGCCATTATTGTTTCCATTTTATTCCACCACATGGGTGGGTCCCTTATTCCTATTTCTAGCTTGGAGTGCTTTACACTTGTTTCTAACTTTTAGGGCCAGATTACACGTATAGAAATGTAGCGTACAAAAAATATATTGATTGGCTTGGGGATCCACTTTTGGGTCTCACAAAAATGATCTGAGTCGTTCATTCATCTTAAAATAATTTTTCAAGGGGCTCCACAAGAAATCAGCTCAATCGTACATTTGTAAGTACTTGATCCAAAATCTCCTCTTTTCGTCCAAATTTTTTTTGAACGAAACGAAGAGATTTTGGATCAATCACTTACAAATGTCTGATTGAGCTAATTTCTCGCGAGACCCTTTAAAAAATTATTTTAAGATGAATGAACGGTTTGGATCGTTCGTGTAGAACCCAAAAGTTAGTCCCTTCATCGATCAGCACGTTTTCTGTACATTACACTTATGTACCCATTGAATTACCGTAACTTTTAGGAGCATGTCTACCTACGGATAATGTGCACAATATGTTACTGTGACACCTGATGATTAATTATTGGATGCATGTTCTTGCTTGTTTTTGCAATCACTAATTACCAATGTGCATATTCAAAAAAAAATTGCATTAGTTAGTTTTGCATCAAGATTTTGTGGTTTTTGGATTCCTCTCAACGAGACGAATCTAACAAGTATAAATTTATGGTAATCCACCTATTTTGGCTTTATTCAAAAAAATATTTTGTTTGACCATAAATTTATACTTGTTAGATTCGTCCCGTCGAGAAAAAATCCAGAAACCACAAAATCTTGATGCAAAACTAACGAATACAAATTTTTTTTGAATAAGGACAAAATAAAAAAACCAAAAAACCAAAAACCGGTTTTTTACCCAAAGAATATAAATAAGAGTTGCTCCTACCCAACTGCTTCATGCCCAAAAATCCTTGGAAAAGCTGCAGCTGGTCCCTGGAGACGATGACATGAAAGGGGTATATTGGAACGGAACATGTATATGTTGTGCTGGAAGCCACAAAATCTCAATTCACTACGAACAATGATGGTTAAATAACTATGGAAAAGGGGAAGCCCACCACTATGCAAAACAAGACAAACAAATGAGAGAGAAAATCAATTCGCATTGGTGGAGAATGCTATACTACCCCTCATTAGCATGTTTTTGGTACTTGTTACGTAAAATTTTGTTTAAGTTACAAACTGTTATGGATTTTTACATATTCAATATTTACGGCAACCTTGTTTTGTAGGGTGGTTTTGGTACTTGTTACGACCCATTAAGGATTTAAAAAAAAATCACTATATTCACGTTATTGTTCATGGTAGTCTATCAAAACATATAAAAAGTACCTAAATCATACTCCCTCCGTTCGGATTTATTAGTCCACAAACATACTTTTTCAAGTCCTAAAATGTTTGTACATTTTCAAAAGTCAAAGCATAAAGTATGAAAATTTTACTTTTTTGCCCCTTTTCTAAAACTTAAAATAACAACACAAAAACTAATTTTTTTAAATAATGTGTTTACAATTTTGAATTTTTTTTGCACCGTATTAAAGTTCTCAATGAGATCGATCAAACAAGATCCATAATAATAAAAAAAAAAAAATTATGCAACAACTACATTATTTTTGAGTTTGAAAATTGCACGTAGTTTCGTAGTGAACTATTAAATTGGAATGGAGGGAGTATGAAATGGAGGGATTGAGGATAAAATAGGAAATTAACGAACTCAAAATGTAATGGAAAAAAAGTTGGAATCCCTCAAAACGGACCAACAAATCCGGACGGAGGGAGTACATAACAAAGCACCAGAAACATTCGTAATGGGGCGTACCATATGCCTCTTTTCAAGGGGGCACACGTAGATTTTTTCTATCCTATCTCAAGAACCACACCAAAATACCAATATCGATCACTAATTTCTGAAATATAATAGTCTAGACTCAAGAGAGTCCAAAATGTCTAGGTCACCAATGACGCGTTTTGCATTTTGTTGTGTTCGTCGGATTGGGAGCTCGGGGAGTACGGTAGAAGCGCCCCTCGTTAAGCTCAACCCGAACTGGAATTGAGCTCAAGACCAACTGATAAGTAACCAAAATTTGCTACAGACACTACTCGACTCGAGTAGCCTGGAGCCCGTTCCAGTGCAATTTACGGAGTTTGTAGTTTTGTCTTTATTAAAAAAAAACTTGAGTTTGTTAGTTTTGTGTCAAGCTTTTGATGATTATAGGTTCGTCTCGGTGAGAGGAATGAGAGTTGATTAAATTTACGACTTTGTCAGTTGTTCTGGAACGGGATCTGAGACAACCCCCGAGCCCAATCTGACTAAAGTTCAAAATCGAGCCAATATATGTTACTAACAAGGATAATGCTTGGAATTAAACTTACCGCATTTAATTTCCAGAAGGTAACATCAGTGTGACAAAGAGAAGTGCAGAGTATTTTGATCCGAACCTCCCAAGCCTTTGGAGGGGCTACCTCTATCTCTTCTATAACAAGAGCTTCCCCTGCTCTTCTACACACTGCAGCTGTCGAAATACAGAACAAAAAATTGAGTAACAAAATCCAAAATCATGATCCCAATACCAAGTGTTTTTCGAAGCAGATTCTCAATATCGAAAAACGAAAGCATCGATATACCTTTGCATCTTATGGGTTTTCCTTCCGTCTTCGATTCGCATTGGTAATTCTCCTCCATGGTTTTACTACTTCTCTTTCTCTTTCTTCTTCTTCTTCTTCTTCCTCTTCTCTTTTGTGATAGAATATAATTTTGTTCATGTAGTAGGTGGACTGTAGTAACTAAAAAGTCAATGGTTACGGTAAACCACCACGATATTCATGTCACTCCCATCCCATTTTAATAGTCTCATATTCCATCCCAAAATGGACTGTGCTACCCGTACAGAACGGGGAGCACAGAAAATGTACCGATTGCGTTCGGGGATCCACTTTTGGGTCTCACACGAGTGATTCGAACCGTTCATTGTTCTAAAAACTTTTTCCCGAGGGGCCCCGCAAAATTTCAGCTCAATCAGATGGTTGGAATTGCTCGAACCAAAGTCTCACCGTTTGAATCAAAAACAAAAGTGGATCCCAGAACGCGATCGGTACATTTTCGGTTCCCTCCTTTTTTCTGTACCCGTATCATTATCCATCCCAAAATACATGTTCATTTTTCAAAATAAACTCTATAAACTCGGTGCAGTTCATTTATTACCCTTACATTTAAATTGAAGCGCTACTATCTGTGTCAATCAAGTCACGTTTGGAAATGGCTACAATATACACTCATTAAAGGTGTACACTATATGCATCTATTGTATGGTCCAGATTGTGTCACCTCGTTGACAATCGTAAATTTTTTTAGTTTTTCGTAACTTTTCAACAGTATGATTCGTAACATTTTGATGTGTTTCATAACTTTTATAAAAAAATCATAACTTCTGTAAGTAAATAAAGAGGGTGTATTATAGCATTTTTCCGTTTTTATATAAGCATCTTGCTTCGTTAAAAAGTTAAAATTCCTAGACAGGACTAATCAAAGCTTGGTGGATGGTGGTGCTATAGACAGCTTGTTGGTTGCCCCATCACTTTCCCGTCGATCTGAATCGATTTTTGGCTTTTTTATAAACATGGGAAAACCTGCTCCACTAGGAATAGGATTTCTTTTTTTGTTTTTGAAGGATTGATCGATGGCATCTCATTGTCAAGTTTCATGACTAGTTTCCTAACTGAAATTTTGCCTACTGGGCTCACTTGAATAGGTCCTATTCCAGGTTTAAAATTTTAAACTGCACCGTAGATTTGTTAACTACTGTGCTCACTTGAATAGGTCTTAAAATTTTAAATTGCGCTGTATATATAACTACTACAAAAAGGCATAAAGATCACGGTCTTTTGGTGTGATCTTTCACTTTTTAATCTCGGTCGAAAAACTGGTTTTGATCCCGTGATCTAACCTTTTTAAGTTAGTGTGATTAAAAAAGTCCCCATCTTTTAATCACGATTCTGCACCGTGATGAAAACTCATGAAAAACTGTGATTAAAACCACAAAAAAGTGATCTTTTGACATATAACATCTCGCCGAAAACCGTGTTTAAAAACTAGTTGTTTAAAAGTCCCCAAAAGATATCAGTTTTAGTAAAACCATGATTAAAAAATGGAAAAAAAAGTGATGAAAAAAAAAAAACTTGTTTGAAAAAAGATTTCCAAAACTTGATTAAAAATTGCAAACCTTTGCTTCCAAATATTGCATTATCTTGCAAACCTTGCTTCCATCCAGATTTGATCATTTGACCTCTTGCACAAGACAACCAACACCTATCCACCCCACCAATTATGCATTTCATTATGTTGTTGAACTATTTAATATATATAATAGTTTTTGTAGGTCTTTCACTTGCCCATATTAGTTTCTTGAACATTGACTATAATTTTCTAGGCTTTACGTACTCTTATAGTTTCCAAGCTTGTTTGAGAAAGTTGAATTTTTGGTTACAACGATATTTTTTTTTTGGTTAAACACGTATTCTATAAGTTTCTGACAACAATTTTTTTTGGTTTAAAAGGGATGTCTCATCTTCCAATTCAGCAAAAATTCCTTCCATCAAAACATCTAAATCCTTTTTCTCTTTCTCAGCATAATTATGATCCTCCAACTCAATATTTTTCATCAGATTGAAACTTTTCTCCCCATAAAATTTTCTCCCCATAAAGGTAATCTCCCCACTTGGGGAGAAGTTTCAGCACAAAAGTCAAGTGGCAGGGACACGTGTCGGTACAAAAGGCAAGTCACTTCAGCCATTAACTTTCTCTCCCCCACACAAACCCCGCCACGTGTCCCCCCTCTCCTCCTCCTCCTGTTTCTCTGACGCCACTGCAACCGAAAATGATAAAAAAATTATCTGGTGCGTGAACAGTACCGCACCAAATTTGGTGCGGTACTGTAGCAAAAATAATTTGATGAAGTAGAATAGAGAGCCTGATTTTTGGGGGTTTTGGCTACCTATTTTAACTTAAAAGTTAAATTGAGTAGTGTGGACGGCGAGATCCACGCGGCTCGCGCTCTCGAAGTTCGGACGTGAAAACAAAAAAAATGAGTCGCCACCCGGGGTTTAAATTTAGAAAATGTTTGGTACCCGAGAAACCGTTTTAAAAATAACGTTGACTCTCATGCCGTTTTGGAAAAGGGTTTGATCTGCGAAAAAGATTCTGTTTGGATTCGGAAGCCAGGTTACGCGCGGGGAAGGTTTTATTGAAAAGCATCCCGCTCGCCCGAGAGATCCTCGGTCTCTACTAAATAATTTGTGGGATTTTTGCAGAAAATATTTTGTTAAAAACCTTGACAATCAAACAAGTAAATAAAGAAATGAATTAAAACCATAGCAGAAATAGAATTTATATAAAGGGGCTAAATAGTAATAATAAGAGAATAAAGGGTGAATAATGTAATAAACAAAGGAATATTGCAGAAAAGAAGAAAGAAACAGAGTACGAACAGGGGAAAACAGAGGATAAAAATTTGATTCAAATGGGAGCCGCGCGGCTCCTACACAGGAGCCGTGCGGCTTACACTACAAGCCGCGCGGCTTGCGTGTAACACTTTTTTCAAAAATTTTGTTTTAGGACCAGTGAGTCCAAAACCCGTTCAAAACTTGATTTTCTTCTTCAAATCTAATCCAAATGAGTTGTTTTTGTTTGTAAACAAGTTATTGAAATGAAATTTATTTTCGGTATGGATCGTACCGTGCGTTTATCGAGAAAAATCGCCCGGTACGACCCCGAAAAGCCGGTTTTTGTTCCGAAAATAGTTTACCGAGTCAATACACGGTTGTTGAAACCGTTATCAACTCGGGGATGCCCTCGGGGAGCCGCGATTTGAAAATCGAAGCTCGAAAACAGTTTATACCTTTCGGGAACTCGAAACGGAAATTGAAAACTTCGGATTCTTCGGATTTGGACTTGTGCGATCAAGGTTTAGTGCAAACGGGAATGGTATGGAGGAATTGAGGTGGAATGGAAGGTGAAGTTTCGGAAAGTTTACTGGTGGTTTTGAACGAAAGCCTTGCCGGAAAATCGAACGGAAATTCTCTCGGAGAATGGTTTTTTGGTGTGATTTTTCTCTCTATTTTTCTCTGTGTGTTTTGTGAGGAGGGAGCCTCCATTTATAACCGAAATGAGAGAATAAAAATGATGAGATTCGGCGGTGGCGAGATGATGATATTCCTTGAGCTGGCTTGTCAGGAATTCGCAGGAGATAACAACATCAGCCGTGCGGCTCCCAGAGGGAGCCGTGCGGCTTGCATGGGGGAGCCGCGCGGCTTGTATGAAAAAGGTTGAGCCGTACGGCTTGAGGCAGGAGCCGTGCGGCCTGTGAGGCTGAGTTCCCAATTTTCTGGACAAGTTCCAAGGCAGTTTGATATTCTGAGCATTTCTTCTTATCACTAGGTACTTATTTTCATAAACCAAACTTAAGTAAAGATTTTTCTTTACTTTAATTTATTTATGAAAATAAGGAAGTACCCCCCTTTCGGAAACAATGGCATTGCCAGAATTTTGATACCCCAATCCAATCAAAATCTCATCTCCCCACTTTTAGTACAAAACCGAAAACGGGCACATTTTTCTCCGAAGAAAAGGGGTGAAAGATGACTTTGCCTTACTAAAAAATAACTTCCGATTATACCATTTTGATTAGAAAAATCCAAGGAACAATTACCGGGACTTTTTATTGGCCAAATCAGATCTTCCCAAAAAAAGTTAATTTTCCATACTTAGCCAGATTTTCGAGCGACAGACAGGGGTGACTCGATCAAGAGGCGACCCGATGGTGACATGACCTATGTCATTCGAGTCTCGGATGAGAGACGATGATGAAACAACACTTGGATTAAAATTGGGGTGTCTACAAGTAGCCAAATGGGGATGCTCTAACATACCTATTCGACATAAAGCTTTAAAATTTGTTTTTGCAAATGAAAAGTCCTCTCTTTTGATTTTACTAGGTACAATATTGCTACGTGCATTGCACGAGTTCTATGCCCGTGTTTTTGTTGATGTGTTGTAATATGGTATTAGAGAAGTTGAGAAAAAATACATGCGAAATGAGTAATTAGTGTATTAAATAAGGTACATGAGGATGTGCAATGTAATGAGCAGTTTATGAGCAAAAGTATGTTTGTGGACTAACAAATTCGGATGGAGGGAGTATTTTTTATTCGTCGTTTTAATAAAAATAGATACAAAAGATAAATTTTGTATGATATTTTGAAGCAATGATATATATATATACGGAAAACTTCACATCCACACCTCCCGGAAATAAGAAAATATTGATTTTTTTTGTGTTGCAAATTTTTTTTGGAAAATCCGATCCGTCCAATGTGTTCAGAAGGTGTTTTCAAAGGTCGACGCGAAAAATCTTCAAAAAAAAATACCGGGAAGGGCTTGATCCAAGCAGTTTTCGCAAAAACTGTATTTATATATTTTTATAATATGTATAAAAAAAATAATATGTATAAATTTTATGCCTAATACTTTGATTTCCCATATTGATATATATAGGATAATATATCCTGGACAACTATATTTGTAATGACTTACAAATAAACAACACGTAGAAATGGTATTTTGAAAAAGATATATTAATGAGCAAGGCTGGATATCATTCTATAAGCACAGAATATATATATATATGCATTGATGTACGCATAAATTGTACGGAATTTTTAAGATTAAGATCAATGAATGCAGAAATACTTTGCAAATAATTGAAATAGTTACTGTAATTAGTTTCTATGTCTGGGCTATAGTAAACTGGCATTATTCATGGCAATAATACTATAACTATTTCATATTTTAGTAAAATAATGTACATTGATAATATCGTTTATTATGTGTGTATAGCAAATTCCATTTTAATATGCCCATGATACTAAATCATAAATTTGGGGCTGTTTTTATATAAGAAATAAGTTACTATATATTTCTGGTAATTTCATTGTATAAAGAACAAATCTTAAGATTTTAGCTTTATTTTAACGTAAGAAGGAAATATTAATAAACCTCATGCCTTATAAATACTACTTGGAATATATCTTTATTCAAGAGTACATATATTTTAGCAAAACATTTTTAATTAAGCCATATAGCAGAAACATTACTTTGGCAATGGGCTGTGTCGGTAATTTTCTAAGATCAATGGGTTTTTTTTTTTCTTTTTTTTTTATACTTATTTGTCATAACTGTTGATTTACATTTTTTTAAGGGAAGGAAAATAGATTTGTCGTGTGGTTTTAGCACAACACGTGTGCAGCAATCCAGCAACCCTCCCACCCATGGAAAATTAGGCACATAAATTACCAAAAGACCTGCAACCATACAAAGGGACAGAAATGCCCATCCACCAACGCCTAAATAACAACAAAACCAACAGCCCCAATCCGGAATTGAGGGGTAAAATCGACCAAATTGGCCAAATGACCAAACAACTCAAAATTGAAACCCCCTCTTATATAAGCCCTTCGGGTTTGGAGATATCGTGTTTTAATGAAAGGAGTTTTTCAAGTGACATGTCTTTTCATTTTAAGAATTCAAATGAAGTGTTTTTCCGAGAGATGTGTTTTTCATTACTAGTTTAATTCTTTTCTAAATGATATGACTTTTGTTAAGAGCCACTTGGAGCCAAGAAATCACAAAAAATCGACGTAAAACTAACAACTTCAAAAAAATTGAATAAGGACAAACGAAAAAACCAAAATGATTTTTTTAGCCAAAGGAGTGGACATTGACCACCTAATGTACATAATTACATTGGTCTTGTAAAAGATGAACTAATTGTGCGATTATTAGAATACGAACAAGATAATTATAATAATTACATTGGTCCAATTAATTGAGTTTTTCTAATAATTATATATATTTTTTCAGCAGTCGTGTAAGTGAAATGGACGGCTAAGATGTGCGATAAATACACTAACCCCCTATGTGGTTTGCAAAATTACAGCCATCTCCCTTTTTTTATAAACTAATAACAATTACCCTTTTTACTGTAAAAATCAGGTTAACGGGGTTAACTTTGAGAACCAAAAGACCCTCATACCCTCCTCACAAGTACTTTAAGTTGCAATTAAGCTTATAGCCACTTTAAATTAACACATATTGTTGCGGTGTTAACATATGAAATGTTTAAAAGATTTTAAATCTATTTTTCGGATGCTAACTAAAATGGAAAATTTAGTCAAAAATGCAATTTTTTTTTTTTTACCCTTTTAAAAAGAGGACACGGGTCTTTTCACATATGTGGGAAGGACAACTAAAACATTTAGTTTTAATGGAAAGGACAGAAAGCCAAAATATGTTTAACGGGGAGAAACACAGCCCCACTGCCTCCATAACCACCACCAACACCACCACTTCCATACCCTCCACCACCACCACCCCTGCTACCACATCCTCCGTTGCTGAGATGAGTGGAGCATCGCTGGAGTTGAGTTGAAGCATCACCGGAGTCGCAAAACTAGATCTATGATTTTAAAACTAGTAAATGTTCACAAGTTTTCTGTACGGTGGTCTACCCACCACCAACGACCATCGACAACCTCTTTCCGACGCCTCTCTTTACCTCTCTCTCCAGCTTCTTCTCAGCAATGGCCTCAATCTGTAAGATTTCAAAACTAGTGAATGTTCACTAGTTTTCTGTACGACGGCGCGGCCTCGACCTCCTCCTCGTCTTTCTCCTCATTATCCGACCGAACTGCAGAGAAATTGGTGATGACAAAGGCTGGAATTACAATGCTTGTTAACTGAATTGGATCCATGGGGTTTCATTGGGTGAGGTTTGTTTTTGTTTGAAGGTTAGTGAAGTGTCACTATTTTTTCTGACTTGGATCCACTTCTCATGTTGTTCCTACCCTAATTTCATCAATTCAAAACTTCAAAATTGCCAAATCCTCCTTTAAATTAGTCACAAAGAGACAACCGAAGAGATTGCTTCGTTTTCATGTTTTGAAACGCTTTCAGAGGAGGTATCTGTCTATGTTTTGAAACGCTTTCAGAATTGCCAAATCCTCCTTTAAACGATTTCGATTGCAAAAGTTCCTTGTCCTTCCCTTTAAAAATATCAAATGTTTTTTGTTTTTATATTCTATTGTAAAAGTTCCTTGTCCTTCCCTTTAAAAATGTAAAATGTTTTGGATTTTTGGCTAAGTGGCCCAACTAAAATAACTAATAGAAAATTTTAAACCTTTGGAACATTTTTTTTATTATTACTGCAGTTTTTATATATAGTCAAGATATTTAGTTTTTGAATTTCTCTTGTCTATACAAATCTAAAAATAATAAAAATTTGCCAGAAGATCCAAAAGGAGTAATCCGAAGACAATTAAATCAAAATTCTTTAGATTTTCTTTCTAATTTATGGGTAGTTTTTAAAAAAAAAAAATCAAATCCAGGTTCAAAGAAGAGACTTGGAGCAGTCTAAAGAAGAAAAGAAGTGAATCTCTGCTATGTTTCGGAAATTAATCCTTGCCGTTTGGAAACTCTAAACATTCGCTGAACCATAGGATTAGAAATGAAGGTTGTGTTTGGATGACCGGAATCTTGAGTAAGAATAGGAATATGATCACCGGGATTCAAATTCCGGGGAATTTTTCTTGGTTAGGAATATGAATATGATTACTAGAAATCGAAATCCTTGGAATTTGATAACTGGAGGAATTGCATTTCGGTGTTTGAATTAATTCAGTAATCTTACGCGAGAAACAATTATTTTAGAAAGGTTCTTCAAAACTTTAGAATCATGGGTAGAAGGCATCACATTCTCATTCTCCTTTGAGATTATTGTCATGCAAACTGAGCCTAAAGGTTCTTAAGCAAATTGCTTAATCATACTCTATGGAGTGCTGGGAATTTTCACTATGATGATGAATGATAAAGATTACAATGGGGGCTGCCCTAGTGTTCCCTTTTATATAGCAAGGAGACACAACATCAGAAATCCTAAAAAGCACTGAAATACCCATTTTTTCGTGTCCGACTGTCCATACGGACTTGACAACCGTCTAGACGGGATTTACATAAACTTCTCCCTAGTTTCAATCTTTGCAGGATTTTCCGTCTGGACATAATTTCTAAAATCCCACTCCTAGCCTCTGAAACAGGTTTCATATCAACTGTCTATTCGTTTGCATTCCTACTAAGGAGAGATTTGCCATCATTCACAATGGCCATGGCACAGTTAAGCTTGGGATTATTTTTTACTGATTCAAACTGAGATAATCGAATCCTTATAATCATTTTTTTGGTGTTTCTCCAAATAAAAAATAAAAAAAATATTCTTGGTTAGTGAATTGTGTAAACGTGTCTTCGTGCAAGGATTGGAAAATCAAGATGGTGAACCTGTCTTTGGACCTCATTTACTTGTGAACATTTGGAAAATTTCAAATCTACAAAGGCCTTTGTCGGGGAACCTGGGGGGTGCTGTGCATCCCAATGCACAGCGCCGTGCTGTGCAGCCCCATAGCGCCGCCGGGCATTCATTTTTTTATCGGAGACGTTCAAACTGAGATAATACTACAAGTCTGCCAAAGATCAACTCGATCGGATATCTTTAAGTGCCTCATCGGCACACAAATAAAATGAAAAAGTGATTTTGATCCAGTGTTTGTGTCCATTTGTGTTCCATTTGTTTTCAAAGTATTTGTGTTCCGATGACGTACTTACAGATATCCGATCGAGTTGATTTTTTCTACACTTGTAATATTCAAGATGGTGAACCTCCGTCATCAAAAAAATGCCGAAGCGGCTCGCCGTGGGGCTGCACAGCACGGTGCGTGCATCCCATGCACAACACCCCCCCTAAGTCCCTTTGTCGGTCTGGGAGGAGCAAGTAATTGCCTGAATTGGTCTAAGCCCATGATCCAGGCCCACTCTGGCACTTGTTTGACCCACTAATATGTTGCCCAATCCACAATGGGAATGGTATTCAAGAATAAAATTGGAAAACAACATAAAATCCAATCCTCATTTTTTCTCTCTTTCTCAATTGAGGTCCGGCCTTAATGTTTGGGTTGCCCTAGCTCAACTCTTTACTTGGTTGCCCCCTTAATATTTACTTGTCAAAAATAAATAGACATATAAGTACCCAAAAAAAAAAAAAATCAAGGTTACATTGTTCTTTTACCTTAAATTGCGTACAAAAAATCACAAATTTTTTTATCGTATTTCATACTTTAATTTATCCAAGAACTCATTTACAATTGAGATTATAGTCGGTCCACTTAATCTCTCTTATGACAAGGTACTATGAACTATGAAGGTAAGTTTTTAACAATTTTAATTTAAAAAACTCCTCTCTGTTGAAGCAACTGTAATCGGCAGTGCGGCCTTCACATTTTAGAGGGCTGAAGCAAGCTCTCAATATTAAACTCCTTACATTTTCAAAAGTTCTTTTTTTAAAAATGAAAATTACTTATATAGCTGATTTGAACCTGACACATGCAAAACTTATATAGCAGTTGGAGACCAATGAACCAAGGGAAGTTTCACATTACTTTAGGAAAGGCTTATTTACCTTTTTAGTCCCCAAAGTATTCGCGAAATGTCAATTTGGTCCCCAATATTCAAATCGTGTCTATCGAGTCCCCAATGTTCACAATGTGTGTTTAAATGGTCCCTGTGTCTAACTCCGTCCGTCTTCTCCGTCAAATGCAGGGGTAATTTCGAAATTTCACCACCACAAAGCGTCTTATTTACCTTTTTAGTCCCCAAAGTATTCGCGAAATGTCAATTTGGTCCCCAATATTCAAATCGTGTCTATGGAGTCCCCAATGTTCACAATGTGTGTTTAAATGGTCCCTGTGTCTAACTCCGTCCGTCTTTTCCGTCAAATGCAGAGGTAATTTCGAAACTTCACCCCCACAAAGCTTATCTTCAACCCTCAACCCCGTAGCTTCAACCCTCACCCTGTTGATAAAAAAAAACAAACCTCACCCTCATCAGAGCCGATTCCCAAAAACATCTCAGTCTCACGACTCCCACCCGACTACCCTGCCTTCCCCTTCTTACACCTACCGCCGCCGCCCGAAAACACCACTCCAACACCATCACACCTCCGTCCACCGCCTCCTCTAAACACTTCATGGCCAGAATCTACCGCGGTTCGTACAAAAAACGCTCGGATTAGCTAACGACGTGGGTGAGGCCGTCGTTAGCAAATCCACCCGCAGGAGGATTACATCTCCCAACAGTAAATTAGTCCGGGGAAGAGAAATTTCAGCCAACGACCGGATTAGAGGTGGACCCTGGATTTGTAGTTCGGCCGCTTCACAAATCCGGCCGTAAATCCGCCAGCCAAACAGGGCGTAAGGGTTTAGAGGTTGAAGATAAGCTTTGTGAGGGTGAAATTTCAAAATTACCCCTGCATTTGACGGAGAGGACGGACGGAGTTAAACACAGGGACCATTTAAACACACATTGTGAACATTGGAGACTCGATAGACACGATTTGAATATTGGGGACCAAATTGACATTTCGCGAATACTTTGGGGACCAAAAAGGTAAATAAGCCCTTTAGGAAAAGTGTTCAAATGGTACTTCAACCTTGGAATGAACATGAAGCGGACGATATTTTTTTTTTTATCTTTTGAGTTGTTTTACCGGATTAGTCGCTTGAGATCTTTTTATGTTATTATATAACTACGTTTCCTTTTTTTTTTTGGGTGCTCAAGCCAGGGGCCTTGCTGGGCTTACCCCTGAGTTGAAAATACTCTACAGTTGTCACAGTTGAATTTCCTGCGATTGTGATGCATATTGGTGTATTATGGAGTATGGACCATTAAGGCGATTGCGAAAATACTCTAGAATATGGACCACATTGAATAACTTTGGTTTTTATCCTCTCAACTAATACAATCTTTTCTTTTTTATTAGCGATGTTGACTCTGGTTGTATCATCCCTTCATTGTTTTAGTTGGGATACTTTGTAAATGTCAGATGAATTTATTGAACAACAATATAATACATATAAAACATAGTTCTCCAACAAGTCTCTAACAGATTTACATGGTGTGTGGAGCCCTCACACACTTCACTGGGAATTGGGGGGCCTGTAGTGAGCTCTCTCGGCCATCCGATCCGAGATCAACGGACTAGATAAATTGGAATTAAAGTTAATGTAAAAGTGTTTTTTAAAGTGTAAGACGATCCGAACCATTGATCTCGGATCGGACGGCCGAGAGAGCTCACTACACGCATGTAGTGAGCTCACTCACTACAGGGCCCCCGGTTCCACTTCACTGTGCGAGTTTCACACACCATGTGAGTGTGTTGGAGACTTATTGTACACTTATCATTTTTGTTTATTGAAATACAATCTTTCCTCTTCTTTGGCAAAGTACAAATCAAATTGAGCAACTCATACAAAAGGACTTAGGGGGGGTGCTGTGCATGGGATGCACAGCACCGTGCTGTGCAGCCCCACGGCGGGCCGCGCCGGCATTTTTTTGATGATCGGAGACATTCACCACGTAGACCTCGTCGAATACTACAAGTGTAGAAAAAATCAATTCGATCGGATATCTTTAAGTACGTCATCGGAACACAAATACTTTGAAAACAAATGGAACACAAATGGACACAAACACTGGATCAAAATCACTTTTTCATGTTATTTGTGTGCCGATGAGGCACTTAAAGATATCCGATCGAGTTGATCTTTGACAGACTTGTAGTATTCGACGAGGTCTACGCGGTGAACGTCTCCGATCGTCAAAAAAATGCAGGCGCGACGGCGCCGTGGGGCTGCACAGCACGGTGCTGTGCATTGGGATGCACAGCACCCCCCAGGTTCCATTATCTTTGGTGGCCTTTCCCATTCTGCCATAATAATTGACACTTGACCAAATTACAACAATATCAGACAATTCTATCGTGATTTGGACTTTGGAGTATAAGGAAACTGAACGTTTTGAGATTAAAAGGTCGTTGCCATTTAAAGCACTTTAATTAATCGAAGCATGGTTTTTTTTTTTGGGTAAATTCGAAGCATGGTTTCTCTCACACAAAAGCTGAAAAATTAAAATCACACAAACAGGGCTTTAAAAGATTAGCATAGACCCCACCCACCATTGAAACTTGCCGTTCTTGTCTCGATCGACGCGTCTCCTGGGGTCCGCTTTTCTTGCCTCGTTACTAACTTACCAATTTTTGTTCTTTAGCATAATGATTCCTCGATGCATTAATTTGGTAATGATTTTTGCACCCATTTTCTTATAAATACAATCTTTTTTTGGTCTTTTAATTATAAAATTACACATAGAAATTTACTAGAAGACAAAAAAGAAAAAGTGCATTTATAAGGAAAAGGAGTGTGAAAATTATTTTCCTTAACTTTTTTTCCTTCAAATTTCATGGTACTTCGAATAGTTTATAGGCACTTCAAATAATCTTATGGGCCATTTAAAGTGAAAATAAAGTCTCGTATGAATTAGCAGACAAAAAAATTCGTACTTGAATCACGAGAGGAAAAAATTCCCCCAAAATCTCAAGTCTTAATCACTATCTAAACCCGTAGGGTCTCAAAAGCATAAGTTAGAGCATCCTTATCAGCCTATCTACTTCAACTTTAAAGTTAAAGTATAGACCAAACTTTTCCAAAACCTCAAAAATCAGGCTCACAAAACAAACTCACCAATTTGAAGATTTCTGAACTCTGCTACAGTAACTTAACAAATTTGGTGACCTACTGTTCACTCACCAAAAGAGGAGGAGAGAGGAAAGAGAAAAAGTTTGAATAGAGAGTCTGATTCTGTGAGTTTTTTTGATAAAGTGACCTGCTAAAGTTTGAATAGAGAGTTTGGTTTTATGAATTTTTTGAAAAGTGACTTGCTAAAGTATAAAACATGTTTTTTAGGTTAAATTTAGTGTTTTTTTTGGTGTGTCAGATGAGAAGGTTGCACTTAGCACTATATAATAATCAAGAATAGAACTGAATGATTACTCCTTGTCCAATGACTCGACTCCAGTTTCAATTTTCACGATATTGTTTTTTGGTCCCAACTACCCCACTTCGAAACAACAAATTGTTGTCCAATCACTAATTTAATAAACCAATTTTTTTTAAAAATATTTTATGAGTTAGGAATGCATATAAACTACTACTCCAATATTACCTTATTTTGGACGGTAATTCGTAATATCCTACGCGATCGGTTATTTGTTGTTGTTGTTTTTTTTTTTTTTTGGGTAAATATTGTCGAAATGTTTTTGTATTTTTTTTCTTCAAAAAGGGGAATCACCATTTGCTTTGGTGGATGGTAACACAGTGCATGCCCTTTCTTTACGGTGTCCCAATTTGTCCCAATTCTCTTCTTTTAAGCCTATGCATATCTATCATCAAAGGGGGAGAAGAGTAAAGCAGAGACAAGAGGAAGCAAGAATTGATTCGCTCTTTCACACCTTTTTATTTTATCTCCCTCTCTCCCATGAAGTTTTTTTTTTTTTTTTTTTTTTGATCGAACTCAGAAATTTTTGATTACTCAAAAACCGCCCAAAGGGCTACAAACCCCAAACCGGAGCCCATCGAAGGGTAAAAACCCCCGATAATCGGGTTATCCATGTGGATCGGATGAGAATCGACCAAAAACTACCAAAGGAAAAGAACCACCCTTAGAAGGGGGTATTGATTCCACGCAGGATTTACAAAACAAAAAAATAAAGTAAAAACGGAAAACAGGAACCTCCGGTGAGCTTGACCGTCGCCGGAGCCGCCGCCGCACCGACTCTGGACGATTATTTGTCGGAGGGGTCGCCGAACCGCCCTAAAACCTCTTGTTCGCCTCAGATCTGGCCCTCCTGAGATTTGGAGCGGAGCCGATGGAGGTGTGTCGGAAAAACCACCGCTGACAACGGTGGATGGGGGATGATGGAGGCGGCAGAGGGCGGAGAGGAGAGGAGAACAAAGGCTCGCAGATGATCCGGCTAGGAGAGAGAGACGGGGGGGAGGAGGTGGTGGAGGAGGCGGCAGCCCCCCTCCCCCCTCCCATGAAGTTTGAAACATATTCTTTTGACCTCATATTAATCACATAAATGATCGACCAACCAAAAACACGAATATACTTATATATATAGATAGACATTTATACAGGGATCCGGAGATCCTGTAGGGCAGTGTCGCACTACAACCCTGATCAACGATCTCGGTAATGAACACTTGGATTTCATCTCGACAACGACCAAGATGAAATCTAAGTCGTTGATTGTGTGATCAACGACTTAACGCAAAGACTACAGTACTGAACCCTATAAAATACATCACACTACAGGTGTCTTGTTTCTTTATACAGTAACATTAATTTTAAAAGATTGTACCATTTGATCCCGGTGCTTCTAAGCTTTCTCCGGAGGTCAACGATCGATAGAGCTTCGATAATTCTTACTCCTCCTGCCGGGAGAAAGAGATTGGATTTGGTCGACGAAGTAGTAAGAAGAATGTGCTTGGAATAATAACTCATTCATTTCTCGGTCTTCGACCACCTCGGTCATTACGAATGCTCTGATTATTGTAACGGAATGTTTCTAGAACATTACGATTATTTTTTCCGTTCCTAATATTCATTTCTATGATGTCGCTTTTATTTCGCGCTCCTGTAAATTTTAAAAAGATGAAATATTTTCGTAAAATACTTCTACATTGGCCGTCTCAGCCCACGCTCACGCTCACGCTCGGTTCATTATGTAGCTCGGTCCAAGATCCTCGAGTGTGCCATATAAAGAAACTTCAAATCCCCACCGGCCACCACAAACGTTACCTAGCCAGACATTTTAGAGAGAGAAAATTGGTCAAAAGATCCACAGAGAGAGAGAGAGAGAGAGAGAGAGAGAGAGAGAGAGAAGGAAGGGGGGGAGAGATGGACAAAATCTGTCACTCATCTGCCGACACTTCTACCACCACAACTTCTATCACCACCGCCACCGCCACCGCCACCAGCAACAACAACAATACAGATCAATACCTGAGACACCTCAACAAGATATCTCACAAGATCTCTAAACCCACAACTAGACCACCCACTTTCAATCATCATCCACCACCACCACCACCACAGCTACCCCCACCGCCGCCGCCGCCGCCGCCGCCGCTGCAACAGCAGCAGCAGCAGCAGCAGCACCAGCCGCCGGTTTACAACATCAAGAAGAGCGATTTCCGCGACGTGGTCCAAAAACTCACCGGTTCACCGGCTCACGAGCGGTTCTCTACCCCTCCACCGATTCAACCTCCCAAACCACAAAGCTCCCGCCTCCAGCGTATCCGCCCTCCCCCCCTCGCGCAACTTGGCCACCGCCCCCCTCCCTTGCTATCCAACGCCGTCCCAGTTGTTAACCCTAATAACAACAACCCCCTCGTCAACACCTCTGGTCAGCGACACACGGCGCCGCTGTCGCCCCTGCCGCCGTTTCCTTCGGTCCATGCGGCGGCTGAATCCCCGATCTCCGCCTACATGCGCTACCTCCAAAACACCGTCTCTCCTCTAACAGCAACGACCCAACAGCCACCCCTTGCTCCTCCACCGCAGCACGTGGGTCAACCGGCCTTCTTATTCCCGTCATCGCCGCTGCCGTTCGGTTGCTTTCCGTCGCCCCGGTCAACGTACCCTCTGTTATCCCCCAGCCTGCTGTTTTCGCCTTCGACGGCTGGTCAATTAGGGTTTCAACCGTTTCCGGTTTCACCGAGGATGCCCACGACGAGCCCTAGGTGGAAAGATCTGTGAGGATGTTGTGGAATCCAGACTCCAAGAGTTGGACAGGTAAAAAAAAAAAAATCCTTTGTTAGGGTTTTGTTTTTTTGTTTTTAGAGTTATTATACATATCAGTTGTATATGTACATCTGGGGATTTATGTTGTTGGATTTTTAGTTGTTGAAGAAATGATAGCCGATACCTGTTTATTTTTGAGTCTCTGATGTATATGGTTGTGAAGACATGTTTAAAAAGGAACCTTAGGTTTGTTCTTTGTTACCAATTTCTTGATTGGAATTGGGGGAAATTCTCAGCTTTAGTGGGATGTACTTGGTTAGTAGCTATTTCCTGCGTACCAGATGTAAAATTGTATTTCTGTTAAAAGCTGAGAATTTATGCTAAAAGCTGTTTTGATTAGTTGGCAACATATTCTGGATTTTTCATGTCTTGAGGAGGTTTTATAATTTGTGGTATTGTCTTTGTGCTGAACCATGTGAGTCATTGGGTGTATCAATTATTCATCGCTTGGGCTCTTGAAGCATGTAGGTGATCCACAACCAGTTGGTCTCTCTTCGCAAGATAGATGCCATTTTCTGTCTTTTATATTGGATAGATGTTGTGGTATGAGTACAGCGAAGAAAATGTGTTGACGCTTTCATGCCAGCGTGTGCGAGTCAGTTCCTGTTAGATTGCTTGTGCAGTTGAACGTAGTGTAAAGTTATTTATCGCCCGTAGAAGCTGCTTCCTTGTCCATTTTCCTTGGAAGTTGAGTTCGAGAGGAAACTTGCGTTGTTAAATTAACATACTGTCGTAGCTGATTCCATTGATTTTGTTAGTGTAGGTGGCTTTTGGCCGTTATATATGGGCTTTTAACCAGGTCTGGACATGCTTTATGGCTTTCCCTGTTTATATTCAAAGAACGACCTTGGAGCTTTGCTATCTGAACTTTAAGACCATTAATTGTGTGCTGTCGTTAAGTGGCAATGAAGTGAAAATGTGCTTTAGTTGCATTACTTGTGTAGAATGCGGTATTATTGTTTTGGTATAGAGATTTCAGGGTAGGTGTTGGTCTGATTGCTTTGGAGCTCTTTGAGAGGATATGCTAGGAAATGGAATTTGAGTTTGCATGAGATCACCGAAGTTGAAAGGGGTGAGGTTTGAGGTGGTCCTAGAGGCCCTTGAGACTAGGGAGTCTCTAAGCTTGTTGGAAAAAATAATTCTTGCTCTTCTTGTATTCATGGAGGTAGTGGTGATCTCCTATTTATGGGAGGGTTGGACCTTGGCAGACCAATTCATGTGAGTGCCTTAGAAGCATGGACATGGACACAGACACTCACACGAGACATTTTTCAAAAAACTAGGATGCGATGCATTTGGAAAATGTTGAATTAAAAGAAAAACACAACTATATATAAAAGGAAAATACATTTAATTCAATATTATTTTGTCAAATTACAAATAAAAAGCACACTTGATATTAGTACCTTCAATTTAGAGGAAGATGAAGTAGAAGAGGGAGAAACCGAGAAAGAAGTTGAAGAAGGGATATACGTGGATACGTGGCGGAGCCCGAATGATTGGGGCAATTATTGAGGAAATCTTTAACAAAATAAATAAGATAAGATAATAAAAGTTATACTGAAAGTGAAAACAAGTCTAGCATATCCATTGGTCTTGTTTTATTTGGTCCATTTTGTTATTAGATTGTCGATGGTATAATTTGGGAAATGAGAGAAAAATTGGCTCATTCGAATTCAAAGAAAAGAGTGTTCTAAAATCGGCAGCCTATGCCCTAGGCGGGGACTAGTCTTCCTAGATTAGGAAGCCGATTAGTTGGCGCTTAGTCTCCACCTAAGGTGCTAGGCGGTGCCTAGGCCCTAGGCGCCCCTTCTCCGCTCAACTAGCGCCTAGCGAGTTTTAGAACATTGAAGGAAAGACCAACACATAAATATAAAGGGTGTACGCAATGCACAAAGACCCTGCATTTGGGGAAGGGTTGATGTACGCAGTATTACCCTGCTAGCAAAGATGTAGTTTCCAAGAATTGAACTCGTGACCTACAGGCCACAAATACTAAGCTTGTTAATAAACTTACTTGTTACAAATGTTGTTCCTGTGTCATTTATCCTATATAAATGTGCTATACTTTAAAGGATGAAGGCTAACGTTTGAAAGCTTTGAAGAAGGTTTGACATAAAATAAGTGCGCAGAAATTATGGGAAATACTAACCAGCGTCTAGTGGATGTAAGATGTTGTTTACCCTTCTCCATATAACAAAGTACATAAACATCCATCAAAAGTGCGTAAATGTGTTTGAATGTTTTTCTAAAAAATTTGAAAAGTGCATTGAAAAGCTAAATTATATGGTATTGTCTCTAAAATAGAGATGTAATTTATCCAAGACTCAGTGTACAATACGATAGTCGGTAAATAATAAATGCCAGTGGGAGCATGTGTCTTCACTGAGCATATTATGCAATATAACGTGTTTTGATTTGTTTATTTATATTTTTGGTAGATATAGATATTACGCTTTCATCACTTAAACTACATGATATGGGTTTTAACACCGTCTATATTTAAAATATTACAAGTCTGACCGTGTTTTAGGTTTTAACAATTGCATTCCAACTCATTATAAGTGTTTCGTGCATGTCCAAAACGTGTCCGACTTAGAAAATCAATTTAAGTACTCGGAGACCACTTCCACCGTCCGACATGTGTCTGGGACGTTTCCGAGTGCGTCTGTGTATCGGAGTTCCAGATTTGTCTGACACAGATACAAGAGGCCCGGGAATGTGTCCGTTCTTTTTAGGTGAGCGCACATGTTCTTGGGTGGCAATAGAGGAGCAAGTAGCCACCCTTAGCATCACTAAGGTTGTTACATAACCATGCGAAAGGGCCTTCAGGAGGCGGTCCCATGTACTTGTTTGGTATGTGGCACACTGTTATTTTCTTGATCTATGTTAAGAAAGTTTCTCCAAGATTGTTCAATGTAGAAATACCCTAAGAAGGACGAGACATGTCAACTTGAGGTATGTAGCAGACTGTTATTTTCTTGATCTATGTTAAGAAAGTTTCTCCAAGATTGTTCAATGTAGAAATACCCTAAGAAGGACGAGACATGTCAACTTGACAAATCCACTGGGTTCTTTGGAGCACTATGCCGTGAGGAAAAATCTGATACATGTCCCCACTTCTTTGTTATTTAATTGATGCGCTTATTTTGCCTCTTTTTCAAACTGCAATTCTTCATTTCCTGATATGGGAACTTGTAGAATTGGCCTTTTGCTGTGTCTCGAGTTCTGTTCCTGGCAGTTTTGCTAAGTAGTATGATCAGGGAGAAATGCAGTGTTGCCATTATTTTTGGCTTTTATATTGTTTGTATTACTTGTATCAAGGAAAAACCAGAATTTTTTTTTCTCTGTTAGGGGGTAAGTTCTTTATGGATGAGCACTAAATCTTCACTACTGCTTTGTGTAATGTGCCAATGAGTACTTGCATCTTTTATTGTTCTTTTGAAGCCTGTGCTTGCCTTCTTGCCCTCCAGTGCAATAAGCTTCTCCATTACATATTTTGGCAAGATTAAAGATTTGAGAGGCGATCGAGGCAGGTTTGTTAGTTGTATTTAAGTGATGATTTGATGCAACTTTAAGGTTTTGCATGGAGTTTTTGCTTGATCTTTCTTCATGTATTTGCTCCAGTTCTTGGTTAATAGCTCTGTTCATTTATAAGATTTGCAAATTTTTGTTTTGCCATGACTACCAATTTGTACATCCCTCCTATTTTCTGTTCGACGATTAAATTTCTCGAAGATCCCAACGAGAGGGGTGATTTGATGTTTTGAACTAGTCACGGGCTTCAGACATGATATGTTGCAAACTTCTGGTGGTGCTGACAGCTTAATATTTTTGCTTTCGGCCCATGGCTGCTACTTTTGTTAGCACATAATTTTTGTTTTGCTGGACAGAACTTTCTGGGTATGAATCTACTGTTATATTTCTCACATCAAGCAGTTGGAATGACTTGCATCTCTTGTAACATCACAATCATATAGGAGTATAAAATACAGATATTCCTTTACGTTTTGGTCCAACTTGGAATAGATTGGATGGATTAGAGGATTGTTTTCCTTAAACAAACAGGGGCGGCTGCAGGAATTTAGAGGATCGGTATTCGGATCGGATGGTCGTATCTGCTTTCTGTTGGTTGGTTTGGGGTTGAGCTTTGATTTTTCTTGATTGCTGATCTGTTGATATGCCTATCTTCTTGTTGGCTGCCTTCATGTCCTTTTACAAAACCAGTCACCTTCATCTGTTTGGTATATGGGAATTGATTTTAGCACTGCCCTTTTTACCATATGCACTTCCTTTTTTTCTTTTCTTTTCTTTTTTGGCATTATTAGTTGGAATTTACTATATTGCCCTTCACGTGATACAAAAGTATACTTACGAAAGGGTAACGACGTATATGAATAATAGGGAGGATGGTAAAAAATAGAGAGAATTTCTACCCTTGGTGTATGTGTTTATATTATGTATTCTGGTTAAGATGAATAGACCTCCCCGTTTTGCCGCAACACTCGACTCAAGGTTCGCAAAGTTGCATTAAACCAAGTTGTTTCACAATAAAAATACATATTCTTAAGTCAGCAAATACATATTCTTAAGTTAGCTTGTTCCAAGATAAAAACTAGGGTTTAAAGTATAATTTCTACTGGGGTAAATTTCACTTACCTCCCCTGAGGTTTCTGACAATTACAGGGACCTCCCTTATGGTTTCTAAAATTCCACTGACCTCCCCTACTTTTGAAAGTAATTCCCACTTTCCCCCCTCCCGTCAATTCCGTTAGTAAAGTTGACAGAAAAAGATGATGTCATCCATTTTGCAATTTTAAATGCCCATGCTACCCCTCCCTTTCATGCTTCCATTTATAAATAGGATACAACCTCACCTACCCCTTTATAAAGACTGGTAGAGGCGTAGAGCTTTTTTTGATCCCGAGGCGTAGAGCTAATTCCACACATCTTCTCTCTCTAACATTTTGAAGCACCTGCACGTTTTTTCTAGAAAAAATTCATTTGTCTCTCTCTCTCTCTCTCTCTTTATTTAATTCTTAAAATGCATTTCTTGTAGTTGGGAAAAAAATGTACAGTACTGAAAAAAAAAAGAAGAAGAAGTAAACTACTGATTGATTTCTAGCAATGAAAACTACGGAAAACATTTACACTACTGATTGATTTCGTTTTGTAACTCATAGTATGGACATGTCATCCTCTACCAATGAAAGAATTGTACTAATGGCAAAGGCCAAAACATGTTTTATGTGGGTTGAAGGCCATTCATAAACATTGCAACCAAACCATAAACCCAGAATTCATATACTGCCACCATTACTATTATAAAATCCAGAATTAGAATTCAGTACAAACCATAAAATATTACATGAGCCATAAATCCTAATTCATTACATAAGCCATAAGCAATTTACAAAAGTGGTTGTATCAAATGGCATCAAGTACCCAAAACCTGTCGCACCAAAATATCCACAAAAGGGTTCCTACATCTGCTATTATAAGCATACTATATGTATGCAACTATTTGCCATTGATGCTGTACAAAAACATCCACAAAAAGTGTTCCTTTACCAAAAGGAGCAGTCATACCTGAAATTTTGAGGAATTAAGATAGTATAAGTGCTAATGTAATAAAATGTTAAAAAAAAAACATTACAATATTACAGCAACCATGTTCTGTAACAAGTCATTTGCTTTGAGGACCATGTTCTGGGCTCAGGGGACCATGTTAGGTTTTAAAGTTGGTTTGTGGAAATTGCAGTGATCGTCGGAGTTGTAAATGTCCAAATCCCAGTCCAAAATGTTAGGTTTTCAACAATATCATCCAAAACAATTTTTTTTAGCCATTAAACACTACCATTTGTCTAAAAGTTCATTCACAAAAATGTCCAAAACCCAGTCCGAAATATCAGGTTTTCAACAATCATCCAAAACAAATTTTTTTTTTAGCCCTTAAAAACTACTATTATTTGTCCAAGTTCATTCAGAAAAATGTCCAAAAACTAGTCATTCAGAGTTCCAAACCGTAACCCAGAAATTCTGAAACCCAGAAATAAGGAAACCCAGATTATTTCCGAGAACCCCCAATTTTTTTCGGTTTGTTCTCATATCTTTTCACCAATGTCGATTATTTATATTAATTTATAGTATAAATTTGTAATCCCAACATTCAAGTATATGCTTGTTTGATGAGATCTTTTAACTTTTTCGGAGAATCTTTATAATAATATGGTTTACTTTGGCCTTTGCTTCTACCATGTGATTTCTGGACAAGTTTTTTTCTAGTTTTCTTCTCTCAATCATTTTTTCTTGTAAATACTGTACCTATTCCGAAAACCCCCAAATGTTGAAAAACCCAATTCTTGATCAAAAAGCAAAATCGTTGTAAAATGACGACACAGACGTCAATATGAGGGAGGAGACATACCTGGGGATGTGTATCTCCATCTTCGGTTTCAGATTTCCAGAACGTCAAACCTAGGGTTTTGCTGCACTTCGATCTACGTCTCAATCGTCTGAACAAGAAGAAACGATGGTTTTGATGAGTATTCACCAATCTCTTGTTGATTATGCTGTCGATTTCGGTAATTTTGTGTCTCGATCTTGCGTTCACTTTCTTCTTCTTCTTCTTCTTCTTCTCTCTCTCTCTCTCTCTCTCTCTCTCTCTGCGTCTAATGTGTGGAAGAAATGGAAAGACTGAGATGATAATCACAAGTGTTGGCCTTTATATATCTAGGGGTAGCAAAGTCATTTCATCATCAAACTTAACCCCATTAGCCACAAATTGACGGGAGGGGGGAAAGTGAGAATTACTTTTAAAAGTAGGGGAGGTTAGTGGAATTTTAGAAACTATAAGGGAGGTCCCTGTAATTGTCAGAAACCTCAGGGGAGGTAAGTGAAATTTACCCTTACTGGGAAATGTCCGGATTGCCCTTCAGTTAGTATCCTCAACTGCCATCCCTAATTAATGTCAGTCACCTCCATTTAATAGCATTTGAATTTTGTTACTATTATGTGGTTCATGTAATTTCAGACTCACGATCCTCCATTCTTTACATGATAATTATCTTTGCAGTGGTAGATTCAGGAATTTCTTACAGTGGGGTTACCCCTTTAGGACTGGCCTATATATTTGAAGACCCTAACCGAACTCGTGTTAATTTTTAAATTAAAAAATGAGTATATATAAATATGTAATTTTTTCTTGTTAGTGTGTGTTAATTTTGAGCTTGTAAAAAAGCTAAACAAAATATAACATCTTAAAGTACTACTTATGTATTTTTATGTGAAATTTATAATTATAACAAGGGAAAAATTAAAAAAAAACCTGATACTTTGACTTCAATGTCTCATCACCCCCCAAACTTTAAAAATTATCAATTGCACTCCTAAACTACCATTCCGTTATCAGTTTCACCCCTGCTGTCACAATCTGTCACTTACCTAACGAAAGATGCTGAGGTGGACTTGGACGGGGAGAGCAATTTTGGAGGGAAAATTCTGATGTAAAATCCCCAAATTGGTTTCCTCCTTTCCCCTGCACAGGTATTCCTTTTTTTCCCATATTTTTCTCCATTCTCCATTTTCCCTTCTTTCCCTTATTCATTTCCATCACTACACCGACTATACGTATGTACTACACAATAAGAAGCTGAGAAGAAATCAAATCAACAAGATCACAAAAAAAAAAAAAAAGATACGAATAACTCGCCGGCATTACTTGTCAGAGCCGCCGAAATTGGAAACCCGGTTATGCAGTAAGAGTAAGACGAGGAGAAGGAATAGGGCGACGTTGACGTTGACGGGCAAGGCGCTGACTCGGTGGATGGACTCCGGTTGGCCGGTGGAGAAGAAATCAGAGAAGGCGGAGCCCTTTTGGAACGGACCAAGGCGTCGACAAGGTCAAGAAAAATGGTGCATTTTACCGGAGAGGTCTGTGACGAAAAAATGGTGGGTTTTACCGGAGATTTCTGGGGGGGAAATGGTGGGTTTTACCGGATTTGTGGTGGAAGAAACATGGTGGGACTTTGATGGCCAATTTGGGAGGGGTTTTCTTGATGGATTTTGAAACCATTTTTCTGGGTTTTTAATTTGCTTGAGATTGTGTAGAGAGAGAGAGAGAGAAGGGTGACACATCAGAATTTTTCCTCCAAAATTACTCCTTAACGTTTTTTTTTTTTACCTCCGTCCAAGTCCACCTCAGCGTCTTCTGTTAGGTAAGTGACAGATTGTGACAGCATGGGTGAAATTGATAACGGAATGGTAGTTTAGGAGTGCAATTGATAATTTTTAAAGTTTGGAGGGTGATGAGACATTGAAGTCAAAGTGGGGGGGGTTTGAATTTTTCCCTTATAATAATTGATTAGTGTATCAAATAGCATTATTATAATTGCTTTATATATGGGTTCAAAGTTCAATACAGTAACTGAAAGTAAGAGTAAAGATAATGAGTATTTTTGGTATTCTTGAACTAAAAATTGTCAAATCAATAAGTCATTTTTTTCACATCCATCAACTTATTTGATAATTTGCAGTTCAAGAATACCTAAAATACAGAAAATATCGTTGTCAAATACTGTAGTAATGTTTTTGGGTTTCATGAGGCCCACCCAATACCACTTTTAAGTTTTTTGTGAATATTTTCTTACATTTCCGCAAACTGAATTTCTCTAAGGATTTACTCAAATTTAACTTTTCTTAAAGTCCGCAGCTGACGATATATAACATATTGCATTACTTATCATTGTGGGATCCGCGGGGTCCACTTCAAGATTGCTATATATTAACCTTTCTTTACTATTATCTTACATTTTTATGCGGTCAGAATTCAAATACCAAATGTAATTTTTTTTGAAGTCTGCAAATGACAATGGAAACTACTTTTTCGTTTTTATTATAAGTATAGATTTATCAAGTCAATAAACGTTGATATGGTGGACGTAACATATGTTTTTGTTGGGTCAGTTGCCTATAAGTGTATCAATGTGAGATACTATTGCGTCTATGTGGGGATATTTTTAATTTTTATTTGACCCAATTGACACGGCATTTTATGCCCCCTTTGACCCAATTGAAAGCACCAGTTTAAAGATCAAACTTTTAGTGGGGATCCCCTGACCGTGAATACATGCCCAACTAATTTCTTCTTCTACCTTAATGCTAAGTACCCAGCAAAGTTGCCAAAATTTACCCAAAAGACAGTAATGAGTGGCTGAGATTCTCTCCAAAAAATAGGACTGAATTCTGAATGCATAACAAAAAAAAAAAAATTCTGACTCAGGGCCGGCCCTGAGCTAAGACGTGTAAGGCGGCTGACTTAGACCCTCCGAGTTTTGGCCCAAAATTAGGCTCGGATATGTACATCCAAGTACAATATATATATTTAATCTATCACTTGTATAATCAATGAGCTAGGTAGCTTGGTGGAAAAACTTAGTTTTATTATGCAATAGGTACATGGTTCAATTCCTGGGCCTCTTTTTTCCTTTTCGTAACAATAATTTTTTCACTCTCACAAACTCACACTTTCAAAGGGATATTTTTTTTGTATTGGTGCAAAAAATAATATGACAAAAAACTAGTTTTATTCGAAACAACAGAACGAATCACATATATATATAGGACGCGGTTCTAGTCCGGGATCCGGACCTCCATGATCCGAGCATTTTTTTGACGATCCAAGCTGTCCAATGTGTTCAGAAGGTGTTTTCAAGGGTCCACGTGTGAAATCTTTAAAAAAAAATACCGGGAAGGGCTTGATCCAAGCAGTTTTTCGCAAAACTGTAAATATATTGTTTTTGTGAAAAACTGTCTGGATCAAGCTCTTCCCGGTATTTTTTTTTGAAGATTTCTCGCGTGGACCTTGAAAAACACATTTTGAACACATTGGACGGCTCGGATTTTCCCTAAACAATTTGCAAAACAAAAAAAACACCCCAAATGCTCTAATCCGGGATCCCGGAATAGAACCCCATGGTACATATATATATAATACAGTACCAAGTAACTATCATTTTGAGGTTAGTTTTGTTTTTATTTTTTAAAAAGAAAACATAGGGCACAGATTCACAATTTCGTCTTAAGCCCCGAGAATCTCAGGGCTGGCCCTGTAATCTGACTTTCTTTACCAATTGTGCGAAGAGCATGTAGATTCATCGTCCACTGCAATCTCCGGCGCCGAAGGCTATAATTTCTGTTTTAAAAGCCAAGCATTGAATGAAAGACCACCTCGGATGGGAATATAAAAAAATCTCTATTTGTTTTACAACAGAAGGAAGAAGCCATGTAAACATTTTTTCGGGTTTTTCCCCGACTCATTTACAAGACTAATGGGTTTTGTATGGTTTTCGCTTCACATGGCCTTGAATTTTCTAATGTATCCATTTCAATTTTTGAGTCTTGTATGTGGTTTGTAGGAGATCAACACAGGAAAATATAGAAACAGGTGTTAGTTTTGTGCAACATTTGATTCTGCGTTTGGACTTGTGTCAACCAATAAACACCCTCGAGCTCCAGAATTCTCTTGTACCCCTGTTCAGTTGTTCCGATGCTAAAATCCTATAGGAACCAACCACTTATTAGGTACCGATGGAGTACAGATAGCCCGCGGCCCCGTAGACCGTCTGTACCCATCGGAACTTGAGTGGTCGGTACCTATAGTGGAGTTGGTTCTGATACATCTTTAATCGCCCCGTGGGCCGTCTGTACCCCATCGGTACCTGAGTGGTAGGTACCTATAGTGGAATTGGTTCTAATGCATCTTTAATCACCTCGCATGCCGTCTGTACCCCATCGGTACATGTTTACATATAAAATTAACAAATCCAGTAATTAATTGACACGTAATCAAGAATGTCAAACGTTGGCGGATGTATGTTAATGAAAAGCACTGGATCAATGGAGTAAAAATGAATTAATACGATGTTGTATTAGTTCTCAGTTTGAAAGGTAGTTATTGAAAGTTACAAGCCAGAAGACGAGTAAAGAATTGACTTCGAAACCACATTTCTAGCGTCAAATGCATGAATTCCACGTGTAAACATATAAAACGAAGTGGTTGATGGTTGAGACACATGGAAGAAGTTCTGTGAGGCAGTTATTTCCTTAAACACTAATCATATGAGTTGTTTGAATAACCGTGCAGACTTAAGCTGAAACTTCTAAAGGAAGATTAAAGAAATTCAAGTTCAGATCTGTTGAAGGGAAGAAATTGCCCATTTGAAGTGCAATGATGGCGTTCGAAGCAAGCCAAGTTCAAATTCTTTGAGCGGGAAGTTCAACTCACAAGCAGTGCCTATAAATAGAAGAAGTTGAAGAATGAAAAGCCCCCGGACAAATCTTCAACAAACAGCTATAAAAAATATGATGCTTGGTTTGTTCATTGGCAAGTAGAATTAGGATTTCGACTCAGTTCGAAGTAGGTTAGGAAGTAGATTAGAAAGTAGTTTATGAAGTAGATCTCGGTTGTTTTTGTAACAATCAATTGTTCGAAGTTCTTGTTACCTTATATTTGAAGTTGAAGACAATTTCGAAGTAAGTCTACCTTTGATTTGTCAATCAAAGTATCTTGTTACTTTGTTGTTCTTTGATTTCCTAAGTATATTGGTTTACATTTCTTCACTTTGAAAGAAAAGTCCTCTTAATTGAGGTAATTGAACCATTAAAACACAATCTCCTGATTGAATTTGGTTTTTCCAAAGTTAATCTGAGAGAGGAGATTGAAAACTCTCTCTGGCACGCTCGCACACAATCATTTTCCATTGCAAAGAAGTAAAAGAACCAAACAATACATGAGTGGTCAATACCTATCGTGGGGTTGGTTCTCAAGCTGAGTTTCCCAACCTTACCTACAAAGATAAAAAAATTATCCCCAAAATCTTGATCTTTGAGGATATGGAGTAACTAGGTAATTGCTCTTGCAGTCCTAAGAAGCATGGACACTCTCCCGGGGTAAACGAATCCATACCCTGGATGTATCGGACACCGGTATGCTCGGATATGTTCCCCATACGTGTCCGATACGTGAAAATAGGTATCTAAATATTTAATTATTTTTCTGAGTCAAACATGTTTTTCGACACGCTCTGACATGCTACTGATACATCTTGGGCAGTCTATGGGTCAAAATATAATTTTTAAATCTAAATAGAATAATAAAGCAATATCCAATAAGTAAAAGGTAAAAAGTGTAATAACACATATATCAAACAAATAAATATTGTTTTTCTTCTCCCTTCAACAGTAAACTCAAATCAGTGTCGAATTGTGTCGAATCTGTGTATATATATAAATTTAATATTATATAACGTATTGTGTCCTAGTTTTTGGAAAAGTTTTTTTTTCCCCCAAAGGAACCAACATTTTATTATTAGGAAGACGGGCGGTGGGCCCTAACATCTTCAAGAGTTAGCGAGGAAAGCCAAGGGGGATAATTCCCCCGCCAGCAAACTAGGCTAACAACTGACAGGGAATGCCTAGCCACAGAATGGGCTACCCTGTTATAATCACGTTTAGCATAAGTAAACGAAACAGAAGAGAAAAGAGGGACAAGATGAAGACAATCTAAAATAATGGAGTCGCAATCCGCATAAGTCTTCGATTGATTAAGAGCCTGAACCACTTGTAGAGCGTCACCTTCCATGATAATATGAGAATAATCCCAGTCCAACGCTGTTTGTAACGCACAACGAAAACCTAGGGCTTCAATAGTACGGGCAGAAAGAGTACCTTTCATAGATTCCATTCTAGCTCCAAGAAGCTGTCCTTTGTTATCTCTAGCAACTAAAACCAGGCCACCCACTTTGTCGATCACGTTCAAGGCTCCATCAACGTTAAATTTGATAAGATCGCCATCGGGTGGTTTCCAAATTGGAGGAGGAGGGGGGTGCATGGTGGACTAACCCTGTCGCTCTTATTGTTTGCCTGTAGGAACTCACTCGAACCTGAAATACTTTGTTCTAAGACCGCAGAGGGATCCCTTGGAAAAGAATCGAAATGGTCTTTGTTTCTAGCTTTCCATAGTGCCCAACAGATGAAAGCCAAAAGTCCCACGTCCTCTCGGGGGTTACTGCCAGATTGAGCTAGTGATGAGTACGTTGTCCACCACTGCTTGAATGTCATATTATCCCAAGTCTTAGAATAGGAGATAGGTAATGGTGATAGGCCCCATACCGTCCTAGCAAACTGAGATTGGAACATGACGTGCTCCACCGTTTCTACCGCCATACAGCATGCCTTGCAAATGGGGTTAACATCAATGTTCTGATGGTTTAAGTTTGCAAAAACAGCAAGGGCATTATGCATGCAACGCCAAATAAAATGCCGCACTTTGGAAGGGACTGACAGTTTCCACACCGCTTTCCAATTCGTTGGGGGCAAAGCACCAGTACTTGTTTCTCCTCTTTCATGCGTGTTCTTCTGAAAACCCATAGATTTGGCAAGATGATATGCGGACTTCACCGTGAACTCTCCAGTTACGGAATGATGCCATATTCCTTTGCCAGCCACTCCCTGATTGCTAATCGGTATTGCAAGAATCAGCGCAGTATCGTCTTCACCGAAAAGTTCAGTGATCACATCCTCCTTCCAACTGTGTAAATCCTCATCGATAAGATCAGAGACTTTGGAAATCGGGTGCAATAATAGAGATGCTGCACTAGGCTTGGAAAGGACGTTGAAACAGTAAGAACGAGGTATCCAAGGATCTGTCCATATATTAATGTTCTTGCCATTTCCTACCTGCCAACGCCACCCTTTACGGAGTACTTCTCGACCAGCGATAATGCTTCGCCAGGCCCACGATGCAGTACTCGGACAAGGGGCTTCCCAAAAAGAAGATTGGGGAAAATATTTACCCTTGAAAAGCCATTGAAAGAGCAAGGACTGCCCTTGAATCAAACGCCAACCTTGCTTTGCCAAGAACGCTAAGTTGAAAGAGAGTAGGTCATGAAAGCCCATACCACCATCCTCCTTTTTCTTACAAAGAGTATTCCAACTCACCCAATTTAATTTGTTTTCTCCTTCTTTACTTCCCCACCAAAACTTGCGAACAGCTTTACAAAGATCACGACAAAAAGCTTTAGGTAGCAAGAAACATTGCATAGCATAATTGGGTTTATTAAAAAGGATAGATTGAATAAGTACTTCACGCCTTGCTTGATTGAGTGTTGAAGCTTTCCAGCTTTTGATTTGAGCAAATACTTGTTCCTTAATGTACGCAAACACCTCACGCTTTGAGCGGTCGATAATCGATGGGAGGCCCAAGTATTTTCCACCCCCATTTCCGGGATGTATGCCTAGTGATTGAGAGACTGAAGCCTTGATTAAATTGGACGTGTTAAGGCTGAAAAAAAGTGAGGACTTGTCCCTGTTCAACATCTGGCCAGAAGCACGCTCATACTTGCCAAAGACAACATTAATAGCCTCACAATTAGCTAGAGATGCTTCTCCAAAGATAACAGAATCGTCGGCACCTGCGGACAATGCCGGCCAATCTTCACACCCCGAAACTGCCCCAAATCCACAGCATTTTGAATGAGATAGTGGAGCCCTTCCGCGCATAAAATAAACAGAAAGGGAGATAATGGACAACCCTGACGAATGCCCCTATGTGGTTGGAAAAATTCACCCTTTTCTCCATTCACCACAATAGCAAAAGAGACCGTCTCTACACAGCTCATAACCCACTTGACCCATTTCGGATGGAAACCAAACCTTGACAACACAGCCTCAATATACCTCCATTCCAATCTGTCGTAAGCTTTAGCCATGTCGAGTTTGAGCGCAAACCATCCTTTCTTACCATATCTCCTGGTTTTAATAGAATGCATAATTTCATGAGAAACAAGAATATTATCGGTTATTTGCCTGCCTCCAATAAAAGCACTTTGAGTCTCAGAAATTATAGAAGGTAAAATCATGAGCAATCTATTGGCAAAAACCTTGGTAATAAGCTTATAAAGTACGTTGCAAAGGCTGATAGGACGAAATTGGGAAGGCTTAGTCGGGCAATTGACCTTGGGAATAAGTGTAATGAGTGTTTGATTGAGACTTCGCAAAAGGAAACCGCTGTGGAAAAAACTTTGAATAGCTTCAGTTACATCTTTCCCCAAAATATGCCAGTACGTTTGAAAAAATAAGGGTGTCATTCCATCCACCCCTGGAGCTTTATTAGGGTGCATTTCCATAAGTGCTTCGTGTACTTCTAATTCCGTGACCCCACGAATCAGGCTATGGTTCATAGAAGGAGAAACCTTATAGGGGATACCATTAATAGTATCTTCAAAGTCTAAATCTGGAGCAGCAGTGAAAATGGATTGGAAATAATTGTGGAACTCGTACCTCACTTCATCCTGATCCCAGACCCATTCGCCCGACAAATTCTCCACCCCCGAGATCCTGTTTCTGGCCCGACGGTGCATGACTGATGCATGGAAAAACTTCGTATTATTATCTCCATGTTGCAACCAGTTGATCCTAGCCTTCTGCTTCCAGAAAAGCTCCTCCTTAACCCACTCATGATAAAGTTGCCCTTTCAGGTATTGAAGTCGATCGCGATTTTGTATCAGGGGTCCATTCTGGATTTGATGAATTTCCTTCTGAATCTCCTCAATTTTCTGTCTTGAATTGAGTCTCTTATGCCTTTTCCAAACCTGAATGGAGTTGCGACACCCTTTAATACGTTGTTGGACACCGAAACATTTTGATCCTTGAACTGGAGCTTGCCAAGCTTGCTCAATAATGGGCAGCACCTCCTCATCCTGAACCCATCTAGCATCAAACCGAAAAGGAGCCCGATTCTGATGAACATTAGGATATAAGTGCAGAAGCAGAGCACTATGATCTGAACCAACTGAGTTTAAATGTTCGACATATGCTTGGGAAAACTGCAGCACCCACGATGGTGTTGCCAGTGCTCTGTCCAATCTTTCTTGAATACATTCAGACCCTGCGCGATTGTTACACCATGTAAAAGGAAAACCAGTGTATCCTAAATCAATTAGGTTGCACTGATTTATGAAATTTTGAAACCCCTTCAATTCCCATGAAGCCGGAGAAATACCCCCTCTTTTTTCCCCCCACACTGGTGATATCATTCATGTCTCCCCATATTAGCCAATCCTCTCCCAAACAGTCTTTATGTTGCAAGATTACCTCCCATTGTGCTCGTCTGATTTCTAACCGAGAGCTGAATTACACATTAATCAACCGCCAATTACTACCATCCTCTTCATTGATTTGAACATCTATAAACCAAGAGCATTGATACTTTAAGTCCACTTTGGTTGCACCTTTCCAGAAGGTAGCCAATCCTCCAGCAAGGCCAGCCGGTTTTTGGAAAAGTTACATAACCGTGTCGAATCGTGTTGGTATCCCGTGTCTGTATCTGTTATTCTTAGTCTCGCACTGTACACTTAAGATTTGGAAGCCGGGACATTTTCAAATAAGTGAAAAACAAATTTTGCTCCTGTTTTATTATTACTATTATTATTATTATTATTATTATTATTATTATTATTATTATTATTATTATTATTATTATTTATTATTATTATTTTTTATCATGTACTAAACGCAACTTAACTGCAAGTCTATTTATTACTCCAAACTCAAGCATAACGCAATTGAAAACTCCAATTAGTCAAAATATTTGTGGATTGTACCCTCTGCCGATGACAATTCCGTTCTTCATTTCCCATTTCGATTTACCGAAACAGAGTTTTGGCAGAAGAATTGCAAGAAGAATAGGACACAGAACCAGACACATTCCTCCTGAGGGTAAAAAGGGTGAGCAGCCAGCTTAAAAGGACAGCGTTAAACCACCATGGTTGGATCAATATTCATGAGGGATCAGAAGGGTTTCTTAAGTACTGGCTGTCACAATCACTCAGCCTTCCTCCTTACTCCAGGGGCTTGAGAACAGCAGTGTGAAACTGTGAATGACAAGCATCTAACCTAACAACATTCGGTACTCCTATAAGAATGAAGTACAATGGAAATGGTAGAAAAAATAAAGGCAAGCTCGGCTGCGACTTCTTCAAACTAGGCAGTGAGTTGGCGCGCGCACGCGCACACACACAACCATGTTTACTGTGGAAACTACTCATCAACTCATACATGGCAACAAACAACACATAATCGCAGGGACAAGAAGCCTATCAATTAAAAGAAAAATGTGAAGAGGTAAAAATATTTAACCTCCCTCGTATCCATTAAATATACGCCAGGAAGCCATATGACTGTAGGCACAGATGCACACACTAAAGAAATAGAACTTCAAACCACCCTATGCAGATAAATCTCCAATCTCTTTAAGAGAACACAATTCTCATCACCACATAAAATTGAAAACTAGAAACACAAGAAAATCAATATTCAGCATCTTCAAGTTGAGGTATTGAATTCAACTACCCCTACAAACTCAGAATCGCAGGAAAATAGAAGGAAAAAAAAATATAAAAAGAAGAAGAAGCACCTTCTCCTAACATAAACACTTAGGAAAGAAGAGAAAACCAAATTTTGAGGCTGTGCCTCTCACGGCTATTCTTCAGGCTTGGGAGCTTCTTTAATCTCGTCTGCCCCGTCATCCTGCATCAAAACATATAAAATAGGAATAACGTCCATGTAACTGATTCTTTCCCACAATAACACCATAACAACTGAGGCTGTGTTCATTTGGTAGTTTTAGTTTAGTTTTGATGATGTCATTAAGTGTAATGAGTGGAGAGAGAGAGAGAGAGAGAGAGAGAGAGAGAGAGAGGAAAATGATGATGTCATCAAAACTAAAACTAAAACTAAACTGGGAAACGAACAAGGCCTCAGTAGTTACTGATAATTTCATCCCAAGAGAACAACTAGGCAGCCAAGGAAATTAACAGCTCATCATGCAAGTTATGAGTCAACTTGAAACGCAAACCCACCAAAAAACTGATGGAAGGTAAAAAAGCTTGCCATCTAACCATATGGAATAAGATATGAGGAATCTGCAAATAACAGCAAGTTGCATGGAAGCAAAGAAATACCTGCATGTCTGAGGTCCAGAGAGTCAGGTTGTCCCGAAGAAGTTGCATAATCAATGTGCTATCCTTGTAAGACTCCTCTCCCAAAGTATCCAACTCAGCAATCGCTTCATCAAAAGCCTGGTCATGGCAGGAAAACAAATAAGTATCTGAGCCAACTACCAATAGGAAGAGCAAATAAAGTACTTGATCTTTTCTTGAAATTTACACAGGATGCAAGTCAACTTCCAGAAACATGCAACGGTTGGCAAAATATTATCACCACCAAGTCAACTTCTAGACCTATTCTTCCCCTAGAGCTGAATCACCTCAGGTGATAATTCAACTTTCAAGAAACAAAAACAGGAAAAGCAAAATGAACTGTTTCGAAAGTTCAACATAATATTCCATCATTATGCATTCTCCCAGGAATGAAAGACAAACAAATGTCAATCCAAATAGCTCACCTGTTTGGCAAGATTGCAAGCACGATCAGGTGAGTTCAAAATTTCATAGTAAAATACAGAAAAGTTAAGAGCCAGTCCAAGCCGGATTGGATGAGTTGGAGCAAGTTCTGAGTTTGCAATATCCTGGAAACAAAAACATAGCAAACATCAACATTTGAAATGATAACATAGAAGCAACTAATGACATATAGATCAGCTTATGGCCTTATAAACATACTCCATAGTGGATCGAAGTAAATTCCCTCGTGCAACAAATCTTGCCAACGAAAGAACTAAATGACTTCTTATTTTCATCTTTACTAATTGCTAATTTGGTCTATGCATACGAAAAACTATGGTAATCAGAAAAAGGAAAACACTGTTGAAGAAATTAAAAAACAACCATCAGTCATAAACAAGAACAGGCTATGAGTTCCTAGCAAGTCACTTGTTTCAACCAGAAAAAGTTCCGGGAAACGCTCACATAAGAAACCCTGTAACTTAATTGAAATTAGCAATTGCATGAATCTTACATTAGTATTCATCAGGCTTCTCATTTTGAGCAATGTCTTAGCTTAAGATGGGAAGTAATGAAATTATGACTCCAGTGAGTAGCCCATTCAGGAAACGTCCCTTCAAATTCATTCTTATCACAAAAAATTCTATCATGGATATTAAGAATAAGAATTTGTCAATCAACTGTATCATTGATCTAGAACACTAATAAACCAGAAAAGGTCCGTGGATCTTCTCCTACAAAAGCCAATAAGATTCCTAACCTGTTCTATATCTTTTAACATCCGGAAGGCACAAAGACCACTCCGGTGCCCCACTGGCCACTGCTAACAGCCTAACACCAATGTTAAATCACCCATTTAACTAGGATACTAGCACATATACGAATAAAATGATTATCCCAACAATTATTTTGTTTCACTCTTATCCTGAGGAATTTCAAAAAAAGAAAAAAAGAAAGAACAGCCTGGAATCTGGATGCCTAACTATGTCTAAGCATCTCCAACACTACTAGTTGCATTAGCTAGTCAAAAGTTTTTTATTTTGTCTGTTCACTTTTTCACCTGCGTATTCCGACACTACTCTCTATTTTTGCTATCCAAAAGAAGAAAAAGGGAAGGAAGAGGAGGACCGCTTTCATTGGCTAGTAGAGAGTCACTTTCACTCGCCAGTAGTAGCACGTGGAAAATACCCAAGGCAAAAAAGCTAGTGGAGTAGAGTCTATTGGAGTGCCAAAATAAGGTCTTGGCTAGCCAGTAGCTATTTAAGCCAAAGCCAAGGGGATGCACTAAAGAGCCTCTCGGACATTCTCTAACGAGTACATAAAATCACATGCATAGGAAAACACCGATACAACCCCTCGGCGTGACTAACTTGCATTCCAATTAGAATCTAAGTAACAAACAAATTATCAACCCACATAAAAAAGTCAATCAAAGTACTACCCTTTACTAATTTCCGTTCTGAATCTATTATCTATGCTTCCAAATAAAGGGTTAGAAAAACAAATCTGATCCACACCATGGGTGGATGTAAGCTACGTATAAGTTTATTTTTTTGAATAATTTGTATATTAGTATCTTTTAATCTATCGTTTAATCTAGGTCATAGTTGTCAACTCGTGAATCGAATCGAGAATCAAAATGGTCCGGTTGCGAATTGTGAATCGAATCGAGTCGTGAATCGCTCTGATTCGGTCATTTTTTAAAAAAAATGCATAAAAAATTTAGATTTTAAGTTGGAATCAATAAAAGTAATGTTTAAGAAGATAAATAGATGATCAAATGGTCTAAATAGGCAAGACACTTGCTCTTATAGCAAGGGATGCGGTCGTGGTCTTCCCAACAGGTGCAAAACCCTAACTTTTTTCTATTACAATCTTTTGAAAAGTGCTATGGAAGCTTCTGAAGAGAGAGTCGACCCTTTATATGCCATAAAAATTGAAGAAAACCCAACAATTTATCAATTATTTCATTTTGGCCCACATGCAAGACATGCGAATTGTGAATCGAATTGAGTCGTGAATCGCTCCGATTCGGTCATTTTTAAAAAAAAATGCATAAAAAATTTAGATTTTAAGTTGGAATCAATAAAAGTAATGTTTAAGAAGATAAATAGATGATCAAATGGTCTAAATAGGCAAGACACTTGCTCTTATAGCAAGGGATGCAATCGTGGTCTTCCCAACAGGTGCAAAACCCTAACTTTTTTCTATTACAATCTTTTGAAAAGTGCTATGGAAGCTTCTGAAGAGAGAGTCGACCCTTTATATGCCATAAAAATTGAAGAAAACCCAACAATTTATCAATTATTTCATTTCGGCCCACATGCAAGACATGGGTTTAAAATTGAACTGAATCGTAAGATTCTTACAATTTGCCTTACGATTCACCGATTCGATTCGCGATTCACCGATTCGATTCACGATTCAGCGATTCAGTGTACGATTATACTACACCTGCGATTCATAGTTTCGATTCGCATCGAAAGCACCCTGAATCGAACCGAATCGTACGATTCGAATCGGGAATCGCACGATTTCGATAACTATGATCTAGGTTAACTTCTAACAATTTACATCACCCCACGAAATTTGTGAATTACTGACACACACAAAAATTACATACACGCGTGCTTACCAACGAATAAAAATAATAAATTATCATACTTACTGATGCATTGTGCCGAAGGTATCTATATATAACTTATAGTATGATACTAGAGAACAAAAAACATTTTTCTGGATGAACATTCATATTTTCATTCGGCCTACTCGGATCGAAATGCAAATCTCTTCAAACCTGAGCCACTTTATAAGCAATGAGGCTACTCTCAGCAGCCTCTTTCCTCTTTTCATCCTTTGCATAACACGAGTAACATACGCATCAGATGCGCCCGGTAGTCTAGTCTATTATAGAGGTAGTACTCTACGTGTGAACATGAATTTGAGGCTCGCTCGCAATTTAATTTCCTAAAGTACCCTTTTAACTGCCCAACAAAACTGCCAATAAAGGAAGAAAAAACTGCTTTCTTCCCCCTCTTTTCCACTTTCACAAATCAAATTTCAAGTTTGAAAATTTCCCTCAATCCCTCTTTTGCATAGTACGATTCGCACAAGAAAAGCGTTGGCCCGGCGTCTACTAAAGTTATAAACACAGACTCAGAATCTAAGATCCAACAAGTCATATAACTCTCTTACAAAAATCAAGCACAAACCTGAGCCGCTTTATAAGCAGTGAGGGTACTCTCAGCAGCCTCTTTCCTCTCCCCACCAGTCTTAAACTCAGCAAGGTACCTATGATAATCCCCCTTCATCTTCAAGTAAAACACTTTCGAATCCCCGGCCGACGCCGCCGGCACGAGCCTGGAGTCGAGCAGCTTCAGTATCCCTCCACAGATCTCCGACAGCTCCGCCTCGATCTTGGACCTGTAGTCCCTGATCATGGCCACGTGGTCCTCGTTGCCACGGCTCTCCTCCTTCTGCTCGATCGACGATATGATCCGCCAGGAGGCTCGGCGGGCCCCGATCACGTTCTTGTAGGCCACCGAGAGGAGGTTGCGCTCCTCCACGGAGAGCTCTTCGGATTCGACTGCCGCCGCCGTGACCTTTTCCATGAATTCGACCATCTCTTCGTACCGCTCCGCCTGCTCGGCTAGTTTGGCCATGTAAACGTATTCTTCGCGAGGGGATTGTGCTGCTGCCATGGTTGGATCGGATCTCGGCGGAGAGTTTAGTGAGAGAATGAAAATAGGAGGATGAGGAGGAGGGGAGAGAGGTGGGGGAGGGGAGAAGTGGGTTTTTGCGCTTTTGGTGGTGGCTTTTGTGGGGTCGTGCAGCTATGATCGCGCTGGCAGTGATTGGTTTGAAAACGATGAATGAGAGCCGTTGGATTTATAGATTTGAGATTGAAGGAGGAGGGTTGGAGCTGGAAGCAATTGGGCTGGATAATGAGCCCGAACGGGGGACACAGCCCAGCCAATTTAAACTATCAGTTTTTATATCTGTTTTATTGTTGGGCCCAAGTTTTTCGAAAAGGATCTAGTTCCGGTACACTCTTTTTATCTTATTTTTGCAGGTGCATATTTCAGTTGTGTTTTTCGACATTTTCAACTTTTTTGACTTTTTGGTTAATAAGTTTCAAAATTTCTTCTCACAAAAAAGTCTCAAAAGCTAAAAAAAAATACACAATAAGATTAACAATACTACTTTTGTCTATAATTTAAAGACAAAAAAGTTACAAACACCCCATTAGTATTAATTTGAAGATGGGTCTATCATAAGACTTTACACAAACTTTTAACCGGCACGATGAGACACTTAATGAAAAATTTTGTTAGATAATTTATAATCACTCTTTGTTGGACTTACCAACATCTCAGTGTTGGGCAAAAGGTAATCTTTGCTTGTGACCGGAAATCGATTTTGTATGTGATTATCCTTGGTGCAAACTTGGAGTGAGTTTACTCTAGGTATGGCCAGGATATGATCAAGAATTGGTGGATACCCATCCAACATCTGGTGAGCAAGCTTTGGCTTTTACTTCAAAGTTAATGAAAAAAACTCCCCCAACATTTAATAAACTATGTCGTTCCCCAAGATGCTTTTTGGACTATGCGAAAGCTTTTTAACCTCCGGTCTCTTGCTCGACCTTTGATGAAGTGGGTGATAGGGGATGGGCAGTCCTCCTTCTTATGGCTAGACAATTGGCATTCATTGGGCCCTCTGTTTCAGAAATTTGGCAGCCGAGTAGTGTTCCATTTGGGGAGATCATTATCTGCTAAGGTTGCTTCAATTATCCATGATGGTACTTGGAGATGGCCTTTCCTTCGAAACACCGTTACTCAAACTATCATTGCTAATACACAAGCAAGTTTGGCTCCAAATGTTCAAGTGCTTGATCGTCTTGTTTGGCTTCCTAATGCTTCTGGTATGTTTTCCTCGTCTTTTGCTTGGAACGCCGTTGGAGCTACTAATCCTCCCGTCCCTAGGTCCAACCTAGTATGGTTCCCTCGTCACGTTCCGAGGTGGGCCTTGATTCAATGGTTGGCGTTTCATGGCAGGCCGGCTACTCGGGATAGGCTTCACACCTGGGGGATTGTTTCTTCAACGGTTTGTGTCTTGTACTCTAGTGGGGAAGAATCTCACACACCTATTTTTTTAATGTCCCTATTCTAAAGGTCTCTGGACAGAGTTACTGGGGTAATGTGGAGTTGTGCGAACTCCTAAAGGTCTTGACGAAGAAGTTGCTTGAGCCGTCTCAAATAGCAAAGACATTTCTTTACCAGTTTTCATTTTTAAACTTTGTCTAGCAGCTGCAATCTATCACCTGTGGTGTGAAAGAAATGGTAGGATTTTCAAAGGCCGTTTTAAGTCTTGGCAATTCTTGCAGGCTGAGATTGCAAATGGGGTCCGTATGTGCATCTCTTCTTGGAGGAATTTCCTTAATAGTTTGGCACTTTGGCTAACCAACAGGTCTTAACTGAGTGGGGGATCACAACTCATGTGCTCAAACCTTGTTGATGTTTGTGTTGTTGTTGTGTTGGTTGTTTTACTGTCTTTGTAGCTGATGTTGGTTAGAGATCCTCTAAGTAAGGTTCTCCGGTGCGTTTGTTGGTTCTCCTTGTTGTGTAGGATTTTCAAGGCTATGCCCTTGGTCCATGTTCTTTGGTTTTGTTTTTCTTAAATGAACTAGTTAGCTCCTCTGTGCAAGCATGGAGTCTCGTGCTTACTATTATCATTTGGTTCCATATTTGTTTTTATTATGATGGATCATTACTTTATTCAATTGTGATATGAGACAACATCTATTTTATCCTAACTATTGTACCAAAGTCATTGCAATTGGTAAAAATTATAGTTTGCAGGAAACACCCACATACGTTTCTCGGATGAAAAGGTGTTTATTTTAGCCATTTAAAGTTTGATTATTTTTTTTAGAACCAAATGTGTTCTTGTTCTTCTAAATAGTTGTCCATAGGCTATAAATAAAGAATATAGTAAACAAATAATTATACAAACATTGTGGCAAGTATATATATTGATAGTGTAGACACCCCAATTTTAATCCCTGTGTATCCCCAATGATGAAAGAGATACTCAGCAGTACCTTGAACAGCTATTCTAGCCTTCAGAAATTTTTGGACAAAAATACCATAGCCGTACGGCTCACTGTTCTAGCCGTGCAGTTCATTCTCCTCCACCTTAGCCGTACGGTTAACTCATTCTAGCCGTACGGTCAACCAATTTAGCCGTACAGCTATGTGTCAGAAAATATTCGAAAATCTGCCAGCAGAAGCATCTCATCATTTGGAAGGATTTCGTACGCGATTTTATTCCTTTCTACGCCTATAAATACCTCTTTATCCCCTCCATTTTGAGACACAGTAACACCACCGTTCCGAGGACACGCTGAAAAATTCCCCGGTCACTTTCCCGTTCAAAATCTCATCTGATACTCTCGTCAAAACCATAACCCTCTCTCTGCCTTTCCACCTTCACTTCCAGTAACCCGTAAGCTACATAAGAATTCCTCGTCCGAAGTTCGTGTCCAAGAAATTCGAAGTTCTCAGATGTTCACAATTTCTGCAGAAGGTACAACCGTACTTCTAAAACCGGGTTCCTAACCTTGGTTCTTTGAGGGGATCCTCTTGGGTTAAGGGTGACTCCAATAGTCATCCCTAGGCTCGGGTGGTTGAATTTTTCATGAAAATCAAGTTTTACAAGTAAAAACAAGTTTGTTGGCCCAGATAGCAACACAAGAGGGAGGTGGGGGTGAATTGTGTATCTCAAAAAATAATGTGGAATTAAATAACTAGATGCAATACGCAATAAAATTAAATATTTTCAAGCACGCAAACAATAATTATATGACAGTAAATAAGGAGTAAGGGAAGAGAGAAATCAAACACAGAGATTTATAGTGGTTCGGTCCGCAACTTCACGGCCTAGTCCACTCCCCAAGTGTCCTACTTGGGAATTGCTGCACTATATCCAATAGTAACACATTCTAGCTTCGCGGGTGCTAGAGAAACCGTTACAACGAGCAATATCCCCAATCGCTCCAACTATTTTAGACTCCGGTGTTAGTCACACCTAACTCAACTAGTTTTGACTCCGGTGCTAGTCACACCTATCCGAGTAAACACAAAAATTACTCACAAAAGAGAAACTCTCACAAGGGTGTACAATCCCTTTTACAATGATATCTCACAAAATAAACACTCTCAAAAGTGTAGATAAAAACAATATGAAGCTCTATTTTTCTCTCAATAATCAATGAACTTTGGAGCTCAATATCAATCACTTTGTTCGTTTCCTGTTTTTCAACAAAAAAAATTTGAAATGCACTTTTCCCAAACAAAAGAGACTACTAGTTTGCACCGCCTCACCTTTTGCCAGTCAACAGTGGGCTCCACTAGCATTTCACCAAAATATATGGGTCAGAGTATGAGGATAGAGAGAGAGATGTGGGCCCACAGTGGGCTCCACTTTTTGACTCCCCAAAATGTTGTTCAGAGTTTGAGGAGAGAGTTTGAGGAGAGAGAGATGTGCAGCGTGATTGGTCAACTTTTGTCACTTTTCCAGTCAACAGTGCCTATGAAAGGCTTACACGTACTATGACATCAGTGCCGTGCCTTTCAAAGGCTTACACGTACTATGACATCAGGGAGATGTCTTGGTGGTGGACCCATGCCAGCCAACTCATTTACCAGGCGTGTAAGAACTCGAGTCACGGTCACGGAAATTCCGAGAAAAGTGTGGGCCCTAAGTTCTTTCTATCCGATCACTCTTTCTAAGTTATTTATTTTAGAAATACAAAACCTCGTTTTACAACAGGAAACGAGCACAGTGAATGTCTTTTCTTCTCCAATTCTTTTTTTTTATCTTTGCACAATAGCCACTCCTATTTATTCTTCAAACAATTTCTGAACGTCAGCAGCCATCTTGGTACATTTGGAAATAAGCCACCCAATGCTTATAGCCTTAATGAAGCATATTAAATCAACCCTTTTCCTGAAGTAGCCGTTGGAACCAAATCAGGACGTGATCTTCTCAAATGACCTTGATTAAAACAATTAGGAGATAGCAATATTCCATTCCATTTATTGCATTAGCCGTTTGAAGCTTGAATAGGCAGCATAAGGTGATTTTTGAATTGCCTTGACATGATTTTCAATTTGCCAATCTTTCCCATTTTTCTCCACTAGCCATTGGATAATTTGCCTTGCAATAGGCACTGATTGGTTTTCAAATTACCAAGCTTTAGCCATCTAAATTGCTTTCCAAAGTAAGAGCTTCTCCTTTATTTCCATGATCTTTGCTTTTCAAAAAATAGGAAAAGATTTGTCCTTAATCTTTTTCCTTCTTCATGTATAACTTGGCTATTGGAGATAGGAAGTTGGTGTAGGATATTTTCTTATGCTCCTCAACCCAATTCCTACAAAATAACATTTATTCAAGTGAGTATCAAATATCACAATTTAATTATATTTTTTCTTTAATAAAATATGTTTGTTATCATCAAAATCAATAAGGTATTTTAAGAAAACCTTTGGGCTAACAATCTCCCCCTTTTTGATGATGACAAACCGTAAATTATTTTATTCAAATAAAATTCAGAAATAGAAATATAATTAGAGCAAAAGAAATAAGATACTCCCCCTTAATTGGTGCATCCTTTTGCTTGAGCTTTTTCTCCCCCTCTAGCTTTCACAATATTTCTCCCCCTTTGTCATCAACAAAAAGTAGGGGCCTATTTGATCAAAATATTCCATAAGCACCTTTTCAACTTTGCATGTTCGGATTGCGTTGCTGATTCTACCCAATAAGGCACACGTGCCAATTCCACATCTTTTAAGCTTTGTTCACAGTACTAAACTTCAGGCTTCACAAAGAATTTGTAAATGTCCTTCACTCAAAAAGCTCATTAGACAAATGGGCATAATACCAATACTTCAATAAAATCATGGTACAATAACAATGTCAAGTTTACTAGAAGCATTTATCCATATGGAAACATTAACTTAGAAAAGATATATCATAAAAGCTTTGAGCACTTTGTTAGTTAATAAAACTTTGGCAATTTAAAAACTTTTCACAAAAAGTTTTGAGCAAATTTTTTTTTTTTTTAAATTTTGTTCACATATGCAAGAATAAGTAGACAAAATTTCAGGCACTTCATCAAAATCAAACTTTTAAACAAATTAGAACCTTTGGGCAAATAAATTAATATTTTTAAAAAAATACCACATGAATCTGAGCTAATTCTACAAATTATTGAACTTACTCCATTGTAGAAAGTTAACTTTCTCATTGTCGAGAAATTATATCTCAACATTTACCTTTGAGCACATCCACCTACAAAAAATAACTCATGTGCAATTCTTTGGTACCCAAATTTTCATGGGTCCGAGAGGGTTAGTAACAAGATGTTTAGGAATCCACATTTTTCTAGCTCTAACATAAATATTTCTTCGAATAGGACAAGAATATGATAAATGACCTTTCATGCCACAATAATTGCAAGTAGTGTGAGGATGACTAGAAGAACTTGATTTCACAAACAAATTTTGGTAAAACTTTTGCTTTTTGTTAGGATTAAAACCAATGCCCGCTTTGTCAAAAATACATCTTTGTTTTCCAACAAGCATATCCAAATTTTCTCTTCCTTGAACAAACTTAGAAAGAGATGTTTTCAAATCCTCAACCTCTTTTTTCAAAATATCATTTTCATGTCTCAAATCACTTTCAAGAATTAAATCATTTTTAGTTTCTTTTGGAGAAAAAACTTGCTCAATTTTTTCTTTTAAAGAATCATTCTCATTTTTCAAAAAATCATTTTCAGCAAGGAGCAAAGAATTTAGTCTTTTTGAGAGAACTAGTTTTGAAACTCAATTTTTTAAACTCGGAATGCAATTCTTCAAATGCATCTAACAGTTCATCATAATCAAATTGCTCATTAGAATTACTAGATTTTACCTCATCATCATCAGAATCATCAAGGGAGTTTATCTCGTTGTTTTCATGAGCCATTAAGCACATGTTCGCTTGGTCATTATCCTCCTCGAAGCTGTTATCATCACTGCTGTTACCCCATGCTGCAAGCATTGCTCTTCTTTTTGCCTTCTTGCTAGATTCTTTGACTTGGGGGCATTCAGACTTAACATGGCATGATTTTTTACACTCATAGCAAATTATAGGATCTCTCTAGTTCTCATTTTTTGCTCCATCCCGCTTAAAAAACCTTTTGCCATTTTCTTTTTTCTTTCTCATGAATCTTTTGAATTTTCTAGTAAAAATAGCTATTTCCTCATCGCTGCCACTTGTCTCCGAATCATCTCTATCATCTTTTGAACTCGAAGTTGAACATCTGAGAGCCATGTCCTTCTTTTTCTTTCCTTGATCTTCTTCCAAGTTCATTGTGATTTCGTGAGTCATAAGGGATCCTAAAAGTTCATCCAAGCTATATTTGGTAAGATCTTCTCTTGCCTCAATGATCGCGGTAACCTTTGGCTCCCATTGCTTTGGTAGTGACTTGAGAATCTTCCTCACAAGATCAACATTAGAATATGGTTTTCCAAGAGATTTCAAGCCATTAACAATATCGGTAAAGCGTGTAAACATGCTTGAAATTGATTCATCGGGAAACATTTTAAACAATTCATACTTATGAACAAGCATATTGATTTTAGACTCTTTAACCTGACTAGTACCCTCACGCGTGACCTCTAGCTTGTCCCAAATTTCTTTAGCAGAATCACATGCAGATATTCTATTAAATTCATTTGGGTCTAATGCACAATATAATAGGTTCATGGCCTTGGCATTCATTTGAACGCCTCTCAAATCATTCTCATCCCATTCATTTTCCTCCTTAGGAACTACAACCTTATTCACAGTTTTAGTAGGACAGTGCGGCCCATTAACAATAATTTTCCACAACTCATAATCTGACGCTTGAATATAAATGCGCATCCTAGCCTTCCAATAATTATAGTTAGACCCGATAAACAAAGGAGGTCTATTGGTCGATTGGCCTTCGGGAAGGAAAGTGCCAAAGTGGGTTGCCATAGATCTTACCCTAAGACGGTTAAGTCAAAAAAAATATTAGAGCCGTAGCTTTGATACCAATTGTTGGCCCAGATAGCAACACAAGAGGGGGGGTGAATTGTGTATCTCAAAAAATAATGCGGAATTAAATAACTAGATGCAATACGCAATAAAATTAAATATTTTCAAGCACGCAAACAATAATTATATGACAGTAAATAAGGAGTAAGGGAAGAGAGAAATCAAACACAGAGATTTATAGTAGTTCGGCCCGCAACTTCACGACCTAGTCCACTCCCCAAGTGTCCTACTCGGGAATTGCTGCACTATCTCCAATAGTAACACATTCTAGCTTCGCGGGTGCTAGAGAAACCGTTACAACGAGCAATATCCCCAATCGCTCCAACTATTTTAGACTCCGGTGTTAGCCACACCTAACTCAACTAGTTTTGACTCCGGTGCTAGTCACACCTATCCGAGTAAACACAAAAATTACTCACAAAAGAGAAACTCTCACAAGGGTGTACAATCCCTTTTACAATGATATCTCACAAAATAAACACTCTCAAAAGTGTAGATAAAAACAATATGAAGCTCTATTTTTCTCTCAATAATCAATGAACTTTGGAGCTCAATATCAATGTCTTTTCTTCTCCAATTCTTTTTTTTTTTTTATCTTTGCACAATAGCCACTCCTATTTATTCTTCAAACAATTTCTGAATGTCAGCAGCCATCGTGGTACATTTGGAAATAAGCCACCCAATGCTTATAGCCTTAATGAAGCATATTAAATCAACCCTTTTCCTGAAGTAGCCGTTGGAACCAAATCAGGACGTGATCTTCTCAAATGACCTTGATTAAAACAATTAGGAGATAGCAATATTCCATTCCATTTATTGCATTAGCCGTTTGAAGCTTGAATAGGCAGCATAAGGTGATTTTTGAATTGCCTTGACATGATTTTCAATTTGCCAATCTTTCCCATTTTTCTCCACTAGCCATTGGATAATTTGCCTTGCAATAGGCACTGATTGGTTTTCAAATTACCAAGCTTTAGCCATCTAAATTGCTTTCCAAAGTAAGAACTTCTCCTTTATTTCCATGATCTTTGCTTTTCAAAAAATAGGAAAAGATTTGTCCTTAATCTTTTTCCTTCTTCATGTATAACTTGGCTATTGGAGATAGGAAGTTGGTGTAGGATATTTTCTTATGCTCCTCAACCCAATTCCTACAAAATAACATTTATTCAAGTGAGTATCAAATATCACAATTTAATTATATTTTTTCTTTAATAAAATATGTTTGTTATCATCAAAATCAATAAGGTATTTTAAGAAAACCTTTGGGCTAACAAAGTTTCTGTTCAAAAAACAAATTTTACAACGCAATCTAAGGTCGCAAGTAATATTGGTCAGGAATGTACCGCACGTTTCTGGTCGCTCAATACCTAATAGTGTGGACAACTTCTTCAAAATAAATCACCACGATCACTATCTCTGACACCAGGTAATATGGAACTCCTATTGGTGTTTCTTCTGTGATGTTGTCCATTTTTCAGTGATTTCATTCCATTCCTTTTATATCCTTTATCCATGTTGTCTAGAATGCCAAAATTTGTCAAACTTGCGAGAAAAAAAAAAGAGGATCCAAAATTGGCCGAACTTCAACCAGTAGTTAGAAAGACATCTAGAAAAAAGGTAGACCAAAAAGGTAGCTCATTTTATGTGATAACCCATATTTTATTTGTGTTTGAGGTTAATATTATTTTTTAAGTTGTTTTGAAAAAAGGAAGAAAGATGTGTGCAAGTAGTGTGGTTCGGGAGATGCTACATTTAAGAAAAAAGATAAATAGTGATGGTATGCAAGTGTTGATGTTATGCAAGTGTGTTAGTACTTGGATGGATGATGATTTTTTGCTTCTACGAGAGAGAAAGAAGCGTGGAGTGAGTAAGAGTTGAAAGCAAATATGACATTGTTGGCTTTGTTAGTTGAACTTAAATGGAGGAAGAAACCAATGTTGTGAATATCCATATTTGGGTGGTGTGGACCATACTTAGACAGAATAATTGGCAACAAGAACCACTGGCCTTTTGCCAAGAAAATTTGAAACTTGATGGTGGATTAGGATCGAGGAGATCAATGGCGAGATCAACTCCGATCAATGTACAATTTTAGGATGTTATCCTTGTCGAGAAAATTCACGGTCCCACCACCATGATAGTCATTTGAGGTACCGGAAGCATAAACATTATGCTCCCTATCTCTGTAGTATTTTCTTTATTACACCGTTCTTGTACTCGTCTATCAATATCTTGCCATCACTGGATTCCACGTAGTCTTATTTGAATGTAGACACCCCAATTTGAACCTGTGAAAATCCTTGGCATTCTCAATGATGAGGAATAAGTCAAGAACAACAATTAAAGCTTGAACAAGACCTCCAATCTTCCAAGAACCTCCAAACACTCACCAAAATGGCCCAAAAACTCAAAACAAAGGAGGAAGCGTTGTTGGACATGAGGTCCATCCACCTGAGCACTCAAATTCATCCACTTAAGCACTCATATCCTCCATGAACCTGAGCACTCAAATCCATGAACCTGAGCGCTCAGGTGGGACACGTGGCAGATTTCTGCAGAGCAGATTTAATCTTGCATTTTCTGCAGAGCAGTTTTTAGAAGAAGTGATTCGATTCTCTGCAAATTTGATATTTCTTAACCTTCATAGCACGTTTTTCACATGCCTAATTCACCAAATTAACATCCTAGACCCCTAACCCAAATTAATCTTGCATTTTCACCCAAACTCCTTCTATAAAAACCCATCTTTCTTCTTTATTTTCTCTCTCTACACCCAGCCATTGATATTCAGCCCTCTCTCCATCATCTCTCATCCTCCCATCACTGATTCAAGCCTAAATCAACAACACCCATGGCAAAATACCTCCTTTGAAGTTCATTTTTGGCCTAAACACTCTACAAACATCATCAAAACTCTCATTCTACACACACCCAGCCACAATCAGAAGCTCTCTCTGCCATTACTCTCTCTATCATCCCATATCCAAGCTCAAATCATCAAAACCCACCCCCAAATCCTTTCCTTGAGGTCCGGTTTGTCCTTAGAATCCATCAAATTCCATCAAACCCCACAATCCAGCCTATTTCCACTCTATTGAGTCCAAACCCAGTCTGCTCTTTGTCCAAAAATCCAACCTTGAGTCTTATCTTACCAAAAATCCCCACAAAAAAACCCTAGAAACTCTTGATTTTCACCTAAATACCCACCAAACGTGTTCAAAGCTTACATATCAGTTGAGTTCTTGACCATCTAACCCTATTCCAGTCATACATCACTCCAAAGATCAATATCCAACCTTCTCTCACCAAAAATCAACCAAAAAGTCTTGTTTCAAGCTATAAAAAGGTAGAAATACCTTACTAAGATGTTGTTCCTGCTTCCTGAGGGAACCCAAAAGGTTTAAACAAGTTCCTCATACCTGTTCTGAACTTATTTAGGGTTTAAAGTTCATAAAAATGTTTTCTTAAAGTTTTTGGTTCGAATGGATAGGTTTCATCTGAGCACTCAAGTTCTTTAATCTGAGCACTCAGGATCCCTGACTTGAGCACTCAGATCCATCAGAATGATCAAACCCTTTTCTTCATAGTTCATGTTTTGACGATTATTTTGACATATTATCATGTTTGATTAATTCTGATGGTTGTTTATGTTCAAATGGGGGTTGTCTTAACTCAAAACTATCTCGCAAATGTTCAAAAACATGCTTTTGGAAGCATTTCCTTCTCAAAAATGGGGATGGAAAGTTTGAAAACATGAAGAAAAGGGCAAAACAAGTGTGTTTATGAGAAAATTACCATGAATTTTTTTGAAAGTAAAAAGGAGCTATGGTTTGAAAACTCAAGGGTTCAACTCAAACCACTTGAGTACTCAGATCAGTCTATTTGAGTGCTCAAGTTCCCCCATCTGAGCACTTAGGTCCATCTGGACCATCAACATCTTTCACACATATATCTTTGCTGTTGGTTTATATTAGGTTTATTACTGGTTATGTTGTGTTTAAAGTTTCCTATGAAGGCTTTTATCATCATTTTACCCCAATATGGATCTGCTTGTGGCTGGTTTTGTGCATAAGATGCTATGAAAATGTGTTTTGGAAGCTCATTTGTCTTGTGAAAAGGGGTTTATATGTCTACAACACGATTAGACATAAAGAATGAATGCATTTTTGGAAAGTGAAAGTAAACCAAGGTTATCAAAGAGGAAAATCTATTTGTGTATTCTGGTTACCTGAGCACTCAAGTCAGTCCACTTGAGCACTTAGGTTATCCCATTTGAGTGCTCAGATCATGGTCAGCAAACAGATCTATCTTGGTTCTAGCAGCCTTTATTCATTGCATTATATTCAATCCAACTTTTGTCTATGCTTAGGGGTGTTTGGGAGCCTCATTTTCAGCTTTTCATTATCAACTTTTTGGCTTTTTGGATTATGGGCAAGAATGTATTTTGAATGTGGTAGGAGTGTTTGGGAGAAATGTGCAGAATGTATTTTGAGTAGTGTTTGGGAGAATAATGATGAAAATGAATTATGGATGGTTGTTTACCATTTTGCCCTTATTTCTTTATTATGGTATTTAAAATGTGTATGAATATCCTTTTTAGCAAATTTTTAAAGTCACATTGGGAAATATTTTTAGCAATATTATGGTTTCTTTTGTGCTCTCATGAAATCACATACCATTTTTTTTTCTTTTTGTTTCAGTTGATATAAGCACCTTAGCTAGAAATTCAATACTCCTCTTTTTTTCTTTTTCGAAAAATCTCAAATGGACGGGCATTGAAGTTACCATGTTCTTTTCTTCTTCTTTTTTTTTTTTTTTTCCTTCTCAAATGGGACATATCTGTTCTCTCTCCTCTCACCATTTGTAACCCAAAACCCATCTTTGCCACAATCCACAGAAAACCCAAAAACTTATCATTCTATCTCTCCAAATCTCTCTAAATTAAACTCCAAAACCTCTAAATCCCTTGACCAATCTACACCCAAATCACATAAAAAACTCCATTTCAAACCCAAATCACAAGTTGTGGTTCGTGAATTAGGTGACCTAAAGAACCCTGATGCATGATTGAGAGGTTGGTGGAGCGCTTAAATCATCTGCCAACAACGAAGACCTCATACATTTTCCACAATCGAAGCATCAAATTCATGCTCCAATGTTGTTTTGCGGCCTGATTTAGGAGGAAAAAAAAGCAAATTTGAGGGCAAATCAGAATTGATGCTCGTGGGTTCGTACTGAAAAAAAAAGTCTGACCTGAAGAAAAATGGAGAGGGGTAGAATGGGAGTGGAATTTTTAGGGAAGATCAGAATGCAGAAGTAGAAGTTGAAAAGGAGCTCTGAAGCTCTTTTTGGGTTCTAGCCTAGAATGTGCAAAATGGAAAATGAGTTTTGAGAGAATGTGTTTTGGGTGTTGGCTCCCAAACACTCAATTATCATATTGCATTTTAGTTTGTTCGTGGTTAGATTATCACATAGCTTCATGACATAATGGATATCACATGTTATTATTCATGTTTGTATTTGTTCTTAGTTTATGTAAGCTAATGCTTTTGCATATGTTGTACATATATAGTTCATTTCATGCATTCCAGTACATCCAATCATCACTTAGTATATATTGCTCGAGTATCCACCATCTCATGTGCATCTTCGTTTGTAACTGCATTTACTTGTTTTCCCGTTCCCCATTCCCCCTTTTCATGCTCCAAGTTGCACAATAAACATTTTATAAATCCCACAAATGCTAAGTAGAGACTAGAGACCGACTCTCTGGTCGGGCGAGAGGGGTGCCATAAAACCCTTCCCCTCTCGTAACCAAGCTCCCGAAGCTAAGATATTATGGTGATGACGGATTGGTTTTAAACCTTATCCAGAATAAGGCACGAGTCATTCGAGTATAGTTCCTCGGGGACAATCCGCTAAAACCCGTGTGGCGACTCCGAATCGAATTCCTTGGAGGGGTGTCCACATTGAAATCACTTGGAATCATGACTCATATGAAATGTGGCCAAATGCCATAGAGTTACTTTGTACATACAGCCAGTGGGCTTGGCTAATAGTCTGCCCGATACATTTCGGAAAGCCAAAGAGAGCTTAGTTGAGGGATTGAGGCCCAAGTTTGTGTACTAAGAAAGAATGGGTATGAGGTCATGTATGATATATCTGGTTATGTCATTGATTAAGCTACTTCAATGGGTTTTGAGCTATCCGTATTGTATACTTCCCACATAATTTGTGATTTTAGGTACGAGGCGGATTATGGCGGCCGAATGAAATAGCGGAAAAAATTTATCTGGTTATAGATATTTTTTGAACCCATTATATTTATATGGAGGTTTTAGGGTTCATCAACTGTAAAATTTGGAGATTTATTTATCTATGGTGTCATAAAAATCTGGGTCGTCACGTTTGATCTTGTGAAATCATGTAGACCTAATTTGTTGAAAAAGAACGAAATGACGCAATTTCATAAGCCAATTCAGATGTTATTGAACATTTCGTTTCACGTTTTGTGGAAATTTTGGTTCTAATATCCTGTAATATTTTACCCTTTTAGAGAGGATTCCTTCGGCTTTGTGGTGAAACAATTGATGCTATTAACTTCTACATAAAGCAGATCAACGATCAAGATAGAAGAATAAGTTGAGAGTACCACATCAGAAGCACTCCATCTCTTGTACCTTTATCTATTTTTGGCGGCTGGTCCAAATTGATATTGTTTCTTTGAATTATGGCCCTTTTTGTTTGTCTGGAATACATGTGGGCATGTGGTATTGCTAATGCCTTAGTGTTCAACTCATTCAACATTCAATGTCTGCAACAATTCAACATCTTTCTTTATGTTTTCTGCAACGCAGATAGGATATAACGAACTCCTTTAGATTGGAAGAAGTTGTGACAACAATACAAGTCCATACGTAGAATGTAACGGCCAGAATATAGAGTCGAAGCACGGAGGCAGTCACCTAGTGTCTTTTAATCAGTGATGGTGTTCCCTCATTGATATGTATGGAAACAAGAGGGAACAATTAGTCATTATTATTTTTATGTGCTTGTTTTTACGGAAGGCAGAAATATGTTCCATTCCGAACACTAGGTGTGGCCGTGTGGGATTTCGGAATTATTTTTGAGAAAGCATTTGGAGCTTGGCAAGAGTATATCGAAGTGCTAAGTAATCATCGACATTCAAGCCACTCCTCTTCTCCCACGCAAGTGCAAAACTGGGCTATACCTCCTCATGGGGTGATCAAGAAAAATGCTGATGGTGCAATTGACAAACAGAAATATTTTTACTCTTCAATTCTTCTTTTTGATAAAGAATTTGGAAAAACTAAGAATTATTGTTTTCCACTTCTTTTACCTTTATACATAAACAAATATTGGTTTTGGGCTTCTGTTTCTGCGCACAGTTTCCAAAAACTTTTCCGGGCCTCCTTTGACAAAAAAGTTTAAACCGGTTATTTGGTTTATTCGTTTTGTCTTTTTTAAAAAAATAAATAATTTATATTTGTTAATTTTGCGTCAAGTTTGCGTAGCTTATTGATTCGTCTCGATAAAAAAGAATTCAAAAAGTATAAAATTATGGTCAAAATTAATTTATTTGAATAAAGCCAAAATTAATTCAATAAACTAGTTTATTTTATTTGAATAAAGCCAAAAAAATAGTTTTGAACATAAATTTATACTTTTTGGATTCTTCTCGTCGAGATGAATCAATAATCCACGAAAACTTGACGCAAACCTAACAAATGCAATTTTTTTTGAACAAAGACAAAATGAATAAACCAAAAAACCAATTTATTACTTTTTTGCCAAATTTTCTCTATCTATCCCTTTCCAATCATTATTTCAATAATTACCCCAAAAACCTTCCTCAAAACCAAACCGAACAAAGTCGTGTTTTTGTTTTGTTTTTTGAAAAGTGATATACGAATTAGTAATGAGAAGTGAGAAAATAGTACTCCCTACATCTTTCTTAAGTGTGTAGTTTCACAAATATAACTTATTAGTAAAAAAACATCCTCATTATACATTTCATATTAACTTTTGGGTAGTTTTAAAAGCTTTTTCGTCGGAGAAATCTCTTTCAATCGGAAATTTAAAAAGTTTTTTATTTTCATTTTACACATTTCATATCAACTTGTACTTCTAATTTCCAAAATTATTCTCTACTTAATAATTGTTCAAACTTTAACCATTAGTAATTTTTTTAAAACGGACATTTATTACCAATAAAATACAATCCATAATAAATTATTACCAATAAAATACAATCCATAATAAAATATCCGCCTACCTTAGACGGAGTGAGTGTACGGAAAGAAGTATTGCCGAGTTTTCTAATGAAACCAAACACGCCCTTAACAAATTCGAGCATCACGGAGACCCGGAGTATATATAAGCATTAGGATTAGGAGACCCATAGAAAACCCTAAGCAGAGCCGCCTCCCTCTCGCACTACGCACTCATTTTGCCGCCTCTGCTCGGCTGAATCCGAAGCCTCCCTCCGTTCACGATGAAGGTTCATCTCTCTCTCTCTCTCTCTCTCACATCCAAATCCTTTCAGCACACCTTCATCATTCAACGATTGTTTCATTGTGTATGTGTTTCTATCTGTTTTGCAGTTCAATATCGCAAATCCAACCACTGGCTGCCAAAGGAAGCTTGAAATTGATGATGATCAGAAGCTGTTAGTTCTTCTCCATTTCTAAAACATATTGCATTCTTTTCAACCACTGTTCCCTTGAAATTCGTAGAAATACGTACAGATATGATAATATAACATTCCTTTATGCTGTTTATTTCATGTTATTTTTTTTTTTTAATGCGTGCCCTGTTTATCAGTAATAAGATTTTTTGTGCAAGTGTCCTACTTCCTTGCGCCATGAGATTTGTTTGACATTTTTCAGTAAGAAGATTAGCCTGTTTGCATTGCGAAATTGTTTCTTATTTCACAAGCCCTGATGAGTCACAAGAGAATTTCTAGAATTTGTTGATATCAGTAAAGAAATTGGGGCTTACAATAGTGAAGATTGAAAATCACACAACGTTCTTGTTTTTATTCGAACTATTTCCTTCTTAATGAAGACAAGAAGGCATTTGTGACTATTAGATTCCTTCGTTTTGTGTACATGTGTTTGGACAACCTTTGAGTGTAGGCCTTTTTCCATCATCTGCTGTGATCTATGACGGAATTACAGAGTTTAAGTTACCCTGTTATTGAAACTCTTGGGAATTCACATTGTTGACTCGAGACAGCCTTTAAGTGGTGCTGTCCCCTGATGTTTATGATGTACTCCCTCCGTCCCAATTTGTTTGCTCACTACGGTTTTGTGTGCCTTTTTAAAACTCATAGTTTTCAATCTATAATGTATTTTATATGCAATATGGATCTTATTTGATTGATTTCAATTAGTTCTATAAGAAAAAAATTTCAAAATTTTTAAAAACAATACAAATAAAAAGTTATAAACGTTTAAAAATGGCACAGATAATCGTAGTGAGCAAACAAATTGGGACAGAGGGAGTATTGATGTGAAGTTAAAATAAATTCTGCTGAAAGGGTGTCAAACCACTCAGACTTTTTGAGATCCAAAGGACATCCAGTTAAACCACCCTCAGTATTGTTTTCCTATTGGTTCGGTGTATGTCATCTTGTGGGGAATAGTCAATTATTTTGCATTTTTATCATGTTGCAACGTTTAAAATTACTTTGCTTATGAGGACCTAGCTGGATAGAAGATTTGTTCGAAGTTGTAGCTTAGGCGTTGTTGAACCTTCCACTAATTTACTCATTTACCTGTACTATTTTGTTCGGTTAAGGTAGGAGTGGATTCTCTATTATAGTGCCATTACAGAAAAAGACAGGCACTCTATTGCCTAAGTAAAAGTTTCTTTTGCGAAAGCACCATGCAACTGCTCATACTGGGAGCAAAGTTTTAAGCTCTTTTGAATGAAGCGAATCATTCTTCAGAATTCTTTTCGCATTTTGAGATTTCAGAAGTCTGAACAATCAGATGTTTCTATCCCTTTATGGATTCAAATCGGCGAAATGCACTACTAAATTTGGTGAAGTTGGGTGGGTATGTAGTAGTGCTTTGTTTGAATTGAAGTGGTGAACTGCTCTCCGGAAATGATTCCTTTATGATAAGGACATAGTTGGCTGATCTGAAAGCCTCAACAATGTGTCATTTCCTGTTAAGCCTCTTTGTATTACTTACACGTATTGTCAATTTTTAAAACAGATGCAAGCTTTTCATCTGTGGTGAATTTTTTTTCCTGCATGTTCTTTGTACTTTTCAAGTCTTCTTAGGTGACTTTCTTACTTTCCATGTTTTGTTTGAACTATGTAGCCGGGTATTTTATGACAAGAGGATCTCACAGGAAGTCAATGGAGATGAACTTGGGGATGTATGCACTTGCCTCCCTTCCGCACCCTTTAATTCTGTGTATTCTACTAGGAGACTTGTTACTTACTCTAAACACTTTCATTTTTGTTGAATAGGAATTTAAGGGTTATGTGTTCAAGATTATGGGAGGTTGCGACAAGCAAGGATTCCCAATGAAACAGGGAGTGCTAACACCTGGTCGTGTCCGTCTCTTGCTCCACAGAGGTGGGTGTGCTTCTCTCTTTTTGTTTATCTTTCCCTGTTATGTCCCAATCATGGCCCCTTTAGTAGCATATTTTGGTTGAGCTTACTGTCATTTCTGTTTATTTTCGTTAAGAGCATACCTGTGTTACATGGACAAGGGTAGAGTGTCGGTTGGTTACATGTTCAAGGGAAAAAATTCATCCATTTCCATGTCCTTCGACATGGAGACGAGCAATTATAGTCATGTTGCTATGTATGTTTCTTCTATTTTTTAGGGTAAATGGAGTTGCAAGTTGCCATGGGGAATACCTTGTACAAACTTTGGATTGCATAATAATAAAATATGCTCTTTAGATTCCAATAAAACATATCGGGAACAGATCTCATTTCTTTATATCGGGTTGAGTGTTCAACATGGGTACTTGATTCAGTTTGAAGATTCCATGTAAGAAGGCTATGCTAACTTGTTTAACCATAATATACTGGTCTTCAACCTTTTGATTCTGGTTTTACAGGTACATCTTGCTTCCGTGGACATGGAAGGCGCAATGGGGAGAGGAGGAGAAAGTCTGTACGTGGTTGCATTGTCAGCCCTGACCTCTCTGTTTTGAACTTGGTTATTGTGAAGAAAGGTGACGCTGACATTCCAGGGTTAACCGATACTGAGAAACCAAGAATGAGGGGTCCGAAGAGGGCATCAAAAATCCGTAAACTCTTCAACCTCTCCAAGGAGGATGATGTTCGGAAGTATGTCAATACCTACCGCAGAACATTCACCAACAAGGCTGGTATGTCTCAGTTTTCAAGATTGTTTGCCTACGTGTTTAAATAATTCAAGACCTATATAGTTTCTGAGCCTCTGTTATTTTTGCCAAGAGCAGTGAAGGTGGTGGTGTGGTTTGAGAATTGAGATGCAAGGGGTCCACCACCTCATGCCTTGTGCCAATTAAATATCATGCTTTAGTGTGAGAACGAGGCACCTTTAATTTTATTTCAATGGTGTATTGTCCATTATGCATTGAAGAATTGGGGAGGTTTAATTGAAGCTGTTTTGTGCTTACAGCCGACAACTGTACTTGGATAAGGATTTGGGTTAGGAAAATGAAAATGAAATGGAAAAGTTGTAGTATCTAGCAAGTTATATGCTTTACCGTTTAGAGTTTCCTTAAACCAAATTCTTTATCCAAATACTTTTGTAGAAAACGACAACTTTGTTTAGTTGAACAGTTTTGTTGACATTTTTTTATCCTATGTTTTACAGGGAAGAAGATCAGCAAGGCCCCCAAGATACAGAGATTGGTTACTCCACTGACTTTGCAGAGGAAACGAGCTAAGATTGCAGAGAAGAAGAAGAGAATTGTGAAAGCCAAGACTGAGGCAGCTGAGTACCAGAAGCTCCTCGCTAGCAGGTTGAAGGAACAGAGGGAAAAGCGAAGTGAAAGCTTAGCCAAGAAAAGGTCCAGGCTCTCTGCTGCTTCTAAGCCATCTATTGTGGCTTAAAGGTTTATGGTTCTGAAGGAAACTGCATCTCCTTTTGAAGTTTGGATAATTGTTAGCTACTATAGATGGTGTTCCTTTATGTGTTAAAAAGGCTTCAGCTACCTTTGCTTTGAGACTTTATGGTTCTTTTCAGATAATTTGGTGATTTGAGTTTTTAATTTGGAGCACTTGACTCAGAATCAAGTGTGAAATGTTTTGTTCTGAACTTGGTTTGTTGCAATATTTTACTACAACTTATTTGGATGCTCTCCGCGTGGCAATCCTGTGCAACTTGGTGGTTTTGTTTTAGTTTTACCACTGGTATCCCCCTTGTTTTGCTATTTTTTTCCTGGCCGGTATCATTTTTGTTTTCCACCCAGCTCTTTTTGTATTTCGTCGCGTGCTTTGTAAACCTTATCTGGCCATGAACATTTCCTCCCTTGACAGCTACATGATTGGAACTAACTCTCTTTACAAGGCTGCTTGAAACAAGACGACCGTGGTGGTACATAATATGCCTGTGAGTACTTCTGCCTTGTTTTTCACTTGTGCACGCAACTTGTCGACTTTCTGCGACCTCAATTTTCCTTGATCAAGTTCAAAATTATTACTCCATCCGTCCTTATTTTAGTGTCAACGTTTTCATTTTGGGCTGTCCCTTAACAAGTATGTGTTTTGATAAGTTAATGGGTAAGAGTTTGTATAATTATCATTTTTCACTTGTAAAAAGTTAGTGGGTTGGCGATAAAATAAATATGGACATGAGAAAAATCTTCCAAATTATCCTGCTAGCATTAGTTTAATTAATCTCTTCAATAGTCCACATATGCAAAGAATATGGAGCCGAGAGACATCTTCATTAGTTTAGTGAACCGATTCCATTAATGACTCCTATGTCGACTCCTCCTGTAATCTCTCTTTATACGAAAGTTAATTACTCCCTCTACATGGGATCCGGGGATCTTGTAGTGCGGCACACTAGCCGTTGATCTCGGCAATGAACGGCTCGGATTACATCTCGGCAATGAACGGCTCGAATCATGTTAGTGCCAGGATAAAATCTGAGCCGTTGATTGTGGGATCTAACGGTTGCGATGAACAGAGAGCACCCCTTGTGCCCGCCACTGTGGTTGAAGTAATCTTGTTTTCATGTGAAATAACTCTCCATAATTAAGCCCAAGGGAAAAATGCATTGTTAATTTGATTCTGGGGGTAAATAGTAATTAATTAATAATTTGATTGTTACTCGAGGAACAATTAACGACTGTAGAGATGTGCATTTTTGGAACACCAAGCTGAAAGGTACATAGGGCACATGATAAATATAAGGACATGATTCTCTGCAGTTTAAGAAGATGGATTGTATCTTCTAACAAAAAATAAGATGTCATACCAAATAAGGCCTAAGTTATTCCGAAAATTAAAGAGTGAATTGTCCGTATGGAAGCCTGGAAGCGTACAATTACAATTGATAGAAAAACTTGACTCCAATTGGGGATTTTTGTAGAGCAAATGCAAATTGATTGAAACCAATTCAATATGAGACGCCTTGCACACGTAATGAGAAAAGTACAGCCAAGCACACAATTTTTCAAACCCTAGAAATTTCTGTCCGTTCCAAAAAGTAAATCTTGTTGATGAGGGGCAACTCACCAGATTCTACTCATTATTATCCAACAAAATAAGTATGAATTTATTGTACATCCAAAAGAATACCGAAGTTCAACTTGAAGACAGAAAAATGGAAGGACCAGATTATTCTAAGAGGCTTGTAACCATATTCCTTTTGAATTGATCAATATCTTCAAGCTAAGATTTGGCCTTAGAGAAATTTCTCTGTTAGCAGCGTTTGTATCCACTGGTTGAGACTAAAAGAGCAAAAAAGAAAACCCCGGTACTCAACAACAAAAACCTGAGTACTTGTTCAAATTTCCCCATACTGTCTCCTCAACCTCCTCCCATGATTTCGCTGTCCTCAGGTCCGTCCATATACTGAAAATAGCTCCCAATATATTCTCCTCATGCAAGATACAATAGCACCTGCAGCAATGGACCATTTAGATAAAAGTAAGTTTCATAATGGCAGCAGTACCGACTGCAATCACGAAATAATTTACCTCAAAAATGATGCAACGGAAAAATCACAAACTATAATAATCCCCGCACATCAAACTTTTCTAGTATAATGCGCAAGGATATTACTTTTGAAAACAATGAATTGTATTGAGACCATTACAGAAAAATGGCAAAAGATGTGGGCATAGTCAAGGACTCAAGATCCTCCGTTGGCTTATTGGCATGGGGCCGGGGCAAGAGTGAGACAACAGGATGTCTGTTCTACTACCTCAACCTCAAAATGTTTGTCCGGTCCTCAGTCAGAGAGAGAGAGAGAGAGATGGGCAGTGGCGACTCCAGGAGCTCAGAAGCATGGGTCATTCATAAACATCAAATACTTTTACCAACTATAAATCAAAGAGAAACATCATAGTAATGGTAAAAAATAAAATAAAAGAAGCAGCTACACAAGCTTCTACAAATGTATTCGATGCGGTTTCATATTCTGAAATCGTAATTGTGAGAAATGAGAGAGAAATTGAGAGGGAAATGAGAGAAACGTTGAACTTTTATTTGACATTTTTCACTCTCTTTTTTTCAGAACCAAAAAAAGGGAAGAAATTTTAAAATTTTCCTTCTTTTCCACAAGTTCCATACATATAACTTTTAGGGGGAGTGAAGGTTGTGGAGTTATCCGGTGTGGTGTCACCATAAAATTCGTAAGGGTCATTTATGAGTTTCTTAAGAAATTTAATATAGTAATAGTATTTTCCCCCCCGTGGGGTCACCCGACGCCAGTCCTTTCAAGCTGCTGTCGCCAGTGGAGATGGGTGACTAACGGGACAAGATTATTGTGGGAATTTTTGGTTAGGGCTCCCTATTTTATTTCAAACTAGAGATAGAGAGTTGTTGGAGATGCTCTTTGACATCATCTCATAAAAGTCACCTCTTACCATCTCTCTTCAGTTTTTCTCTTGAAACATCATATTCACCTTCCACTATTGAAATACTTCACTATATTCTGTTCTATACCCACTTCAACCCCTTGATATTCCACCCAAGAACATGCAGATTTTATGACCCTACTTTGCTATTTCTCTTACAAATCCTCGTTGTGAGTCAATATAAAGCTTTGGTCCCCTACGGGTGGGCCTCTATGGTTCTGTTTGGTCTTTTAGTTTCCATGCGTATCATTCAGAACAGCAATTCTTGATGAAACCCAAGAACCACAAAAGTTCAAAATTTGAAGATATACAAGCCAAACGGAGTATTTAAGTTTGGTCTGGTCCTTCTGAAGTAGAGTATTTAAGATTGGGGAGTGGTATGGCTAGGTTCTTTTCATATTTAGGATCAGATATAGCATATGCGTTCAAAATGTTTCAGTTGGGTTACAGGTTTGAAGTGGAAACCACGTTTTATTGGTTATAAATTGGGTTGGAAATCAACCAACCAAAATAGTGGGCAAAGAACACCATCACAACACTTGCGACCCAAACCTGATGTCAATTCACCATTGTATGGTAGAATCTGAGAGGCACCTCAAAGGATATACGCTAACCATGATTACTTTTCAAAAGAGTGCGGCAACATAACAGCCTTAAGAAAATCAAAAACCAACCAACTTATGGTGCTTCTCAGAATGTTGATGAGCTTCATGGATGGTTTTGGGAACCTAGTAACCTACAAGGGGAACTGAAAATAGTCTCACCTATGACAACCTTAAGAAAACCAAAAACCTACTTATGGTGCTTCTCAAAATGTCAATGAGCTTCACACATGGTTCTGGGAACCTAGTAACATACAAGAGCAACCGAAAATAGTTTCACCTAGGACATACACAAAAATATAAACAGACCCATAGGATCACATGAGCATGGATTCAACTATGTAAAATCAAGTGGGTCTCATTTTTTGATGCATGGTACTGTAAGTAAACTGGCTTTCCACTAAGAAAAACGAAAAGAATCACAGGATCTTATAAGCATGGCATGAAACAAGGTAAAATCAAGTCAGCTAATTATCTGATGCGTTCAAGTACTCAATTGACAAAACTAAACTTAGCAAGCCAGAGCCAATTCATAAATGATCTCCTTTTTAAGGTCAACTAGCATCATCTGGAACAAGGCATTATATTAAGAACAAACAAAAATTTAACTCACATGGCTATGTATGAGAGTCGTCCAAACTTGCTGCCACCCTCTACAGAGTCATGCTGTGATATTCTCCTTGCCAATGGCAATCCATAGCTTTCCAGAAGCTGTTTCAAGAGATTTGAATCACCTCTAAAGACATCCAGATGTATTGGAATCAAATCACAAATTGGGTCACCTGCAAAATACAGGCATTTTAATATCACCAAGATCAATGCTATACTATTGTAGTCATGAAAATTAGGCACATATGGTATTAAGATGTTCTCTACTTTATTGTATCTCCATCCTCTTAAATGTCTCCAACACTGGTGATGCCACTCAGGTAAAATAGGGCATTGGCCACAGAAACATTCACAGACCTAACTCCTAGGGTAAAACCATCACAGCAATGCACAGCATCTCCAAAAGCAGAACACGCAAGGCGACCCAAGTAACAACATCTGCAGGCCTAAAAGTGCTGTGGTGCACAATGACTTTGGAGGGGAAAATAAAAATACCTCAAAACACATCCAAGACAAATTATTACACAAAATCCGGGCTGGATGTTAGAAAGGCAACAAAAACATGTCCTATAAACATGAAACATACCTACGGTAGGCAGACAGGCATGTTGTCCTGTAACTACAAATTCTTGGTATGTGGATCAACCAAAGAATTAAAGAACCAAAAAAGCAAGAGATCAACTTTGTGCACCAATGGAAACGAGGTGTACATGTGGAAAAACAAGTCATCACTAATAAAGTACCTTGAAGACAAATTTTTTTCAGGTCCAAGACATGATTGTTAAACAGAAACAGCCAACCCATGAACCACTATCCCTCTACAAATACTTTAGCAGTCGCACATATTTCAACTATTTTTATCGAAAATGGAATCCTGAAAAGTTTTTTGAATTCTTCTAAGACATGCTTATATACAAAGTACAAACACTGAATCACTTGAAATCCCTCACCTAGAGATAAATCACTGAAATCAAGGATATGACTAGGACGCCACGATGTGACCTCTCCACTGCCATGATAGCCATTCACATGACTATTCTGCATCAGGTCAGCATCTGAGTGATGCTCTGTTGAGCGGTAACTAGCAAAACATGGTTCCATGTGAATATTGTCATCCATAATATCAGAGTGTATCCAGGAGCAAGGTTTACCAACTTTTCCATCCTGAAGCAAATTTTGAAGTTGTAGGTTATCAAGTTGAAAACTACATTTGGCACAAAAAATGTACAAGGAATACTACTAAATTAAAACGAGGAAGAGATAAGGGAACAACCTCAGATAGATTGAGAAACTTTGCACAATCATCGGGGAGGTATGCGTCTACTTTCTCTATCAGAAAACTAGGAATTGGATCACCCCTACAATTTGCAATAGAAGAACTCCAAGATTATAACCGTTGATGAGAGTACAAGTAAGTTTCTACTATGCTGCGAAATTGAGCCAGGATTTTTGTAACAAGCACAAGCATGGAACAGAACTGAAGCAAAAAACAGATTGCTTTCGATTGTTTTAATGTGAAAATGCCTCTAATTGTAATCCTAAAGGACAACTATATGTCATCCTAAATTACAAGTATTGGATACTTGACACTTGGTAAAGGTACGAGACTTGTTTTTGAGACGAGTGGTTGGACATACACCGGCAAGCATAGTTAGTACTCCCTCCATCCCATAAAGTTGGTCCCTTACGAAACAACTTGCAATTTTCAAACTTAAAAAATTTTCGATGGTTTTTTGCACTGTACAAAAGATCTCATTGAAAACTATCAAACAAGATCCATATTGCCCCCAAAAAATATTTCGGTAAGTACATTATTTTTAAGCTCCTAATATGTGAAAAACTATGTTGTACTTTACAGATACCATTTTAACACAATACAAAAGAGAGATTAACATTTTGTGGACAAAGATTAATCTCTTGCGGTGCCGACATGACCTATGACATACCAATTAGATGAATCCAACACTCGAACACATACCCTCAAATACACTCTTAACATAAAGATGAATCAAAAGATAAAATTTTCTTATTCATTGCCCACCTTGTCACCAAAATAAAACAAGGAGGGAACATTATTTGATACTCTAGTCAGTCATAATACAAGAATATGTGACTATTTTAACTTACACATCTTACAGCCTCAATCTCATTAAGGCATACTTGGTTTATCCAGGCACACAACCCTGAATGCTAAGAACTGCAATGATTAAAATCTTTTTCTTGTCCTTCTAAGCAGGGGGTGAATGCAAGATATAAACACCCCTGTAGTCTGCAAAAAAGAAAACAAAAATGGGGCCAGACCTTGCCAAAGACTGAAGCAGAGTTGGATTTGACCCTTTGGGGTTCGTATGTACAGATGATTATGGTCTAGCACTGAGAACACCCAATCCGATAGTTTAACCATGCAATGCCTCTATCTGGCCACAAAAGGATATCCTAAGAATGTGCAATTGTGCATTAATGTCTGAGTCCTAGAGTCTTTAAATATCCAGTCAGCGAGATAAACATATTGCTATTTAATTTGTTTGAATTGCTACAAACATCATTTTAACTGTCACAAGCAACCACAGTTCACCATTCAGAAGAAAAGATAATTGCTCAGTAATGACAGGTGAATAAAACTTATACTGTTCACCAAACAAAAAAATTACTACTTATACTACCTCCATCCCAAAAAGATAGTCCACAAAAGAAGAACTTAAAAATAATGCATTATTGTCGAAGAAAATTCAAACTTTTTGATGCAAGATACTAAATATCGATGAATTCTTTTAATTTACCATCGATGAATTCTTTTAATTTACCAAAAAAATTGTGAATTTTTCTTGATAAAATGCATTTTTTAAAGTTCTTGTTTTGCGGACCGAATAATCTTTTTTGGACGGAGGGAGTAACATAACTAATTCTCTCTATCTAAGCAAGGAATCATTTTGGTCATCTGATTGGGAAATAAGAACAGTGTACAAATTTAACCACGAACAAATCCTTTTTATGGACTCCAAAAAATGAACACATACACCAAATGTTGGGAAGACTTGTAACAACAAGGTAGAAAGTGTTCAAATGATGCCATAAAAGAATTGTAAGAACTGTCCTAGTCAAACATAGGTATATCACCATGAGCAGTGACCTCGCGCTAAACAATCAACAAACGTATTTAGTGATGATGGTTGAACATACCATTTGGTCAAGCGGCTAGAGACATCGTTCTTTCTTTTCTTTAGAGTTCTGATGAAGAAATCCCACTCAGCGGGAATACTAAGCTTCTCTGTGACAGCCACCATCAATTCATTGACACAATAGTACTCTATTTCCTGCTCAGTATTCACAAACGTTGAAGCATTTAAAGATGGCAAAGGCAAGAGATGAAGGTTGCGCAGTTGCTCGCCCAGAAAAGAAGCTAAGTTGAGAGTATCTTCCGATGAGAGAGAATCTCTTCTGCAAAGAGAAGAAAAAAAGGTCAAGACCCTTAACAGTACAACACTTCTGCCATATTACAAGGGCTAAAGTTTGATAAACAGTATGGCCAACTAAACTTACAACTCCGCATATGTTTTTCCTTTGCATCTTTTTGTCACAATATAAGGCCATATGATCGAGCTTTCGCCAGAACTGATGGATTCGCTTATGGACATCCCAGCTTTCCTCAAGTCAAAATGTCGTTTGGAGCATATACCGAACGGAAAATCAACTTCCAAGCAATTTCCTGAAATGAGATTACAGCTAGCAATCACTTCAGGAACTCCTTTTCCGTCCCACGACACAATCTTATATGACCCATTGTCGATAAAAAGAATTCCGCTTGCCAAAACACCAGGAATGTGATTTTTCAGAGGGGAGTCAACCTTGCACAGTAGACTGTAAAACTCCAGCTGTAAAGATGCAATTCAAAGTTCATAAGAAGATATTACAACAGCATTGGGAAAAAATTAAGAGCTACAAAATTACCTCAGACCCTAAAGCATGAAGACAAGCTTCCAGCCCGTCTTCAACATAGAGTTTAATTACATGGTCAGCAATGAGATAAACCTGTCACCAGATCATATAAAAAGTTATCAGATGGATGATAATTGAGTATTAACTTTTCTATGGACAGTTATCAGTTATCACTTATGATCATGCAGCCTATGGCCCCAAAACTGCATTACAATTATCTGCATAGTTGGAAAGAAAATGTGCATTATTATTTATGCCTCCTATAAACATCTAAACTCAAGCAGTGGCTTCAATTTCGATAACTGCTGGATGTTTAGTTCACAAACAAATCAGCAACGTTTCTATCTTTCCTACAGGAAAACCAATTATGTGTCTTGCCAGAGAGACGCAAAAAGGAAGTTAAAAAACCCCCCACCAAAGTTCAAGATGCATCTATGTATCCAATACACAGGATGAGAAATAGAACTAGCTAAAGTTCAAATAGAAATAGAAAAGCCCCTAAAAATGTAAATCAGCAGAAGACGATGAATCATAACAGAAAGCTCACTTACAGGATTGCTACCCATGCCAACTGGAAGTCTCTCATCATCTGTGGGGAAAGGCAACTCATGGAAGTTGCAAATTTCTCTGACGCATTCATACCATTTGCCAGCATTCAGTGCAAGGCAAGCTCCCTAGGCCATTTCAGAACATTACTGACTAGATGCAAAAGAGATCACCCCAACAGTACAGTTATCACAATATTTACTCAAGCACACACTAAATCACGAAAATGATCAACAAAAAAGGTCTACTCCCAGAAATTAAGAGTGCATGGGCAGGTGCTAAAGTAAATGAACTGTTTGCCTGGGGTAAGAGTATGGGTGTAACCGGTTTGGTTCAGTCCGGTTCGGAGGGGATTTTGAGTGAACCGAGAAAAACCGGTTCTTAGGAACCATAGAACCGAAACCGGATTTCTAGAGATTGGTTCGGTTCCGGTTCGGTTCGTCCCAATTCGTCCCGGTTCGAAGGTCGGTTCGGTTCAGACGGGGAGAGACAGAAATCTGCACACAACGGCATATACATACATGTATACATACACAAGTCAATCTAATCGTGATATACACAAAATGAGATACAAAAAAACAATGTAATCGATCTATATATACACGCATATAATGATCCAGATTCCACAAACAAATCGATTCATGCAGAAACAAATCGATTCACACAAACAAATCGATCTAATCCCATCTATACATATACGAATCGAGTTATACATACACGAATTGCGTACACGAATCGATCTCATCTCCATTCATCATCAGCATTCACCATCATCGTCCAACACCACGGCAGTCGGTAGCTACGATCTCGATCTCAGAGAGAGAGAGAGAGAGAGAGAGAGAGAGAGAGAGAGAGAGAAGGGCCTGGTGTCGCCGCCCGTTTTTTAGAGAGAGACTGGAACATTTTAGCTTTAGGATTTTCTGGTGGGTGGGTGTTGTAATTGGATATATATATATATATATACGTAAAGGAATCGTGATAATAAGTATTATTATTTCCTACTCTTAGACACAAATGCTTGGCTAGCCAAGTCGATAGGTGTGGGTGTTACCATGCGGACGGTTGGGGTTCGACTCCCACGCCCCTTTTTTTTGTTCAGCCCTAGGTAAGAGTACAAAAAGGCCCCCAAGCAGATAATATTGGCAAAAGAGTTGCATAGATATAAGGACCACCAAAGAAATCTGCTTTTACTGTTCAACAAGGATTATGTGTGAGGTATGTGTGCCCGCGTGTGTGCGCACACGCACACGCGCACGAGAGAGAGAGAGAGAGAGAGAGAGAGAGAGAGAGAGAGAGAGAGGCATGTAATATTTGACCTAAGAGACATTTGAGACCCTGAGAAGTGGAGCTAACATGTATGATGCAAATCACACATGGCCCAAAGATGGTCCCGTAACCCTCATCTTATCAAAGTGCTTCTTTCCATTAAAATTAAATAACCGCTGCTTAAACGAGTCCTGAGAAATGAAGCTGCTAAAAACCAAAATTATACCTTCCATGTCTGGTCTCTCATTCCTGGTTTTCCAACCCAAAGCTTCCATAACCATTCCCTCATCTCACGCTGTCCTATGCAGTTGCTTGAACTCCAAAGAGAATTGTAGTGGTCCCTTCTTTTGTCCAAAAACATCTCTAAGAAACTTATATCATAACAGAAATCCAGATCATGCAGTCTGTGTTTTCTGGAGGTCTGATTTGCAGCAATGTCACAATTTGGCTCCTCTACTGGCTCACAAAATTTGATCCGTTTCTCTTTCCTAGTCAGGTCTAAGTTGCTCAAACTATTTTCAGCAGACAATCTCACGTCTTTAGCATCCTCAAAGCTGCCTTCATCTAAAGCAAGCAATCCAGCACGGCAAACTCCTTTATGTTGATAACCAGGAGCCATATCAAGACAAACAAATTCAAAGTTCGCGGAATTTGCAAAATTCTGGGTGACAGCAACAGTGTTTTCCAGATTTAACACACAGTGCCACCATCCACTTGGCACATAAATTGTCTCCCCCGGTAGTTGGGTACACTCTATTGGTTTGTCTTCATCAGCAAGAAGTGGATAAAAATCAAGCCACCACTGAAAACATGCAACAAAATTATCCAAGGTGGGATGAAAAATGAATCAGATGAAACTAAACATAATCTGAATGTCATACAATAAAATACCTGCAATGATGATGGAGTCTCAATATTAACATCACCATCGTCTTCATTTACATGGACGGTCACACCTGCAGGCACTCTTCCTGGGGGATATAACGCCCACCTATTCAATCAAGATTGAGAGATTGAAAAACTTCCAAGCAGCTGATAATGAAAAGGCACAAATGACTAAAGATATAGCTGTATTGATCAGAAAAGCATAATATATATTAAACATTTCATAAGTTTTGAGCGAACTAAAGATTTTATAACCTCTACAGTTAGAGAAGCTTCTGGGTCACATGTTTAACGCGTCAAAACCCATCCATCCACATTCAGGCTAGTTCTGAAAGCTATAGCAATTGGAACTGTACATGTCTGTGTGTGCATGTTTGTAGTTCTATGAGGGCTCATGTTGTATATGTTAAAATAAAATAAAAAAAGTACGGTCACAAATTGAATCATGGATTGCTCTTCTGACAGAGTGAACAGTGAAGCGTATTCAATCATGAATCAAAAGATTCACACTAGACAGACGTATCAACAAACATATACATTTATTGTGCTTAATATGTAAAGAACATCCAAAATATCCAATATTATGTATACATTGCACCTCAAAATCTAATATTCATATAACATATCTTACGATTTTCCCACTTTAGAGTGATTTTTTTTTTTTTTTCAAACTTTCCCACTTTAAACAAAATTCCACTCCAGCCTCTAATATTTTCACATTTAAATGTTAAATCATAAAACTATTAGAAGTAAATATGATTAGACATAAAAGAATTTTTTTTGCGCTTCTGTGCACAGTATGGTTACTGCGCTTGTATATCTCTAAAATGATATCGTTTAACTCATTATGCAAAGATAATCATAAAGAGAACTAAATCACAAGCATCGTCCTCTTATCAACTTAGGACAAGTGCAGTTGTGCTGAGTAAGTTCAACCGGCTAAATATGCAGGCCCAGGTCCAGGCTATTCGTTGCCTCCTTTACCCGGCAGAAAAAAGAAGCAAGCCAAACTAATCATTGAAAGGAAGCAAACCTTTTTCCGTTGTACACATTGGGCATATAGCAACTTCAGAAATGTATGTAGAACAAGTGAACACTTCAACAACCACCACCCCCCAAATCAAGTTTTTCTACAGCAGATGCACATGATTTGTCCGCAGAGGCCTTAATATTTGGAGGTATAGCATAATTTTATCTTGAGTTCATAATTATGAAAGCTAAAATTAGCTAAAAGCCTAAAATTATCTTGGGAGGACAAAGAAGTTTAAAGAACAAGCAACAGCAAAGACTTCAGGACTTGCCTTTTTTGGTACTTAACTGATTTAAGTATTTAATATTTTCTGTCACCAACAAGCATACGTGGACCGTGATATATATTATTGCTTCACGGAGGTAAGATAAGGTTTACCTTTTACGGCCACACAGAAGAGTATTCCAGGCACTAGTAAGAGCTGGATCGACATGCCAAGATGCCCCAGACCTTTCCGGCCCGATAATGAGCCATCTAAAAGCAGGCCGCTTCTCTCTATCAAGTACATCAAAATAGTCTTCTTGGAATAGATGAGGCACACTGTAATCGTTCAACAAGCCTGGAGCGACTTCACCAAACTGCAAGAGTTGTAATTTAGAGAATTTTAAGGCTTTTACAAGAAAGCTTGATCACACAAATATTAAGATGAGCAACACACCTTGTCGTCAAAAATATAGAGGGGATCCTCATCGTGCTGAATTTGCATGTATGAGACATAATCGTTAAATTTCATAGAAATTTTCCGACTACTCCTCTGGGAGATTTTAAATGCTGTATCTCCATAGTTCCGCAATAGCTCGTCAATTGTCCATGTATACCTTGCCGGCCAAGTATCAGTCAGACCTGAAATCAAAACCTGGAGCAGAGTTCAGTAATAATCTATGATCCCTTTAAACAATCTAGCGCAGCAAATAGCTAAGCTAATTAACCACCTACCGCTATAAAAAGACGCAATAGAAGACTAGGTACACAATTTAAAGCAGTAGATACATCAAGAGACAGAGAGCATCAAAATACCAAATTTGACCAAGAAAATGCATCAACTTAAGCCTAGTTAAGACCGTGATATCACTATTCCACTTTCCATTCTCTTTAATTTCAAAATCAGAAGCATTAACCCGTACCGGTTTCTTTGCATCAAAATCTTGACGAAAGTCTTCTAATGAGAGGTCCTCCTTTCTTTCCACATTTCCGGTATCAAAAGAGAATCCAGCCAATGTGGTATAACAACGGTAATGTCTTCTCAGCAGAAATAAAGAGTAGAATCCTGTGGACAATATAACTTCGTTCAGTTTTTCTACAAGTAGGAATAACCATCAAATAATTAAAACATAAATATCTCACCCTCAAAGTTTATTGGTTTTCTACAAGTTTCTTCATATCCATTTGGCACGCATAGACTGCAATCATTTGATTTGTCAGATTACCACAAAACAGAATAAAGAGGAATAGTCCTTACTCTCAACATCACAGTGAATTTCTGCCAAATTAGGGCATGAATCAAAGAACCTACTGGTTCAGTGCAGTTTTTTTCCAGGAGCCTTTGTATTGAAGTTGGCCATTCAAATTGTTGAGGCATAGACTCATCCAAAGTGGTTCCTCATTGGATAGGATGTACATCACACTGCATTTTAAAGCAGAACAAACTCAAACAGTTGGAAAAAAAAGTGTTTTGGATAAAACTTCCTTCGAAACAATCATTCAGATAGTCGTCTATAGCTGGCGTGAACTAGAACCCCGAGAAGTATTGAATTAATTAAGCAAACACACACGCACACCACCCCACACGTGTGTACACACACAAAAAGAAAACTATTAATATGAGTAATGGCGCTAAACACAACTTAAGCACTATGAGACTACACCAAAAGGGGCGTTTTCAAAGTAATATAAGCTATCATGAAGGAAAGTGTAATTCCACGTGGAGCGAGCCCTGTTTCAATGTCAGAAGGCTTCGCCTCTTCACTTACAGCAAGGGGGAAGTGCATAAGAAAAAATGTAGCTTTTCAGGACCTACACATAGTAATTATTGTTTTATTTTTTGATCGGTCACATAGTAATTATTGTTAGCATAAAGAAGCATCGACAACTTCAATCCACAAGAAAATAACACAACTGATGACTACGTTATCTGAGACCACTGCACAGAACTTTAAGCCTAATCTAAAACTGTATCCTTGTCTACCGTCATGAGTAACTATTGCACCAAACCATTTTCCTTCTTGAAGCCTCATTCTTAAACAAAGAATTTCCATACATGAAATGCAATACTTTCCTAATTCCTATAATACAAGCATCCTCCTACCACTAGAAAGTCAACAACCACAGTCGAATCACCACTTCAACTTTGACATGCATGGGTAAATCACCCTCTATAGGAACAAGGAAGCAGTTCACTCCATCAAACTTTCAATTTTGCTTCCCTTCTTCACCGTATGTTAATTTATTGGCCAACATATCAGTCAACACTTTATTGATTATATATCCAAAGAGACTTGCTTATATGCCTTTTCATTGTCTGCATCTCCCATTTCCCGAACATACTTCATCTCAAATCTTCCAAGGGTGACAAGACCAATTCCCTTGAGAACACAATTCCGGGCTCTGAAGGACCTTTCACAATTGCAATAGTGGAGAGACATCACCATTCCGGATGCATAATTGGAAATGCTGACTTGAAGCACCGGTGAGTACCAGTCCACCATAAGACACAACATAAAAATTTACACGTGTTCATGGAACTTATATCTATATCTTAAAAAATGGATCTCTCTTTCCATTTTGACTTTTGCAACTCATTCTAAGATTGTTCCTCAACTCATTGATCTAGATTCCTCATCGGGGATACTTCTTGCTTGCTATGGCTGCAAACTGTCCAAGCCAAAAAAGATACTCACTGGGAAGTGGGAACTGTATTCCTCACTTCAACATCTCCGCTTATTGGGCAAGTGTTTTAACAGTAGGGAGAGAAATTAATGCAAAGCCAAAACGCCCCAGCTACAGTTTTCAATGGAAAGGCCTGTTTCATATAGTTATAAAACTTAAAACAATCATGATGGCATTGGAGACTCCAGGTTCAAAGAAAGTTAATTTTTCACCACCACTTAATTCTATTCATCTTGATCAATTGGATTCTCATCCGCACTGAAATACTACCTGTCCCACCAACATTAACACAATGCTACAAGGAGAGCCCCAAGTGTGCAGCAACAAACATCTCCAGTGGTCTGAAAGAGGTTTGTTTGCAAAAAACTATGGAAGAAATCACATGAGACCACATTTTGGGAGTATCCCTCAGCCTTCTTCACAAATACAAACGTTTACAGTGTACCCACCCCAAAACAACTTACGGATATCTTTATTTACGATCACAAAACCGATATGTTTCCATGCAAACAATTTCTTCTTGGGCTAGTATTTTGTTCTGAACCATTCTCAGTGACCTTTGCCTCAATTTGAAACTAGAAGTAACCTTTGATTCCCCTGCTTTCACAACAGGACAATCCTAGAGCCAAGACTCCTTTATGTGGATGTCACTTTCGAACCCATTGTGATGTAGAATGCCAATTCAAACTGAAAGTGTTGAAAATGCTGCTGCTGCATGGATTGGCGTTATAACCTAGTCCTTTTCCATCCGTTAAACAATACTCCTAGTTTAGCACTTGGAAAGCCTGTTTTAAATTCTCAATTCCTATATAGTACGCTTTTTTCGGTCTTTGACAACTTGGGCCTGGAAGAGTTCAAGCATGCCTTGAACAATCCGGGGTCGACTAATCACATGACTCCAGAATTTTTTGCTGGCCGTGGGAGCAGCATATAGTTAATGGGGTTCGCAATGGGTCAATATTTCCTCCTTGGCCAGGTCAGCTATGACTTAAAGTCCAAACATTTCAAGTCGGGTGGGTTTCCCAGTTGATGGGCGTCGCTACGCTGGTTCAATCCAGCCCACCCTCTTTTTAAGCAGAATGCATATGACCAATTGTCAGCAAACAGAAGGAAATGGAAATGTTTACACTATTGAAAGACGCTCTGTACGAAAGCATGACCAGAACGCCTTATTAGATAGTGAAATACACACATGTCTAAATATATATTCGAGTGCATATTCGTATATGTACAAAAAAATGATGGAAATGAAACCTGCTAACGCAAGAAAGGCGAGCGACGTCGCGAGGGGTGAGATACACCAATATAGCACATATGATTTCATCTGGGATAACATATAGGTCGCCGAGACCGTCGGGTCTTCTATCTTTCGGTACGAATTGGGTTCCAGAATACTCCACCTCCATTGATGGCGTTTGTTTTGCTTGATGCCTGCCTATTGCAATTGGATGCAATTTTGGTCTTCCTTGCGTATATGTAGTATGGAGAGAGAGAGAGAGAGAGAGAGAGAGAGAGAGAGGGATCCCGCGGCAAATTTGCCACGAGGACGGTAGGTTCGCAGAAATTACGCCACCGCGATTCGCCTGAGCTGAACTTTCTTCGTTTCTTAGGCGCGCCTACACCGTGTGCGCTGGTTTAAGTTTTTTTTTTCTTTTTTTCTTTTTTTTTCCTCGGTTATTTGTACGAACACTCCCGTAATTTAGCCGATTTTAAAAGACACTCTACTCCACTTTTGGATACATACACCCCCTCGGACCTAAATGTAAATGCTAACTCTGGTAACGAGAAAGATAAAAAGACAAAAGGCCCCTTAACAGGGTTTGTCGATTAAAAGAGGGTTTGTCTATAAAAAAACACACACACACTCTTTCTCTATACTCTCTCAGTCGATCAAACTCTCTACTATCTCTCTGTCGATCACGATAAGTCGCTACATGAAACGCCAGATTTTCGTTGTTCCAACATCCTTGATCGCTACAATCACTTCATAATGATTCTGAGGTACATAATGCTTCCCCTCCGGTTTTTTTTGGGTTATCACTTTTTAATCTTCTTCCACCTCGAATATGGAAATACACTTAGTTTATTCATATATTGTAGAAGTAGTGGACCTTGAATCTGGTAATACAAGTAGAAAAAGTGGGTTTTAATTTTCATCTGCCTTTTTTACTCTAAAATTGTTGAGTCTGTGGTGTAGTTGACCACGAATCTGATAAGATATTTGGTAGTTTGCTTAATCTTTATGCTTTTACATTAAATGGACCATACTCTACAAGTACATGTGGTTTTACAATTAAAAAATTGAGATTTTATTTGATCATTGCATGTTTTACTCTAAATAGTTGCAGATTTCTATGAATACTGGTCCGCTTCTTGTACTTAACATATTTTAAACTAAATGGTTGGTAGTGGTCCCTTTATTGAATTTTGTGAGGTTTTTTTTTGAAGGATGAGAGAATATTTGAGTATTCAATTACACCCTGTGGGCTACTTTAAGCGTATCCCTAGGTCAACTATGTATTTAGGTTGTACGATTGATATGGTTGAAAATTTTGAGGTAGATTACATGGGGTATTTTGATTTGAAACACTTGGTAATGTCTTATGGATGTTTACTTAGTGCTTGGGGCTGGGTTGAATGATGGGATTAGGGAAATTAAGTTTGATAAGAATGTGGCAACAATGGTGAAGTACTATGTGTACGGGGACAAAATCCACGTATGTGCTCGATCACGTGCTTCTTTGCTGGAACCCTAATTCTGCAAGACAGACAATGAGTTAGAGCACCTTTGCCTCTCGTCAGCAAAGGCCCTCCGATACTTAAGTTAGTAAGGGTTACTAAATAAGCTAAGACACAATGCATATAACAATAAGTTACATCGGGAAGGCTTCACAAAATACTCTTAACTTAGTAGTTACAGCGGGAAGGCTCCACTTCCCTGGGTTGACACAATGCATATAACAATAAGTTACTAAATAAGCTAAGACACAATGCATATAGCAAGGCTTCACAAAATACTCTTAACTTAGTTACCTTGAGGTCCAAAGCACTCCTAAGTCCAGCAAGCAAGGCTTCATATTCTGCCACATTGTTGGTGGCACTAAATCCAAGTCTCAATGCTTGTTCAAGTACTAGGCCTTCTGGCGAAAAGAGCACGACACCTGCTCCTGACCCTTTATTGCAAGCTGACCCATCGAAAAATAGTTTCCATTCATTTGGATCTAGCTCGGCCACTCTCGTCGGCTGCTCATGCATAATATCCTGCTCCTTCGCATGGAGAGGTGGTGGTCGTGCTATCGTTGGGGAGAATTCGGCTACAAAGTTAGCCAAAATCTTCCCTTGATTGCTATCCTGGGCTGATAATCCAAGTCAAACTGACTTAACTCAATTGACCACTTGGAAATTCTTCCCGAGAAGTCTACTTTTCGAAGCAGAGCTCTTAACGGATATTCAGTGAATACCGTAATGGGATGAGCTAAAAAATAGTGTGGTAGATTTTTTGATGTTGTGACAACGACAAGCACCAACTTCTCAAGTGGTAAGTAGCGTGTCTCTGCATCGAGTAGTGTTTTGCTTATAGCGTGTCTCTGCATCGAGTAGTGTTTTGCTTATAAAGTAAACAGGAGCTTGATTTGTCCCCTTTATTCGTATGAGGACCGAGCTAACAACATGCTCGGACACTGCTAAGTACATAATTAGTCACTCCCCTACTTCTGGAGTAGAGAGCAAGGGTGGTGAAGATAGGTAAGTCTTCAACTCCTGGAATGCTTGCTCTTGCTCGGCTCCCCATTCATACCCTTCTTTCTTCTTCAGAAGTTGAAAAAATGGCCTGCACCTGTCTGAAGACTTGCTGATGAAACGATTCAGTGCTGCTGCCATTCCTGTCAGTTTCTGGACTTCCTTCGTAGTCCTAGGACTCTGAAGTCTTTGTAGAGCAGAGATTTGATTCGGGTTAGCTTTAATTCCCCTCTTGGTCACCAAGTGACTTAAGAATTTTTCCGAGCTGACACCAAAGACACATTTTGAAGCATTAGCTTCAGCTTGTACCTCCGCAAAGTAGCACAAGTTAATTTGAGATCTGCCAGATGGTCGGGCTTCATTTTACTCTTTACCACCATATCATCGATATATACCTCCATGGTTTTGCCGAGCTGGTCCTTAAACATCTTCGTAGCCAGCCTTTGGTAGGTCGCACCAGGATTCCTTAAACCAAACGGCATTACCTTGTAGCAGTACAGTCCTCTCGGTGAGATAAAGGATGTCTTCTCCTGATCCGGCTCGTACATAGCTATTTGATAGTAACCTCGATACGCGTCAAGAAAACTTATCCTCTCATAGCCTGCTGTGGCATCCACCAGTTGGTCAATTCTAGGGAGTGGAAAGTTGTCCTTTGGGCATGCCTTGTTCAGACTGGTGAAATCAACACATACTCTCCACTTCCCATTTTTCTTTTTAACCACAACTGTGTTTGCCAGCCATTCCGAATAGCTCACCTCTCGTATGGCATCCGCTTCGAGCAACTGTTCTACTTCCTCAAGTACAGCATCTGCGTGATGTGGTGCTGACCTTCTCCTTTTCTGAATTACTGGTTTCTGTTGAGGATCTACATTCAAATGGTGGTAAATTACCTCGAGATCAATCCTAGGCATCTCCTGAGGCGTCCACGGAAAAACGTCTATATGGTTATTCAGGAAGGCAACCAATTCTCTTCCTCTTGTTCGGCAAGTGTCTCGTCAATCAAGAAGTACCGCTCTGGATCATCCTCTTTTATCTAGATTTTCTTCAATCCCTCTACCATCTTCTTGGTAGGATCTCCCCCAACATCTTCCAACGTTGGTTGATCTAGAACTTCAACCGTCTGCACATGCTCGGCCCTAGGGGATTTCTTCAAGATCAAATTGAAACACCGGTCTGCAACCTTTTGGTTTCCTCTAATGCATTCAATGCCATCAGCCCCTGGGTATTTGATCATCTGGTGGTATGTTGAAGGAATGACCTTCATCTTGTACATCCACGTTCTTCTTATAATCACGTTATAGGAGGAAGGGAGATCTACCACCAAGAAATCAATTTTAAGAACAATTGACCCTGCTCGGACTGGAAGTGTGACCTTTTCCATAGGCCATACTGTCTGTGCACTAAAACCGACCAATGGGGTCAAGCATTTCTGCATGGAGCTCGGCGGCAGCTCCATCTTATTGAATGTGTGATAATACAAGATCTCCGTACTGGCCCATTGGTCCACCAATATCTTCTTAACGTTACCATCCACTTCTCCAGATTTTCCAAACCATCGCCACCACACCCATCTCCTCTCCACCATTTGCCCCACTCACGTCCACCTCCACCTCCACCACTGGGATCTCCTCTTTAGTCTCCCCTCCACCCTCTGTCGTCAACATCCACTACACCCACCATTCGCGACACTACCCAGCACCACCACACCCTTCTACTAACCTGAGCATACCCTCCCTTTCCCAAAACCAAACCTCGCTCCCATAATTGATTGGATTTCCAGTGACAACCAAGGGAGACAAAGGATCCATTCGATCAGCGATGAAGTTTGCCTTGTGTAGCCAACACAGTGTTATCCCCACTATCGAAGCCACCATATCATCTAGATCATGTAAAACACTGATTTCCCCTTTTAATCTTTGTTTATTTATGTTTGTTCCTTATATTTTGTTGGTTTAGATATAAAACACTGATTAAGGTGCTCGGAAATTAGGGCTTTTCTGAAGAAAAGCAGGAAGGAGTATGTATTTGTTTAGGTTTCTCTCTTTATTTTTCACTTTTGAAACCTCATGTACTTACTGTAGTAGAAGGATATGCTAATGCATCATGCATCCGCTTTGGTAAAGTTTATTCATAAAGTCAATCACCCTTGAGAAATTGAGTCAAGCAAATGGTTTAATGACTCAGTTTGCCACGTAACTCGTTGCACATTAGCATCTGAGAAACTTTATTGATCGTTTCCTTGTTCAAACTTAGGATTAATACTTTGGGATGTACTAATTTTTTTTTATCATAATGTCGATGTTAGCCGATGATCTCCGATTTCTAATGGGTATTCTTTATTTATTCAGCTTGGATGAACACGATGACACTGTACTCGCGGACGGACTGATGAAACGTTCAATGCCAACGGGTTTGTTCATATATTTGTATTCCTTGTGCCCACTCTTGTTATTGATCATTTACGTCTCATGAATTCGTATGCCTTGTTCCTTGTCTTGATTAGTTACATTTTTTTTTTTCTCGTTATGTCTCACATATGTTGTTTATCGTTGTAGGAAGAGTACGAAAAATATAAAAATCTCAGTACCACCATGACAAATGAAGTAAAGTTGATTATATTCTCGCATTCTCCTCACAAAGTTGTGATTGAAATTAATAATTGGTTGACATGGCTCCCATTCATAATTTTATACTTCTTGGTAGGAGTGAAAAAAAACCCGGCGGAACCCAAACCGAACTGAAAACCGAAATTTCGGTCCGGTTTTCGGTCGGTCCAAGCTATAATAAAACCGAAAAACCGACCGAAAAAGCCGAAATATATTCTCGGTTCGGTTTCGGTTTAATATAATTTCTGTCGCACCGAACCGAACTGAATGAAGACCGAACGAAAAGATCGAACCGATATGGACCGAACCGAACTATAACCGAACCGAACCGAATTACGTACTACAGTCCTCGTGATTTTTAATCTACACCGTCCAACCCTAAAAGTTACCCTTGATCTACACCGTCCAATCCTAAAAGAGTAACCCTAACATCTCATTCTCTATCTTCTCTCCCATCAATATTCAATAGCAGCCCACCATCTCATTCTCTCCCACGATCTGTTCTCTCCCATCAGTAGCAGCCCACCTGTAGACACCCCGATTTTGACCCGGGATACTTGCCAATCACTCCCGATGATGAGAAAAACCACCCGTAAATACCTCAGGGTTAAGAGAAAGGTTTGAACTTGTCCCAAACAACCTCAAACCACTCCAAATCATTCCTAAATAACCTATACCAATCCAAATGACCAAAATACCCTTCAAAATACCAACATAAACGAGAACCAGCCACTGTGCTCAAAGAGGGGTTGAGCGCTCAAACCCCCTGTTTGAGCGCTCAAGCTCTGTCCAGTCTGTCGGTGGCAGAGCATCTAATGATGAGATTCCAACTGAATGGCTGCCACCCAGCCGTTTTTCTGTTGCTCGCATGCAAATGATAGACCCCAGGGTAGGCCTCAATTGTGTCATTAGACCCTCCACTTCAAAACCATGCACTTGCCCCCCTATTTCACTCTATATAAACCCTCCTTATACACCATTTAGAGAGGTTAGACACCCTCTCATCATCTGAGCTATCACTCACTCACTCTCAAACTACATTTCCAGAAACTTTCAATCCATCCACTACTTCAAGCTTAACCCCTTTCATCCATCAAACCCACCCTTGATCATCAAACCCTCTCACTATAACACCCCATCATCTATTCCAAATCAACCCAAGCCACTACACACCCATCATATCCTGCCCAAAACAACCCACATTGTCCTCACAAACATAGCTACAAACCAATCATCCATCAAAGCCTCCAAGTTCAAGCTTTGATCAAAACCAAAAAAGGTAGAAATCCATGTGAAAGTTACGGGTTGGTACTCCTGAGGGAGACCAGTGGGTTCATGGAGGTTCTCTATACCTCTAATGGACTCACAAGGTCTCAAATATGCAAGAAAACAAACTTTGAAAACCCCAGCTTCAAACAGCTTGAGCGCTCAATGCTCTAAGGCCATGAACGCTCAAGCCATTTGAACACTCTTTGTGTTTTTGTGGCTTCTGATCATGCTTTATCTTGATAGTATCATCCTCGTGGTTGGTTGTTGGTTCAATAACTTTCAAATCAGTTCATCTTGTCTTTGATCATTAATCATTGACCCCAAAAGCCATAAAAATGATATATCATCATCATCAAGTCATGGATGATCCTATTTCATAAAGAAAACAGTGTATCTCACTCTTTTAACCATGATCAGAAAGGTTTAAGTTCATACTAACATCAAAGAATGATCAGAAATCATAGAAGCTCACAACCCTTGAATGGGGGCTTGAGCGCTCAAGGCCATCACTATGAGCGCTCAAACCTTGCTCATTTTTGAAGTTGAATCTTGTTTAATTTTAGTTCTGTGTTCTGTTTTCAATTTGTTGATGTGTGTGTGTTGATGTTTGGCTAAGCCAACCTAATATCAGAGTGTGTGTGTGTGTGTGTGTGTTGATGTTTGGCTAAGCCAACCTAATATCGGAGTGTGTGTGTGTGTGTGTGTGTGTGTAGTGGTGTTTGGCTAAGCCAACTTGATCTCTTCTCCCATTCACTCTAATCATGCTTATGTATGGTTTAATGCTCATTCTCCACTCACACGGACACCTCAAGTTTATTTTATTCATGTTGGTGAAATTTCAATACATTATGCATCATCATATATTATGTTGAACTAATTTGTGGTCCAGATGAGGGCAACATGCTGCAGAATCACTCAAATCCAGGAGATGACTTGAGCACTCAATGCATCCCTTTGAGCGCTCAAACTGTCTTCTGGTCCAATCAAATCTTTCTTCTCATTTCAACATGTTCTTAGCATTTTGAGTATTCTGCAAAGCTTCAAAGCATTGAGCCTTCATTCATTCTATACTGTTTGCCCCATTTTGGTCCATGGATTAGTTTTAAACCCATGAATATGTGATTATGCCATTTTGTTTAGTTATTCAAATGCTGTTTTGAGTAAACAATGGTGGTTGAGTCATGTTTTCATCAAACCAGAATCATCTGAAGTATCATAAGCATGTGTGGGTGAGAGGAGACTGAGCGCTCAAGCCCAAGCCTTGAGCGCTCAAGCTCCTGTCGATGGATCAGATTGGTTTAGCCTGTTTTCTGTGTTGTTCATGTTATTTCCAGTCTGTAGTCTCTGTTTTGATGTATACTAATGTCATTCTTCTGCCGCTTAGTGTCATTTGTAGTTCGTGTTCATTCATTTTCATCATCACTCACGTAGTTCACGATGCACAAGCATACACAGTAATCCATTGTCGTGTTTATCATTGTTACATGGCTCCCGTCCCCCATTCCCCATATTTGTTCAAAGTTGAATTATAAACATTTCCCGTAATCCCACAAAAGTCAAGTAGAGACCGGTCTTCGAACCGGGCGAGGGGGGTGCCGTAAAACCCTTCCCCTCTTGTAACTGAGCTCCCGAACCTAAGATAGTATGGTGATGACGGGCCAGTAATCCTTATCCAATGAAAGAGGCACGAGTCAATCGAGTTCAGTTCCTCGGGGACAATCCGCTAAAACCCGGGTGGCGACTCCGAATCGATTCGAAATCCTTCCGGAGGGGGCGTCCACACCACCATCTCCTTCTCCCACGATCTCTTCTTCCTCTCTTCTCCTCTAGAATGGGTTTGGATTTGAAGCTCTAACAATTTGATACAACAGGTAAATGTCAGTTGTACTGTTCATTTGCCATTAAAATGTCAAAGCTTAACTTGTTGCAGTCAGTTGTACTGTTCATTTGCAGTTCATCCTTTGCCTTGAGAAGTATGCTCATTGTCCAGATCTTACAGCTTGTAAGGTGTTTGAGTCAACATAGCTTCATGACATGATCGAACCTAGCATGGTCATATGTGTCTATGCGGGAGCTTCGCTTTCTGTTTCTCATTTGTGGTTAACCCACAGTGTTGTGATTTGGACTCGCAACATGACTAATAGGTTTTCTTTTTGGCATTTTATGTACTTTGTTATTTTTTAGTATCTCCCCATGTCCGACTCCCGGACAATCGAGTAATTTGGCATTTTTGGTTCAGCATATTGTGTAGACATCTATCAAAAAGTGGACTCTTAAACAAAATTAAACCTGCAGTTTGATGAGCCATTCCCTTTGTACATCTGAATATTTATGCTGCTTAGTCATTATTAAGGATCTTGTGTTTTCATAAAGTACCATGGTTGAACTCACATTATTCACTTTCCTCTCTTTGTTTCACTAGTCTTGTCTTGCGAAGAACCTTGTCATTGATCTGAAGAGTGAAGAGTGAAGAGTGAAGAGTGAAGAATTTGATTTCAGTTCGAAGAAGAAATGTCTAGCCTCGAGGTATCCATTTTATTTCCTGAATGATAATTTTTTAGATTAACATTTAACACTTAACAGTATGTAATTCGAAAAAACAGTATGTAACTTTGAATTTGACTTTCCTTTTTTTTAGATTGATGATGAAAATGAGTTTGATATGGATGACCTTATGGATGAAGTTGCTGAGTTTGATTTACCTGATAATATTGATCTTGAAATGGAAAATGATGATGAAGAAGTGCCTGAAAAAACAGAAAATGAGACTAAAAAAGGGGGTGATGGTCTAGTCAGTAATAAAAGGGCTGCTTGTTGGAAAGACTTTAAAGTTATTACCCCAAAAGATCATCCAAAACCTAGGGCTGCTTGCAATTGGTGTGGGGTATCTTATGCATGTCATTCAAAGAACAATGGTACAAAATCCATGACTCATCATTTGAAAAATTTGTGTACCAAATATCCCAAAAGCAAGAAATTTACGGGTTCTAGGCAAAAACTCCTTAGTTTTGAAAAAGTAGAACGAGACAACGGTGAGACAAGTGCAAATCTTGTGTCTTGTACCTTTAGTGTTGAGGCGTGTAAGAGAGCCCTAGCAGAGATGATAATAATTGATGAGTTGCCATTTGCATTTGTTGAGGGTCAAGGATTTCAAAAATTTATGCATGTCGTTCAACCTAAGTGGGTCAAGATTCCAAGTAGGATTACGGTTGCCAATGAGTGTATGCATGTCGTTCAACCAAAAGAAGATTCTCAATTTTTGTGTTGTTCCCAATCATAAGGGTGACACTCTTGGTAGAATAATTGAGAACAAGTTGTTGAATTGGGGGATTGACAAGTTTCTAACTGTGACGGTTGATAATGCATCTTCTAATAATCTTTTGATTGCTTACTTGAAGAGGAAGACCAAAGATAAGAAGACAACCGTTTTAAATCATGGCTTCTTGCATGTGAGATGTTCCGCACATATCTTGAATCTAATTGTGTGTGATGGATTAGAAGAGATTGAGAGCTCTATTGCAAGGGTGCGTAATGTTGTGAGGCATGTGAGGTCTTCCTCGAATAGGATGGATGAGTTTTGGTCATGTGTGCAAAAAGAGGAGATTACATATACACTTAGACCTTGACCTTGTTTGGATGTGCCTACTCGGTGGAACTATACATATTTCATGTTGGATAGGGCTCTAATTTATCAAAAGGCTTTTGAGCGATTATGTGATGACACGGCCTTCAAATTAAATGTGAGAGAGGAGGAGATTGATGAGGAATTTGATGATTTAGAGTATTGTGACTTTCCGGTTGATAGTGGGATGATTGGAGAGAGAGAGAGAGAGAGAGAGAGAGAGAGAGAGAGAAGGGGGGAAGGGAGGAGGAAAGGAAATGTTGGGCCTCCAACTCCAACGGATTGGGATAAGGTTAAGTTGTATGTGTCATTTCTTAAAGTGTTTTATGTTGCAACATTAAAATTCTCGGGTTCTTTGTATGTCACTTGCAATGCTTTTTTTTGATGAAATGGTGTTGATTCAACAAGCTATCAAGAAGTTGTGTGCTACCAATGATAGTGTTTTGTATCTTTTGGCCCGTGGTATGAGTGCAAAGTTTGATAAATATTGGAGAAATTTTGAAAAGATTAACCCAATGATGTTGTATGCGGTTGTTCTTGACCCATGATTCAAAGTTGGGTTCTTTGGGTTTTGACAAGAAGTTGGTAAGTGAAATGACGAATAAGATAACACATGGGATTACCGAATTGTTTGAATGGTATGTGAGGAACAATGCAAGTGTGAATGTGCGTAGTCGAGAGGAGGTTGGGGGAACATCAAATAAAGTGGATTTAGATGGTTTGGATGATCAAAAATCTTTGAAATCTCTTTTTAAGATACACCAACAAAATGAAACAAACATGGCAAGCAAATCGGAGTTGGAGAAGTATCTATTGGAAGCTAGTGAAGATGATAATGAAAGGTTTGATATATTGAAGTGGTGGAAAGAAAATTCCTCTAAATATCCTATTTTGTCCCAAGTAGCAAGAGATGTGTTAGCTATCCCCGTGTCCATGGTCGCCTCCGAATTCGCTTTTAACACGAGTGGACGTGTGATTGATCCATATCATAGTTCTCTCGCTCCCAATACCGTGGAGGCTCTTATTTGCACTCAACAATGGATAAAGAAACCAACTAAAATCAATCTTAGAGAACAACTTGATGAGTTGGAGCAATTGGATTCGAGTACTAATCTTTGCTTTCTTTATTTTTTGTTTTCTTTATTTTAATTACTTCTATATATGTTGGATAATTTACTTGTATGCTTTTTTTGTGTGGTTTTATTGTATTTAGTTATCATGGACTCAAGTGGTAAGACTAAGAAGTAAGGGGTTGCTGGCTGTTGCTATGACTAAGGAGAACTTCATTGGGGTACCGGGTACACTCTGCTAATTAAAACCACTGTTGGTTTTAATTAGTCCACTGCCTAAAATTTGAATTTTCTCACTTGTGTGTGTGTGGTTTATGTTAGTGATGCTTTTAATTAGTCCACTACCTAAAATGTGTTGTGTGTTGAATTTTTTCACTTGTGCATTTACGATGTGTGTGTGGTTTTTGCACACCATTTTCAGTCTTCCTTACAAAACAAAGTCATTCATAGTGTACACAAGAGTATCAAAGCCAAATTGCTTTCATGGGGTTTTGATTGTTACTTGAAACTTCTCATTTGGAATGTGCCTCTTCTTTTATAGGCTTATCTAACATGCCATGTTATTGAGGAAATTGAAACTGACATTGACTTTTGCTACGGAGGACTTGCTTGGCTGGATATGGTGTTGGTTGGTGGTGAAAATTATCACGATGGACCTGGAATTTCTGATTTTTCTTGGTCGTCTTTTCTGTTCTTAATTTTTCGTATTATCAACAAACAATGGAAACTGTTGTGTATCCTTCTTGTAAGGGAATTTGTAAGGTGAACTTTTGGCCCATTTGAGGCAGTAGGCATATCCTGTTTGCATGTTTTTTGAATTAGGGCAGTAGGCCTCTATCCCATTAGAGGCAGTAGGCATGTATGAGATCAAAGCATGGATTTGTAATTTGATATCTCAGGCAATAAGTTTCTATCCGGCAGTAAGGTGAACCTTATTATCTCAGAGCATGGGTTTGTTGGATGCCTTGCTATCCTTAGTATTTTCATGTTTCATTGTTTTTGTTATCTTTACATTCCTGTTTTGGCATGTATGATTGGATGTGATCAGAAATTTAATGGACTTGTGTCAAGTCAAAAATGTAAAATTTTCTAATAAATTTTTTAGGCCTAGAAGTAAATTTTTTTAAGCCCAACTACAAATTTCTTTCTCAGTTAGGCTTTTAGAAGTTTGTAAGCCCAAAAGTATAATTTTTAAGCCCAAAAAGAAATTTTTTTAATAGGCCCAATTCGGCCAGACCGAAATCCCCGAAATTTCAGACCGAACCGAGCCACCCCGAACCGAAATCGGTCCCTTCATAAATTTGGTCGGGATCGGTCTTCATAAGTCATACCCCGAACCGAATCGGTCCAGGATAAAATCACCCCGAACCGACCGAAACCGAACCGATTTCACCCCTACTTATTGCAGACGAAGGTGGAAATTTGAAAGCAATGGAAGGCCCTCCCGGCTGAGGAGAAAAAAAGCTACATTGATGAGGCGAGCTTGGAAAAAAAAAACTTGCGAAGCTTAAAGGTCAACTTCCCCCAAAACCTAGGAAGGTGAGTACAAAGTACATACTGTTGGTAATGTAGAGAAAGGACATGGTATAATAACGCTAACCTAAATTTGATGCCCATTGTTGATTTTGTAGAGAAAGGTGTAGACGCGAATTTCCTTAAACCAAATCACTGAAATTGTAAATTTTTTTACAAAGGAACAACGTGATGCCGTTAGAGTTATTTGATTGGGTGAGTTACTCGAGCTTAAATGTAAGATGCTCAACCATGGGTTATGTAAGTGGTTAGTAAATCAATATGATCCTGATTCGTCTTCACTTACGGTCCACGGCCGGACATTCCTTGTTAGAGAGTCTCATGTCCATGAGTGTTTGGGCATAAATGCGGAAGGCAATTGTGATGGGATGAGAACAGGGGAATGATTTTCTGAACTTTGTAATGACCTTGGAGTCTTGAACGGGTATATTCCACTCAGTAAACTCAGAGAATATTTGCTTTCAGAAGGTGCAAAGGAGGCAGGTGTGGATTTCAAGAGGAAATTCGCGTTGTACATGCTTGGATCATTCTTATGCCCAACCACAAAGTCGGCTATTAACAAATCCTTCGTTCACTTTGTAAGCGATGTTGCGGCCATGGAGAATTTGAATTGGGCAAAGATAACTCTACAATTTTTATGCCAGAGTATCAGGGACTATCGGACTAATAAGCGTGTACAATCAAATGGCTGCCTATTCCTTCTGATGGTATGGTGCTTTATTGAATATGCTTGAATTTTTAAAGCCTTGATTGGTTATATTGATTGCTCATATTGTTGTTATGCAATTGAACACACACTTCTTATAATGTAGGTATTGTACTTGGATCGTGTCATGCCAAGCGCATATGTAGGGCCTACCGTTCGGACAATTCCTTCTCCGTCTTTTTGGGGAGATGTTCAAATTAAGGATGTGTTTGAGCCATTCTGAACGGATCGGTGGGTATGACAAGGAGGGGGTGACTGTTATTTTTACGATGGAAGGAGAGAGGAAGGAGGAGGTAAAAACCTATGTGAGGGAAGGTGGCTCCTCTCAAATACCAGCTATGGACGTAGCTAGTGTCCTAGAACTTCAAAGAAGCTTTTTTCAAAGTGTAACTAGTATCCTTGAGCGTCAAACAAGTTTATTTGAGAGGGTACTTCCAACTTATGGGGCCTCTAATCCCCATGAGGCAAATCTGGCTGTACGAGTGGACCCGAACTATGTCCACCAAAACTAAGAAGCTCGTAGCCCTTGCTATAACTTGGGAAAAAGAACCTCAACCTCAACACCCGACACCTTTCGAACTCTAGAAGGCCAGAGTTTGAAATGTGACCAATGTGGTAGTAAAGAGAGGGAGTTTGTTCACACCTTTGGAAAAGAAACTTATGAGGGAGGTGATACTTTACAGAGGAAGAGCAGTAGTCGTAAGACGAACCTGGAAGCACTTGAAGATGAAAATAAAACTGGACATTCATCGATTTTTGTGTATAAGTCGGTAAGTGGTTTGTGTAGAGGAAGGAAATGAAAGTTTCCACATTCGAACCCGAGGCGTTGTTTGCGGCTTAGTAGGGTTGAGGGAGAAAATGAGATGCCATTCTTGCGAGGGCCAGATGAGTTGAAGAAAAACATTCCTTGCTGTTCCCTTACACCCGTGATGGTCGTAAGAAAAAGAACCCCTCAAATAAGCGTGGGGTAACTAATAAGCCACTTGTTCTGGATGAAGAGGGTCTCAAAATGGGCAATGTGGATGTCAAGATTGCTTCTGTGTGAACCTAATTTCAATTCCTAAGTTGCATTTCAGTTTTTTATGGTACTATTTTTACTACTTTTGTATGTTGGATTTCGTACCGATAGGTATTTAATTTGTATTTTTTTTCAATCGATCAAATTGATGAAATAATGAAAAAATTCAAAGACGATGCATATCATGTGCGACCTATCAGTCCAAAAACTAAGGTTTTCTTCAATATTTCAAAGTTGAAATATTGATGACTCCCCATCCCCCATGAATGTGCACTATGAATTCTCACCACTCTACCTTTGCATAAATCTTTCTTGTGTAGTCATATGTCTGAGAAATGCGGGATAATTCAAACAAGGTGTAGATTGGCGACTGTTGACCCAGTCTCTGATCCATTGATTCCAGAAACATAAAAAACCCATACATGTTGATGAACCAATTTTCACATACTTCTCAATCATTAGTGGCCTATTAAACAAAGTTCGGCACATAATATAATACAAATACAAAGTTTAGTGATTGAGTACTATTTAATGTCCACTGCCTAAACAAGTACTTCCAAAAGTTTAACAAATAACCCACCGAACATAATTAAGTACGTACATCCAAAAGTTACCATAGTAAAGTACTTCCAAAAGATAACAACTACGGAAAACCATTACCTTGCCGTCCTTTACCACCGGGGTCAACCTAATCGTCATCATCCGCTTCATCATCCACATCATCATCCGCATCATCATCCACTTCATCTTCCTCATCCTCATCTCCATCGTCATCCACCTCATCCGCTTCATTCGTTTCATCATCCTCATCACCGTCCGTGGACTCCTCCCCGGTATCGGCAGCCACATACTTGCCCCTCTGTCGTTTTTCCATCCTTTTCTGTCTTTTCTCCATCCTTATCAGTCTTTTCTGAAAACTGTCCATTAGATCGAACATGTCACTTTGCTGCTCTATAATTTTACATATCATGTCCGCATTTCCTTCCACCAATCCTATTGGTAGGGTCTTCGGCTTTCGATGCAACTTGCTTTGGCCTTTCGACTTTGAGATCGTCGCATGCCCAAGTGGGAATTTCTGGCATTCCATTGTATCGCCCTCAGATTTGCCGATCCTATAATGTGTCATCAAATTTGTCAGCGAAATTCTAAGAGGAAGCGATCCAAGTGAATGGTCGTTGCAGTATGCAACATAAATACTTTGCCACCACATCCTGGGGACATCCGGTTTATTCCATTGCAGCCTGTTCTATATTGACCTTGCGACGTCGGGGCTTAGGGTGTACATTCCACCAAAAAATGTGGTGGAGGATGAGGAAGTCATCGTTCAAGTCCCGCAACAAAATCTTGCCATCCTCATCCGGTTCGCAACCTTCCTCACACAATGTCGGCCAAATTTCCTCCCACTCAGGCCTTCGAACTAAAGATTTCTTATAGGGGTATTGGGCTTCATCCGGTTGTGGTCGTTTGAACTTTAAAATTTTAGCAAGGTTGTCCGGCGTGACAACAATCCTCTTCCCCCGCACAACAGTCTCAAACACCATATTCACCGTATCAACCGTATCTCTAACGATCCCTGTGAAGAACTCTCGGACAAGGTGTAGATTGGTGGAGCCCTTTATTTTACAAATCGGTTCCAACCCACATGTGTTAACCACAGTCGGGATTTACATGTCCTTCAACTCTTTCACGGCGACAAATCTCTCAATTACAAATGCACGGCCCTTATATGAACCAAGGTGCACCGTGGAGGTATAGGTAACATCGGTGTTACTTTCCCCCTTGTCAATTTCACTTGATGTCTCCGATGACACGGAAACATCCCTGGACATTGCCAACCGTTTTGATGTACGGGTTTTTGCCGGTGCATCACTCTTCCTTTTTTACTTTCTTCATTATGGCACCCCTGCAGTCAAAAGTCATGGATTCTAAACAAAGCCAATAATGTATTGGTCAATCGATTGTTAAAATTCTCAATTGATTAAAATTCATGCATTCATGGTCTTCATGTTGATCTATTGGGCAATCAATTAAAGCCAGCTAACAACAAAAGTACAATACCAAGTCAATCAGTCTAATCATTATTGATAAATTTGAACCAGAGGGGTGAAATCTCTCTTGATCACCCTCTGGCATGTCAACAAAAGATGATCTAAACACTGTAAATGATTTGGCCTCTCACAAAATCTGGAATTACAACATCAAGGTTATCACAGGCGGCAATAGGATTATAGCATACCTAATTGAATTTTTTTTTTGTGTGGCTAAGCTAGCATACGTAATTGAAATACAATTAAAGATAATCACAAACTTCATTCCTTAATCTATTATATCAATTTTACCAATGATAGGTCATTAATTACCTTATCGTAGAATCGAAGGTCTAAATCACGAACTTCTTAACATCGGTTTGCAAGTAACAAATATCACCTGCATATTTACATATACAAACACGTCATGCAAACTTAAAACAATTAAGTAATTACTTTAACGAAGGACGAACATGCTTAATACGAAAGACTACAAATAACCAAGAAACAATCATTCAATAATGACATTACTCATACTCTTTACCAAGTAAGAGTTAATGAAATATATTTATTCTTTGAAAATTAAATAAATTACTTGTTTGATGACACCTTTGAACATGTATGCTTGTCGTGGCCAATGCCTTTGCAATGATTGCACTTCCTGGGTGCCCAGGGTTTTCGGACTGTAGAGTTGTGCTCAGGCCTACCTTTCGGCTTCACTACGACAGGATCTGCAACACCAAATTTACTAGCTACACCACTTGTTTCACCCACCTCATTCTTAGACCCATTGTTTCTCATCTCCTAGCGTTTCCTCATCCAGGAGGCCATTTGTTCTCCCACTTGCCTAGCATGTTGAAATAATTCTTCCTCGTGTGATGCATAGAACGACATCAAATTGTAATGCGAACTCAAAATCCCATATCGAGCCGTATGAGTTAAAATGCGAGAAATTTGGCCAACATTAGGTTATTGTCCCTCCGACCGAGCCCGCCTTGTCCATCTTTGCATTGTTAAACACTCAGGAATGGCCAAAAGGTGTTCATATTTCATGACCGCAATCTTGTGGCAACATGGGAGACCAAATGACTCATACATCAAGCAACAACATTTGATGCTATTATCATTTGGATAATACTCGACAGTCCACTTAAATTTAGAACGCGAGTAATACTCCATGTAGTACAAACACCGATCCCCCTCATCAACTTGATTTGCCACAACCAATGAACCTTCGCGGTACTATTTCTTCCTGAAACAGCTTGAACATGTATTGAGTGTACACTTCGCTTGTGTGCTTCTCTAGACTTTTCAATTGCGTTATCAAGACGGGTGCACTTTGCTCTGTTTCCGTCTCAGCCTTTGCATCAGCAACTTGCATCCTATCAAGGGCACGGTCAAACTGCTCGACAAATTCATATAGCCTTAGCCTCACTTTTAAGAACCAATTCAAATAACCGTTCATACCTTCACAACGTTGAGTGCTCCTCATACAGGCAAAAAAATGGCGTAGGAGATATGCCTCAGCCCATCTTTCGCGCTACTTGTAAATCTCCATGACCCAACTGTTCGTCTGTAGGCCGTAGTGCGCCACCATATCAGCCTAAAAGTCTTCAAATTCTTGTTCTTCACATTCCATCAGCATCAAACTTGTAAAATCAGATACGAAACCGAATTTACGGACATTTGCACAAGCATTTCGCTCTAAATGCCATGTACATAGCCGGTGCCTTGCATTTGGTAATATGGTTTTAATTGCGTTGCACATTTCCAAGTCACCATCTGTCACAACAGATATGGGTCGTTTACCATCCATAGCCTCCAGAAACACATTAAGAACCCAATTATACGTCTCCTCCATCTCACTTGCCAACAATGCACAACCAAATATGATCGTCCTAAAGTGATTGCTGACACCCGCAAGTATGACCAAGGGTTTCTTGTAAGCATTAGTTCGATACGTCGTGTCAAACACTAACACATCTCCGAATGTGCCATAATCCATCCGAGACCTACCATTTGCCCAAAATAATGCCTCCAACCGGTTGTTGTCATCAACGGTGTACTTGAAAAAAAAAGAAGTTCGGATCATTTTTTACCTTAGCGGATGATAGGTGCTTAATTGTACCCAAGCCCTCTAACTTATACTTGCGGGTCCATTTATGTTGTTACTTGGTGCGGATTAATTAGTATAATGTGTTTGCAGGATTTGGAGATCAATGAGCCAAATAAAGTGCAATTTGGAAAGGAAATCATTCAATCCCGAACTGAATAGGAATCTGGACATCATTCAGTGTTTTGGCCATATCTTTTAGCTTGAGTGTCCGATTGATGCAAGGTTTGCGGCACTGAAAAGGAAATTCAATTTTCTACAACTTTCCTGTTTATGAGTTTTCCAAATTCCAACATATTGAAGGTCGAAATTGGACTGGAAGCGGGCTGCAGAAGACAAAAACGGGAATTTTGGTTGAGATTGGACTTCCTAAACTTCTTCTTTTACTTGGACTCCAATAGGTTTATGAGCACTATAAAAGGATAATCCTAGGTCATTATTTTGGGGGTTCAGAAGTTGAAGAGAGGCTCCATGTCCAGCTAAACCACCCATCTAGGGGGAAGATGAAGCCCCGCTCCAAGTAACTTATTTATGCGTAGGGTTTGGTTTTATTTATTCGGATCGATTGCATAACTAGAACTCTTTTGATTTCAATTGTACAGAAGGAATTTTAATGCTTTCAATATGTTTCGTATTCATACCCGTGGTTTTCGAATACAAGTTATGCAATTGTTTTCAATGTTGTGCTTGGAGTTCTGAGATAGGCTATGCTCGTGAGACGGATCGTGCCGTTGGGCGGAGTGACACCGTGCCAGTGAGACGGTCCGTGTCGTGGGATAGTTTATGCCTTTTAACAATCACAAATATTTTCTTGACTATTGTGATTCGAATAGTGGCCCTTACCTATGCATAGTTTTGTTACGTGGTTGGGGTGGATTTGAAACCCTAGATCTCCTCTCCATCAATTTCAGCATTGCTTGTTTTAATTTAGTAATTCACAACACCAATCGATCAATTTCTTTCCCGAATTAAACTAGAAATTAATCGAAGCTATTGTAACTTAGCCAATCTGTCTCCGTGGATCGATACTCGGACTTAACCACTATTCTCTGGAGTAGTAGTTAATTCTTAGTTATTATAAATATATTTTTGACTTGGCACGACACGGTCAACAGACAAGTAACCCAACGCACCCTCAACGTCCCCATCTTTGATTTTGTGCTTACGACCCCTATCCAATTTGTTGCGAAGATCTTTATCAATATACCCCACATTATGGAAACCCCTGACATATCATATAGTCCATAATTTGACCACACTTCATACCAACCTTTCGCATTGCCGTTGCCTGAGCTTTGTCGGCTCTATTTACACATCTATGCTACCGCAGAAAGGGAACACAATGCGGGGCTGCCAAGCTATGGTTGTGTTCACTCTGAAAGCACGTAACAATGTACTTTTCAATTGCATTCACATAACGAACACTAAATTTAGCACCACAACCACTTATACTCTCAGGTCTATGACGTCTTGTCCGATTATCCAATTGTAAGTGTTTGTTATCTCTTTTCCCTTCCTCTGAACAAACCCAGGACCTATACCTTACTTTAAGATCATTGCCTTTCAGTGGTTTACTTCTAGATTTCCGAATACTTAAACCCTTTGCCTTGGCATAGACATTGTAAAAATTATGGGCCTCCTCTTCAGACACAAATTTCATTTCTTTAATCTTGGGGTCCTTCAGCAAACTATAACTATGAATACCACGTCCAACCGAACCTTCCCCTTCGCTTTTCCCATCAGCATTGCTATCCGAAGTTGTGTGCGTAGTATCTTGCATCATAGGGGAAGAATCGAATTCGGATTCATGATCATTAGAGTTTCTCTTCGAACCCTTGCCATTGGAACCACTATCCATCTTTCCTACTTTATAAACAACATCAACATTTTTTAATTGGAAAATAAGTCATAATGTACCACTATCCATATTGTGTCTTTTCTGACCTTCATCTTACTTAATTGGGTTTAGGTCAGTCCCTTAAAAATAAAGCTATAGGTACACCATTTGGTGCACACCATGTTGTGTGGAGTACACCTCGGGATTTCACACAAATAATCGAAGCCGTTCAAATTGTTTCAAATAGTTTTCTAAGAATTCCTATAAAAAAAAATCAGCTCAATTGGCTATCGGTAGAGACTTTTAGTTCTTTATTCAATTTTCTTAAAAGCATATTTTGAATAAGTTGATTGAGTCAGATTATTTGTATATAATCCAGAAATGGATTCAAAACATGTACCATCCAACCAATTTCAGCTAACAATTCAAGTAAAAAACACTTTACAACGACCAATGAAACCAAGCAGGATTTCTAGAAATTGTCGAGACTGCTCCTATTGGTGCCCTATTGGCATATTTACAAATATCACCTGCATATTTACATATACAAGGTCAAACTTCCACGTTGGTGCCCTATTGGCGCCCAAAATTTTCTCCTAAGATTAATTGCTAATTGACTTGTAATAGAAACAATAACACAACCATAATTCATGGAGTCATCCCACCACATTGGTTGATCAGATAAAAAAAATGCCACCACATCAAAGTCCCTTGGAATTCCCAGTTTTAGATTGATTTACTATTTATTTTGTGTGCTAGTATAGTATGAAAGCACCCAAGTTAAGCTCCATTGCTACTCAAGCATCTCTAACAGCCCAGGAAAAATGGAATATTGGCTATTTTTCCCAGGGAAATGCACAAAATTGGGTGCAATAGACTTCTAACATTAAGTAATCAACAGAGTTCTATTTAATTTTTTTTACAAACAAAACCCTACTGCACATAACCAATCGAAGCACATCAAATTGCACATACCCTAGTGATGTTATTCTTATCTTTTGTGACTTACTACACTGCTGCTCTCCTTGCCGACTGTTACCGATCCGGTGACCCTGTCACCAGCAAGAGAAACTATACTTACATGGAATCCAATCTTGGTATGAAATTTCAAAATGCTTAATTTTTCCCATCCATTTCAGACAAAATCCTAGTTTGGTGTATTTTAATCAGGTTTAAAAGCATTACATTATTTTAATCAGGTGGGCTTAAGGTCAAGATATGTGGTCTAATTCAGTATTTAAATCTATTTGGAACTGCAATTGGTTACACCATTGCAGCAGCTATTAGCATGATGTAAGTAAACAATCATTTTCTTTTTCATTGGTTATTGTTCATCCGTTTCGGGTTAATTGTTTAGATTCTGTTGATACACAGGGCAATCAAGCGGTCTATCTGTTTCCATGAGAGTGGTGGAAAAAATCCATGCCGTATATCAAGCAACCCATACATGATTTTGTTTGGCATCATTGAAATAATATTTTCCCAGATACCAGATTTTGACCAGATATGGTGGCTCTCAATTGTTGCCGCGGTCATGTCTTTTACCTACTCATCGATTGGTCTCGCCCTTGGAATTGCCAAAGTTGCAAGTCGAAGTCCATACTAATTTTTCTAAAAAAAACTTTTAACTTCAACTTTTTATGAAAACTGACTCATTCATTTTCAAGGGGTTTTCAACTAACTGTGACTCAAGCCCAAAATATATGGGGGAGCTTCCAAGCTCCTGGCGACATAGCTTTTGCCTACTCTTACTCTATGATTCTAATCGAAATCCAGGTACATTTCTCATTTGTTCAGTTCACCAAGGCTGTGTTTGGGTTATAAATTCTATACGTGGATTTATGGAGTGGAAGGAAAATAACATTGGAACTAGAAGGATAAATGTTGTGGTCTTCACTTAATTATATCTTCTTTCCTTTCCCTCAATGATCTTAACTGATTTACTTTCTTTGAGGATCTTCATTGGTCTGAAAGATGGTTTTTGAGTTAAAAGTGAGTGATTTTCTTTGTTTAACACGACACAATCAAAACCCTATTGCACATAACCAGTCGAAGCACATCAAATTGCACTTTTAATTTTTTCCACAAACAAAACCCTATTGCACATAACCAGTTGAAACACATCAAATTGCACATACCCGTAATCTGATTTTACCAAAAATCATCTCAATGAGGTACCAACAAGGGGATGAAATTGCACATACCAGTCGAAGCAGATCTTCTCGGCGATGTCGGCTGGGTTTTGCTCAGATCAAATCGTCGTCTGGCTTCGTTGCCCGCCTCTTTTCTTTCCGTAGAGAGAGAGAGAGAGAGAGAGAGAGAGAGAGAGAGAGAGAGAGAGAGAGAGAGAGAGAGAGAGAGAGAGAGAGAGAGAGGAGAGAGAGAGAGAGAGAGAGAGAGAGAGAGAGAGAGAGAGAGAGAGAGAGAGAGAGAGAGAACCATAATTTTGATTTGAGCCTTTGATGGAGAGGGAGATTATTCGACTTTGTATTACGGGGGCAAAGGAAACAAATGCCTTGACCAGGGTTAAGTCATCTGATTAGTTTTTTTTTTAACTGATGGGGTAACCGGTTCAAGGGTTGTCAAGTAAAATAATAGATTTTAATCAAGGGCTGAGATGGTTTTGGCAAGATCCAACGGTTCAAAGGTGGTGGGATATGGTGTACCCACAATAAAGGGAGGGACATGGAAGCATCGTCCTAATGTTATTGTTATTTAGAATAAAGATGTAAAGGATGAGGCTGACCCAGATTATGAAGATGAGGATGATGATAGAAGTTGCCCTAGTTGGATGATGAAGGATTTAGAGGACTCAGATGATGATTGCATATTCAAACCTAAGAGTGTTGATAAAGAGGCAAATGGTGGGGGATGGGGGCATTGTGTATAGGGAAACTAAAGTGGATGACATTCTAGTGGAGGATTGGTATTCTGAAGGTTGTAGTAATGAGTTGCATACCTTGAGAGATTCAGATGAAGATCAAGAACCACCACTTGAGTTCAATGAGGATGTGGATATGGCTAAACCTATATTGAAGAAAGACATGATATTTACGAATGTTGTGGTTTTTTAGACAAGCTTTGAAGGAATGGCAAGTCCAGAATGGATATGATATTACCTACATCAAGAATAAGAATTCAAGGGTCACTACAATATGAAAAAGAAAAGAAAAGAAAAAAAAGTGGGTAGACAACATTTCAGATCAAGACTTTGACTGTAAAACACAATTGTTAAACGACTTATGCCAATCACGTGGTGAATTCTAGGTACCTTTGCCAAAAGTACTTGAACAAGTTAAGAGATGACCCAACTATTAAGGTAGAGAGCTTCAAGAAAGAAATAAGAAGGGAGATGGATGTTGATGTGAGCATCAACCAGTTGTATAAAACCAAAAAACTAGCCAGGGAGGTGATTGAAGGGGACCACATTGAACAGTATGCTAGGCTATGGCACTATGCAGAAACTGTTAAGAAGTATATCCCAAACACTTGCTTCAAGATAAAGGTAGATAGGCTAGGGCCTGAGTTGCCTCCTGTGTTCTCTAGAATGTATGTTAGATATGACGCTCAGTTAAAAGGGTTGTTAAGTGGTTGTAGGCCAATTATTGGTCTCAATGAGGCTTTTTTTAAAGGGGTTATATGGAGGACAAATGTTCAGTGCCATAGGAAGAGATGGAAATGACAACATATTTCCAATTGCTATTGTAGTGGTTGAGGCAGAAACAAAGGACTCATAGGGTTGGTTTCTTGGATTAGTGTTGGAGGATATTGATAGCATAGAAAAGAGAGGATGGACATTTATTTCAGATAGGCAAAAGGGGTATTTAGAAGTTTTCAAAGACAATTATCCCAATGCAGATCAAAGATTTTGTATGAGGCACTTGTACAATAATTACAAAGCCAAGTTTAAGGGGAAGGAATTGAAAGATGCAATGAGTATCATATGAAAAAAACTTGAAAAGTTGGATGTGAATGCTTACAAGTGGCTAAGGGATGTAAAGGCTGAGCTTTGGACTAGGTCTCATTACAGCGCTAGGAGTAAGTGCGATGTGCTTGTCAACAACATTTCAAAATCCTCCAACAATTGTGTGCTACAAGCTAAGGATATGCCACTGCCCTCAATGCTTGAAAAGGAAGCTGATGAATAAGTTTCAAATCAAGAATGGGTATGGAAAAATAAACTAGAAAGCTTTGCCTAAGGATCCAAAAAAAAATTGGATTCCAATTGCTCCCTAGCCAAGGATTGCTTTGCACTCTTTTCAGGGAAAGACCAGTTCGAAGTGGATTGTTTTGACACTACCTACATAGTCAATTTGGAGAGAAGAACATGTGGTTGTAGAGGTTAGGATCCCACTCGTATATGTTTTAATAGACAAAAGCCTGAGGACTATATGCATAGTTTCTACAGTAGGGACACTTATTTGGCAGTCTACAAAGACATGATCCATTCAATACCTGGGAAGCATGACCAGAAGAAAACAGGGTTAGAGGCCATAGCTCCTCCATTCTAGAGGAAACCAACTAGAAGGCCTAGGAAGTTGAGAAGGAGAGGACTAGAAGAGGAGCCAAATGCCAATCAAACTTCAAGAAATAATACGTAAATGACATGTTCTAAGTGTTTGAAGAAGGGGCACAATCTCAGGAGTTGCAAAAGTCCCATACATCTAAACAATAAACTTATGAAAAAGAAGGGGCCGACTACTGCCAAGGTAATTGAATCCATTTTTCATTTACTAACTACAATGGCAATGAATATTTAATGACTTTGAATATCTATTTGTCCAAATGCAGGTAGTTGGTGGTAGTGGTTTTGGACAGAATAAGAGGAAAAAAAAAATAGCATCTTGAAGTTGGAAGTGGTTCTGAACAGGACACACACACCCAAGGATTTTATACAAAGCCATTCCAAGCATTTGAAGTCACTAATCTTGGTTTCTACACAAAGCGTACCACTACTCCAACCCATGCTAATTCATCTTCTTATACCCTAGGGTTTTACTTAAAGGTAGTATGTTTGCTCTCCATTTTTCTGTCTCTGAAATGTTTTTCAATCCCAGATTTTTCTAATGGTTTGTAATGTTTTGTATTACATTTTGTATTATGTACAACCTTCAAAGTTGCCATGGTGGAGCATTGGGGAGAGGGAGAGGCAGGGGCAGGGGCAGGGGCAGGATCAGTACAATGATCCCACTACCATCTGCTGCAAGTGCTGGAGGTGTGGAAGGGGAGGGACATGGGCAGTATCCCTCCACCATTTTCTACAAGTGCTGTAGGTATGGGGCACCACCCTTGAAGATTCTCAACTCTGAATTTGGATGGTTGAAATATACTTTTGGAATCTGTTATTTTGGTATAAAAGACATGTAAGGAAGCAGTCTTTTGTATGTTATTTTGGAATCTATTTTAGATGGTTGAACTATGCTTTTGGAATCTGTTTTGCGATAACATGGGGATGGTCAGTTTTTGACTATATTTTGCCCTGTGTTATGATCTGTTTTGCTCTTAGTCTTTGTAATAGTGGTATTAAATACTCTTTGCAAATGGTGATGCTTATGCAAAACCAGGGGTATTAAACATCTCTTGTAAAACCTGGGGTGCTGCTCTTAGTTTTTGTAATAGTGCTGCTATCTCTTGTGTATTTGACATTTGCCATACGCTTCTGCTATCTCTTCGTAATGGTGCTGCTATTGGGGGTACTAAATACTATGGTACTCATGCTATATTGTTTAATTTATCATTGGAATAATATAATTGGATTGCAAAAGTAGGAGTTCCAGGTACATCCATTGCATTTTTCACTTGCTTATTTAATTGCATACATGAGAAAAAAAAAGAAAAGGGCCACCAAATTGACAGCCAACCACATCCTAAGTGTGGTTTGTTGCTCCTCAAACTTCTCAAACTCAACCTCTAGCCTATCCAGCCTAACCTCCACCCTCTCCAATAGCTTCGGATGCACCTCCGTTTTTTCCTCTCGAATACTAGATTCAGGAAAATCAAGCCATTTGAAAAACCCACATTTAGAACCTCTCTGAAAGGAAAAAAAATGCAAAAAAATGGGTTATGTAGGGGTCCGGATATGCCGAGGACCTGACTCACTTTTAAGAGACACCTCTTTGTTGAGGGACTCTCCGGATGAATGCTTCGACATGCTCAAAATAATATGAGTGGGGCTTCGGCCCACTGTCTCGGACAAGTGCCGAGACCTATCCTTCATTTGATTCATTAATGATCTTTCAGGGTTGATACCAAGATACCTCGAGGCGTACCCGAGGGGTGACCTAAACCGACTTTGTGACGCGGAAATGTGCCGAAAGAGTAGTTGCTGAGTCAGCAGAGCAGTTAATGCTCCATGTGTGTGTAACAAACCGTGATCGTGACAGGTGACGTCATCCGAGCGGTTATGACATGTGTAGCAATTTCACTGGAGGCATGTGCTCGAAGTATATTCCTTCGGGCTCGTCACCGTGACGTCAGCCGAACGATTAAGTCACGTGATGAGCACAACTGTGCTTGGAGGCCAAGCCAAGGCTCACCTATAAGAGGTAAACTTCATCACCTACAAGAGGTACGCACAACTCTCTTCTGAACCCTAAATCTACACTAGATCTCCTTCCACTTCTTACTTGACCGTCAGAGTACCGTTCTGGGCTCCAAGGTCCAGTCCGGTGCTAACGGTGCGCTAAGTGTGCAGGTCTAGGCACAAACCGAGAACGAGGGTATCGTCTTCTTCATCGATCATCACAAGGAGGAACTACCGGAGAAAGAGGGCTCCACAGGTTATATTCAAGAATAATGAAAAAAATTAGGCAATTTAACGGAAATAACTTACCCCATATCTAGCACAACTGAAGAGTCTTTTACCCAGAGTTTTCCGATTATGTAGAGATCCACACCGGAGTCCATTTGCCACAAAAACACACTCAAAATAAGTTTCCAATTGTTGCTGGGCTAGATCTTGAGGTTTGAGATTGTGCCATTGGAGGAGAGTGGAAGACAAACATTTTCTACAATGGAGGTGCTTTGTTATCAGGGTCCCAAAGGGCATTTTGGTAAAAAAAAAAGATTTTGGAGGAAAATTTGCCGCCAGCTGCTTTTATTCATGTTTGCTGTTAATTTGGATGGAAAAAGGTAACATTTGCATTTAGGTCTAAAGTTGAGGGGTGTCTGTATCCAAAAGTGAAGTAGATGGGGTCTCTTTTAAAATCGGCCAGAGTACAACGGTGTCCATACAAATAACCCCCCGTTTTTTTTTTCAAGTGAATTGTCCTTGTTTGTTTCTTTGGTGTTGATTTTATTGGTTGTACTCTTTTTAATTTTCTTGTTTTCCTAAGGAAAATTCTAAAATAAGTCCAATAGGCTGTCATTAAGATTTAAAAAGTGTAATGAAATATTTAAAAAGTGTATAAAAGTATGTGGAGATATATTAAAAAGTATTAAAAATTCACACTAGAGTTTTTTTTTAATTTTTATTATGTGCTTATTGTCAGCCCAGTGGGCTAATAATAAAAAGACCATTTTTCTCTTTCCAAAAATCCATAAATTTTGAAAAAAAAACAACTTTGAATCCATTTATACTTTATGATTTTTTTTTTCCAAGTGAATTGTCCTTGTTTGTTTCTTTGGTGTTGATTTTATTGGTTGTACTCTTTTTAATTTTCTTGTTTTCCTACGGAAAATTCTAAAATTAGTCCAATAGGCTGTCATTAAGATTTAAAAAGTGTAATGAAATATTTAAAAAGTGTATAAAAGTATGTGGAGATATATTAAAAAGTATTAAAAATTCACACTAGAGTGTTTTTTTTTATGTGCTTATTGTCAGCCCAGTGGGCTAATAATAAAAAGACCATTTTTCTCTTTCCAAAAATTCATAAATTTTGAAAAAAAAAATCATCTTTGAATCCATTTATACTTTATGATTTTTTTTATTTTTATTACTATTATTATTAATTTTTTTTTTTGGGAATTGCAAAAAATTTTAAAGTTATTTTTTACAGTATTGTCGTAAACTATTTTAGTGATTGTATAGCAATACTCAGTACTGTGAAGTTACAGGTTCAAATCCAAAGGAAAATTTTTTGTTAAAAATAAGTTCTTCTATCGTATGTCAAAGAAAAAAAAAACACATTAGCAAACGTATTAAGGCTTTTGGAAACATTTGAATGCCATGATTTTGGGGGGATTGCTGGTGTGCGCTTCCTGGTGTTGTTACAATGAGATTTAGAGTGATGTTTTTTTTTTTTTTTTGCCATTCGTTAATCCTAATCTACTCTATCCTAGGGGACTGGGGGAGGGGGATGGGTGCTTACGAGAATCGAACCCTGCCCATGTTCATGGGAGTACAAGGGAGGCACCAACCGCACTCCACTAATTAACGTGTCCAAAAATTGAAGCGTTACAAATCAAGTTCTCCTAGTTACAAATCAAGTTCTCCTAGTTACAAATCAAGTTCTCCTATGTCTTCCATTAAACTAAACGTTTCTACTAAAAAATAGATTTCTATTTTCACCTATAGACAAACCAGAACGAATTGAGACCAAGGACGATGGGGAAGTCTTTGCTTGACAAAATAAGAAGACCAATCCAATGACCAAAAGCTCAAGGCCATTACCAGATGAAATCAAAAGTTGTTTCCCAAACAGTGCAAGGAAGAAAGGACCAGGAAATGCTCCCACGAAAATGAAGGAAAAACCATTCCACTATAGAAACATATTTGTTCACTCTCTAATCATTAATCACATTTCTCTCACCTACTCATACATCTCTCTCCAATCATTATTCTCATTTCTCTCTATCTCTCTCCAATTATTACATCTCTCTCTAATTATTACTTTTTCCAAAACCCATCCAAACACTATCTCAAAAATATTTCTCAAAATATTCTTCTCAAAACTCTCAACCAAACAAAGTGACCTGTATAATTTTTTCTTTTGATCGGCATAGAAACAGAAAAGTGTTTTTTCTATTTTGGTGGGCTAGATACATGAAAGTCTGTAAACAAAAATGAAGGACAAACCATTATAGAAACATGGAAGTTTGTATATTAAACAGTCATGAGATCCTCTCGTGTAATGATCTCTCATGTGATTACTTATATGACGGAGCAAAGCAAAATTCAACAGTCTTGTTTGACTATCCGAACTGTTCATTTTTTAGGTCTTGATATGTTTAGCTTCATTGTAAAGGTCAAGTTGATCAGAGATAGGTAAAAACTTGGTTTAATTATTTGTTTGAAGAGAGCTAACGATCAAAGTCTGATTGTCTTTTTCTCTTGTGTAAAATATGATTTGTTCAATCAAATAACGATGTCCGATAAATTTTATTTTTTGCATGGAAATTAAAAAAATCGAGACTTACAAAATGAACTATTCAGATCGCCAACCCGTGCCTGGTTCCATTTTTCGTCACATGAGGGACCACATGAGATAATTTTGATTCCTAACATAATAACAAAAATTAGCGTGCAGTTCAACGAGTGATTTGTAAAATAATACTAAAATAACATAATGAAATAAATTCCAACACCACCATGAGAAACAAAAGTATCAGATCTCAGTAATCAACGGCTTAGATTTCACCTCGACAATGGACGGCTCGGATCTACAAAGTGTCAAGATGAAATATGAGGTGTTGAAAACACATCCGACGGCCCTGATGCTGCACACCAAGAAGTGCACACCAGCACCCCCGCTTCCCATTATGGTGATGGCTGTAGCTGATAGCCATCTGTTGATGATTTCTAGGGCACTGTTTGTGTAGGGTTTGGGCTGGGCTTTTTACCTTTGGGCTTCATTGTAATATTTAGGTGGGCCTGGTTTGAGCTTTAGACCTTTGGATTTTGTTGGGCTTAACCCTTTGGGTGTTGTTTGGGCTTGTGCCACATGTGTTTTAATTTATTTTTTTTAACAGAAAAGTTTTTTCTTTTGATCGGCATGGAAACAGAAAAGTTTTTTTTTTTTTTTGGTAGGCTAGATACATAAAAGTCTGTAAACGAAAACTGAAGGACAAACCATTATAGAAACATGGAAGTTTGTATATTAAACAGTCTAGAGATGCTCTCGTGTAATGATCTCTCATGTGATTACTTATGTGACGGAGCAAAGCGAAATTCAACATTCTTATTTCACTATCTGAACTGTTCATTTTTTAGGTCTTGATATGTTTAGCTTCATTGTAAAGGTCAAGTTGATCAGAGATAGGTAAAAACTTGGTTTAATTATTTGTTTGAAGAGAGCTAACGATCAAAGTCTGATTGTCTTTTTCTCTTGTGTAAAATATGATTTGTTCAATCAAATAACGATGTCCGATAAATTTTATTTTTTGCATGGAAATTAAAAATTCGAGACTTACAAAATGAATTATTCAGATCGTCAACCATGAGAAACAAAAGTATCAGATCTCGGTAATCAACGGCTTGGATTTCACCTCGACAATGGACGACTCGGATCTACAAAGTGTCAAGATGAAATATGAGGTGTTGAAAACACATCCGACGGCCCTGATGTTGCACAGGGAGTGCACACCAGCACCCCCGCTTCCCATTATGGTGGTGTTTGTAGCTGATAGCCATCGGATGATGATTTCTAGGGCACCGTTTGTGTAGGGTTTGGGCTGGGCTTTTTATCTTTGGGCTTCATTGTAATATTTAGGTGGGCCTGGTTTGGGCTTAGACCTTTGGATTTTCTTGGGCTTAGCCCTTTGGGTGTTGTTTGGGTTTGCCCCACGGGTGTTATAATTTTTTTTTTAAACAACTATTGTTTTAATTTCTTCAATCCTTGATTGGAGTCCCCTCTTCCCTTTCCCCCATCTTGATATACCATTTGTCAAGATTTCTCCAATAAACTTTTTGGTGATAAAAAAACAAAAAACAAAATTTCAATTGCTTGAGAACTTCACGTTCAACGAAAAATGGCATCCGACTAGGCAATATCATTTCTGGAGAAGGGTTAGTCTTAAAAGGGGACTATTGCCCTGTCAAAATTTATGGGGAACAAGTAAATGGTCATGGACATACAAATCAATCACATCACCGTGCATTTTATGCATTGTATCCATGTCCACAATTGCCTTATCAGATGATAAACACAACAACCCATCATCCATAGTTTCAGTTGGTGACTTGTGGTAAACCTGACAGTGTTCTGGACACCCTAACTCCTTAATTAAAGCCTTCATTTCAAAGAAAGATAGCAAGTCTGGGTCAACTGGAATGGGGGACACATTCCCACCAACATAAGACTTGTTGGGTCCTTCAGATACATACCCTCCATGGTAAAACACTAGTTTAACTGTTCGAAATGCCATGACTAAAATTGATAACCAAAAAAACAAAAACAAAAAAAAAACTGGTCAGTTATTGCCTCTGTAATAGGGTACCACACCCAGTAATGGGGGACCAATTCCAATAATGGGGGACCACAAAAAAGTCGAATAATGAAAGGGGGGACCAGTGTTGGAAATTTGAACAAAAAATAAGCAAACCTTTTAGGCCAATCATTCACGTAAACAACGCATAAAAAACTGTATCAACTACATATTATATGGATTTAGAACAAAAAAGGCATAAAAAATGAATAAAATCGATCTAGGGTTCAATACATACCTCGATCTAGGGTTCCCCACTAGGGTTCCCAGCAGCTGCACAATTGCATAAATCACAGAGGAAGTGATACACCTACACCTTTCGATGTTGTATCTTCGATCGATTTAGGGTACGTGTGAGAGAAGAAGACGATGAGAAAGTTAGAGAGAGAGAGTCATCGATCTCTCAGTGAAGTGAGAGAAGAAGACGATGGAGTGAAGTGTGAGAATGCATGTTCTTTTTTTTTTTATTTTTTTATAAACAAGGGTATATTTGTAACTTCCCTTACTCCGTTAACGGAGTAAGAGATTTTGTCAATTTCGAATAGATGAGGGGGTTAGTTTGGACGCTTTTAAAGGTTAGGGGGTCTATGTGGAAAATGAGTATAGATGAGAGGGTCTTTTAGGAATTTAGCCTTCTATATATTGGACTTGTGTCAAAAAAGTAATTGCCCAAATTTGGATTTTGGCTAACAGAAGCCTGTTTAGCTAGTGCTCCCAGAGCACAGTGACGTGGTGCTCTGGAACACTAACACTATATATTCTAGTACGGTCTACAACTAAGTGTATTGACCACATATAAATGTGTAGTGCTAAGTGATCCAGAGCATCACGTGTCAGTGCTCCGGCCAGAAGAGTGTTTGGTCCTAACCAATTCTAAGATTGTACTGGAACCTTTTTAGGCTCTATTAAGCTCTCTATTGAAAACCAAGACGCCAACCAAGAAACAAATCAGCTCAAATTCCAATCGGAACGCAGCCATTGCTTTCAGCTTTATTCCCCCCTCTTGTCGAGTCTCAAGCCATCAATTTCTTCAGTGTACATATTAAACACATAACATACTCTTAAACAACAAATACAAGGAATAAATATTGAAATATACCCACTGAGATAACTAAGAAGAAAAGAACCAGCATAGTAGAAGGCCGTGACGCCATTTTACGCTAAGGAGGGCTGCGATCCAAGTCTCTGCTTTCTCAGGCGCTCAGCGATGATGAAAGCAAGCTCCAGAGATTGGGAAGCATTGAGCCTCGGGTCACAGTGGGTGTGGTAGCGGGAACTCAGATCATCAAAAGTCACAGTTCGTGATCCACCGATGCACTCGGTCACGTTTTGGCCAGTCATCTCTAAATGAACTCCTCCTGGGTGGCTTCCTTCTTGCTCATGCACATCAAAAAATGCCCTCACTTCCGCCTACACAAACAAATACAAAACTTCAGTAACATACATAATTGATCGTTGTGGAGTTTTATGAAATTAAAGCTCGTGAGTGGCAGGAAACGAGATTTATACTCAGAATTTAACATCAACAGTTTTACAGGAGACGTCCCGGGGGACAAATGGTACCCACCAAGGTCCCAGTTTCATAATTCAAGCTGCTCATTTTATAAATCATTACTAACTAAAAGCTGAGCGAGCGATAAATCAATTTTATTTTAAAAAATAAACAATTAAAATTATGATCGTTCACTTTTCTCAATACAAGTGTGGTCATTAGATGGGTACCAATCTCTATTCAACTTGATTATTTTACAAGCCTATAGAACGAACGACTCTGATAATCAAAATGGGACTATGGCAGGTCTTATTTCGAACTAGAGGGATTTTACAGGAGAGGATCACAATTCCCTCTTCTTGGTGAGTTACAAATATTAAAGAGGAAAATTAATAGTAGGAAAAAAAAGGTCCCACTTCCACCTAACAAAATGGGTGTCAAGGGCCAAGCCAACTCATCACAAGGACACACTACCCACCCACCTACAGAAGGATTGTCTACAACTTAGGTCTACAACTTTATATCTTTCCGATTTCTCTCGTTGAACCGAACGATGTGATGTAAAAATTATACCCAAATTTACTAAAAATTAAGAGAAAATTGACCAAAAAAAAAAAAAAAATGCCAACAGGTCTCTCAAAGGTTGGGCTAAACTCACCCTATATCTAAATTGCCACGAAATGAAGATAACCTTTCCCGTAAGCTACATCATGCTCACAAGTCAAGGTGGTTCAACCAGTTGCCCACCTATTGTCAATTGATAAATAAACTAGTTGCCCACCTAAAGATTGAAAAGGGCTCAAAATATCTAGCTCATTGGATGACAAAAAGGAATGCCAAAACAATGGACCCCTTTTCATAAAAACATGCACATGGGTAGGTATCTTAATGTTATAGTACAAGCCAACATTTATGAATGATGTCATTTTCAACCCATGACCCATGTCCAAAGGCTTAAAACTGCTGTTGTGGTAAAAGTTATTATAAGGACATCTGAATTGACAAAAAAACCATGGCAAAAAATCTAGCTAAGATTCGTGACAAAAAGTTTCGAAAAGCATATCATGAATCATAATTTTTTTTTTTCCTTTTGAGCATCAGAAATTTTATCTCAAAGCCATTAGCCATTACATAACCACTGATAACAGCTTTAGTGGCAATTTGTCCTATAAGCAATGCCAAATGCCCAACTATGCTCCCGTTAGGAGCGCACTTTAAGGGCACATATTTCGCAATTAGTTAAAGCATGAATTAGTATCTATGTTGGTAATCCCGACCTGAACTTCTCACCATTTCATAGGGCCTTAATCCTTCTTTTTAAAAAAAAATAAATTCCACAGCGAATACATGTAAAGAAAGAGAGAAAAAAGAGTGACCCATGAACGCTTACCCTAATGGCATCGAAGGGCCGAGTTTTGAGGCCACAAGGAGCCTTGATGGTGTTTCCATGCATAGGATCACTGACCCACGTTACGATTTGCCCTGCCCGACGAACTGCCCTAATTAGATGAGGAAGCTTCACTCTCATGTTCTCTGCTCCCATCCTTGTGATGATTGTAATCCTCCCTGGTTTATTCTGAGGATTGAAAATCTCAATGAGCTTAACTAGCTCATTTGGATCCATTTTGTCACTCACCTGTGGCATCAAAGCAATTTTGTTAGGCTGCCTCACCTTCTGCACAAAATATTGATTGAAAGAAACAAAACAAGGGGGGAAAAAAGCATAATAAACAAAACCAAAAAAAGCATACCAAATTACACCTAAAAAAACCAATCTTCGACAAAAACAAGCACAGGAATTACATCAAAATAACATATACGGATATACCTTAATACCAAGGGGATTAGCAACTCCTCTCAGAAACTCAACATGGGCTCCATCCAATTGCCGAGTTCGTTCCCCAACCCAAAGGAAATGGGCAGAACAATCATAGTACAAACCAGAAGTAGAATCCATCCTCGTAAGTGACTGCTCATAAGGTAAGAGCAAGCACTCATGAGATGTCCAAAACTCAGTTGTTGTCATGATAGGATGATCAACAGTAAGTCCCGCAGCAGACATGAATCCAAGTGCCTCATCAACCCGGTGAGCTAGTTCTCGGTACCTGACGTGCCATGTCAACAATAAACCAATTAGTTTTCAAACCAAGCTCAAGCTGCCCATGTAACTGCTTGTGTTCATAACGATATTGTATGGTATGCATTGCAAACCAGCCAATGCACAAGCAAATTTATTACCATTGGGATGTCGGGTAGTGGACCATTGTTATTGGTATGCTCAAAATCCCATTACGCCTCCCATCAATTGATATATAAACAGAATGTATTGACATTGTATGCAAAAGGTCACATAAGGGTTGTTGAGTCTCACATCGGTTATAATTAACCTGGAAAATGAATATATGAACTTGGGCGCCCTTTCCACTCATCACCAATTGATTAAAAGTTTGATGCTTTACCATGGTCTCAGACTCTCAAAGCGGCTTTTGGAGGGTTTTGGATAAGACTCTCTAGATCATTGCCCCATTGCTTGGCCTTAAGTACCTTGTTCCGTTGTCATCCCTATATAATCGATCCTTTATTTACCTATATGGTATGTGCAGGAATGGTGTTATAACTTGTCCCATGTGGTTTACTTATAACCTTCAGATTTTAATAAATAAACTACGCGGTCACTCAACTCATCACGACTTGATTTTGAGTAAAACATCCAACAATATGTAAAGCGTTGGTGAAAGGCCGTTTATTATATCAAATCGGATCCCAAAACATAGATTCACCAGTGATACGGATGTAGGTCTAAAAAGGTTTCTAATCTCACCAATACGCTCTAATATGCCAAGCATCAAATTACAAGAAGCCCCAGTAAATATCAGGAAAGTACATGAAACCAAAAACTCAGAATGTTCACATGATTATAACAGGTATGTCCAGAAGAAAGCAAAGGACACGAGAGGCTGAAGTGGGCGTACCTGTCTCCCTGTTCGCTGTGTTCTGTGAAATCCAAATTCCATTGATTGACTCTCTGCATGGCAGCATACCCTCCAGTGGCAAAAGCCCTCAAGAGATTCAGAGTAGCTGCAGATTGACAATAGGCCCTGATCATCCTCTCTGGGTCTGGAGTCCTCGATTTGAGATCGAACGCGTCTCCGTTTATATTGTCCCCTCTGTAACTTGGCAGTTTCACACCATTCTTCTCCTCCAGTGGATCTGATCTTGGCTTCGCAAATTGACCTGCCATTCTTCCCACCTAAACAACCGAATACCCAAAATCTGGATTAAAAAAACACCAACAAAATCATGAAAAGTAGGATACTCCTGTATATAAAAAACCAACTGTTGTTGTTTGTTTCTTTCTGATTATGCAGGCATTTGTTGGAACCAATTCTTAAAAGCTGGAAACTAAAAACCATCAAAATATACCAATTACCAAGATTTGATCATTCTTCCTTTTTCACAGAGTATATTTCAATTTTTTGCTTCTTTCTCATCACTTCGTTGTTTATAACATCCGACCATTGAAAAGCTGGATGCCAAATGCTATCACAATAGAGCTTCTCAAAAATTAGTTTTGCATTCAAATTTCCAATACATTTTTCCCACAGTGGCATAAAAAGTTTGAAATGGTTCCTCCCAAAAATTTCATGAGCAACTGTGAAGAGGTAGCAAACACCCGACTTGGTACCACCAAGTGGTTGGTTTTAAAGGTAATTACTTGGATTTCCACGCTCAATGCTTGAGCTCAAGTCTCCATAGCCATTTGGTGGACTAGACCTTTTTTTAGCACTAAGATGATGTGATCATCATCATACCTAAGCTTCGGCCTGATGGAGGTGCGATATCTCCATATCCGTTTTGTTTTTGAAAATATAAAAATAAAAAACAGACTTGGCGGACTTTTGGTGCATGGTGCAGCTGAAGTGCTGAACTTATTATGGAAGCTGATGATTTTTCAATCTAAAATCAAAGACTGATGAAACTTCTGAAAAGGAAACAAAAAAGGTGGGGGATAAAAACGTTATAAGCCGTGGCTGTAGGACCAGCTTGCTAAGGACTCGTTTTGGTAACTCAGTATGCTTTCTTGACTTGTTAGATCTTCTTATTTGTTAAAATTGAATAAAAACAAAACAAAATCAATTTCTCCGGTTATCACTAACATGGTGTTTATTTCCTCCAAATAAATATATCACTAAGGAGCCCTAAGCTGCCGTTGGGGTTGTGGGCATGTATTGCTAGAGCATCTCCAACTCCAAGGGAATCAAACTAAATCACATTTAATGATTCATCTCAGAGTAAAAACGCTACTGTATTTCTCTCACTCTACGAGATTGAAGCTTGAAAAATCACACTTTAAATAGAATATTCATGATTGATAGATTAATTTATTTCTTTGACAAGGTAAGATTCCTTTGTGACAAAAAAATTAAAGTTTGAAGAATCACTTCACGTGCACTTGCTTTTCAACTCATAAAGAGTCAAAGAAGTGGGTTTGGGTCATTTATTTTGCTAGCAATTTTTTTCATACGCCGGTCAGGTTGTCCGCGTCAGTTTACGCGCATTCGACTAATCCCCTCATCCGTTCGGTATAGGCAAGCCACCAATGCCAGAACCAGGGCCAAGATGTCATTTTACACACACTCGACTAATCCCCTCGTTGGTCCGGTCAAATTTGGTATGAAACTTTTTTTACCTTACTTGGATGCTACTATACTTTCATAGTTTCTTACAAGATTAATTGTCCATTGAAAGTAATTCTTGGCCATACTCAAAACAATTACGTAAACAAACAAAACAAAAACAGAAGCAGACCTTGATAACAGGCATTTGGCCACCGAACATCAACACAGCACCCATCTGCAGCAAAATCCTGAACGTATCCCTAATGTTATTGGCATGAAACTCCTTGAAACTCTCAGCGCAATCCCCACCCTGCAACAGAAACGCATTCCCCATCGCCGCCTCTCCCAGCCTCTCCTCCAAGCTCCTCGCCTCCCCAGCGAACACGATTGGCGGAAACGCCTCTAGGGTTTCCAGCACCGACCGCAGCTGATCCCGATCCGGGTATTCAGGCAACTGTAAAGCCTTCTTGGTTTTCCAGCTGTCCACGGCCCATTTCTTCTTCAAAACTGTCGTTGTTGATGCGGCAGCGGTGGAGGTGGCTGCCGCCGTGGATTTCGTTGTCGGTTTGGAGGGATCAGGGGAGTGGACGGCGGAGATGGGTCTGATGGATCTGATGGGTTTAGGTTGGTGGGTTTGGTGAGAAGGAAGGAGTGATTGATGGGGCGTTGTTTTAGTGGCGAAGAGAGAAGTAGTGCTGCTGCTTGAGAGAGCCATTAGTTTTAGTACTTTCTAGAGAGAGAGAGTGTGTGTGTATTGGGAATGGGGGAGGAGAGAGAGAAGCTGAAGGGAGGAGGCAGAGAAGGGGAAGGGTTTTATAAGAGGAGAGGTTTAGTTTAGGTGAGAGAGAGTAGTGGGTGGGGGAAGGAGACCAGGAGAGTTTTGTCTGGTAAGGCCGTGGGTGGCGGGTGGTAGTTGGGAAGGGTAGATCGGTAAATTAACCATATATTTCGAGGAGCCAGAGGGAGAGAAGAAGGTCAAGTTAGCTTGGGGTCCTACCGTAATACTGTTCTTTATACAATGAACACTGCTACGCGCACACCACATACGCGCACCCCAAATGCATATCAGCACATCCTGATCGTCCATTTCAAGAATCAATAGTCCAGATTTGAAATAAATTCTTACCGAAAAGAATTCACTTTAAATCTGGAACATCCAAAAAAACGTTTGAACGACTCCGATGAGGTGAGGTGCAATTGGGTACACTCGGTGGTGTACCCAAATCATTTCCGTTATAGAATCCAGATTGCAAGGACAAGTTATTTTCGGGTCCTGCAGTTTTTGGAGTTCCAGGGCTTGATGTTTCTACCAACAAAATTGCAAACTCAAATAAATTTGGGGTGGGGTCCCAGTGTTATTTACCAACAAAATTGCAAACACAAATTTGGGGCCCTTAAAAGCATCTCCAGCGCATGTAATAAAAATTTTAAAAATTAAGAAATTTTAAGGTTGAGTGTTGTTGCAAGGGCTCCAGCAGCAGAGGTAACAAAAGTTCACTCAATCTACAAATTTTTACCCCAATCTAAAAATTTGTAGATTTGGTCGCAACCTTCAAATCTTAACAACGGAGTAATTTTATGTTCCTTTTATTTACTTTTTGTTCTTTCTTCGGGTCAATTTCACTTACCTCCCCTGAGCTTTCTAACAAATACGGAGACCTCTCCTACTTTTTCTGAAATTCCATTGTCCTCCCTTACTTTTGAAAATAATTGTCACTTACCTCCTCTGCCGTTACTTTAAGGCTAACGATGTTAACTTTTTGCGTGAAATGACCGAAACGCCCTTAGTATATATTCTCCACCCGTTTTTTTTTAAAATAGAGTTAAAAAAATTTCCAACAAAATTAAATCGGTTTTCATTTTGGAAAAAATAGTTTTAAAACAAAAAGTATCAAAGAATTCCTTTTTCAACAATTGTAGGGGAGGTCTCTATATTTCTCAGAAACCTCAGGGGAGGTAAGTGAAATTTACCCTTCTTCATTTAATAACACATAGTTTACATATATATACTAAACGTATAACAAAATCCATATTGCATATTTTTGGAGATCAATATTAAAAGATATAAGCGAAATGGGATGGGGAGAGAGTGCGTGTATATATATTGTTCTTAGGTTTTTATTTTTATTTTTTATCACTACATAATATGGATATAATTCATTAGAAAGTGGTAAGGGTAGAAAAACTAGATAAAAAATAGAGTTTGTAGAGTGTATTGGGTGGACACTTCTAACTCAACCTTCAAATTATGTAGAAAGGTAGCAAAATATAATTTTGAAGGTAAGTTTTGTAAACTTTGCTGGAGATGGTTTAATTCTTTTTTTTCGAACCAGGAAACATAAACCATACATTAAACAGATAAACTATTACAAAGTCGACTCTAAGCAAGATTATAAGCTCCTCTCACATCTTGCTGAGTGGCCTTGGTTACACTTACAAAATCAAACGTAGAAATCAAGTCTAAAATGTCCAGAACAATACTTCTAGTAGATATACCAGCTATAAAAATATTACACAAAATATTCACTACTTGTAAACTATCAGAAAAGACTCGCAACTTTCTGATACCCATAGCCTTGGCCCACCTTATTTCTTGCAAAACCGCCAAAGCCTCTACACCTGTAGAGGATAGAGCCCGGGCTGGGATAGGACCTAGGCCCGAGAGGCCTGGGCCCATGGCATCCAATATACTCAAAAAAATAGGGGCACTTCCATACATTTTAGTATTAGGATTGAGTAGAGTCTTTTTCAGGCCCACTCTACAAAAAATATTTATAAGAGGCAGCCCAAGAAAGAAAAGATGGTTCTGACCCAGTTTTAATTTTTTAGGACGAAGAAGGCAGAAGCCCAAACATACTTAAGAGAACAACTCTTTAGTCTCTTTTAAACTAATAAACTCTCATACCCCTTTCTTTTATTCTATATCAGATTTTGAAACCCTCCCTCACTTTTTTTCTCTCTCGACAGAAGTGAGAAGCCAACATCGAGCAGTTAAGAAAATTCTTTTGTTTTTTCAATCTCTCTCTCTCGACAGACTTGACTCTCTTGCTCAAATTAAATAATCATCTCTCTCTCTCTCTCTCTCTCTCTCTCTCTCTCTCTCTCTCTCTCTCTCTCTCTCTCTCTCTCTCTCTCTCTCTCTCTCTCTCTCCAGATGATAAATGCCCCTCTTTCCTTCTTCCTCTTTGCCCTGAATCTAATTGGAAATGTAATACTTTTTACTCTTTTTTAACCTTGGGTTTAATAGCTTCTCTCTCTCTCTTTTTTATTTTTTTATTTTTATGTATATGAATTTCTATTTATCGATTAATGTGTTGTGTGTATCAGACTATTTGTATCATTTTTTTAACGGCTATATTTTTTTAAAGGCTATATTTTTTTAAAGGTTGTTGTGTGTGTATCAGTGTATCATGTATGACAGTGTGTATCATGTTCGCTAATACTTTTTAATAATCGACACACTTTTACATTTTTTTTAATGATACATAGAACTTTATAATATTTTGGCTTTCTCGTAATGTTATTGTTGTTGGAAAAAAATTGTAAGACACAATTTTTAGATTAGGCCTAAAACACTCAAAACCCTTAGACCGGTCATTGATAGATCGCAGACAAAGGAAAAGTCTTGGCCCATCTGCCCCGCTACTCCTTCACACGTCTCCTTCTTCCATGCCCCATCAACCACCACCTTCACCTCTAATGTTCTTTACAAACCAAATTGCAATAATGTAGTTTCAGATCCAATAATTTCTAGATACTATCAATCAAATTACAATACCGACAACGGTCCATGGTCCTTACTCCTTTGAGGGCATTTCGGAGTTAATTACTTTTAAAGTTTTGAATTTTGAACTGTAGATTATATTTTTTAAAATCATAACTAGATTATAATTTTTAAAATCATAACTAGAATTTGTAAAGTACTTAGATGATATGAGCAAAATAATTTTTTGTAATTTTTTTTTTGTGTATAGTCAGGGGGTGACGGAAGAGGGTGTGGGGAGGGGTTTCATTAATTTATAAAAATTCCCTACACAACTCTAGATACTCTTTTTTTTTTTTTTTTTTTAATTAATTTAGAAATAGGAAGAATTTCATTAATTTATAAAATTCTATAAAACTTCTTGCTATGGATATTAGATTAAAAGCAGGCCTTCACTAAAACAACGTTCTTCTTCTTTTGGGAGAGAGAAAGAGGTGTTGAACCAAAATAACATGTATTTTAGTGGGCCAAACACACACACACACACACAAGATAATGGTAGGATCTCCTCATGTGCCCAATATTTTTTTCCCAACCCAATATGGTGGGTCGAAATGACAAAAATAACACAAGTCCATACTTAACCCAAATACTGAGGGTGTTTGGGAGCCATTTTTTCACTTTTCATTTTCACATTTTTGAGTTTTGGATGTTTGGGAGACTTGGGGCAAAATGACTTCTCCTAAAATGAGTTTTCCATTTGAGACTTTAGGGAGGAGAAGTGAAAAAGAGGTGGTGAGGAGTTTTTCCACTTCTCATTTTTTACTTTTCTCATTTTCATTAACAAAAATACCCACAAAATGTATTTTGGACATATCTCCCAAACACTACTCCTGTTACAAAATGCATTTTGCACATTTCTCCCGAACACTTCTACCAAATTCAAAATACATTATGATCATAATCTAAAAAGTCAAAAAGCCAAAAAGTTGAAAATGAAAAACTAAAAATGAGTATCTCAAACACCCCCTAATACAAAATTAGGTCCATCAAAATGACTCATTATCTAAATAGTGATCACTAACCATAATGAGTCCAAAACAAATATTTCATTATATTCAATGGTTGATATGTTTTAAGAATAAATGACTATGCTAGTCCACAATATTGGAATAATTCTAACAAAATCAAGTACATAGATTAGATACCAATATTCGTATGATTGAATTACAATATTATATCTTAAAAAATAAAATATTAAGTGGGATTCAATATCAATTTGTAAAACAATGTTTTATTTTCACTCTTCATTCCCTCCTAACTTTGCTCCTCTCTTGATTTTGTTTAGAACAATGTTGCGGACACAAATACTTGAACAAAATTGTTCGGAGCCTTTCAATGCACATAAATCTCGCAAGATGCATTCGAGACCCACATTTGTGTTTGGTTTGGTAATTGGTAGCCCAATAATTTTTCTTCATCTTAATTATTACTCCTACAACTCAATATATGTAGTACCAGACTCGTACCGAGCATTAATCCGAGACTCGATGCTTGCAACTTTACCTTAGCTAAGAAAATCGGACTCGTTCCTATAGCTCGTCTCCGACTGAATTGTTTCGCAAGAATTTTCGTTCCTGAAAATATTAGCTTGGTTACATTATTTTTTTGGGTAAATTTCACTTACCTCCCTTGAGGTTTCTGATAATTACAGGGACCTCCCCTGCTGTTTCTGAAATTCCACTGACCTCCCCTACTTTTGAAAATAAATGCCACATACCTCCTTTCCGTCAACTTCTGTAATGGCCCGAATTTTCGGTCCATTTTATTTTATTTTTATTATTATTATTTTCAAAGTAAGTTATATCACAACTTATTTTGTTTCTTAAATATGATTATCCTAGTTAAGTTTTGATGATTTATTTAAACTAAGTTTAAGACCCTAATTATCTATGTTCCTACCCTTTTTACCCTAACAAAATCCTACTACATATACATAGACATATACATATACATATACATTTAAATTTATACACACATGACATATATATATATATATATGTATATATAAGCATATAAACACATACACGATACATATATGCATATTTATGCACTCTACCAACTCCCACTCCTTCCTACACTCCACCTATTACCTCCACCCACCAAAATCAACACCACACACCACCCCAAGTCTGAAAATTAGACCTCTCCTCCCTCCCTTTTCTGCCATTACCCACTCCCATCACTCTCCCATCAATCCCTTACACCCCCCATGTGGTTTACACCACCATTACACTTCACTCCATCCCATTCTTCTCTATAATACCACCACCCATTCTCCTTCCCCATGATTTTTGTGTGAAAAAGAGAGAGAGACCAGGGGAGAGAGCCTAGGAAAAGAAGAAAAGAAAAAGGAAGAAGACACCCTCACCATTTCCATTTTCGTCCATTTCACATACCCCTTTTTACATCCACTTTACTCATCGTTACATTCATTTTTAGGATTAGGTTTCTTCATGAAAGTTGTAGAGGACGTCGAGTACTTCGATTTCGATATAAGAATAACCCAAAACGGTTTAGAAATGACCCCAATATCCTTGCCCGAAATTCTGTTGGAATACGTTGTTTCTATTTCCAGACAGCTCTCTGCCCCTCTGTAAATCTTCATTTTGCTCCTTGTTCCAACCATTTTTAAGTTTACATTTCTTCACCGACGTTGTAGAGGGTTTGAAGCTCTTGTATTTAGACACAAGAATCACCCAAATCGGTTAAATCTCGGGTACATTTTCCAGATAGCTCTCTGCTCTTCTGTAAATCTTCATTTTTCTCCTTTTTCCAATCATTGTCAAGTTTACATTTCTTCACCAACATCGTAGAGGGTCTGAAGCTCTTCAATTTCAACACAAGAATCACCCAAATCGGTTGAGTTTTGAGTGAGTTATAGCCATCCAAAGTTCAGCAAAATTCTCGGATTTCCTTTTCCAGGCAGTTCAGCGACCCGATATAAATCACCATTGTTCTCGTAGTTAGAGTTGGTTTTAAGCCTATACCTCTTCATCGAAGTTGTAGAACATTCCGAGCACTTCGTTTTAGACACAAGAATCTTCCGAAACGAATGAGTTTCGGGTGGGATATCAGTACCCGAAGTCTCAGTTCGGTACTATAACTCTCGCTGTCAAATTATTCCACCACCGAGCTTTTCGTCCGGATCAAAGGTAGAAACCTCTTATCCATTAACCCTAAGTATATTTAGTAGCCTTAGACTTGATATTGGGGCTTGCAATGAGCCCGAACGAAACGAAACCAAAACATGAAAATGGGTCGAGAAACCCACCAAACCAATTCTGGCCGTAAGGCCTGATGATGGTTAAATTTGATTTGTTTAACAAGTGATGATGTGCATGGTTATGTTGTTTGGCTGATTACTCATGTTCAATATGATTTGTTTTGTTTTCATAATTAAAGTTAATAATATTGATGTTTGTTTTGATGTACTCTATTGGTTTAATTGATAAACTTGGAGTTAAATTTCATTAGGCTTGGTAAAGGATAAATTTCGTGATACGTGAATTATTTGAATGTTATTGATTGAGGTCTCATTTCATTCCCTATTAACTACTGTTTTAAGGTGATATATTGTTGAATTGTAGATTGAAAAAAATAGGTTTCGGGGTTGTACTTACATAGTAGATCACATAGATGTTTCTAAGTTAAAAGAAACCGAAAAGTAAGGAGAATGTGTGGTCAGCGGAGCCAAAGCCTGGTCAACCGAAATGTCCCAATTATTGGGTCAGCGGAACCAGAGCCTCGCCAACCGAAAAGTCCACCAGGAATTGAGTGTGGTCAGTGGAGCCAAAGCTTGGTCAACCGAAAAGTCCCAATTATTGGGTCAGCGGAACCAGAGCCTCGCCAGCCGAAAAGTCCACCAGGAATTAAGTCGTGGTCAACGGAGCCAAAGCCTGGTCAGCCGAAAGGTCCCAATTATTGGGTTAGCAGAACCAGAGCCTCGCCAGCTGAAAAGTCCACCAGGAATTAAGTCGTGGTCAGCGGAGCCAAAGTCAGGTCAACCGAAAAGTCCCAATTATCGGGTCAGCGGAACCAGAACCTCGCCAGCCGAAAAGTTCACCAGGAATTAAGTCGTGGTCAGCGGAGCTAAAGCCTGGTCAACCGAAAAGTCTCAATTATCGGGTCAGCGGAACTAGAGCCTCGCCAGCCGAAAAGTCCACTAGGAATTGTGTATATCAGTTTTGAATTGGAGGGACGTTCTAAGGTTTATAATCTATGAGAATGCTTAAGTTAAAATGAAGATAAGGAAACCAGACGCTTGTTACTTATATATGCACTCCGTGATATGAACTGTTGAAATATGAACTGTTGATGATTTGTAATGTAAGGGTTAGTGGGTAGGAGTTAGCTACTGAGTGTCAAAACTCATGGTCCTGTGTGCCCTGGCGTTTCATGCCAGGTATCAAAGAGGGAAGAGGAGGACATTGCAACAAGTATCAAGACCCTGCAGCCAATCAGGGAACTTATGGGGAGTGGGACCTAAACCTAGAACGGTAGAAGGCTCTGTAATCGCCTTACTTTTGTGTTGGACAAATGCAATTTAACTTTCTGACAAATACTGTTTCTTATTGTATCAGACTAAAGTACTTTTCTATTTATGCTATTCCGCTGCTTAGTAAGAAAACCCTATTATTAAATGAATCTTTTTAGATCTCTTGTTTTAATTAACGTGTCCGAAAATCGGGGCGTTACAACTTCCGTTAGAAAAGGTGACGAAAAATGCTAATGTCATGCTTCTCTCTCTCTCTCTCTCTCTCTCTCTCTCTCTCTCTCTCTCTCTCTCTCTCTCCTCTTTTTATTTTAAATCTTAAAATTATGTAAGATTAGAAAAGATTTTAAATATGGATCTCATTGAATATGGATCTCATTTTGTAGATCTTTTCGAGTAGATTTTAAATATATAAATTTCATAAAAAATGAATATATAAAACAAAATTTATAAACATTTTATGATTTAAAATAAAAAGCACACTAGGGGTAAAAAAGTAATTTCAGCATGAAAGTTAACCCCGTTAGCTGCAAATTTCAGAAACATTAAAGGATGTTCCTGTAATTGTCAGAAACCTCAGGTGAGGTACTTGAAATTTACCCTATTTTTTATTTTTTGTATTTTGGTTGACCAGATTGGTTACATTATTGTGAAGCTGCTAAATTCCAAATATAAGGTACTATGTCTACGTGTTTTTTGGGTCCAACGAACAAGATTCTTTGTATTGTTCCTTGATGCTGTTGGTCGCTGCTGCTAGTTTACAAAAAAATATGGACTGTAGTTTTGTACCTTTTGTCCATTGGCAGCTCTCATAGCATCTCCAAGAAGCTCTTTAAATGAGTATATCTTGCAATAGAACTATGGGTGCATCATTTGGTACACATTAAATGCACATCGCATTGTGTAGAGTCCATATCGGAGTTTCACTCAATAATTCAAGCCGCTCAATTTTGTTTACAAGGATTTTTTAAGGATCCCTAAAAAATAATCAGCTCAATCGGACATTGGTAGAGGCTTGATCAATTCTTTGCTCAATTTTCAGATAGGAAATTGAGTGAAGAATCAATCAAGCTCTTACCGATATCCGATTGCTCTGATTTTTTTACAGGGATTCTCAAAAATATATTTTGAATATGTTGAATGGCTCCGATCATCCGTGTAGAATCCTAAAATAGGTCCCACACAACGCAATGTGCATTTGGTGTGCACCAAATGGTGTACCTATGGCAAGGCTCGTCATCTTGGCTTAAGAAGCTAGCCAGCTCGTCATCTTGGCTTAAGAAGCTAGCCAAGACCTTATTTTTGCATTTCAAGAGGCTCTTTACTTGGCTAGCTTCTTTGTCTCGGGTATTTTTTCACTAGCTATTAGTAGCTAGTAAAAGTGGATCTCTATTACGTACGAAATGTCAAATCTCTCCCTTTTCCCCACTTGCAAATGAAAGTGGTCCTCCTCTTCCCTACATGTTTTGCTTTTGGATAGAAAAAGTAGAGAGTAATAATGAAATATTTATGCAAAAAAGGGTATAGGCAAAATAAAGAGTGTACTTTTTATATACTTGTGACTAACTAAAGTAAAACTAGTAGTGTTGGAGATGCTCTTAATAGGTTTCAATTGCAGAGTAAGGGCATCACTAACAGATTATGTAAATTTCGAGCCAAAAATACTTGTGAATATTGCACATTTTACCTACTCACATTTCCTTCAACACTCCAACAATATTATCTATTTTACCTAACCTTTAATAAAATAATATTATTTTTTATTTCTTTTTTATTTTCCTTCTTCCCCATTCTAGGGGACAGAAAAGATACAGAGAGCGGGGAAAGAAAAATATAATAAAAAAAGGGTTTGGATAGTGAATGGTAGTTCAATAAAAGAAGGGTTAGATTAGGTAAAATACCTAAAAGAGGCATTTATTGAGTCTTGTTGGGCTTGCCGTAACAAATCATATTTTGTGACCACAAATATGGTAATAAAACTAGGGTCCTATTGATAGGGTATTTCTTTAGATAGCGGTATCAATAAGTAAAAAAAATTGGCAAAAAACACACTCACACTTTTTACACTTTTCAATATACTTTGACACAATTTATGTGTTTTTCATGAATTTCAATACACTTTTGGAACCTTAACAATAGTCCATTGGGTTGTTTGAAGCATTTTCCACGTTTCCCTTGTAAGATTATTTCCGTTATTGGCCAACATTACGTAATTGACACATATGGTAATTATATATTGACGAGATTTTAAGCCATATCTTTTCCCTAAGAAATTATGTGATTGGTCAAATTGATGGAATGATATCCTAGAATCCTACTTTGATGAAAAGTAGAATAATCGTTTTTATTAAGAAACAGGTCCTCTCTCTACCTAATCTCCCATCAAATTATGACACCAATTTGCTAATATAGAGGGAAAGAGAGAGAAACTTGTATTCCACTTAGGGCATAATGCTCTTGGTAAATTAGGTTGCTTGAATGAATTATTGGATCGCTCAAGTTCTGCATGAATAGATCTGGGTACGCCGTTCTTAATTCTTTATTCCGCTTATTATCATATTGTGATTATTATGATAGTTCTTGGCATAATTGTAAGTGTAAGTGTTATTTATGTAGCTTCCATTAAGATATTTTACATGTGGTATCAAAGCCATAGGTTTATGAATTGTCAAGATATTCCATTTAAGTAAATTTAATTGAAGCCGGTTAAGTACGTTAATATATGCACCATTCACTTGCGATCTATGATTGATGAAACGTGCCAACCTCGGCTTCTGTATGTACCGTTGTAAGCATTGAAAAAAAAAAAAAAGGGTGACATGCAACTATCTGGACACATGCATGACTGGTTATGTAATGGAATAATGGGATTTGCTTGGTGGAACCATAGAATCAGTTGATTTGGTTTTGAAAGACATGGAATCCATAGCAAGAAATTAATATTTGTATTTTTCCATGGGCCCTAAAGTTGATAGATGATTTGGTGGGTATCATCTTCTTTTCGTTCCTTTCAAAAAAATCTTCTTTTCGTAACAGATGAACTGATTTCAAGTTATATTTATTTAAAGAGACCACTCATGAATTTAATAATTATTTAAATGATATTTTTCTGTCAAGTTTTATGGAGTTCTTATGTAATGTGAAGAATGTGAAAAACTTGGTGTAGTGTAATTGTAATAATTCAATTTTTAATAATAAAAAAATTAGGATTATTTGATTTATTATACTGGCAAAGTTCTGAACATATATATTTTTATTTGCTCACATGGTATATGCATATACACACCTACGCATGTATGCATGCTCCCCACTCCTCCAACCCCCCAAAACCAACACTCTCATGTGGATTCTTCCCCAACAAAATTATTAGCAAGCCATGGGTCCTATAAAAACAAACCCATTTATGCCTTACCTATTTCCTATGTCGGCAGAGAGACAAAGAGTTAAAGCATGAGGAAAAAAAAATAAAGAGTTTGGGTTTGAAACCCAACTGTCCCTAAACTTTCAAACCCTCTCCTTCTTTCCTTTTTAATCTCCGTATGTGGACTTTTCCCCACCAAGCTCCTACCAATCTGTCTTTCCTTATTTAGACAAACCTAACTCCTCCTTGCCTTCCCATTGTTGGCAGAGAAAGAGATAGAGAGAGTTCACGCAGAAAAGAAAAAAAAAGAGAAAGACAAACTTTGGGTTTGAATATTGGAGTATAACAAGTGTTTATGCTCCCACATATTGACTTCCATTTCCAACCCTTTGTACCTTCCAAAAACTATCCAAAATCCAGTCCAACACCTGCTGCAAGATCAGCTCTGTTCCCTCTTAAAAACAGCCTGAAACGAACCCGAAACCGTTCCGAAAGCTGCTGCATTTCAGCCCAATTGTAACCCCAAATACCAGCCCCTTGTAGCTTCCGAAAACTACACAAAAACCAGTCCAGAGGCAGCTGTAAACACAGAACCAGGTTTAGCTGTTAAACATCCCGAAACCGACCCAAAACTTCCCAAAAACTCGCCCGAACTAGCCACCGGTGGAGCTCCATTGCCGTGCAACTTAGCCGTCGACCCAACTCTATTTTTACTCCGTTACGTGCTAGAACTTCGGAGGAGAGGTAGCGTAGACTCTTATTCCACTCTCCCTACATATATTATGCGTAATATAGGCCTGTTTTTAATGCTCGATTGATGTGCGAGATATGTTTACGATCCATAAAAATAAGTTAATAAACTCAAGTGTATAATCTGTCTTGATGTCAAACAGATCAGTCTACTTGGGAAAATTGTTATAAAATACTATGTACCTCCAATTGTGTTGAATCTTATGTCAAATTGTAGATATACTTATTATCTTTAAAACGTTTCTGGAATCGCTTTAATCGGATTTATAGAACTCCAGAAAAATCAATTTTAGTAAGCAATGGCGAATCTGGACGGGAAAAATTAGAAGGCGTGTTTATCTAACTTAATCTCATTTTTAGTAAAATTGTTCTCTACAAATATTGTTCATAACTTCCTAATTTATAAATCTGTTAAGTTTCATGAAATTTGGAGATGTTTTGATATGGTTTTGAGAACCGTTTTGTGAAAACCGAAATATGTCTTACATAGTTATCTTGTCGAAGTTTATCAATTTATTGGAACCCTTAAACATTTTATTTTTCAATTCTGTTCCTACTGGAAGTCAAGTGTGATGTTTAGAACGTGTACCAATTTTTATAGCTTTTCATTTCATCTTTTGAGTTCCTAAATAATTCAATTTCCATCTCGAGTAAAAACCGGACAGCTTATGTTCAAGAGTAATTTGCGTGAGCTTAAAATTAGAATTTGGAAATATGTTCTTGAGACAAGTTAGTCCTATTTTTCTGAATAACTCTGTAGTATAATTTTATAACAATCGGAATACATTTGGGTCGTGTAGTTGGCTAAATACTAAAGTGTGCATAATCTGTGTTTTTCGGTTTATAAAAGAATTGACTAAATGAACTTACATGCTAAGTTTGACATACTCAAAAGTCATAAGGATAAGATTTGAATATTTTATGTGAATTGCTTTCTCTTACAGTTATCATTATCGCTTAGCTCTGCTATTCAGTTATTATTATTGTGAATGTTAGAATGGACAATTAGGTTCCCGGGTTGGATTGCGATTTTAGAGATTCACCTAGACGTTGTTAAGTAAAGGAAATTGGAATTGATGTGTGATGGGAGGTTATCCCGAGACCGAGATGGGAGGTTATCCCGAGATGGTCCTAATTTGGGAGTAAGAGATTGACGGTGATATTGTTATGGATCGAAACCCTGAGTTATGACGTTGCGTGATTCCTCCTTATGAATAAGGTAATTAAAGATGATGTGGTATTATAGATCCAGGTTATGGACTATATACTCCCGAGGTTACGGTTAGTTCCTCGTGGGCCCAGTGGTACGGTTAGTCCCTGGGGGATTCGTCCTTGCAAGGGTCAATGAACCTTCCTAAGTAAATAACTTAGACCGTTTATCGATGCCCCGGGTTACGGCAGCAAGGAGGGAGTTGAATCACGGACAGTTATAATTTTGGTGGTTAAATTGGGAGGATGTTCTCTCGGTTGAGAACATAGATGAAACATAAGTTAAAGGCTAGATAATGAAATCAGATACTTGATTTCCATTTCTGTACTGCTTTTCAATCATATATATGTTCTATGCTTAACTGTAATGTAAGGGTTAGTGGGCATAAGAGTTAGCTACTGGGTGATTTATCACTCATGGTGCTATTTTTGCCTTGGCATATCACGCCAGGTATCGAGGAAGACGACGGAGAATTTATCTATCAGCAAGAGGGTCAGAATGATGATCAGATGCAGGAGGAGAACCGGAATCAGGATCTGAATCTGAATCTTTAGAAGCCTAGAGTCTCCTTGTTTTTATGTTGGAATAATGTAATTTAAATTTCCAATAAAGTACGGTTTATGTTTGTAACCGAAGTAAGATACTTATGTTATTTCCGTTGTGTAATAAGTGAAATTCGTTTTAATTAAATGGATCTTTTATTTTAATAAATATTTTAAAATAATGCTTCCAAAATTCGGGGCGTTACAGTAATGATGATGGATTGTGAATAATTTTATTTCTATTCACCAAATAATAACGCGAGAATTACTATTTATATTGATATTCTCCGTTATGATTGATTTGGTGTCACCAAAGTGACCCAATCAATATGGTTCGTAGATATTAGAGTAATGTTATAGAACTTATTTGTGAATAATTCTCACCTTATATCCATAAAAGAAGTAACTGATTTGAATCTATATTATGTGAGATTTGGTAGTCACCAGAGTGACCCAATCATAATAGTTTATAGATATCAAATCTTATTATGGAACCCTAATTTTGGACAATTTAAAATTCACCTAATGTCTGTGGAAAATTATTATTTTGATTTGACTCTTTATAATGACACGGACTGGCAGTCGCGAGAGCCATCCAACCGGCATGTTGATATATGTTAATCAAATTATGAAATTTTAATACCTATTATGTCCAGGTGGTAAAATGGTGATATTTTTATCACCTTTTAATGTTCATGCAAAAGTCATTATCTTGATTGAAATCTATATTAAGACACAATTTGGTAATCGCCAAAGTGACCCAACCGGAATGTTTCTTAAATTTCAATTAAAATTATTGAACTTAACATTTATTTATTTGGTATTTATATTACGCTATGGTTTGTTAGTCACCAAAGTGGCCTAACTGGAATAACTCATAAATATCAAATTATACGAAACCTATTCCCATTCTTAAGTGTTAAAAATAATGACTTTGCAAATTGCAGTTCTCTAGTCGCATGAATATTAGGTAGGCCCAAAGGTGCACCATTTCTATGTGATTAGTGAATTGGAATATGATATTTTATAAGTATTCGCAATTGAGATTGGATTGGATACTCAATTAAAGGTAACAAACCTACTTAATTGCGAATCCTTATCGATTAGTCCTATTGGTGATAGGGGATCACCATAACTGTTAATAGTGTAACATTAGATGAACTCAAAGCCAGATCACCGTTACACTTTTTATTATTGTTTGGACAATATTTATTTTGTTAACTTATTGGTAACTCAAGACACTATCGTCATGAGCATAAATTATGTGTGCATTATCAATTATTTTTGTTTTACATTCACATGCTTAGTCTATTTCGTTTAATTTAAATGATTGAATTTCTTATACGGAAAGAACAAGATCACTTTTATTTTGAATACTAGATCTTGACAAAAGTTACCTTTTGAGAAATTATTCATTTTCTTTTAAAGTTTAAAGTGTGTGAAATAATTTTTATTTATTTTCGTAAAGTTTAAATGAAATGGAAAAGACTTGGCCTTATGTTTGTGTGAATATTTAAAGTGAGTCATAGACACCCCTATTTAGGCCCTCTATGATTCTCGAACCATGCCCCGTCGGCCTCCCCAATGATGAAAGTATGGTAAAAAATGCCTTGAAAAATGCTTGAATAAATGCTCTTACCAACCCTCGTAAACCAAAACCCTGCGTGTAGCATCGATCTCAACCAAAATTATCGAGGCCCGCATAGCACCTGTGCGCACCAATAGCACTTGTGTGCACAAGTTCGACCCATGTGCACGAATGCCAACCTGTGCGCACAAGTTGATTTCTGCACTCAAAATTCGTACAAGCATCTTGCAGGGGAATTTCATCATTTTGATGCGATTCTCTGGGGCTTGATAGGTGTCCTTTACCCCTTGAAACCTGCTTCCATGTTTTTGGGACCTTCTTGACCTTTTAAACCTTTTTAAAACCCCCAATTTTGACCCCCGCATGCCTATATATACTTTGGCTCACCTCCAAAATGTGGTACCAACTCTCATTACTCTTTTCTACAACCACATGCTGTTCTTCTCTCTACTTCACCTTACTTCACTTTCCTACTCCAAAAATCCTATTTTCCAAGTCCTAAAATCCTAAAAAATTCTAATCCTATTCATGTGCTAAATTTCCTCCAGCCAACATAAGTTAACCAAAAACCTTTTGGAAACTATACTCCCAAGTCTCAGCCTTAACATTTTCACCCACATAACCCACCATTTTCAAAAGTCAAGTTCAAGGGAGAAAATTTCAAGCATTTTAACGGTAAAAAAGAATCGGCCTCAGGATCGTTGTTTGATCCTTGAGGGACTTCTTTGGGTATATTTCAACCTTCTACGTTGACTTTGTACCCAAAATAAAGCCTAAAAAATGTCAAAATAATTTTTCAAAAAAATCAATCCTGGAATAGCATTCGGGCGCCCAAATGCCCATCTGTGCGCACGAATGCTCCTATGGTGCTTATTTTCCAAAAAATCAAATTTTTACTCTGATTTGCAAAACATTTGTGCTTCTCATCTTATTTTTTCCTACTGGCCATAATAATTTACATTGCATAAGGAAAAAAATTTCTAACCAAAAGTAGGCTTTCACGTTGTTAGAGTAATCTTCAAAATTAAATCTGGAATAGCACTTGTGCGCACAAGTACGCATTGGTGCGCACAAGTCCTACTCTATAACCATTTTTCTCAAACGTTAGTTTAAAAATATTTTCATAAAAAGATGGGTGCTTTTCATGTTCTAAATTATCATGTTAGCATTCATCTTCCTTATCTATTAGGAAATCAGTTTGTCAATTTTTAGAAGAAAAAAAAAAAAAACAATTTTTCTAAACACATTTCAAATCATCAACTTTTAAATAAAAGAATTAAAGTTGGGTTAAAAGTTGAAAAGTTTGGTTTTGGTTAAGTTTTTCATATTAATGCATTTCGTACACATTTACATGCATGTTATATTTATTCATATGTGTTCAAATTTATTCTAATTACATTTTTATCCTGTTACATGTATCAACGAATATTAAAGTAGAGATCGACCGATCCTAGTGCCGGGCGAGGGGGTGCCGTAAAATCCTTCCCCTCTCGTAACCTGGCTCCGAACCTAAAATCTTTTTGGTTGCAATGATCAGTCACAGAAGCCTTTTTCAGAATACGGAATTGAACTTCAAAAAGGTTTCTAGGGTGACTATCCACAAACCCGGCTGATTCACTCACCTAACCTCCCTACTTGCACCCCCTCCCCAACCTCTTACTTCACCAACCAAAAAAACAAAAAACACAGATCCGTTTCCCCTTATATATCGCACAATTTGCAAGTGACTAGGTATATTGTGTAGTCTCGCGTCCACCAAGTCATACAAACTTCTGATTTTTATTTGGGGAGTGATTTTCATACTCGATTTTATAACACACTCCACTTTTTGGTTCATGTAAATTTACATGTTTAGCCTCTCATGAATGAATTGTTTTTTGTTTTTACGCTTGGAAGAGCAATATTGAAAATGCATATTACAAGATGACAAACAAAGGAGTGCAATTATGAAAAAATGGAGTGTGGAAATTAATTATCTTTTACTTTTTTACCTTTTTTTTATTTTATAAAAACAAGGTTCTTAGGTACATGGGTGCACATACATTGAGTCGCGCGCGCTGGATTCAGGTTGGGATTATACTAGATAATAGCAAAGGTTTGAGCATGCCCGAGTCCGGTCCATTAATAATCAGGCTTTATAATTAAGAGGAAATTGCAGGACAGTGGCTAAAGGGGCTAATATTTGCACACACATGATGCCGCCGATGATCCTCCAACGCGCTACCTCTGCCGCCACCAATTCCCTATCACACGGCTGTCATGGTCAGCATTTTCGTCCTCTTCATTGATTCTCACCTCTCCCTCTTTCCCACTATTTCCACTGGTCGTCGACCGTACCGCCAATTATGTTAGTCCCCTCTCTCATTTTCGCCGCGCAGCTCACTGAAGGAGAACCCCCATGTAAATTGGAAACCACACTCTCACTGAAGGAAGACCCCCATGTAAGAGAATTTGCACTTTGTCAAAATGTTTCATTGAAGGTCCTTTGTCCGCCCAATGCCAGAATATGGAACTATTCAAGAAGAGACTAACTGTTGTTCGCTGCTTCAGAAAGGATACGAGAACAAATTTGCGGACGTATTTTTTTTTTTACTGGAACTATAAATGCTACACACTTGAATTTTTTTTTTTTGCGACTGTATCGGACCCCTGTTTACCTATCTCATAAGTCTTATAAGCACCAGCAGCACAACCCCTTTCATTGCCTCTTTATTTTGGCATAGTGGCGGACGCAAGATTTGTGTCAAGCAGAGATCGAATCACGTGTTTTTCATATTCATAAACAATATATATTTTGTAAGTATTTTATCGCTACTTGCGAGGTCCGAAGAAGAAACGATATAATGTGCATGTGCGTAGCCACCTGCTTGACCGTTCGGGTGATTAATAATTAACTAAGATTTCGTCCCAAGCGTAGGACTATCGACCGGTGCAGCATAATAAATCCGGAAGTACCGGAGGCGAACCACAGAGACGACTTAAGTGCTTGACTCAAAAGTGTGGAGTTGCAGTTTAACCTGGCTCTTAGGTAGCCACCCTTTGTTTGATGAGATTAATTAACTAATTTACCGACTGATTTACTAAATGCAGATTACCAAGGAGAGTACAGCTGAGGGAACCCTTCAAAATTAACTAGCCTAACCAATGTTTACTCGGGCCACAATTACTCTTTTTTGATTTTAGAATAAGAAAAAGGATCCCTAACAAATGCGCACCACTGTCACCGTTTTTTTGCGTTAACTGGTTCCGTGCGATGCCTGGGTTTTTGTTTGTTAGAAGAGTTTTCGTTTCCTAAAATTGCTCAAACATCAAGTTAATTCGGTCCCGAGGTGAAACATCAATTAGTCTAGTGCGCGAAATCGCCCGCACCGCACTCTTGCGACTACTCACTCATGCTTGTGAAGATTGCAGAAAATGAATCGAATCTAAAACTAAGCATGCTTTTGATGGATGAATTATGAAAACAATGAAAAACGATACCGTAAAGTGCAAAGGAAAACTGAACTTGATGATCAATCCGCAAAACAATCGAATATAATTCAAAACAAAATTGAAAACGAAACCTTTTGAAACGAAGAACTGGAGATTCAGAGCAAAACTTGTAAGCAAAAACCTAAGGAAAATTCGTGGAACCCTAGAATGGGTTAAAACTTCCTATTTATACTAACTAAGTAATCCTCGCTGAAAAACAAACGAAAATCGGAAATAAACTACGCGCATAGGCCGAAACGATGCCGTCCGGTGGCCTTACTAAGCCAACCGGTAGCGCTACCTAGAAATAGGGGTAGCGCTTTTTTTGTTATTCGCTGCTTGTTGACCCGCGTTGACCGAGAACAAATGCGTTGATTGTGACCTTTAATGCGCCGGTAGCGCTACTATAAAGAGGGGTAGCGCTCCAAAACTCTCTGTTCATTTTTGGGACCTTTTTGTGTCCACTTTGAGCGCTCCAGCAAAATGGGGTAGCGCTCCCGACGGTTTTCAATCACTTCCATGCAAAATCCGCTCACCTCCAACTCCTGATCGACGTGCATGCCCTTCCAACGCATCAAAATCACACTTGCGCCCCTAAAATACCTGCAAATTCCTTTCAACACCAAAAATACCACGTGCACATATTAATAGGAAAATAAAGCTCAGAACGCACGTCTAACATGCTAAAATCCCCTACTTAGGCGCTCGGAAGCAAGCTTCCTACGCGCCTATCACCACCGTTTAATTTTATACAAGTAATCTAAAAAATGATTGATAACTTGAAATTTTGAGGAGGTTTTACCTCACAAAAATAGAGATTTTCAGAATTTTTTTCACACAAGGGAGTTGCAGGGGCCAATCCCATGAATTTTTTCTTAATTGACCTGAAAAATTAGTATCATACGTGCGAATACTTAGGGGCCCGGGCAGGGGCGGAGCCAGGATTTTTCACAAGGGGGGTCAAAATTTGAACTCTTAATAGGTTTGGACAAAAAAGGAGGTGTAAAGTGGGGTCAAAATAGCAAAAACCAGGGCAAGTGGGGTCAAAATTTGGACTCTTAATAGGTTTGGGCAAAAAAGGAGGTGTAAAGTGAGGTCAAAATAGCAAAAACCTGAGCAAGTGAGGTCAAAATTTGAACTCTTAATATGTTTGATGAAATAATATTGCACCTTGAGTGAATTTTTTTGACACCCTTTAAGAATAACATTGGACTTGAATGAGGACAATTCGGTTGCCCGCACAAGGTCTAAATTCATCTAACCATTGCTCGTTAAATGAAATAATGTTGCACCTTGAGTGATTTTTTTCTTTTTTGGCACCCTTTCAGAATAACATTGCTCCTTAAATGAAACAACATTGCACATTGAGTGATTTGGACAAAATAACTATTGCTCCTTTTTTTTTTTTTTGATAATCAAGAAATTTTATTAATCACTGTAAATGAACGATTACAACGATTACAATGATTACTATTGCTCCTTTGATCAAACAATATTGCACCTTCTTTTGTTATTTTGGCACTGTTTGAGAACAATCTTGCACCCGAATAAAGATGACTGGGATAGTATAATGTCTAAACCCAACTTTTTATTTTGGGAAACATAACTAGGCGAAGCCCCTACGCAGCTCAAGAGGTTCATGGGAGATTCACCCTGGAATCGACTCCCCCACACACACTAAGCGCGCTGTACCATCCCCGCTTAACGGTTTGGTTTAAACATTTTACAAACCAAAACCGAATATTTTGAGGTACAGTTTGGTTCGGCTTGGTTCATTGAACAATTTATTCTGGTTTTTTGGTTTGGAGCAAAAATACAAGTTACTTCAAGCAACATATAGACAGAACAATAATTTTAAAGTCACAACAACTAGCACAAAGCAAAAGTGTCTAAAAAAACATTAAAAAAATAAACACCGTTTATTCCAAATTTAATGGTGGCGATCCAAACCGGATTGACTTTTTTCGGTTTTGCTAAAAATCAAACCGAACCCGTTTACCTCTATAATTAAGGGAGAGTTGGTATAGAGTCCACTATAGCAATTTCCTAGAGTCTAAGGTCCACCCAAATATTCTCTAAGACATAAGATCCACTAGAATAACAAAAGACCCAACTACCCCCACTTATACGCGACCAAACAGATCGGGAGGGAGTTCTTCTAATTTGCGAGCAAACAACTCGAAGATAGTCCTTAATTTTAAACGAAATTGTTTATGGTTTCATTAATTCAATGTAGCTTTTTTCTTGTAAGTCCTTCTTCGATGTTGGGCTACCGACAATTTTCTTGGATCTTCTCATCACTGGTACGTGGGATCGAGCACGCTCGATTGTTTAGGCCAATTAACAAGCCACAGGCCAACGTTTTGGAAAATTGTAAAGAAACCGATGTATTGTGATATACCCATTGTGGTACTCCTTCCCTGGGATCAGTCTTTCTTCCGTTGGCGTCACCGTACGTAGTCCTCTCTCGATCGGTATAGTAATTTTGTTTTAAAACCCCATTTAAATCCGCTCGATCGACTTATTCCTCGCACGATCTAATTTATTTTTAAAGATCGTGTTTCTACTTTTTCTTTTCGTAAAATGGAAGTCCAAAAAACGAAAGTAGATAATAAACAAAGATAAAAAAAAAGGCGAATATTAATTTGTGAACTGTCACAATGTGGGTGGATGAGGATTTGATCTCAACTAGTCTTTTTTTTTATTTTTATAAAAGTTCATGATAACCACATCTGATCCCAGTGAGCTTTAAAAAAACTAAACCGGAACACTTGACCTGGTTGTCGCCATTCAACAATAGTGATTGAATCATAAGTGGTTTTTTTGTTTTATTCAATTTTCATTAAAATTTTTATGTTAAAAGCAGAGGGTTTGTGTTGCTACCTTGTAGTGCTTGGGTGGTTGAGGACTTGATCCCAAGTAAGTTTTTTAAACAAAAATATGCCCAGATAACCACATCTTATGCAGATAACCACCTCTTGCGAGTCAAGATATCCAGATCTGATCCTAAGTAGGTTTTTTAAAAAAATGACATAGTTCAGATAACCACATCTGCGCCGGTCAATTTTCCGGCGAAATTTTATTTTCCCGGCACCGGCATGATTTTCCGGCGAAATCCAATTTCCCGGCGAATTTTCCGACAGACTTTCCGGCGCCGGCAACTTTTCCGGCAAATGTATATTGTTTATTAAATTTAATGTAAGGGTACATTTGTCTCGTAAAAAAATAGAATGGACCTAAGAGAATAAAAAAAAAGTGGTTTGGTGGATTAGAGATGTTATGAAAACATTAGGTGGACTAGAGGTGTTATAAAAATCTATAATGGACCCTATAACAATTCTTTATATAATTAATCCAATACAAAATCACCGGTAAAGTCCGGTTTTATTTTTGGTTTGGTTTAGCAGTTTTTTCTTCCACCTTTACGTGGAAAGAAGCCCATTCGTCTAATACTCGCTCTATGGCTCCGTCCTCCCGGATTCTCACCTGCAGGGCTTGTATATTTTTATGGTTTTATTACGGGTCGGTACAAAAAAACAAATATTTATTACCATTATAATTAGTTATTCTTTTTTAATTACCATTAAGGTCAATCACTCTTTTTTTGGGTTTAGGCACTTTTAGGGTGCACTTTCCTATTATAGGGTTTTTAGTGGTTTATTCACTTTCATAGGGTACCCTAGGATTTTAGGCACTTTCATAGAGTACTCTAGGGTTTAGGTTTAGACACCTTCATACGGTACCCTAGGGTTTAGGTTTATGATGCACTTTCCTATTATATGGTTTTTAGTGGTTTATGCCACTTTCATAGAGTACCTAGGATTTTATGGCACTTTCATAGGATACCCAAAGGTTTAGGTTTGACACTTTCATGAGGTACCCAAGGGTTTGGGTGGAGTGGGTAGAGAGAGAGCCGGACGGAAAAAGAGCTGGTGGAGCTTTTTTTCAGGAAAAAAGGAGTGGGACGTGCAAGGCATGCATAAAGTGGAACGGCTTGTATAATTCGGTAATTCCCATAAAATTGGCCAATCACTCGATTGTAAAGTATGGTGGGACTATATATTGGACTATACGGAATTGGATCAACAACGAATAGAAGCCCAATTAGAAAGTTCAATCCAATTAAACGATGTGCAAGCTAGGACAAATAACGACAAGGCGCGACTCCGAGATCTATAGGGCCTAAAGCGAGCTGTTCAAATGGGTCCTAAAATCTCAATGGATTAAACTAAACTAAACTAAACTATATAACCAAACACAGCCAACATACTCCTACTTTGAATAGCTAATATTACGCAATCCGTCCCAAATTACTTGGACTTTATGTGTATGTGTATTATTTTTTAATTATCTTTATCTTTTAATATGTATCTCAAAATATATACAATATCGATCTTATTTAATAGATCTCACTTGGCTCTATATATAAAACTTTCAAAATCATGAAAAACATTATCAATCAAAAGATACTATAAGCAATTGAAAAATGACACGCAGTTTCGTATAGACCAACAATTTGGGACAAAGTGTAATAATTATGGGAAAAGAAACCTCCATAATAAAGTCATTACAAGCATTGAGGGCATCGGATTTAGAGTCTCCGTAGTGACTCAAGTCACTACACTCTCTACTGACCTCAATTGTGGGCTCTCAATAAACTATATAGGGATCGATATCATTCAATTTGTCACTAATATTGAATAAATCATTCGTCTAAAAGATCAATTTAATGGATATTGGTAGCCAAATGGTCAATACCATTTATTTTACGAAAATGGATGTCAATATAATTTAGAGAGTAAACTATAAAATAAATTTGTCTGAATTGTGTGTCTACCAATCTCTGATGATCATAAAAAAATTTACCCATAATTTGCTCAACATTCCTGAAAAAAATGAACAATTTAGATCCCAAATAAAGATTTCAGAGGGTCCACAATTAAAATTACAACGGGAATATAGTGACTTGGGTCACTACAGGGACTCCAAATCTGCAATAACCATTAAAATATCCCAAAATTATAATTTATACATTACTAGCATTTTTTAGCTGCAAATATACTTGGCTGAGTTTTCCGTTTGATTTTAGCAACCCATTTGCTAAAATCAACCCTGATTTTAGCAACTGGGTTGCTAAAATTATTTGAAAAACTCAAAAACTTACATAATACTAATTAGTTTTTTGACCATAGATTTTTGTCAATTTTAACTTCGAAAAGATTCTTTCCCACAAGACAAGTGTAACAGGAATTGTGAATAATACCCTATACACAATCTATGCAATTGGAAAGCAACTACTCCCTCCGTCACTTTTTTAAGTGATCACTTTCACTTTTTGACTTTATTTTTAAATTGTCTATAACTTTCAATCTATAATATATTATGTACTATTGAAAAAATTATATTTTAGAACTCATTGATTTCTATAAAACAAGATCCATATTGCATATTTTATGTAATATAGATTGAAAATTATAAACAACTTTCGAATCCAGCTGGAATAATAACATCATCACTTAAATAGGGACGGAGGGAGTACTATTCTTCTCCTTCAGCACTGTTGCAACTAGAGACTTTAGGAGAGAGTTCAACTAAAATCAGAGCAAAGCTCTATATGAACTAGCCATGTGCCAGCCAAACCCTTGTGTTAAGACTGTTGCTACTTGCATTGCATGCATATCCTTTGTCGTCGCCCTTTATTTTTCTTTTGCATTTTGCCTTCTTTTAATGGTTTCTTTCTCTCTCTCTCTTTTAGTTTTGGTGGTCTTTTACAATCTTTACAAGTTACCCATTATTTTCCCGATTCTGAAGTACTACCTTTTGGGATTTTGTAGAAAATAACATAAAAAGGAATTTCCTTATAATGGCGAGTGGGGATGGAGAGAGGGGTGTAGAATTGGCTCGTTTCCAAGAGCCGGACCGGCTTAGCCCTAAGGCCGGGACGGATGTGGCCCAAGAGCTGGGCCAACTGTGATCGAGAGCCGGATCGACTTTTGTCTCGAGGTAGGTTTTTTCTAGAGTCGATTCAGGACGCGTGTGTTCGCCTATATAAGTCCGTTTTTAGGGTTGTAATGCTTTTGCACAGGGGTCATTCTAGAAATTCCATCCAGCGCTGACAAAAATACATAGCGTGTCTATGATGAAAAGTTGTGTGAAAAAGACCTCTGACTAGCCAAAAGATATATATACATATATTGTGTATCGTTTGACAAAAAGACTCCAACATATTATAACATCCCACGACGAGTTTTCATATTTTGGAGAATGTAAAAAAGACCTCAGGGCCTGTTTTTGGCTTCTTCTCTTTAAATGTCAATGGAAAACTCATTCTCGCAAAATATGTTTTGAAGACAAAACTTCAAAAGGGGAAAATGAAAAGTCAAAAAAAGGCTCCCAAACACCTCCTTGAAGTTTAACCAAATGCATCACAACATAAGTTGTAATCAAGGTTCAACAGACTATTTTTAAATGTGTAATACTCCACTTTCCTGTTAAATGGGTATTATATATTGGGCCTAGGTTTGTTTCGTTTTTTGGGCTATAACAATTTGGTTTAAATTTAGTTAGAAATATTTATTTTAACCTTGCACGTAACCCAGTGCTAACAATAATAAAGAAAATTTTATGTAAATTTTACTTTTTTTTAAGTGCATTTTTTGAATCCAGCGAGGTCGCTTGATCTCGCTGGTAGAAAGAAAGAGTCGCCCCTGGTTTTGCATCAGCTTTTCTATGAGATGCAAGAGAGAAACTCTGAGAGATCTTATCTATAGCCTTTTGGATATCTGTTTTCTTCTAATTAGTGAATCCCTCGATCATCTCTGCCTGTGAAGTAGGAATTCATTGCCGAACCATGTAAATTTTTTGATATTCTCTCTTTCTTTGGTTTGTTCAATTACATAACATAAGTCGCATATGTTTCCTGTGTTTGTTAACGCTTCCGCATGACAAGGGGACCATGTTTTTAACTTTTCCTTCCTCAGGGACCACAGTATGACATCATGACCATTATTTTTTAGTGTGCTCAGAGAACCAAGATGATCTGCATCAGTTTTTTTAAACCTTTGCCAGAACTGAATGCATGCAAAGACAATAATTGAGGGGAAGAAAAAAAACTTGTGGCTTTAACATATGAAAAACAAATACTAGGAGACAATGATAGTGTCTACCCGTGTCAGTATTAACCAGTAGCCCAGTTTAAATTTCATTCGCCCCATAAAAGAAAAATAGAAGTAATTTTCCCTCCTCTAGAACGTGCAACACAAATTTTTGATGGTATATTAAATATTATCCCTCCCTCCCCGTGCATGGACCTCTCAGGTTCGAATCCCTCCCATGCCCTTACGGGACTTGTGTGGATTTGCGTGAAGGGTCTTTGGCCAACTAGTCTCCTAGGTGGTGCTGTGGTGACGGCTTGTCCTATTTGGACAATGGTTATGGCTCAACTGGATATTCCACAGCGGGTTGTGAACCTCAATGGTCACGACGGCCATGGAAAGTTGCTACGTTGGTCGTCCCTTCCCACCCTTTTTGCCGTTAAAAAAAAAAACCCTCCTGGATGAAATAGTCAAAACACAAATCTCAAGAGTGTCTTGATATGGTAAAATTTTTTTTTTTACAAGATCCAAAGATATGAATCACTTGTAATCATATGATTACCAGCTACCTAGTATTAAAATTAGCAAAATGACCACAAAAGTTTACTTTTAATGAGAAAAAAACAAAATAATGGAACAACCGAACACGTATTTGTAAGAGACATTCCTGAGAGGATTAGGCTGTATGAATGAAACAAAAGTAAACAAAACACAACCAACCACCCCACGCTATCTGCTCAACTTTTCAGGGGCACAGTGCCAGAGATCACTCACTGCCTTTTTATTTTAGTACTATAATTCAGCAATAACCAACACGGCAAGCTATTTGTCCCGATTACAACCACGCACCGGCAAAAGATATTTGGGTGTCCTAAGCCTAATCCTGAAGTGTTGTCTTATATTTCTTTATAACTAAATAATAAAAGCAGAATTAGTTGTTTATATAATTATTTTAATCTATATTAAACAACAAAGGGTGGAGCTGGTTCGCCAAGGAGAAGCGGCTTGACACGGGCGATGTCGTCTTGTTCTTGCGCTACCAGCTTTTTCATCGAATGGAGGCGGCAAGGAATGGCTTTGGTGGCGGCGATTGGTCAATTACCCGTTAATGTTGGCGTGTGGGCACTAGCCACACTACTTTCAAAGGTCACATGACCACCCGGAAAAAATTCTTATAATTGATACGTGTCAAAATTTTAGATTAGTTCTCTTTTAAACACTTAGCCTAAATATAAAATGAACAAGAACATATCTTTAAAAGGATCCATGTGAACTTATTCGCTATATAACTTTCTAAAAAAAAACAAAACGAGTGTATTTATCCTCCGATTTTAATGGGGCACCAAATGTGCTTTTGCTACGTGTGTATCATTGGGCTTCAACAATAACGGTTTTTAAGAGACCTAAAACTTAATTGGACCACTTGTTTCGGCTTCAAAAGACTCCTACTCGGCCTAATACTAAAAATTATTGGAGTGCCCATTTTTTTAAAACTATTTTTTGATGCCCTTGGCCTAGGCCTCTTGGGTCTTGCCATGCAACCACGTGGTGTTTTGTATCAGTCTAGCACCACACATTTACATAGTATTGTCCATAAACTTAGCCATGGATTCTACGAGAATGTGTAGTGTTGGAGTGTTCCGAAGTACTTCGTGATTGTGCTTTGGGGACCGGGAGCATTGAATAATTAAACCGTAACAAGACCTCATAATCCCAACCAGCAGGGCACGTTCATCTGTAAGGCTCCGATTGGATGCGGGATGAGAATTGGGGGATAAAATAGTAAGATGATAAGATAAAGTGTTAAATTCAACAGTATAAAAATGCCAAATAATAATAAGGTTACTGTTTCAGTTTATAGATATATTGGCAATAACTTTGGAATTTCCAAATCATTTTACTTGCTTTTTGGGGCTTTCATTTTATACCGAGTAAAGAGAGCATTTACAAAACTTTTAGCCCAAAAGCTAATAAAATATCTGATAACTTTTATGGTGGCTTGAAGGATACCTTTATAGGAAGCCAAATCTATACCCAACTTTAATCTTAATTATGTCGGAAATGCAGCTGGCACTAGTTGATCAGCACTCATCCATTCAAATGGGAACATGAATAATGTCGACCTTTTTCCCTACTGTTTTGGAAAATAAAATTGACCATTAAAAGAATCAAATTTTGAGGTTAGATAAAGTGCCAATGTCTTACCTGTAATATATACTCCCAACAGAGACATTTAAAAGAAGTTAAGACACATCCAACCACTCTGTTTTAGGATGTCCAGAATTTTTATAAGTGGGACTTTGAAAAAGTAAAAGTTTAGGGGGCCACTCTGTTTTAGGATGTCCAGAATTTTTATAAGTGGGACTTTGAAAAAGTAAAAGTTTAGGGGGGGAAATGTTGGAAAGCAAACCAATATTTTGAGTTTAAAAAGTTACTAGAAATTCTCACAAGGAACCAAATGGTAATTCCTTCCGCACCGACGGAAATGCACCGACGGCGTCGCGGACGCCGTTGTGGGTCCCAACCAGTCGATCCGAGCCGTTCATCCTTCTCAGAATCGAATTCCGAGTGGGTGTATCGAAATCCTTCTCGAATTTGATTCTGAGAACTGGGAGAACTCCTCGCTAGGCATTGCCGTACTTCAAAATTTCTTTGTTCCATGCCAATGTAAGGGTGTTCCACTTTTTCAAAAACCGAGACAAGTCATTCTCTCACAGTACCTCACATAAAAAAGTGTGAACACAAAAACCGAGGGATAACTGAACCATGTCAATCTACAGTACCTATAGATAACATTTTAGGAGTATTTGAATAAATAAGATTGAACGGCTGCCTTGTTCTAGGCATGAAAGAATCAACAATCCATCTGATTTTTGTTTTTGGACAAATAGTGTATTGTCCTCTGAGAGGGGAACTCAGGTAAATCAAATCAAAGACAGTGCCACAAGAACAAACAATGACTCTTGGCCGTTAAAGATAAATACCAACAGGTTTCATTGGATTGAAACATATACAACCATATAACACATAGAAGTCCCAAAGCAAAAAAAAAAAAACCCACAAAGAAACAGCAACAGGAAAAAGAAAACAAATTTCACAGGGGAGAAACCAAAAGCCTAAGGAGATGGGGGCCAATCATACACAGAATCCTCATCAAACCCTTCATAAAACCTCAATTCCAGACTTTCCTCATCATCCCACATTCCTTCAAAACTGTCGGTATCGTAAAATGACTCAGAGAAATCCGAGCAAACTTCCCAGTTGTTTGTCTCGTAATGGTCAACGATATTAGGTCCTAAAACCTTCAACTTCAGAAACTTTTCTTTTAAATGTTTCTCGTCTAGTTTCACATTCCAACACCCTCTCAAATCCAGAAGATCGAGCTCAGGACACTTGGATATGATTTCCATAACACTTTCAGTCTCAATCAGAAGGTAAGCTATCTCGAGCTGTTTGAGCTTTGGCATTGTTGTAGCAATGGAATGAGCCTCGTCCTCCTGTGAAAGCTTTCCGTCCATGTCTATCGGGTGCATGTTCCGGCGGAGCCCAGTCAGAGATTTGCAGTGCTTTCCCATGGCCTCTAAAGCACGAGCGCCGATTTTGCCGCAGTAACTCAAGTCTAGGAAGGTGACGGTTGACAGCCTCCCAGCAAACTGTTCCACAATTACGTCACTCATGTTGCTTCTGGGCAGTCGTAATGTCCGAAGGGAACTGGCACTAGAAAACCAAAAACGATACAAAACTATAGCATCACTTAGAAGTTAGAACCCAGGATCAGGAATTCATTTTGGTTTGTTGTTTTGACAAACGTAGAAACAGAAACGTTTCGGAAACATTTCAAAAGAGACGATAATAAATTGAGGCATACAAGAAATATGTAGAAACGTGGACTAAAACCTATCTAAGAGCATAAAAGTCTACAAATTGATAATCAAGCATATTTACGCTAATAGATCGATTCACTTATTTCATTAAAAAAACCGTCATAATATCAAAATGTAAACTTCCTTATAAAACGGAAGTAGTCAAGTGACATCAAGTAAATTCCAATTCCATCTTAACAACTTTGGTTTTGCTAATGCTTCGCTTTTTTTTTTCCCCCACGTGTTTTTACACCATATTCTGAGGTCCTTCATTGGAAACACTCGAATTTTGTTATTCCACTATACTTGGGGTTTCGGTTTCATAGAACGACATGTTTTGGCCATTCCGATGCAAACGAACGTATTTTTGGCCGTTCCAATGGACACAAACGTTGTTTTTTTTTTTTTTTTTTTTTTCAGAACCAAACAATAGATTCTCTTCAAGACCAAAGTACCATCCAGATGGTATAAGGTTGTACGCCATAATATTGCACGCCCTGAACACGTGTCCAAACATCTGATTTACCTAATACATTTTTCTAAAAGCATGGAGACACGTCAAAATGTTCATATTCCTCTGTATCCTTCTTTCAATTTGTAAGTGGTGTTTACGAGGTACTGAGCTTGGTGTTTACAAGGATGCATTGGTGGCTCGACACTTTATATGATAGTTCACAATGTACGCTTAAGTTCCTAGGAATACCGAGTAGAATGCATGTCATACACAAAGCCTTCCTTACGAAAGTAATGACTTCTGGTTTCGATATGCAGAAACATTTGGAAGAACCCATTTAAAATAGCTGATTGTTTTGTCAATCCAACCTAACAAAGAATTAGCACCTTAAATAAACAGCAATGGGCTAACAGTTTACTCAGAACCCAGTCTGAATCAGTTGATCATACATTCATGGATCAGCTCAATGACACCCTTCACAAACCAACCGCCTAAGAACCGAAATTTGATTAAATGGTTTCCTCTTATGGATGTCTTCAAGAGCAGATTGATTATCAAATTAGACTATTAGGTTCCCATCTTATTCCTGTCTGAATCGGTAACTAAACTCGCGTTTGCTTCACTGAAATAGAATGATCATTCACTTCCAATGCCCATTCCAACGTTTGCTTCGCTAAAAATCATCGGAACGTACATTACCGTGAATGGCTGGAATTCTAATTGAATAACCATTAGATTCCTTCCCAAAATCATATATCCCCAAACCCAACACTTTCCTAAGGCCAATCTATACTCAAAACACTTCAATAATGACATTATAGCTAAGCAATAAAAATGCGAAATCACGGAATATTGCAATTCTACTTACTGCTCTGCAATGAAGGAGAACATGAGGTCATTCTGGAGTTCAGAAACACAGAGTTTCCGAACAGACCCGGAGCTTCGCACGATCAGCAACCGAAGCAACCGATCCATGGTATCGGGCTCGGCCAGATCACTCCATTCCTCAATGTCAATCTCTTGCCAGCAATAAGGCCCTGTGACCACTTTGCCCCATGATTTGCATACCCTTGGTACCACTGCCAGTTTCTCCTGGAGAGATAGGTTCCGGAAAATTAACCCGAGTGCATCGGGTATTAGCTCGTCCCAACACCGAAAATCAGCCCCTTCTTCCATCTAGAACTTCACATAAAATTTTCAGAAAAGAAAAAAAGGAAATTAGTGTCAGATTTCACAGATTAATCTATTTTCATCATTTTTTTTGGGTGTGTATATCAAGATTCCCCCAACATGGAACAAAATACAGAAAAAACAAGTGGGCATGAGGAAAAATGTAATTTAAAAAAATATATATATATATACAAATCAGATCGAGTTTGTGGATAAGAAATTAGAGAATGAAAGAGATGGAAGTACCAGATCCCTAAAAAAAAATTGAGGAAACCACAACTGTAATTCGGACAAATAGGGTCCAAAAACTTTGATTTTTACTCTCAATTTTGGGAATTTAAAATCCCCCCAAAAAAAAAAAAAAAAAAAAATCACCGTCTTCTATTAAGTAATTGATTGAGCCATTTAAAGAGAAATAAATGAAGCATCTTTACCAAATCAAGCAAATAAATGTGAGCCAAAGGGGTAAGAAATCAATCGGTATGAAGAATAAAAGTTCAGCTGAAGAGATGTCTAGTCCAATAACTGAGAAAATTGGGTGGAATCAGATGCAGAGTAAGGGGGGAAATCTGTAAAATTGACAAAAACCCAGATGCAAAACGCAATATTCCGATTGATAAATCAAACACCCATACAAAGGTGTTTATGGAAATTTACAGTATGTTGTAACAAACATACTTACATGAGAACGGAAAAGGAATGGGACATACGAGTTAGCAAAGCCCAATAGAAGCTCAAAAGGCTCGACCTTTATCTTTCGGATAAGCAAAGGAGCCACCGACTTATCCGCCAGAAACTGAGGGGGGTAAAGGAAAAGGAAAGACAGACAGAGAGAGAGAAGGGGGAGATGAGATGAGATGATAAAAAAACAAATATTTGAGAGAGAGAAGGGGAGGAAGAGAGCAAATTTGCTGATGATCGAAATGATTCATTAAGTCGAAATTCACTTGTAAGGAGGCCACGAAAAAATTTAGCCCAATCAGATATGGAAAAACTATTTCATCTAGAGTTTTATTTGTTTTTCTTTAAAGTTATTGCAAAAAAAATGAACTTTTACATTAAGAACTCACTGATATTGGATTAAATTCAAATTTCTCATGAACTTTTAAGAAATTATTCTAAACACAATTAACGATTTTGATTCTTGATATGAGCCACAGTAAGTACAAATTTGCTCTTCAAGGTGAACAAATTTGCTCTTCTTGAAAGGAAAGGGGTGGGGGGGTTACAATTACAAAGCAAAAAGCCAAAAATTACTGAAGGCCACCTACCATTCCAGAGCAGTGCAACAACCAACAAAAATATGAAGAGATGGACAAGAAGAGTAAAGACAGGAGTAAAAGCAAGAGAGTCCACAGCTTGTATGAGAAGATTAAAAAGTACTGGTAAAAAAAGGGTGGGTAGTTCAGCCCCCATTTTTTACAGTTTTTCTGTGCGGTGACCAGAAATCAGAAGGATGAGAAATGTATGTTTGTGTTTGGTTTGAGTTTTGGGTTTTGATTTTTTTTTTTGTAATAATTGAAGGGAGAAATATGGATAATAATTAAAAATAAGAATTAATGATTAGATAGAGATAGAGAGAAAATAAGAATAATATTTCAAAATATAAATAATGATTAGATAATAATTAAAAAAATCAGATCTCAAAACTCAAAATGAACAACGCCTGACAAATGGGGGTACTTTTATCGTGGCAGTCAATATCTTGAATTTTTACTGCCGTATTTTTTGTCAATGAGAAATGTATGACAAGTAGGGGTACTTCTATCGTGGCAGTCAAAGTGTTGAATTTTAACTGTGGTATTTTTCGTAGTTTTAGAGCAAGTGTACCAATTTTTTATTTTTTATTTTGAAATGCGAGCAAGTGTACCAATGGATAACAAAAAATGCTACTCCACAGTGTTAAAATATATTTTACCTTGTCAATTTTTTCTCTCAAACTCCACCAATATTCTTTACTTTCTTCTCTATCTCTATTAAATATTAGAAAGTAAACATGTTTTAAGTAGGCCCCATAGGAGTGTGTGTATGTGAGAGAGAGGGAGAGAGAGAGGAGAGAAAAGAAATGAGTTAATTAATGGGTAGCTTCTCAATAGTGCCTCGGCACTCATGGTGAGCCCAGGCCACCAAAGGTATTTTACCTTTCCTTTTACAGAGTCTGGTGCAGCGCAGAATTGTGACATTGGGAGGGAAAATACCGATAGTCAGATGTTTACCTTGTCTTACCTTGTCTGGTGCACATGCTCTTAGACTGTAAATTATCGCATGCGTATTCGAAACCGGTGTCCTATTTTATCTCACTTATTATTTGCGGATGATTCTATTTTCTTTTTGGAAGCGTCTGTTTCTTATTGTCTGGTTATTGGGGGTGTTCCACTAACCTAGTTTTTTTTGGAAAAATTGGTTTTTCACGGTTTTTTATGTGATGTGTTGTGATAGAATGATCTGTCTCGATGTTTGAAAAAAACAGTTTTTTGCTAGTGGAACACCCCCTAAGGATATTCTCCAAGATTTTGGGGAGCTTACATGCCAATCGGTTAATTTTAATAAATCGGAACTTTTCTTTTCTCCTAATTCAAACTGGCAGCATAGGAGTCATGAGATTTGTAATCTTCTTGGTATAAGGGAAATGGGTACAGAGGTTAAATATTTGGGTATTCCTACTCTCTGGGGTCGTTCTAAAACCCAGGCCCTTGGTTATGTGTGGGAGAGGGTTGCGGCAAAGTGTCAAGGGTGGAAGGAATTATTGATCAATCAAGCCGGTAAGGAAGTGCTAATTAAATTGGTGGTGCAGGCAATTCCTATGTACCCTATGGCGTGTTTTAAATTTCCGAAATCTTTGTGTAATGATTTGGTCAAAATGGTGAATCTTTTTTGGTGGGGAGGTCGGAGTTAAAGCGGCGAATTTCACAAATTCCCTCATCTCCTAAGGCCTTGTTCAGTTGTCAAGAAAGTATGAGAAAGGATGGGAAAATCAACTTTCCCATAACTTTTTGGGTGTTCAGTTAGCAGGAAAATAATGGGACCCACAAAAATACTTTTCCCACTAGGACTCACTTTCCCTCAAAATGCATCCAGCAAAAAGGAAGGAATTATGTGTCGTGGGAAAATTTGCTCCCACCGATTACACTTTCTTGGAAAAATCATTTATCAAGTGAACACTCACGGGAAAGTAAATTTTCCTTTCTTTTACTTCACTTCATTTCACTTTTCTCAGGATTAACTTTCTGGCATAACATTCTTGGCAAATGAACGGAGCCTAAATGGGATGGAGGTTTGGGTTTTCGGGATTTTGAGGATTTTAACTTAGCTCTCCTAGCCAAACAATTTTGGAGGCTTATCAATGAACCGGAGGCCTTGTGGGTCAAGGTGTTGAAGACCGCCTACTTTCCAAACTCTGATCCTCTTGAGGCTTATTGGCGGGTAGAGAGATAGATCCTTAAGGAGGGTTTGTGTTGGCAGGTGGGTGAGGGATCAAAAGTGCGAATTTGGTTGGCTAAATGGGTTCCTTCCTTGGAGGGGGCAATAATTCGTTCACCCAAACCTGATGGCTCTAATTTGGAAAGAGTCTCGGAGTTGCGCATATCGAATGATGGTGGATGGAATGAAGAGTTAATAACATCTGTTTTTAATGATGTAGAACATCAAGCCATTTTGAATACTCCATTGTCTTTTACGGGTCGAGAAGATAAGTTAATTTGGCTTGGGACTAGTAATGGGCAATATTCAGTTAAGTCTGGTTATGCTTTAGCCCTATCGATAAGTAAGAAGTCGGTTTTGGAAAGGCCTTCTTCCTCTTTTTATCCTTCACAGGCAGTTTGGAAGAGGTTATGGAGGATTCCATGTCCTCCTAAAGTGAGGCACTTTATGTGCAGGGCTCGAGAATTTGTTTCGGAAGTTTAATTGTGGGTTTTTGGAAGTTTAATTGTGACGGTGCCTTCTGTCCAAAATCCAAGGCAGCAGCGTTTTCAGTTGTGGTTCGTGATTTGGGGGGCATTTAATATCTTCAAATTATGGTAAAATTCGGGTCTCTTCGGCTTTGGCTGCTGAAGCGTGGGCTATCCGGGTGGCGTGCTTCATGGCAATGAATTGGGGAATTTCGGCTGTTATTGAAGCGGATGCTCAAAGGATTATACAGCTTTGCTTGCAAAATGAGGGAATTAGCTGCAAGGAGGTCCAGACTATAATCAACGATGCTATTTCTCTTGTTTCCTGATGCAATGTGAGCTTTTCGTGGTGTAAAAGAACGGCTAATTCCTGTGCTAATTGGCTTGTTGTTAGGGCTAGGAAATGGTTACTCACTCCTCCTCCCCTCTCCCCGTTGAGTTTTGTAATCTTTTAGCTGCTGACTTGGATTTTAATGTATGATTTCCTCATAAAAAAAAAAGACTGTAAATTGTCAAATTAAAATTAGTTGTTAATGAAAGTTTTATAGGAAATATGCCAATCAAAATTTTAGTGCATAAATGACTTGTGTCTATACATCATACAAATATTTTATGCACTATAAATTTTGGTACAAACAAAAATGGTTTTGATAGTAACAATTGTTTATCATTAGTGTGATTGTATTAGTCGGAGCCGGGGTTTGGCTGGTGAGTGCGAAATGAATTTCATTTTGATTTGGATTCGATATATGATACTCATATATATGATTCGAACCTGTCATATATTGGCCGGAGTGACAAATAAAATATTTTGTGCCAAAGATCAAGTTGATCCAATATTATAAGAGCAACTGCAGTCTTGGACTAAACTCAGAACCAAATTTGAATTTGAGGAACAAAGGCTTCTGGTCATGGAACCAAACACATACCAAATTAAACTCTGAACCAAATTTCCAATGGCTACATTACAGTGGTAGGCGATGGTTTCAGAGATTGACGACGGCAATCTTGGTGATGGAGGCGATTGGGATTCTGGTGGTGGAAAGCGGCGTACGGTGGGGAGGGGAGGCTAGGGCTTGAAATTTAAGTAAAGGGATGGGAGGGGGTGGTCTCAAATTGAACTTTGACTCAGATATTTGAACAAATTTGATGAAAACAAAGCTTTCAGGGCTCGAGTTTCTCTAACTCAGTGACCAAATTAATTGCATTATTCTCAAGAGAATGAATTGCAAGAACGCATGCCGTCTAAAATTAATTTTGTTTGATCACATAGTTATCGGTATTGGATTGACTTGATTTATTTTATGAATATTCCGCGTGTCAAGCTTTAAAAAACGATTCAAAAAGGGTGGAATTTGGTTGAATGCTTCACGTTGTACTTTTTTCATAGGCTAAATGTATTTGGTTGACTGCTTGTTAACCCTCGTTATTTTCCTTTGGGTCCTTGATGGCATATGATTGTCGCAGTGAGGGGTGCCAACCTAGTTGAGATTTCTCTCTTACGTTGTGATGCCTTTTTTCCTGGCCCCTTTTAATCTTTGTAATTCGTTTTCAAAGATTAATAAAAAAATTCAACTGTTCAAAAAAAAAAAAAAAACGATTCAAAATAAAATTTCTGAGCTCGAAATATATTTTCTATTTTAGAGATATAACAGGGCTTGCTGTGTTTAGGGAGACATCAAACCCCAATTCTATTTATTGAAAATAAAATTTGTCTTTGTGCACTTTATATTAGATACTCGGATATGATAAGTGTGTGTTGAGGAAAAATTGATGCAGGAGCATTGTGCTAATGCTTACGTGGCGGCTATCTGGACACCTATGTCGAAAATAAGGATTATTTTAATTAGTTTCAGGGTGTCAATTTAGTTTCTAGTCAAAGTGTCTGTCAAAATTCTAGTCAATATCTTTTAGTTTTGGTCTTAGTATTTATTAGCCTAGTAATTATAGTTTGAAAGTTGAGTCTTGACTATCTAGTAAGTTGTGTATTTGTTTTAATAGTGGTCTAGGTAGTTTAAAGGTCTAGTTGGAAATTGTGTATTCTTTATTAAGTCCTGGAAGTGTAATCTTTGTAATGTCTATAAATAGGCGATCTAATGAATGAGAAGGAAAGAGTTTTGAGTTTATGAATATTGTGCAAGTGTGTCTTGCTTGGAGTGAGTGATTCCTCCTACAATCAAGCGTGTGGCTTGGTCGCGTCGAGTGGCATCCGCTACCCCCGGTCGAGTGGCATCCCGGGACTATCCCTACCCTTGCTGGCTCCGGCCTGCATCAAAAATTAACACAGTTATATATATGAACGAATATGAATTAGAATAAGAGATAATCTGGCCTGTGATTAAGGCACGATGTCGCTGTCCTAAAGGTGTTATTGCCTCCTCACGCAAGGGTATTGACAAAAAATCAACAACTCCAAGATACAACCCAAATCACGGCCAAGCCTTTCCTCATGTTTGTGTCCACCGGAAGTAGTATGTGTTGAAAACATTTTAATAAATCAATTTAATTACCACCATTTACCTCTTTTACCGTTGTAGAGTTTATTGTATATTAAACTATTTTTCGTTACAAAACTTATTGTATATAAATATCATTTCAGTTACAAAAGTTAATAGTAGATTTATTATTTGCTATTATTATTATTAAGGAGTATTATACACTAACCTCTATATATATGGGATGTGCGTAAAATAGTGGAAGGGTAGAAAGTATATGGAGAGTACACAAATAATGAAATAGAGTTTTAGAAGATTTCTATACTATTTTCTATAGAGTTGGGCAACTCGGTTCGTGACTCTTTCAAACCTCCTAATGGTCGTGAACATCGGATGAGGAATGCTTGTGAGTGGGGCTAGTACACTCCGGTGGAACCTTCACGAGGGGAGGAATATTAGCCTTAAGACAGTGACTACACGACTCTCATTCTCACATGCAACATCTTTCCTACTTATACTATTTTCATACTCTTGATTTACTTGTTGTATTTCTATATTCACATGGTCAAATTATTCTTGTGATAAAATGATATTTTGTGAATAAAAATTCTAACAGTATGAACCGTCTATGATCGAAGTTCCCAAGATGAAGTTTGTATATTACTGTAGTTATTTTTAACGTTAGAAACATAACCCTAGGATATAACTCCCTTTAATGAAGAGACACCTATTTAAATGATGACTCTTGGAATTAATAAATAATAAAATATTTAAAAGGAGTTTCGAAACTTAAATATTCCTAACAGTTTTGTCACGGTCAAATTTGAAGATGGCCTCACAATTTATGTGTTTGGATCATGTAACGAATCCCATTAGGTAAGATATAAATATAGCAGGAAAAAATGTGTGTTGTTAATATTCGGTAAAAGTCTATTTTTTGAAGTATCATTATACGAAGTATGTTAATTATACTCTTATTGGACCTTGTTACTGGATGTGGGATTGATCCCCAAGGGGTTAGGCCTAATGGACATGAAGAGCAATAATTGTTCGTCCTCTATGTGGTCCCACGTTTGAATCTTATGGAGGCAAAACATTTCACATCTTGGAGCTACTGTCCAGCCATTAGCTTCAGGGCTACAAAATTAGTCAATCTATGCGCAAATTGGCCAAAACATTCAATTATAAAAAAAACAACAAAATCAAAGAAGAGTGGGAATGTTTGCACTTTATTTTCAAATCTGAATACAAGATGTTAATTTTTTTCTTCTATTGTCTGAATAAAAAAGAAGCGGGGCAAAATCAAATATAAGAGTTCATACTATCTTTTTTTCAAAGAGAGCCTAGCAAAAGAGGCAGTAACAATAGTGTCTAAAATGTCCAAAACAAGAATAAAATAGAAAAAGGTAATTGATTTTCAAGCCCTCAATTGATATTCACATTTACTTTTTTATCTTTTAGTGAAACTTTTATCCATAAATAATAATGATACATACACAAACTTTGTGCCACAACCAACCTCAACCCCACTCACATGGGTGTGGGGCCCATATGTGGGCCCCATGTGGAACCCACAACCCATGTGAGTGGGGTTGTGGTTGGTTGTGGCACAAAATTTGTGTCACAATCATTTTTGTACTAGAAATCTTACCTTTATGTAATAAATTAATATTTATTTTGTTGTCTATTAATCAGGCTTATCCTTTTTTATGTAAATCTTTTAGTGACAATGTTTGCATGATATTATTATACGTTGTGCATGTGTATCTTTCATTCTACATAATAGAGGCTCTAGTGTGTAGAGAACAGCTTACACACGGAAGATTTGATCACTAGTTCTTGTGGAATATATGTTCTGACTGACAGTCTTAGATGGAATTTGATACGCTATCAGTAGTATTATAACACAATGTTTTAGTAGGTCTGTCTTGAATACAGGGAATAGTTCAAGTTCTAACTCATTGTGCTAGTATACTTTGTGTGTATTGAACGGGACCGCCTAATGGTAATTATTTCAATACTGACATTATATGACAATTAGAAATTTTTGGTTATTATGAATACTTATGCTCTTAATCCAAAGATAATTAATAGATATGTACATTTAATATTGTTGATTTTGATTCATTAAAGAGTGAGATCCTCTCTAGGGTGAATAGTCTTGGTGAGTTGGGTCATGGCATTATATGTATGATGGATATTAATTATTAATCGAATCAACGTGCCGGTAGGGATTAATGATACCTGATTGAGTAAGTTCATAAGTTTCGACCATGTCAAAACTTGCAGGTTGATATTTATATCCAACATATCAATAATTTAAGTGGAAGGTCTCCAGGTGTTTTATAAGATTTTGATTAAGTATAATTATTAGTGAATTCAATCAACAGATTTAATTTAATCAACGGGTATCTGTAATCTTAATGTTGGGAGATGTTTAAATATGTAATAACATAGAGCTTGGAATTTAATTTGAGGTAGAGTCGGGAGGGCAATTATAATTCTGTAGTAGGGGGAATTATGTGTAAATAAGAGATAATCTGTGAAGGATTAACCTTTCTTATCATTATGTTCTCTATGTTTTGACAAAAATTCATAACATACAAAGTTGGACTTGTGAGAGAGATGAGAACTCGAAGGTTGCATTTGGAGTCCATGCTCAAAAACCTAGTCGAGGTATAAAGGAATATGCTAAGAGATACTGAGGTTGTCTGAGGTCAATCTCAGTCAAAACGAATCAAATCAACAGTAGCGATCATGTTTGTGGAAGTTGAGGTCAGCATATCCTAGTTCCACTTGGTTAGAACACCCAAATATAAGTTTTGTAATCATTGCAATATATACGAGGAATAATGAAATATTGCCCTCCTTATACCTTACCACACAACCATATCTATACAAAAAAAGATAAACGCCTTATAAACAATAATGCTAGGGACACAACAATAATCTTAAAGACACAATAATCAGCCACAACACTAACCACAATAGTCTGTGTGGCACTGCATGATTCGTAACTGACCTCATATTTGGGCTCACAAGATGTGGTTATCTGCGCCGGTGACTTTTCCAATCTGATCCCTATAACAGCTGGCCCATATCTGAAATCACAAGATGTGGTTATCTGGGCTCACAAGATGTGGTTATCTACAAGACGTTATCTGCGCCAACGACTTTTCCAATCTGATCCTTATAGCAACTGGCCCCATATATGGAATCACAAGATGTGGTTATCTGGGCTCACAGATGTAATTATCTGGGCTTCAAGATGTGGTTATCTACACCGACGAATTTTCTAATCTGATTCCTATAGCAATTGGCCCCACATCTGGAATCACAAGATGTGATTATTTGGGCTCACAAGATGTGGTTATCTTCGCGGATGACTTTTCTAATCTGATCCCTATAGCAATTGGGTCCATATCTGGAATCATCAGATGTGGTTATCTGGAATCACAAGAGGTCGTTATCTGGGCTCACAAGATGTAGTTATCTGCGCAAGCGACTTTTTCGGCGAAGTCCAACTCTCCTGTGACTTTTCTGACATCGGTGAACATTTCTAACGAAGTCCAATTTTTTGTCGCCTTTTCCGGCCAACGGAATTTTTCTGCAAACTTTTCCAGCTCCGGCGACTTTTCCGGCAAGAGTATATTGTGTATGAAATTTAATGTGAGGGGTATATTTGTCTATTAAAATATGGAGAGTGGACCTTACACCTTAAAAAATGCAAAAAAAAATGGATTAGAGGTGTTATGAAAATATGAGGTGGACTCTACAAAGAGCTATAATGGACCTTAGAACAATTCGTTATTAATTATATCCTCCTGCTTGGTCCAATTTTAGGTCATCCAAACAAGACAACGACATTCAAGCTGTTTATTTTTAGGTTTTTCAAAGAAGTATCTTCTCGCAAATTAATAGCTCGATCAAACATCAATAGCTATAAAGTAAATATAATTTAGATTTGTGGAAGACAAAATGAATGGACAATATAAATTGCTTTCCAAAAATGTAATTAACTTGTTTGACGTAGCTATCGATTTTCGATTGATTTTATTTTTTGCTAATATACTTCTTTGTGATAACTAAATTACTCACTCTGTCCCGAATTTTTTGTTCATTTACGGGTATGCGTGTCATTTTTTAAATGCTTATATCTTTCAATCTATAATGTTTTTTACAAATTTGAAACTTTGTTTACTAGTCATCAAGAACTATTAAATGAAATCCAAATTGAATATGTATAACATTACACATTTGAAAATACAACCAATTTGTAAGGTATGGAAAATAGTGCAAGTGGATAACAAATATGGGACAGAGGGAGATATGAATAGTTTTGAGCACTGTTGTAACCGGGGAGCCCAAAATTAAACCAAATTGGAGGATAAAGAACCGTACCAGAGCATGGTCCTTCAACTTTAGGTGCATGAAAATGGAAGGGCATAGTTTTTTGTTTTTCACAGTAGAAGGTCATAGTTGTGATATCCTATTTGTTTGTAGGATTTACAACAATATGACCGCATTTCTTTTAAGAGGAATGCTAGAGGCACTAATTAGTACACTAAATGTACACATAACACTACCACATCAATACATTATTGAATACATAGATAGACTTATCAACTAAGAGAGTGCCATATACATATTTAGTATAATAGTTTGTACATAAATTAGTGTTTCTAGCGTTAATCTTCTTTTAATGCTTTTCAAATATGGCATCTCTTTTCATAAGGAAAAAAAACATCAGAAAAAATTGGGACTTGTGTTACTTAACCAGAGCATTTTCCTTGTTTTTTATTCCAAAATTGATTTTTTCCATTCATATTATTATTGAGTCGATAAAACCACCCTTCGACTCAAGATTTTTGCCGTTCAAAAAAATTAAACTGACAGTTTTTGCTTACAAAAACTAGTGTAAGCCCAATAGGCCGACCTTCCTTTGGTTTGGCAAATCCATGCCCAAAACATATACATTTGGGTGTATCGTATTTTTTTATGGCACTGTAATCTTTGGTATTTATTTTTAGAGTGTCTGTTTTAGGTGTGGAAAATGAATCATATCAATATATATTTTTATTCGAGTGCGGTAGTTTTTTTAGTCAAGACGGATTGCTCATTTTGAAGACAAAGTTGGATGCTAAATGCTTTTGCTCAAGCATTTCAAGGATATCTACTAGCACAACATTCTGATTGAGTTTGCTGGACGTTTTGCTCGAGCAAAGCAGTCGGCAACAATGCACACGAAAAAAGTTAGATGCTACATGTTTTGCTCAAGCATTTCAAGGCCCTTTTATTAGCAAAACATTCTGTTTGTTTTTGCTGGATTTTTTGCTTGAGCAAACAGCCGGCAAAAATGCCCGATTAAGCAACTATAAAATCTCAGCGATTAGGTTTTTTCTAATTACCACAGCAGCCATATTTTGACCCTCTGTGCCTCTCTCTTTGAAATACCATTATAGAGTGCTAGGGTTCATGAACTTTGAAGATTTGTGAAGGCCGTCCAATGCCGTGAGATCAAGATCATCTTCAAAGGGTTTTCTCATTCATATTCAATTCAACGTTTCTCTATCAAAGTCTTTTCGTGGAGTTCGAAGGGCAAAATAGTTGGAAGACTTGAGGATTCAAGATGTGGCGATCATGCAAGGGATGTACGTGGATTCGGCGAGTAGGGATTAGGATTTGTGGTGAGGATACACGGTCATCGAGTAAGTCTACTTGTAATCACACATTTATTTAGTGCATGATTCCTTCCCGTGGTTTTTTACCTTTTTCGGGGTTTTTCCACATAAATCTTGTGCCTTGTTCTTTTATCGTTTAGTTTGAAGAAGTTTCTTCTTATTATTATTATTCATCGCATCGATTTAGGAATTTCAACTAGTAAAATGGCACCCAAGGTTCTTTAACTAAGATTCTCCGATTGCATGACATGGACAATTTGTGTTACTAGTAGTGAATAGGCAATAGCCACCCAAAATTCTTTTATTATTCATTCCAACAGAGGGAATGATGACTTATTCTGGGCCAGCTCCCTAAGATTATGGTAATTGGGCTGGCTCCATGAATTACAGGGCCCACCTTGAGATACGATTCTGATCTTGTAATGGCACCTTCCTCTTATCTCTTTCCCTTCTGCAATGTTTCATTCTATATTCCCAAACAATATGATAGGATTCTCAAGAGATTGTACCTCATTTCAGTGATCGAAACTGCAAAGAACAAGTTAAATCCTGTGCCACTTGCAACGCGGATCGTTCCGGCACTAACTGGCCGGAGTAATAGAAACAAACAAGTACCTTCAATTGTAGTGTTAGGATGTACTTATTTCGATATACAATTGCATATACTAATAGATTACAGCATTAGTTGCTTCATTGTTCTTGTAAAATTAACTCTAGTAGCATATGGTATTTTTTTTTTTATAACTCAGGTGTTTGGAGCCGTTTACGCGCATCTAACTAATTTTACGACACCGATCCCGCCGCCCACTTAGGAGGGATAAAATGAAGCCGGAGAAAAGCCTCATTTGACCGACCCAAAAGGGTTGCACGAGGGGGCCCGGGTCCCTGTTCACCTCCCAATTATCCAATTATTTATGCTCTATTTTAGGCATCACTCGTAAAAGTTATGAAGAAATGTCCCCTTAAAATTGTACTCCATTAATTACTAGTACATTGGGTTTAAGGCGTTGGAATGGGCTTATGCTCAGGGTGCTATGGAGGTTGTCATTCAGATAGACTGCATGGACTTTATCAAGAATGCTAGGCAACCGGAGGGTGCTCATCCTTCGCTTCAACCCCTTTTGTTTGATTTTGTTTATCTTTGTACTAATTGATGTATGTTAAAGTTATTAAAGTTCGTAGAAATATCGTTAGGAGGGCTCATAACCTTGCTAATGGGGGACTACATAATATGTAATGTTTTGTGGTTTAATGAGATGATCGTTTCCGTTCAAAAAAAAAAAGAAAAGAAAAGGATGATATTCTGTTGTTAATTTATGAATTCTGATTTAGTCTCCCGCATTAAGAATTTTGCGTCTGCCACTACCTAAGAACATTGACGGACCCAGTCATGGACACGAGGAGGCACCTGACCCCCTAGATTTCCTGTTCCTACAGTTTTACCCCTATAAAAATAAACTCCTAAGCTTCAATCACCAATTATTTAAAACTAACTGGGCAATCTCAATTGGTCAGGACTCCTGCATCTCACTAGGAGGTCAGGAGTTCGACTCTAGATTTGCATGTGGGTATCATTTTCCTTGTTACTCGTTCGGTTATTTCTCCCCTTAATAGAGCTTTTAGTTGGGTTGGTGTTATGGTGATTGTAGACTTTGTTACAAATCTCCCCACCTGCATGTGGGTATTTCAAATTTGATGTATTTAATCTTTATATTCTCGTACCGTTTGAAGAAAAAATGAACATCATAAATTCTTTAAGTCTCCCAAGTATTTTAGACTAAAATTTTGAATTTCCTCTTGCCATTACCCTCCTCTCTCCTCAAGGTTCTAATAAAGGTGTAAATTTTGATTTGTTTTGTTCATATAAGTGTTAATGCATTCTCACAAGTACAAAAATACCAACCATTTCAGGTAAATTAATGACTAATTCTTCCCTTTTTTGGGTACTTTTTGTATCTTTTTCGACTTTTATGAATTTTGCTAAGATTCATTTTATTTTTGCAAGATTAATTTTCATCTCGATGAGAGGTGTCTAAAAGATAAAATATTATGATAAAAAAAAAACAGCTGGTATTTTTGTCTTTAGTGTCGTCTTATGTGAACTTTCTTCAACTTTAGTCCACATATTTTTAAACTTTTCTGATTTTTCTCGTCGAGAGAAATAATTAATCCTTTAGATTATTACAAAAAGTTAAACAACAATTATGAAAAGTAAATAATACCGAAAAAAAAAAAAATTCAGGGAGAATGAGTTATCTTTGACTTGAAGACAAAATGAGTCCAAAATTAACATTAGGCAAAAATACCAAAATGATCCCCAGAGAGAATGGAGCTTGAATTTGCCAACTAATTAATTAACTAAATTAAAATTAACTCCCATAGATGAGCTAGTATTTTGTACTTTGGCCTTAATCACATTTCTATTGTAATTAGCGTATGAGGGTCATATGAACTGGTGCCGAGGGACGAATTAATGTACATTTGGTAATTTGTAAGTGCATACTCCATTTGTAAGCAATTGAGTGCATCATCTAATTCTCTCATTTTGTTTTTTAATTTGGTATCAGAGCAACTCATTTACTTGAATTGGTACTCCCTTGGCCAAAAAGAAGATTATGGTTTTTTGGTTTTTTCGCTTCGTCTTTATTCAATTTTTTTTTGTATTTGTTAGTTTCGCGTTAAGATTTTGTGGTTTCTGGATTCCTCTCGGCGAGACGAATCTAACAAGTATAAAATTATGGTCAAACCAAATATTTTTTTGAATAAAGCCGAAATACTTGGATTATTTGGATTATTGGCCAATAATCCAAGTATTTCGGCATTATTCAAAAAAATATTTGGTTTGACCATAATTTTATACTTGTTAGATTCGTCTCGCCGAGAGGAATCTAGAAACCACAAAATCTTGACGCGAAACTAACAAATGCAAAAAAAAATTTGAATAAATACAAAATGAAAAAATATCTTTATTATGATCTAAATCGTTTATTTTGTAAGGTTTTTTTTCTCGTGAGAAAACCAAAGAAAACTCATGCGCTGTTCGTTGTTACAAGTGGGGTCAGAGGCTCAGAGGTTTCAGGGGTTGTCCTTTTTATTCCTAATGTTTCTTGGCTTGGCTTGGCTCCAGTTTTTTTTTTTTTTATACTACTACTATTAGGGCTGTCCAGCGGATCATCTGATCCGCTGATCCGCCAATCCGACCAATCCGAACCGATCCGAACCATCCGTTGATCCATCCGTGAATGTTCGGTTCGGTTCCGGATCGAGAATTTCTAATCTGGCGGTTCCGGATCCGGATCGGATCGGATCCGTTCGATCCGCTCAATCCGCTCAATAATCCTTCTTTAATATGTCAAATCCGCCGGATCCGATCCGATCCGTAACCGATCCAGAACCGATCCGTGAATGTTCGGTTCGGTTCCGGATCTTAAAAACCATAATCCGCTCTGAGCGGATCGGATCGGATCCGTATCCGATCCGTCCGGATCCGATCCGTGGACACCCCTAACTACTACTATGCTTTGACAGAGGGAGAGGATGAGGCCTGAGGGAGGAGAAAAAATTGGGTGCCTCAGAGTACACGTGGTGCAGAGCGCACGCATTTTGGCTATTTTTGGAGTTCTCGGATTTCTATGAACCTTTCACCCCTCTCTCTCTCTCTCTCTCTCTCTCTCTCTCTCTCTCTCCTCATTATTTCTCTCTTTAAACTGTGGGGCCAAGAGGTGTGCTTGGCATCACGTCACCCACACCCACTCAGCACCCAAATTCCCGAGACGGGGTGATTCAGGTTTGCTTTGGCAAAATAAACCAAATCTTCATTAAAAAAGAATTATTGGTTCGTCTTGACGAGAGGGATATAAAGAGTAAAAAAAAGTATTAAGAAAAGTAAAATTTTTGTGACCCAAATTTTTTTAAAAATTCACAAAAAATTTGGATTATTTTTGTCTTTAGTGAACTTTTTAAATATTTTAATAATTTTTTTGACTCTTTAGATTCCTATCGTCATGACGAATCAATAATCCACAAAAACTCGACATATAACTAACAAATGCAAATTTTTTTTTTTTGAATAAAGAGTTCTGTAATTCATGTAACCCTAATGGACTTACAATAGCAAGACCCTTTTTTATTTTGACTAAACGACCTAGGGGTGCTTTGGAAAAAAATTAACATGCACGTCAATGCACATTTTACACTTTTCAAGACATTTACATTTTATTTTATACACTTTTCACACATTTCAACATAAGAATACTCAGGCCCGGCTCTGAGATTTTTTGGGCCCTAAGCGCAAAATCGATTTGGACCCCTCGACATTTAAAGAAACACTACGATTTAAAAAAAAAAAAATACAAATCGTCCCAAACAAAAAACTTACAAGAATTTGAATATCTAAGTAGCAAAAATTACTTAACATTGCAATAATTAATAAGTATCACTTGAACATCGCTCTTCTTTCATTTTTAGAGGCAAATAAATCAATCAAACTTGCATAATTTAGCTTTGCTTCAAAAGACAAAAGTACAAGTCAATAAAAAAATTGCATATCTGTTGATTGAATCAGAACGAAAGAAAGCTTAGGCCGAAATTGAAAATGATATGCTACACCTACGTACTTTTCCCAATATTACGTGTTGACTCTTAGAGCTCCTTATAGCACTAACAATCTTTTCGAATTTTAATTTGATTTTTGAATTTGTGATTGGAAACTTACGGCACAAAACATCAACAACAAAGAGAGAGAAAGAGAATAAGAGTATGAATAGAAGTGGAACCCATGAATTGGGTTTTCAGTTTTAACGTTTTGTTTTTTGTAGTTTTCAATTTTGGTTTCCCTTTTAGGATGCTCCACTTTTGGGCTTATAAAAGCATTTGAGCCTTTAGTTTTTCAATGGGCCTACTTAATTGAAATTTGTTCGGACCCTACCTAGTTTGTATTGGGCCTATTTTGTGGTGTCCTAAGCCACCGCTTGGTGTGCCTCGTAATTAGGACGGGACTGAGAGTACTTTTTAAACCTTAACATAAACCTAAACATATATATATATATAATTGCGCAGCCATAGGCCTACAAACAATAAAGGACCCAGAAGGATCAAACAAAAAAGTTTAAACAAATAATAAAAACCGCAAAAGTTTATAACGATGATCGTCCTTTAGAGATTTCAACTTATTGAGGAGAATGTTATCATTACATATGCCATATTTTTGTCTTATCATTTTACTCAAAACATTATCATTGTTTTTTTCTGATGTATAACTTAATTTCAAAGTGTATGGATAAAATAGTAAACTCGTCACTCTTTTTCGATTACTTTTAGCGTAAATCTCAGTTAATTTCAAAGTGTATGGATAAAATAGTGAACTCATCACTCTTTTTCTGTTACTTTTAGGGTAAATTTCACTGAGCACCCTGAGATTTTTGACAAATGCACTGACCCCTCCTGTGGTTTTTGAAAATACACTATCCTCCCTTGCATTTTAAACTATTTTCTAGATTCCCACCTCTCCTAACTTCCGTTAGTTTTCAAACTTTATTTTTTTTGAAAAATGTTTTTCACAAAAACTGTTTAATAATAATTAAAAAATCTGTCTATATTTTTGAAAAAAAACTTTTTTAAATAAAAAAACTTTATTTTAATAGTTTGTTTTTTGAAAAAATAGAGTTAAAAAAAATTTCAAAAAAAAAAATCAAGTACAATTAAAAAACTACTTTTTGAAAAAATATTTGTTGAAAATAGTTTTTTGAAAAAAAAAACTAGTTTTGAAAATTAGTTTCTGAAAACATTTTTTTGAAATAAGAAAGTTTTGAAACAATTTCCTGGACAATAAAACTAATATTTAGAAAACAGTTATTTTGAAAAAAAATAAGTTTTGGAAACAGTTTACTAAAAGAATTTAGAAAAGATAAAGGAAAACATTTTCTTGGACAATAAACTAATATTTAGAAGACAGTTATTTTGAAAAAATAAGTTTTGAAAACAGTTTCCTAAAACAATTTAGAAAAGATAAAGTTCTGAAAACCTTTTTTCCAAAACTGCTTTTTTTAATTATTTATTTAAAAAAAAAAAAGTTCTTTCGAAAACAGTTTTTTTTTTTTACAACCATTTTTTGGAAAACATTTTTTCAAAAAAGTAGAATTCTTAATGCAGTTTTTTTTTTATAAAAAAACATTTGAAAACTAATGAAAGTTAGGAGAAGGGGGAATATGGGGAATTGTTTAAAAAGCAAGGGAGGGCAATCCATTTTTAGAAACCACGGGGGGTTAATGTATTTGTCATAAACCTCAGGAGAGGTTAGTGAAATTTACCTACTTTTAAATAGAGATAATTTTTTGGGACAGCAAAAACTGCTATTTTTTGCTAACTATGAGGAAAAAATTAGGACAATGGGAGTAATTAAAATTTAGGGTCCGTTTTTTGGGAGGACATAGTAAAGGGGTCTTTACTACAATAAGGACATCAACTTTTTCCTTAATGCCAAGATGACAAATCACCTACGCATTCCAAAAATGCCTCCACTAGCCAATGAAAATGCCTAAATCCCCAAACCTAATGAAAGTGCCTAAACCTAAACCTCAGAGTACCCTATGAAAGTGCCTAAGACTCTAGGGTACCCTATGAAAGTGCCTAAAATCCTAGGGTACCCACGAAAGTGCCTAAACCACTAAAACCCTATAATTGGAAAGTGCACCCTAAACCTAAGCCTAAACCTAAACCTAAACCTAAATCCTAGGGTACCCTATGAAAGTGCCTAAAATCCTACGGTGCCCTATGAAAGTGCCTAAACCACTAAAACCCTATTATTGGAAGGTCTACCCTAAGTGCCTAAACCCAAAATGCATAAATCCACTATAATCTACCCCAAATAGCCTAACTCCATTAAAATTGAACTCCAAAATTGAACCCAACCCCATGAAAGAGACAATTAATTTTGTCCCACTCAGGACCCACACATGAGAGAGAGAGAGAGAGAGAGAGAGAGAGAGAGAGTCGGGCATGAAAGAAAGTCTGGCACGTCGCTTTCATTGTAATAGAGGCGTATGGAAATGTGTTGTCTAGCACGTCAACGCATTAAACTTTCTTAGTCTGGCATGTCGCTTTCATTGGGGCACAACACATGCAAGACTTTATTACTCTTACTTCATTAAGGCTATTTTTGTCTAGTATTGTCCTTAAGACCTCAAAAATTTCTTATCAATGTATTAGAGGCTTTAAAATAAGTTAGGCTGGACTAAACATCATTTAAAGCCCAAAACTTGGCTTTTAGACCAATTTTCTGTAAAATTTAAAGATTGATTTTCACTTTCCACTTCTTTATTTGCAGTCCCCCTTTTTTTTTTTTGGTGTCTCTATTAGGACCTCTCCATCCACTGACCTTTTTTTCTCACCAAATTTGAGTACAAAATTTGACCAAAAGTTTGATTTGATATTGAGTACTCAATAACAATTGTTAAATTTTTCATCAAATTATTAAAAAATTCTCACCATATGTCTAAAAACTCTATCAATTGTCATGTAAAGTGTTACCATTGTGTTTAAAGAAAGGCCAACGAATTTATAATGTTACTATTGCATTTAAGGAAAGAATGACACAAAAGCTATTTAGAATTTACAAAATGTTACTCTTGAAAATTTGATAAAAGAGTTGATGTTGGCTCATTCTATATAAATTTGATGAAACATTTAGTTATCCCTTAATTTGATATCAATTTGAGGCTCAAGCTCCATTTCAACAAATTTTTAATCAAATTTAAATTTGATGAAGGGTTGGAGATAGCCTTAGGTGACGTTACTAGATGTTCCATAAACTGACTTATTAGCAGTAATCGGTGAAACTAGTTGGCTTTTTTGAGTTGGCACTTTGTTCAAAAGTCATAGGCAAAGAATTTGTAACCCCATTAATCCACCAAACAAGTTTATAGCCTATCTAGTCCTAACGCTGGCATCTTTCTTCATTATTTATTTATTTATTTATTTTTTTTTTACGAAAAAAAGTTTGTACCTCTACGGAAGTGCCAAAAAAGTTTGTACCCTATGAAAGTGCCTAAAACCCTAGGGTACCTTATGAAAGTGCCTAAAACCCTAGGGTACCCTATGAAAGTGCCTAAACCACTAAAACCCTATAATAGGAAAGTGCACCCTAAAACCTAAACCCTAGGATACCCTTTGAAAGTACCTAAATTTAAAAAAAAAAAAATTGTGGACCTTAGACCTTGTAAAACTTTAACATGGACTAAATGACTTTAATAAGTCCCCATTTACCCTTTTACTCTTGAAAATAACTTTCTCGAAAACCGCAACAAGTCAATTTTGGTGAGGTTACTTTAAGGATTTAATTTTTCTCTTGCTTTGAAAAAGACTGAAATAACCCATTTATCTCCGGACCAGAAAAAAAAAACTTTTGACTTCTAGATTTTCCGTTCGTCCTCTTAATTTTTGACTTCTAGATTTTTGGTTCGTCTCAATTTTCGTATAGGCTTTCTGGTCTCTGCAACGAACATTTGAAGTTAATTATCTGCTTAATTAACTAGATGAAGTTATCTGCTGGGTTCTATTCTATGAACGATTTCACTACCGAAACCATGGCAGGCCCAACTCCTAGGCCCAAGAGACCTGGGCTTTGGGTATAAAAAAAAATCCAAAAAAATAAGGCCGACCCATGATTTTTACTATTAGGCTTGAGTACGAGTTTTTACATCTCAATAGGGAAAACAAAAAAGACCCACTCTTATTTTTTTTAAAAAGGCATAAAAAAAAAAAACAAAACACACACAAAATTAACTTTTACAACTGATCCATTAGGCCTAAAGGCAAAATATAAGACTCACAATAAAATAAAAAGACAACTTAAAATAAAAAGGCCTAATTTAGGAGCAGGACTCATTACATCAGTAGCCAATTTGTCCCACGCGAGAGAGGGTTGTTATTCCACATTTGTTATCAAACCCATCCAAGTTTAATTGACATAATTTAATGGGTGTATGGCAAATGATTTTACCTTGAAATTTGAATGTCCAAAAAAAAAAAAAAAGCTAAATACAAGGATAATAAATTTTTTATTAGTTTTGTAATGTAGAGGTAGAAGTTAATAATGTGTGTCATATATGTGGTGGCATGATCTTCGGGTTCACTGTTCCTCTAATCCACCTTGAGCTCACTAGCCTCGCGCTGCCACTTGATCTTCCCTCCTGCGCATGAAAGAACTGCATTAATCCCAAATTGGACTGTGGAAGTCTGACAAGGCACTCTGAGTCTTAGACGGTCAAGTAAGAGGAAGAAGATGAAGGAAAGAACAAGCAGAAGTTTAGGGTTTCATAGTTTTGAGATGTACCCTTTAGGGCTGTATTGCGTACCTTTAATAATGAGAGCTTGACTTGTCCTCCTAGTACGTCGTGCCTTGCATGTGTGATAACTGCTCGGCTGATGTCACATCTGACGTTGGGGATCAAAGCGGTTACCAGCACATGCTACGAGTTGTCCTTTAACATGTGTCATAACCGTTCGATTGACGTCCTTTATGACATATTGAGCAAATCGGTTAAGCACCGCATGAGCTTCCTCTCCACGCGGATTGGCCCATTTGGATCCGGTCAAAACCATCATGACCCTTTAAGCTTTAAGTACACGAGTATGGATCCGGGTCGAACCTTCAGGCTGGGCCGTTGGGGTGCAAACCACTTCGCTTCGGCCTGGTCCGTGGTCAAGCCCAATAAAGGCCCTTGATCGTCCCAGGCCTTGTGCCCCTTTGAACTTGACTTCTTTAATGGTCCGGATGATTCGGCCCACTACATTATATATGCACAATCGCCAAAAAGTTTAATCACACGAACAATGATATGCGTAGTGCGCAGCGTACACCACTTGTGCTGCACACCACCCTGATGTGACAAATGAGGAGAAGCCCAATGTGGGGCTCACCCAAAAAGTGGGCTCCTCCCCATTTGGCACATCATGGTGGTGTGCATTTGTGGTGGACAAATGGTGTACCCATATCATTTTCCTAATCACAAAATAAGTTCTAATTAATTCATGGGTACGGTTCTCGAACACTTTAATTTCGTAAGCCTTTTGGTATGAAAAGCAATTGGGAAATTGTCTCGGAAGCTTTTGCTGGCACCTTTGGACAAAATCCTAAGCTTCTAAAAGAGCTTGTCAACCAATACATTGAAGAAGATTGAAAACTTGGCAGCGAAAAATTGGACAAATATTGTGACATAATGGAGATGAATTAACAAATTTAATTTCCCGAATAAAACAAATAAACGAATGATTGAATTAACAAATTTAGTACATCATCTTTTTTTCCCTTCTATTTTTTACCTTCTTTCTACATATTACAGTTTTTAACTCATACATCTCTCAAACATCTACAGTAAATTATTAGACCAAAGTGGAACAAGCTGATGTAGCCGGATCAAACAAAGCAGGAACCAAATACTTCCTCCCATTAGCGCCATTCGCGTTATAGCTAGCACCCGTGGTAGAGTCCACCAAAAGGTTCCCTGCATATCCTGGATACGCTCCCTTACCGTAAACACCAGGGCAAGCCGATGCAGCCTCTAGTGGAGCATCGGCAGGGCCCTGGTAGTAGCCATTTCCAAATGGGTTTGTTGCGGTGCCAGCCAATAGGCTAGCGAGGTTGATCACCATCCCATCCATGCCCACGTCTTGGTTGGGTGCGACCAAAGGTGGGTTCTGTGGTCCATAAATCGGCTGGTGAAACGGCCAAGCACATTTACCAGGGCACTGAGTCTCCGAGTTGCCAACCCAGATATAGGCAAACTTGTAATTTTTCTCCTTAACTTGGACATTACCCTTTGATGATCCATGGGTTCCACACCGATTCATGCAGAACCCATCGACTGTAACGTCAGAGGAGGTCAAAACGACGTTGATTGCGTTCATTTGATCGCCCTTTGATGCTAATTGCACAATCTGTTTTTGTGTGAGGGATTTTCCTAGCGAGTAGTTCTCCTCGAGTATTTGTTTGCCTAGCGATAAAGAAAGCGAGGAAAGTTTTTTGGATTTAACGAGGTTGTAGTATTTCTCAGTGGTTTTCCACCACGCGGCGACTGAAGGTTGGGCTTGAGGTGGGGGAGAAGACAGTGAGGTGACAAAATCGGAGACTATGGCTCTTTGGGAAGGAGTGAATTTTCCGTACCAAATGAGATTGATCGGCATTTTACCGGAAAGAAGAGGGCCATTGTGGTATTGCATTAGTGTATTGGATTGATCTTGGACTAACTCGGTGAGTTTTCTGGCTGCGAGTGAGAATTGGAAGAGAGAGAATAAGAGGAGGAGTTGTGGAAGGAAATAAGCCATTTTTTGATTTGAAGAAGAAGCTGGGTACACACAGAGAGAGAAGAGGATTGGAATAGCTCTGATTTTGTGGTTTTTGGCTTTTTGGTGCTATGGAATGAAGGCGTAGTAGCAGGCTATTTATACAAGGGCGTTGGCTGGCTGGGTTGCATTTGACGTGTAGTATGTGCGTTATGTTTGAAGCTGCTGAGAAAAAGAGGCCATAAACTTTACTATCCCTTATTAGCTGTAAATGGTGGGGGATACCAAATTTTCTTCCGCGTCTTCTTTAATACTGGAAGGCAATCTAGTTCCAACGGTTCACCAAATTTCTCCAAACAAACATTTTGGACTTATTGCATTTGATTTGTGTTCAAATTTCACTATCTACATTAACCTTCATCGACAAAAAAAATAAAAGAACTAGAGGTGAGTTGAACGTACATGCCCCGGCCCTTACTATGTTATTGCCTCCATATTTAATTTCGTGAAATATTAAGTACATGAGTTGTGAAGCCTATTAAGTACATGAGTTGTGAAGCCTAAACATAAATTTTTTCAGAGTCTGGACAAAATTATCCAAAGATTTTGTGGACTTTTTGAGCGTTTAGTTTATGAATTTTTTTTTAGTTGCCTCCAAGCAAATAATTTTTAACTTAAAGACAACAAATTTAGCCTTAAAACGAATTTAGCATACATTTTTTATGGTGTAATAAAAAAGACCCTACAAAGTTGTCAAAACTCACCCTCCGTCTAACAGTTTTAGCATTAAATATTGTAAAGCTTTCGTTGGGGTGCCACCTGCATTTTTGAGCTCTAGAACATAACGATAACGGATTACAGCTTATGTACAGTGGGAGTGATGACTTTGGACAGGTGGATTCTTTATTGACAAAAATGCCCTTGGAAATATGATCTTGTGAAGAACATGGGAAATAGGGAATGGGGGATGGTGTTGTCCCTAAAGGGACGCATCCAAGTCGGGCCGAGCATGGCCCTCTGTGCTCGGCGATGAACGGCTTAGATTTCATCGGTAACTGACGGTTCGGATTTGTTTGGACAAGATGTGATTCGATCCGTCCATTTCCAAGCATGGACGGCTGAGATTGGACAACATGGATGCTGTCCCTAAAGGGACAACACCCTCCCCAGATCCGGGAAATAGGCATTAAGGACGATAAAAGTGCTCATTAACTGGTAAGAATGTTCTTTGACCATGCAATCTTACAGGGCAAATAACACTTTCATCATCTGACCGTTGGGCTAACTTTAGAATTTTCCATTTCGATAATCAAAGTAAGTCATTTTCTCGCTCTAGTTGTCGAAACCATTCATGTATGCAAAAAACTCACTTGATCAGGTATGTTCGAATCGAATTAATTGAATAACATGTACTCCCTCCATCCCTTTTTAAATGTGTTACTTCGTAAATCCAACTTATTAAAAAAACATCATCATTACACCTTTCACATCAACTTTTTCCTCCACTTTACACTTTTCACATCAACTTTTACATCTACTTTCCAAAATTGTCCTTCACTTTTACCCATTAACTTTTTACCCACTTACTTTTCAAAAGGGCAAAATAATAATTGTACAAACTTTTACCCATTAACTTTCAAACCACACATTTATTTAGGGACAACCCAAAATGGAAAGTTAAACACTTAAAAAGGGACGGAGGGAGTATAATTTTTCAACCATTCTTTTTTTTTTTTTTAGAAAAATGTAAAATTTTGACTTAATTCATAAACGATTTTTGTGGTGAATTTGAGAGTTGTGTTTGAAGATATGCAAGTAAAACCAATTTGTGAATAAGAGGGAGAGAGGGGTGAGTCATATTGGTTAGGGTTGGGAGGTGTAGTTGCACAAAAACCGTTACATGCCGGGTCTACTCCGGAGATTAGCTGTGGATATTAAATGACCGGATTCAAATATATTTTTCCTTGGAGGCTAGACATTAATTAGGCCCTTTTTTTTTTTTGTCATTCGTCATTCCTGATCTATTACATGGGGGAAGGGGAAATGAGACTCGATTCCGGATAATGTATGAGGCATCCAAGAGCTCTACAGCATAAGCTAGCCACCACTTGCAATTAGGCCTTATTTGATAACCCAAATTCAGCACTTAAAACTGAATAAATTTAGTAATAAGTAATTAAGTAGGTTTTGTGTGGGGTATTTTCCACAGGCTACAGAAGACGAACATATTAGCTCGTCAAGATCTATCACGTGACATGCACGAGGGAAGTTAACACGGAGCAGTGCTCCGACGACCACCACGCCCATTGTCCAGCAATAAACCAAATCAGCCCGCTCGTCGGATGGCACGGGTGGTACGGCCCAAAGTGAGACAAATCGTAGCAACAGACTTACCTTGCGAGGATAAGGAAAGGAGGGAATATTCGAAGATATTCCCAGAATCAGTTGAGCTTGCGAAAATAAGCACAATCTTACTCAGAGATGGAAAGCCAGTCAATATACTAAACAAAAACAAAGAGCGAACTCCCATGTAGGGTAAATCTCCGAACGAGCAGTACGCGACCATCTTGGCAATAATCCTTATCGTATAAGGATACAGAATTATGCAGGTTACGCTGCTCAATAAGGAAGAATCCCGAGCTTGGAAGGATTCCATACAGAGAAGAATTCCACAAGGAATGCAAATACAAACTAATCGCCTATATAAGGATATGACTCCTAAATGCTAGAGGTATGCTTAAACCCCTTCTCATACTTACAAATTCGTTTCGGTCGTCCTCCAGTTCGTCAATACTAACTTAGCCATCGGAGGGCCCTTGCCGCCAAGAGGCAGGGGTGCTCTGACGGTTTGCTTGTGCTGCAGGATCAGAGTCGCTCCATCAGAAGTGGATTTGATCTCATAAGAGCAAGGAAATAACTTCGTGAGTTTTTCCCCTCTTACATGTTTGATAACCCCATTTTACATTACTTAAAAGATTAAGTGGCTCTGAAAATGTAAGTTAAAATGTTGAGCTAATTAATTTTGACTGAATTTAAGATTGTTTTCATTAAATCATTTTTCACTCCACCAATATCATTCACACAACCGCAATTACTATTGCTATCACCACCACCCCGACTCTACCAACACCACCATCTTCACTACTTTACTACTACCACCACTACCACCATCACCACTACTCTGTCACTACCATCACCACTCTACCACTACCACAAACACTCTTCAGTTGCATCCACTAGCCACCAACACCACTTCTATCGCCACTCCTCCACCACCACTCCGTCATTCCCACCACAACTACCACCACCATTGATGCAGTAGCCATGGAGGAAGAGTACCTTAGGCATTTTAAGCCTAGGGAGGCAAAATCGTAATTATGCTGCTGTGGAATTTTGCGTTGGACCACTAGGGTCGGACCCGAAAGGGCCCAACGATCAAAACCCATCGCCTGCAGCCATGGCGTAGGTCATTTTTTGGGCTTTCGTCGCTGGTTAGGGTTCTGAATGGCCAAATTTGCCGTTCAAGGAAAGATTTGACTTGCCAATTACTTGGGTAAGGAAAATCCAAATTAATCTGCGCTTTTGGAAAAAAATCTAGAATTTTCTCTAGTTTTTTATTTTGCTATTATTTTCAAATTTTCTATTTTTGGTAATTTTGCGTTAAGTATTGATTTGGCTTCCTTTCCAGAGCAAATCAATTTGGGTTTTCGGTTTCCAATATAATAAGTTGTAAGACTTAAGGGTAAGACAGTTTTTTGAGTATTATTGAATGATAGAGAGTCTAGAGAGCATTTTCTCTAAACTTTTCTTGTTTGTGTTCGATTGTTGCACATCATTTCTATAGTTCATACGGCGCCCTGCATCAACAACTCACACCACCATGACCACCAATCTGTCACTCTCACTGTCATTGTCGCAACTACGCCATCATCACTCACACCACCACTCCGCCACTATACAATCACCACAACTACCATTACCACTCTGCCACTCCCATCACCACTCTGCCACTCCCATCACCACCGCTGCCTGTACACCACCACCACCACTACTCTGCTACTCTCACCACCACCACCACGATGATTGACACCACCATCACTACCACTCCGCCACTCCCACCACCATTACCACCACATCCACCACCACTTACATCACCATGACCACCACTCTGCCGCTCTTACCACCATGACCACCACCAACACCACCATGATTACCACTCTGCCGCTCCCACCACCAATGCTGCCACTACTCCCACCATCACCCCTCCACAACCACGATGCCACCATTTCACAATCATTTCCACCACCACTGCACCACCATCACAACCATTACTACCATTGTACCATGATCTTATCAATATTCTGTATATTTTTATTATTTTGATAAATATGCGCTTTTTCTCATTTATGCATTCCAGTATGAATATATGAAAGGCAAAGTAAAAAAATTAGTGAATTTTATTCTTCAGCTCCTTGTACTGATCAAACAACTTATTTATTTCAGTGTTTAAGATTCAGTACATATCAAACAGCTTATTAGCTTAATAAATTTAGCATTCAATTTTCAGTACTTAATTTTTAGTTTTCATTTTTCAGCTTTCAATTTTACCAGACAGCTCATTCTGACAATTAGTACTCCGTACATCTTTAAGGGAGAAAAATTAATCGATTGACGACTAATGTCAGATTCTATGGTTATGGTTAACCCGTGCGCGTCAAGAGTAGTAATAAAATTAGGGTCAAATTTCATCACCACCCCTTCAGGTTTATACTAACAACGGATACCCCTTAAAGTACGAGAAATGACCATTAATCCCATGATTTTATGTGCGTTTTGCCGATATCTCAAATTGACAATTATCTCTTCAAACACATTGATGGAATGAGAAAAATATATATATATAGAAATTTTACCTATATGGGTCCGTCTCTTATCCGGACTTTTAATTTCCGCACCTCGTGATCCAATTTTTTTTTTGACGATCCGATCCGTCCAATGTGTTCAGAAGGTGTTTTCAAGGGTCTACGCGGAAAATCTTCAAAAAAAAATACCGGGAAGGGCTTGATCCAAGCAGTTTTCGCAAAAAATATATATTTACAGTTTTCATGAAAACACAGTTTTCATAACAAACCGTAGGATAAATATTTCATGAAAACTGCTCGGATGAAGCCCTTCCCGGTCATTTTTTTTGCCGAATCTTCGCGTAGGCCCTTGAAAACACATTTTAAACACATCCAACGGTTCGGATCCCGACCATTTGGCCGGGAGAGGGAAGGTCCACATTTTATAAAATGCGGGAGTCCTGACCGGATCCTCTCCGTATATATATATATATACACACCGGCGATCCTGTCAAGGATCCCGGATTTCCCGGATTGAAGGGTTTTTTGGTGTTTTGATGCTTTTAAAAATTGTTTTTGGGAAATTCGAGCCGTCCAATGTCTTCAAAAGGTGTTTTCCAAGGTCCACGCGGGAAATCTTCAAAAAAAAATACCGGGAAGGGCTTGATCCAAGCAGTTTTTCGCAAAAATTGTATATATATATTTTTTGCGAAAACCGCTGGATCAAGCCCTTCCCGGTATTTTTTTTTGAAGATTTCCCGCGTGGACCTTGGAAAACACCTTTTGAACACATTGACGGCTCGGATCAAAAATTTGATCCGAACTATGAATCCCGGATCCGGGAGCCCGGACTAGATAAGGACCGTATATATAGGTTCCACTTCTAGTCCGGACTCGGACTTCCGACCTCCGTGATCCGAGCATTTTTGACGATCGATCCGTCAATGTGTTCAGAAGGTGTTTTCAAGGGTCCACGCGAAAAATCTTCAAAAAAAATACGGGAAGGGCTTGATCAGCGGTTTTTATAAAAATATATATTTACGATTTTGCGAAAAATGCTTGGATCAAGCCCTTCCCGGTATTTTTTTTTGAAGATTTCCCACGTGGACCCTTGAAAACACCTTCTGAACACATTGGACGGCTCGGATTTTCCAAAAATAATTTGCAACACAAAAAAATCACTTTTTTCTTATTAACGGGAGGGTTTGGACTAGAAAATTTCTCTATATATATATATATATATATATATATATATATATATATATAGAGAGGATCAAGTCAGGACTCCCTGACTTTGTTAAAATACGGACCTCCCCTCTCCCGGCCAAATGGTCTGGATCCGAACTGTTAGATGTGTTTAAAATGTGTTTTCAAGGGCCTACACGAAGATTCGGCAAAAAAAATGACCCGGAAGGGCTTCATCCGAGCACTTTTTCATGAAATATATATCCTACGGTTTGTATGAAAAACTGCTCGGATGAAGCCCTTCCCGGTCACTTTTTTTGCCGAATCTTTGCGTAGGCTCTTGAAAACACATTTTAAACACATCCAACGGTTCGGATCCCGACCATTTGGCCGGGAAATGGCCGGGAGAGGGGAGGTCCGGATTTTAACAAAGTCAGGGAGTCCTGACTGGATCCTGACCCTATATATATATATACATACTAGGAATTGCCCGTGCCTAAAGGCACGACACAAATGCGTTTTGAACACGACGAAAATAAATTAACCTTTTCTACTTTTGCCCTCGCTGCCAACAAAGCCAACTTTTCTAAGAAGTTTTTTTCAAATGAAATTGAATAATGCAAATGATATTTTCAATCAATTTCCATTTTTCAATATCGGCAACCACCGATTAACCATACAATTTTATTCGTCCAAAAACTAAACCAAAAAAAAAAAGACATTAGAATAAAACGATAAAAAAGCATATGGAAATCCTAGTCATCTTCAATCTAGCGGGAGGAATTCAAAAGTACTCTTTCGTAGTTTCACTTTAATCACCATTCTTTGATGCATGTAGCTCCTTGCGTCTAAAGGTACAAACCTGTCTAATTTCATTAGTTGCATTCAATAATGGAAAATGCTAACGTGTGGGCACACGTTAAGATTGAAAAAGTGTATTGAAATGTGTGAAAAGTGTATAGAGATATGTGAAAGTGTATTGAAAAAGTGTAAAAGGTATATTAGAGTGTGTTATTTTTGTTTTATTTGTGTGTTTAATGTGTGCCTATTGGGCACACGTTAGCAAGACCCTTCAATAATAGCATCTGATATAATAAGAACGTCTAATCAAATGAGTTTCGTACCTAAATACTCCCTCCGTCCCAATTTGTTTGTCAATTATTCCATTTTCTGCCACGCCTTAAATTGCTTATATCTTTCAATCTATAATGTTTTTCACGGTTTTAGAAACTTTGTATAATAGAATTAATCGTGAACTATCAAACAAGATCCATATTGCATATATTTGGAGATCAATATTAAAAGATATAAGCGATCGAAATCTGACACGATTATCAAAAAATGACAAACAAAAAGGGACGGAGGGAGTACCATTTTTCAAACGTTTCAAGCAAAAAAAAAAAAAAAAAACGTTCCACGCCAACAACCAATACAATACATTTGTAACTCTCAATATAAAATTGTGATAAATTATTCGGTTACAAAAGAACAATCAAATTCAAAGCACATGCCCATATTGGGATGCTCACATTTTAAGCTAACATGACCAAGCTTCTTAACTAAAATAACACACATCCTCAAGAGACCATTGGCATCCTCTCCTCTGTATCGTTCCAATTTTATCTGATGTTCCCAAAGGGACCATTGACACCCTCTCTTGCGATACTTAAATTGTACAATTCTTTTATCCCTCCATGCTACAAAGTTGCTCATCCCTTGTTATTGTCTAGCAACGACCAATTGCGCGGGTTTCTTTAACTGGCCTAGGACAATAGAAAGAAGCAAAATACTTCCAAGATTAGCCATAAATAAAACATAAAACAATCATGCAAAAGATAAGTGTTACAAAAGATGCACTAACCAGGGAGTAGAGTCTCTCTACTCAAAAGGCTCCAACTAAAATTGTTACAAAAATCCTAACATCTTCAATCCTAGCCCAGCCATAAATCAGTAAATTCATCTCCTAGATTTTCACCCCCACAAATTAGATGCCTCCAAAAGTCAGTTTGTGTATGAATTTTGAAAAAACCTCCCTCCGTAGAGAAAATTGTGTTCCATATTCATAACCATCAATCAAAGGTAGAGGAAAACAATGTATACACTTAACTAATATCCAATGTAGGCAAGCTCACCAAGAATTTGTGCCATTTTATAATACTGATACCAATTGGCGTTTAGCCAGAGGTAGATACTTAGCCAAGCTAATGTGATCACATGAACACCCTGGTATACGGGAAGAAAAATATGAAAAAAGGAAACTGAATAAGAAACAAAAATCTGGCAATTTTTCCTCAAACAAAGAAGGGGAAAAACTTGTACCTAATCATTCTATTCGGAGGAGAGGAAGTAAATCAACTAAACCCCTCAACCTACAGCCTACTTATATTCCACGTACCTGCTAATTCCATCTACGCAACACATATGGACTACCATAAGCTTCTCTTTCAAAACTTGATTCATTAGGCAACCATAGCTCTAACCAAAACTCAAAAGACTTTGTCATCAGATCATAACAGGGCAACAATTCAGGAAGAAGACCATCAATACGTCTCCTTCCCCATTGATCTATCCTTCCACAGCCCCTAAGGTAGGTGTTGAATACAATATCTACAAACGTGTACAATACAACTACGATTTCTTGTTAAATTATACGTGTCCAATGCGAAGAGCCTTAATGCACGGGCAATCCACGTTATCCAACCCATAAGGTTTACACTAAACTACATCATTTAGAGAAAATGACACGAAATTGTGAGGAAAGTTCTCTTCCGAAATGTTGAAAACCTTTTCTTTAAAAAGGCAATACCAAAATGGAGTGTGCTGCCAAGGACAGTGCCGCCAAGGACAGTGACTAACTAATATCCAATGTTTGGATGTGTATTTTTATTGATAACCAGGCATTGGGTGTATTTTTCAAGTTGAATAATGTGCTTTGGGTTTGGGATGCTTCTTGATTTTATTTTTAATTTTTATGCTAGATTACGACTACCGTAAACAAGAATGTCTTATATAACATGTAATCCGTGGATAAAACCGGAACCGATCCGTGACTCACGGTTCGGATTGGAACCGAACCGTGAGACTTTTGGTCCGGACACGGATTGTATTTTCTAAAAACCGTGACTCGCGGATTAGGATTGGATTCATGTCAATCCGATCCGATCCGGACCGTGTACACCCCTAGTTACCAGAGTTTTCAAGAATTCAGGGTGAGAGGAATTGTCCATGCCCAACTATCCAACTATGCCTCCCTCCTTTCTCTACTTCCTCGTTCAAATAGGAGAGGAGCCATTTCCATGGTTGTGCGACACCACATATTGACTACGAGGTGCGTTATTAGAGCTAAGTCACACAGGCCCAGCCCTGTGTTTCTCGAGGCCCCAACCCTATCCTCAATTTGAGGCCCTTCATATAATTTTTTTTTCTATGCAACATCTCATGTAAATTTCAAACAAAGTTCGGAACTGGGAAACACATACTAAAGCAAGCAATGGGGGTTGTATACTTGTGTCTGTGTGTCTGTGTGTACACTTGGCTAATATAGATAGTTTTCGTCAGCCATGTGTAAGTGTGTAATACATACAACAACTCACACAATCTCACACATCGTAAATCAAATGAATTCAAATCCATCAAATACCCCAGCCCTTTTGGATAGATTGAATTGGTGAGACAATAAGAGAAAGGATTAGAGTTTCTCTCCAATCACTCATTTGGTTTCAATAATTTGGGAGAAATGGAGAGGAAAGTACCAAAATGAAAGTATTTTGATTGGCCCCTTCCCTTTCTCAACAAAACTGGTAAAGAGTATGGATCTATTAAGAAGCAAGAGTGAATATCGAAAACCAAGAATGGGAAATCACCAGGTACGCGATCTAGGGCCGTAGTTCTTGGGATGCGCATTCCAGATGATGGAGTGACCCATCTTCTCTTTCTCTCTCTGCTCAAAATCCCTAGTTTTGGAGGAGACAATCAACCGAAATGACCACAGAGGGAATTTGAAATACTAGTAGTCCTTGTGGGCCTCAAAAAATAATTAAAGAGGGAATATGGAAGTTGGTTAGGCCTCAAAAAATCAAATGGGCTTAAGTGAATAAGTGATTTTTGTGGGCCTCAAAGGCTCTAACAATATTGGATCAAACCAAACCCATACCTATACTAACATATATACTTGGGGGCCCTAAAAAAAAAACCCATTTTCGGTGGGCCCCAGGCCTGGGCCTTCCCAGCCTAGCCACAGGGCAGGGCCTGAAGTCACATAATGTGCTTGCGCGAATCTTAGTGTGAAAATATCTTTTAAGAACATTCAGATTGCTAAAATTTTAAGAGAATATGGAATATTGAGAGCACAAACATAGAGCCATAATCAAGCAAGAGCAGAAGATCTTGCTGAAATATTATGTCGCTACGGTTGGAGGAACGGATCTTGGAAGATGCCAGTTGGATAAAGCTTCAACCTAAAAGAAGGGATGGTAACGGTGTAGATCGGTTTTGGTATTGGTAACACAAAAACCAAAACCTGTAACTAAAACCAAAATCAAAACCCTAACTATATCAAAACCATTGGTTACTGTTTGGTTTGGTTTTCCATCGAAACCGGTAGTCAACATTTTTAAACATCAAACCTTAAACAACTAGAAGAAAGGGGCAATAAAAAAATTAAGAACAATGTAAATAATAAATGCATCAACACAAAGTGAATTCATCTTCCAAACATAGAGACAAAATCAGTAACATTAACAAAGGTTAGCGGAAAAGTTAATGTGTTAACAACCAAAAAGAATTCGAAGTCTCCCCATAGGCTGAACCCAGACCTTCCTTTGAAAGCCAAAAGGAACAAATGGGCTAAAAGCCACATCTAAGCTATGCCTATTATAATAAGTGATCATTTAAAAAAAAAAAATCTAATAAGTTAAAACTTTGAGTTTCGGTATATTTGCGAATTGTTATTAGAGTTCAACATGGCCTGGTGAGATGAGAGAGGAGAAAAACTTGCATGTTGAATGGCTACTGCCATGTGGTACCCATCAGGCGCATCTGAGCCGTCCAAACATGTAAACTTTAGGAGCAAATTTCCCCCCAAAAATTTGGGCCGTCCAAAACGATGTGAGATACTCTGTTCCCAATTCCCATGTGCCTTTGTTGCAAGGGGTTTTGGACCGTTAGATTGTGGGTTTTGTTTTTATGTTTTAAAAATTTGTGTGTGATTCAACGGTCCAAAACCCCTTGCAATAGAGGCACAGGAGAATTTGAGAACAAAGGATCTGGTTCCGTCCAAAACACGTTTGGATAGTTTAGATGCACAGACGGGTACCACATGACTGTACCCTGTCCGCATGCAAGTTTTTGCACGTCACAAATTTCCTTTACAGGATAATTGATAAATTAAATAGTGCTGCGCTCTGTAGCAACGCTACACACACTGATTATACTCCCTAATCCCTATCTCCCAAAACGCCGGACTATATTTCTATTTTTTAATGTCTCAAAATATTTATTTCTCAAAATGATAAAGTAAAAAAAAAAGTTTTAATCACAAACCAATAATAGCAATTGGAAAGTCAAAGTAAAAAAAAAAGTTTTAATCACAAAGCATCTCTTTAACAGCAATGATTGTAGTCAAAAGATAATAGAATATAGGGATAATTAGGAAATTGATACCTCTATTTGAATTTAAATGTTATAATTATTTGTCATCTTAAAATCATCATTCTCCAAAAAGAGCAAGCAAATAGGACGTTTGGAGCATATGGAGTATATTTTTTTATCTTCTACACTGATTATGTTAGCACAACGACCAGACAAAACAAAGGGATGTTAGGAAATTGGAATTGGAAAAAAGTTTCGAATCGTAGATGTATAGTGCAATAATTATTGAACTCAAGCTATACAAAACAAATAAATGAATGTCTTAAGCAACTAGTACAAAGCTTTTTCCTTCCTATGCATCTCTACCATCTAACGATTCAGACCAAAGTGGAACAAGACGATGTAGAAGGATCAAATAGAGCCGGAACCAAGTATTTCCTCCCGTTAGCACCATTAGCATTGTAGCTAGCACCCGTTGTAGGATCCACCAAGAGGTCCCCAGCATAACCCGGGAATGCTCCCTTGGCATAGACCCCAGGACAAGCCGATGCTGCCTCTAATGGGGCATCGGCAGGTCCTTGATAGTAGCCATTCCCAAATGGGTTTGTGACGGTCCCAGCTAATAGGCTAGCCAGGTTGATCACCATCCCGTCCATACCCACATCTTGGTTGGGTGCGACCAAAGGTGGGTTTTGTGGTCCGTAGATTGGTTGATGGAACGGCCAAGCGCATTGGCCTGGGCATTGAGTCTCCGAGTTGCCAACCCAAATGTAGGCAAACTTGTAATTTTTCCCCTTTACATGGACATTACCCTTGGAAGACCCGTGTGTCCCACACCGGCTCATACAGAACCCATCGACTGTGACGTCAGAGGAGGTCAAAACAACATTGATTGCGTTCATTTGATTGCCCTTTGATGCCAATTGCACAATCTGTTTTTGCGTGAGGGATTTTCCTAGCGAGTAGTTGTCTTCGAGTATTTGTTTGCCTAGCGATAGAGAAAGGGAGGAGAGTTTTTTGGATTTAACGAGGTTGTAGTATTTCTCGGTGGTTTTCCACCACGCGGCAACTGATGGTTGGGTTTGAGGTGGGGGAGAAGATAGGGAGGATACGAAATCGGAGACTATGGCTCGTTGGGAAGGAGTGAATTTGCCGTACCAAATGAGATTGACTGGCATTTTACCCGAAAGAAGAGGGCCATTGTGGTATTGCATACTGGGTTGATCTTGGACTAACTCGGTGAGTTTTCTGGCTGCGAGTGAGACGTGGAAGAGAGAGACTAAAATCAGGACTTGGGAAAAGAAAGATGCCATTCTTCTGCTCTACGTGAGAAAATTTGGGGAGAGAGAGAGCAGTAGCTGAGGTTTTTGATGGGTTTAATTGTTGTTGGTGTATGGAATCGAGTAGTAGAGGTGGCTATTTATACGGGGTTGCATTTGGTATGGATAGCGGTGAAGGTGCTGAGAATGAGGCCAAAACTTTACACCATATCCTTAGCTGTTTACTGCTAAGAGAGAGAGAAAGAGTGGGTGTAACGGAACTTTCGTACGCGTCTTCTTTAATGCCGGAAGAAAAGCCAGTTGAAATTCCCACGCTCCTAACAATGGTTTCTTGTCTGAATCAAGTAGCAGTAGTAATTGAATTTGAAAATAAGAAAACAAAAAGCAAGTAGGAATTGGGTAGTGGAGCCTACGCTTATAGCTAGCGAGTCGGTGTGGAAAGTGGGCCTTGTGGACGTCTTGAAAATCTATGCACTGTATAAAGAACAAAAAGGAGATTACAGCTGCATTGTGAAATTTCGACATGGTGGATTTTTAATTGACCAAAAGACCATTGGAATTTGACTCTTGTTTCAGAAAATGAGGAAGGGCATTTAGGGAAAGGACCAAAGTGGGAAATCCCAGAAAGAGACGTTGAAGAAAGGGAAAAGGTGTGGGACAGGATAGGCGCTGTATGGGCTGGATCTTTCCAGTTGGCAGTCAAATTTTTGGTCAGGTCATGAAAAAATCGAAATGGTGCACTCTGGCTAGGTAGTGTATTCTCGCCCTTTAGCGGTGAAGGGGTGCAAAATTGGTTAGATCTAAGCATTCACGAATATGCTATAGTCACACCAAAATGACACTCTACAAACCACACAATCTTATGTGGCAGTTCGCCCTGCCTTTTTCTACCTCAAAAAAAAAAAAAAAAAAAATACCTTATTGAAATACCCCCATTCTTTAGGATTAACGAAGAAGATTGAACCAGACCCATCTCCGCCAACGTCCTCCACCACAGGCGACAACCACCCACAGTGGCCACCATAACCCACAACGACCCAGAAAAAAAGCAATTGACTGTTGAGCTTTCCTTGAAAAACTAGGCATGCTTCTTCGTCAGCTTTAACAAAACAACCGTTATCCATTTCCGTAGGAGTGGAAGTGGCAACTGCATCTTTAGTTAGCAATGAATAATTTGGATTCTCTACTTGCAATTTTTGTTTAGATTGTACCAATCCGTTGAACAAAACTAAAGTTGAAACCAAAAAATTGGGTTAAGTTGGTTCGCTACAGGCTGTGGTGGTCGTCTATCGTGGACGTCGGCGCGATGGGTCTAGTTCGATCTTCTTCGTCACCTTCGTTGAACCCCCCGTCTCTCTCTCTCTCTCTCTCTCTCTCTCTCTGGGGTGTTTAAAAAGTCTTTTTTTTTAGTTACAATCGTCGGGGCCCATTGTCACGTAGGATTGTGTGGTTTGTGGTGTGTTATTTTGGTATGATTGTAGCATTTTTGAAGCACTTAAATGAGGCATGCTGGAGCCGTGTTAGCCTGAAGGTTTATATGCATACCTTATTGATTTTGATGATAACACAACAAAAATTAATTAGAAAAGAAATACAATTGATTTTATGATATCGATATTTGATAGTATTGATTTAAATAAATAATTTATTGGTAGGATTTGATTAACATATACTGGGAGAGATTCTACATCGATTTTTTTCCCTATCTCCAATAGTTGAAGAGTAGAGAATAAATATTATGGTCAAATATTTCTATTGATATATATTTCTAATGGCTAGAATAGTCTTTTAACGAAATTAATAGAAGAGATTAAAGAAAAAGCTTATTGTGAAGAAGAAATCAATCGTAAACTTAATAATTGGTTTTTGTAGGAAAGGTCAGCGCGTAGGGTGACGAGGCAGTTGACCAGCCTATAGCAGCCATCCACGTGGCTCGACAAGATTCAGCGGACACGTCATCAGTCAACTAAAAATAAAGACTGAGGGAGATCCCCACCGCGAGGAGACGACCTCACGGAAGGGCATAGCAAAACTAAAGACACCCCAAGCAAGGGATGCCCTATACAAGGGAAGTACTACTAAAGAGAAGTTCACCCCTCGCGAGGCCCTCCGAGAAGAGGACCAACGCGACGGGAAAGAGTGAACACTCACACAAGTACGCGAGCCGAGCTCGCGACTATACCTGACCAAAAGGCAGGGATGGGAAAGTCGATACGAGCTCGAAAGAGGTCTTGGCGCGAGCCAAAGGGCTCGCGACCATACCCAACACAGCGGGAATAGGGGAGAAACAAGTGGCTTGGTGGCTTTAAGGGATTAAGGGTCGCGACGAAGGGAAAACGATGCACTGGCATGGTCTAATGGAAGCTTCCTAACGGCCAGTGACATCATCCACGTCGCCTGGGTATACGGAGAGAGCACGTGTCATCATGTTATTGGGGAAATGTCTGCAGCCCCATGATTGGGTGTAGATCCCTATAAATATGAGACATTCATTCATAGATCCCAGAGAGACACATAGAGAGATTCATTCGTCTTAGGACCACGGAAATCTTAGAGAGAGGAAGTGACTCAGAGCTCTGGAAACAAGGACTCTGTTCTTGCTAGTGCTCGCGGGCACATCTTTCTTCTAAGACTGTGATTCGAGGACGATGATGATCCAAGTGGGAATGGAGTGAACGTTGCTGCCTTCTCTTTCTGTATATTTGGCTTAATCCTTCACCCCTTTACACACTCTCTTATTCCCGTTCAATCGTTATCTATTGTTTGCCTCTCCAAGTTAATTTATTGACTCAAACCACTAACCGAACCTACATAAGGCGACTCCGCTGGGGAGGCTTTCATAGCTGATGGTTGACACAAGAAGCCGTTTACAAAATCAACGAAGTGGTTCGCAAATACACAGCTCTTCTTCCCATAATCTCTTAAGTGCCATTGAAACTCTTCGAAAAAGAGCAATGGAACGTCAACCCGTCCTAGAAGAAATTCAGGAGATTGATAATACACAAATTCTGGCTGCTAATGCTGAAACTCTCAAGACCATTAGAGATGGACAACAGCAGATGCAAGATGGCCAGACTCAGTTGCTTTTGGCCATAACTCGGCTTACTCAGGCAGTGATGGCTACCGCGGCACCAGTGGCTCCACCAGTGCCCCCGCCAAATATGGTGGAGGAAAACCTGGTCGGTCAGCCTCAACAGCTCGGCGGAATACCACCTGCAGCACCACCACCAAATGGACATAATCCTATGGCACAAGCAGTACCAGCTCCAGGCACACCGGTTGCTGGGGGTGTTATCCCACAGCCACCAGCATATCTCACCTTGGCAGATGTCCAAGCCGTGCTACAGCAAGAAAAGGCTAAAGCAACTTTGCCAACTCTGCCTAATCCTGAGATTCAACCACCATATCCTGCTGTGATAATGACCATGCCATATCCAGAAGGATATGTGCCACCCAAATTTGTCAAGTTCGATGGGAAGGAAGGAAGTGCTCAGGAGCATGTCCACCACTTTATTGAGACCTTGGGTGTCCATTCACAAGATCCCAATCTTCGATTGAGAGAGTTTTCCAAGTCCCTCACTTCTCGGGCATACACTTGGTATGTCAACCTCGAACCTCACTCTGTAAACACTTGGGAAGAAATGGTGAATCTGTTTTACACCAAATTTTTCCAAGTGGTAGAGAAGATAACTTCACTGAACCTCGTAAACGAGAAGCAGAAGCTGACGGAGGATATCATTGATTTCATCAAACGATTCCAAGACAAAGCTGTTCAGTGCCACGATCCAGTTCCAGAGAAACTTCTAGTGGAAATCTGCCTCCTAGGCATGATTAAAGAATACAAGAAGCATTTGATCAATGGAAAGTACCAGACATTTTCTGCTTTGATGGAAGCGGCGTTTAATATCCGTGGCACCGTTGACGTGGACGTACCAAAGACCACATGGAAGAGCAAAGCTGGAGGGATTTCTACTGCGGCCTCCGCGCAGGTCTCGCGCAGGCCACATGGGGGTGATGGCAACCCCAAGAAAAGGATCAAACCTTTCAAAGATTATAAGGACCGGGCACGAGATGCACCTCCATATCCCTGCAGCGTAGAAGAGGTCGTGGATCTCGTTAACGCATGGGTCGCGGATGGGTGCTTGAAACTCCCAGAAATTAATGTGCAGCCTACTCAGCAAGATCGCGCAAACCCGAGGTACTGCATCTTTCACAGGAGGGTGCAACACCCTACGAGTGACTGTTGGACACTCAAAGAAATTTTTAAGAGGAAGCAAGACAACAACGAGTTAAGGGTTGGCGTAAACAGAGACGTACGCGACGGCCCTACCCTCAGCACGAGGAAGGGGCCGCGATGGCGGAATGCTATAATGGTGGGTACTACGACTTCATGTACGACATGGAGGATAATATCGAGGAGGTTTACATGACCTCCTTCTATGATCACATCGAGGAGATTGCAAGCTATGATCAGCCCACTGTGGAAGTAAATGAAGAAGAAAGACATCAGATCTTGTCTAAAAGCCACAAGTTCAAAACCTTCTTTGATGGGTTGGGATTTACCCCCAACGTAAGAGTGGAAATGACCAGGGCAATACTGGCATTAGCTAACCAAAGCCAGGAGGCATGTGTGGTGGAAGGTGGCTCGGTCGCGAGGATCATCCGCGAGGATTCTAACGCCATCTCCTTCTCAGACGCAGACAGAAGAGTGCCATTCCCCCATAACAGACCTTTGTTTGTCACTGCCTACATTAATGGTATGGAGCTCAAGCGAGCATTTCTGGATGGAGGGGCATCGATCAACATTATGCCCCTCGAGACGCTGAAAAGATTGAATATCCCGGAGCCACGAATCATCAAGTCGTTGGTGGGGATAGTTGGTTTTGGAGGAGAGAAGAAACCCTCTCTGGGGTACATTGTACTGGACCTCGCGGTTGGACCCATTCGTGCACCAACAAAGTTTCACATCATCGAAGGGCCAACCAACTACCACGTAATCTTGGGGAGGTCCTGGATGCACAAGTATGCAGTGGTCCCATCGAGCTATCATCAGTGCCTTAAGGGCATTTGGGCTGGGAAGAAAATCACTGTACCTGCCACTGAAAGGCCCTTCGAGGTCTGTGAGGCTCATCTCTCGGACGCGGTGTACTTCTCTGAAGTAGAGGAGGCCTGCGAAGCTGTCACCGCGAGTCCCATTGGGATAAAAATTCTGAAGTGGGAAAATATCAAAGGCGAGTCATCGGAACCAGTCCCCGCGAAGCGACCCACGGTGTTCGACAGGTTGACCCCTCGCAAGATCACAAAGACTAGCGAAGGGGGAAAAACTGTGTACCACTTGTGACGGTGCAAGGGGTCAGTAGGCGTTTATGAGGCTTCTGACCCCCGCGATATCGAAGGGAAAGGAGAGGAGGATGAGATAATTGATAAACCGGAGCCAGCTCCAGAATGTATGCAAGATGGGCCAAAACCCCAACCGGAGGAGCTTGAAGAAATCGACCTAAGAGGTGGAGAAGGCACCGCGAGGCCAGTATTTGTTAGCAAATCCATGGAACCTAATGCTCGAGCTGATTTGGTGGCTCTGCTTCGCAAGTATAGTGATGTGTTTGCTTGGCACTACCGCGAGATGCCAGGCTTGGATCCAAAGCTTGTGAGTCACCATCTCGACGTATTTCCAAACTCCAAGCCCATGAAGCAACCTCAGAGGAAGTACCACCCAGATTTGGAAGAAAAGATCAAGGAAGAAGTGGAAAAACTCAGGAGTGCAGGATTCATCCGCCCAATCCAATATCCAACGTGGTTGTGCAATATTGTGCCAGTAAAGAAGAAGAACGGCCAAATTAGGGTCTGCGAGGACTTTCGCGACCTTAATAAGGCTTGTCCAAAGGATGAAATGCCATTGCCTCACATTGACACATTGGTTGATATCACTGCCGGCCATGAAATGTTTTCTTTCATGGATGGATTCAGTGGATACAATCAAATTAAAATGGCACCTGAGGACGCAGAGAAGACTGCTTTTAGGACCCCGTTGGGAAATTTTTACTATACAATGATGCCATTTGGGCTCAAAAACGCTGGCGCGACCTATCAAAGGGCCATGACAGCGATCTTCCACGATATGATCCATCATTCTGTGGAAGTCTACGTCGATGACCTTGTCGCGAAGTCAAAATACAGAACGGAGCATCTGCGAGACCTCGAAGGAGTGTTCAAAAGGTGCAGAAAGTTTAACATGAGGATGAATCCCCTTAAATGTGCCTTTGGTGTCACAGCTGGAAAATTCTTGGGCTTTTTGGTGCACAGACATGGCATCGATGCAGATGAATCCAAGATCCGCTCTATCTCAACCATGCCCCCTCCCCACTCCCAAAGATCCCTCAAGGGATTCCTGGGGAAGGTCTCCTATCTAAGAAGGTTTATCCCTGCTCTAGCAGAAATAACTGCACCATTGGGAGATCTGCTGAAAGACAAGGTCAAATTCGAGTGGAAGGATAAGCACCAATTGGCATTTGAGAAAGTCAAGAACGTCCTGGCCTCACCTCAGACAATGGTCTCTCCACAAAAGGGAAAGCCACTAATCTTATATCTCACATCTACCTCGAGGTCAATTGGGGCACTACTTGCCCAGGAAATGGAAGGAATTGAGAAGCCAGTGTACTACATCAGCAGAAAAGTGCAAGGGGCAAAGGAACGCTATACACCAATTGAACGCCATTGCCTAGCGCTTGTTTTTACAGCACAGAAGCTTAGGCACTATTTCCTCTCGTTCAAAGTGCAGCTCGTGACCAGAAACGACCCTATGCGGTACCTGCTATCTCGCCCTGTTCTTAACGGAAGGGCCGCGAAGTGGTTGCTAACCCTCGCAGAATTCGATATCGAATGCACGGTGCCGCGAGCAATCAAGTGCCAAGCTCTCGCGGATCTGTTGGCCCAATTCCCCAGTGGGGAGTGTGAACCATTGGGGGAGTCACTACCAGGAGATGATTTCGAAGCACTAGCGGCCAACCATGAACTAGAAAGCTGGACTCTAGGCTTCGATGGGGCAACAGGAGGTAATGCAGCTGGGGCAGGTGTCACGTTGCAAAGTGATAGCGGCGCGAAGGAGTACCTATCATACAAGTTGGCATTCCAATGCTCTAACAATGAAGCTGAATATGAAGCACTTATCCTAGGGCTGCTCGCGGCCGGAGAAAAAGGAATTAAAAGACTCAGAATTGTGGGGGATTCAAAACTTATAAATTTGCAAAGTGAGGGCGTCTACGCCCTAAAGGAAGCTAATCTCGCGCCATACAGAGCAACTGTTCAAAGACTCAGGAAAGACTTTGATGATATCAGCATCATTCACAAGCCCAGGTCCGAGAACAGGTTTCCTGATGCATTAGCCACTTTGGGTGCTAAGACAGAATTTGAAGGGAGTACTGTGGCCATAGAGATCACAAGAAAGACTGAGCCCTCATTTGTTGAAGAAAAAGAAAGTTCCAAGGAGAAAGATTGGCGAGACCCCATTAAAACGCAGATCGCGACGGGCAGTGGAGCAATTCCTATGATGGCTCTATCACAATTCACCATCCTAAAAGGGGAGCTGTACTTTCGCGGCCCCCAGGGATGGCTCGCGAGGTGCATCGATGATGCAGAGGCCAAAGAGAAAATGAAGCAAATCCACGAAGAAACCTGTGGAGAGAATGACATAGCGCTATACAGGAGAATTCAACGTCAAGGGTACTACTGGCCTTCGATGAAGAGAGACGCCGCGACCCTGCTCAGGGAATGTCCCAATTGTTCACTTCACGAAATCGAGCATGAGTGCAACTTCTCTAGCGAAGAAACAGATTGGAGGCAGAAATACATTGATTACTTGAAGGAAGGAGCCCTGCCCATGGATCGCGGCGGCATTCGAGAAGTGCAACAATGCGAGAAGAGATTCTTTGTCAAAGATGACCAGCTTTACAGAAGGACCCTTGACCATATCCCCCTCAAGTGCTTATCCAATAATGAGGCAGAGGAAGTTTTGCACAAGGTACATGAGATGGAACATCCAGGAGGTAGAAAGCTATATGAGCAAATCACCCATCTCGGGTATTATTGGCCAAGAATGGAAGGGGATTGCAAAGGCCATGTAAGGAGATGTCACGCTTGCCAAAAGCATGGGGACAAGGTAAATGCTCCCTCTGTTGAGCTACACCATATTCGAGCACCTTACCATTTTCATACATGGGCAATGGACCTGATTGGTCCCATCCATCCCTCCTCGCGGGGTAACCAGTGGATTCTAGTGGCAACAGAGATTACTACGAAATGGGTTGAGGCAGTTCCTTTGAAGCGTGCAACGGGCGATGTGGTGGCCAACTTTATTAAAGAGAATATCATCTGCAGATTTGGAATTCCTAGGGTTATCCTCTCAGAGAATGGCACTCCATTTGTCAACAAACAAGTAAAGAGGTTGCTCGCATCCTATGGCATTACCCAGAAGACTTCAACTCCCCATTACCCTCAAGGGAATGGGCAGGCCGAGGCTACCAACAAGTCCATTGTTAGGATTCTGAGCAAGCACTTGGATGAGAAAGGGGGAGCCTGGGCCGAGCACCTCCCAATTGCTTTATGGGCTTATAGAACAGCTAAAAGGAAGTCTACGCGAATGAGCCCCTTCAGCTTGGTGTATGGAGCAGAGACAGTGTTGCCCGCAGAGATAAGTGTGCCTTCTGCACGTCTCGCGCTATCCACTGAAGTGACTGAAGGGGAGCGGAGAGCTGATCTCGAGGCGTTGGATGAAAGAAGGGAGGTCGCGGCCGAAAACAAAGAAAAGTATTGGCAGTCTGTGGCCAAGTACTACAACAAAGGTGTGGTCGCGAGAGAGTTCAAGGTGGGAAACCTGGTATGGAAGTCAGTTGCTGGGGTCATGCAGAATCTAAAGCTGCCAAAGTTCACACCGAAATGGGAAGGCCCCTACGAGGTGATTAAAGCTGCAGAAAGTGGACACTACAGGCTCGCGAGAGTCAGCGACGGATTCCTCACAGGGCCCATCAACGCGAAGTACATCAAGAAGTATTACCCATGATAGGGGCTAGCTGTGATGAAAGTAGGTCCATTTTGCAACCTTATGTTATTTTTGTTTACCTCTCTCAAAAGAATTTACTTCTTTGCAATCAAATGTAGCCCTGGGTATTGATCCTCTACCCTTGAGGCAAAGAAATATGGATCGAAGTAATGAATGAGAATACTACCCCTTTTTTATCTCGGAAATATGTTCTATAAATGATATTTTAAAAGATATTCATTGGAGCATACTGAGAATATGATAAAGGAAAATGGTAGAATAAATCAGGCATCCACAGTGATGACCTCGCGGCACGAAATGTTGTCAGCACAGGGGGAAATTTCACCCTTCGCGAAGTGAAAAAAGTACAAAACAAAGTACTCACTTACGCTTAAGGCCTTTAAATGTTGCGAAATAAATAGGGACCAAGGAAGTTTCTTCCTTTGGAATGAAGACCCTCGCGACGGCCAATCCCCACAAATGATTGGGAACCAAAGTAAATTTCTTTGGAATTACTGACTTTAAAAAAGTTGGAAAACAAAAAGACCTCACGAAGGGAAACCCCAGTATAACCAAATGCTAGGGCCCTCAGAGGAAACAGGTTTGCGAATAAGAGGGGAAACACAAAGCAAATAAGATGTGCACAAGGAAGATTTGCCCTTTGCTGCCCCGCGCGACCATACAAAACAATAACAGCAATGAATCATAGACAAAGTTCTGAAGGATTTCATTAGCATTGATGTTATAAATACAAAGTTTGCTTCCCCTATAAGGGAGAGGCTTGCACTTCAAACAAACAAAAAAAAACAAAGCCTAGCTACTTCACAAGTTTCTGAGAAAACAAATCAGAAGATGGAAGAACAGGCTCTGCATCACTCAGCGAGGTCTTCGGAACGGCCTCCAGGGCTTTATGATCCTTGACCAGCAGCTTGTGACCCTCTTCCAAGGCAGAGACCTTCTCCTTGGCATCAGCGAGCAATTGCTTGTATTTCTCATACGTCTCTTTTGCCTCAGCAATTTGGGCTTCACTAGCTTGAATCTTAAACAGGCTCGCGAACAGCATCTTCGTAGAGCGAACTTGCTCTAGACGATCGCGGAGCCACTGCAGGTCGAAGCCAAACTTCTCTCTGTCTTCGATTGAAGAAATTATGTCCTCATATTGCTCATCTGAAAAGTCCCTCACGCTTGTCTCCTGCAAGGATAATACCATCTTACCCAAGACGTCAAGAAGCGTACCGCCCACGAGACAACTCGCAGAGAAGTTTGCAAAGGTAGGAGGAAAGTGCTCCTGTATGGCGTGAAGGGTAGCAGCATTGCAGGTCCTGACACTCCAGCGAGGTACGCCTTGTGTATCGGGAAACAAAGAATACTTAGGAAGTCCAGAGCCCGATGCCTCTTCTCGAGCTTGGGATTGGCTTACCTTCCCCTGGTCCTCCGGTAGCTTCTTCCCCTGATCAGCATCTTCTGAAACTTTCTCGTGCGGTAGCTTCTCTCCCTGGTCTTCACCCTCGCGAGGTGGCTCTGAGTCAGAAGGATGGCTTGATATTAGCAATTTAGAAGGGGTAAAAGAAGGAAGACGTACGATATCTCCAATCCCTGCAAAAACATCACTGCTGGACTTACCTTTGGAGCCTCCAGACACCTCTTCACTCTCCTCGCTGCTCTCACCAAGGTCATCCATCTCTGAGCTTTCGCTAACATTTGACTCAAGGGGAGACTTGGGACCAGGTGTGCCTTTTTTCCGTTGAAGAGGGTATGTCCACTACATCTTCGTCGCGAGGGGGCGACGGAGTTCTTTCATGAGAGGAGGAAGAGGAAGGTGTTACGACCTTCTTTACTAATCTTTTCTTCTTCCTCCTTGGAGCGACATCCTTGACAGGACTCGGATCTCGAAGGAAGAGATCAAGCCTAGGAGAGCCCGCTGGTGAATCAATCTCTTGGGCAGGCTCCCTGTTCATGGTCGCGGTCTTCTCCTCTGATCTCTCCACTTCCTCTGGAATATCTGGTTTATCACTAGAACCCCCGACCTCTTGTACGACCTCCTTCACGATGTTACTCGCGATGTCCATGGCGTTAAACTCATCAACATGCAGGGTGTCTTGACTTTCCCCCTCAGCGAAACTCGATGCAGCTTCCTTCTTCTCAGACTCTTTCGAAGCTCCCGTTGCAGGATAAACATCAGAGGTAGCTTGTTTGTCCGCATCGCGAGAAGAAGGACTCGCGAGAGGCACGCCTTCTCCAGCATCAGCGGTGGTCTTGGACGATTGAGCCTTCTCGCCTGGAAGAAAACACACAAGTCTCGTAAGTACACGAAAAAGAAGTGAAACTGCAAAACAGGTATTCAGTGGTTAGGAGAATCACCTTGATCAGTTTGAGCCAATGGCTCAGCTTTGGATAAGGGTTCCGCGAGGAAAAGGGAAGATTCTGTCATTGTTCGACCTTTCCGCGAACGAACCTGAAAGATGAGAAACAATAGCGGATCAACAAAACATGAAGAGCTAGAAGAAAAAGAAGAAAAGAGAAAGAAGAGAAACAAACATCTGACCCTGGGTTTCTTCGGAGCTGGCCCTAGTTGAGGAGGGGTTCGAGCCTTCCTCTTGTCCTTCGTAGTAATATGCGACGGTGTGGGAGCAATCAAGTGATCCGCAGGACGGATCTTCTGGATGGGAATGGCGTTGATCACGTTAAAGGGAACCGCGGTCCCCTTCACCCAACATGATTGGGGGCCTCGCCAATCAGAGTCCTTCCCTGGCTTAAAGGACCGCAGGGTCAAATCCCTCTTCGAGATGGGTTCCGCGGAGGGCACCACCGCTGGGGTCCGGACAAAATCCTGGAAAGATTGCAAGTTCCTCGCCCAGTATACCCTGTTTTCTGGGGTGAAGGCAGCCTTGCGAAAAGAACTGGGAATGATCCTATCACCCCCATAGTTCGCGGAGAGCTCGTTATTGAACGACTTTAGGAATCGACGGATCCCCGCGACGAAGTCCGCAGGCGGAGAAGGAGGCTCGCAAGGGACGCCTTGGTCGTACCCAAACTGTAGCTGAAGCCTGTCAGCTCTAAACAACACCACGAGGGGACCCTCAACAGATAGAGTTGGGAGATAGCTGGGGGTGACCCATGTGAGGGAGTTCAGCTTGTGCGATCGGATATTATTACTCTGAAACTTCACAACAGTGTCCTCGAGGAAGACAACAGAGGCTATCAAACCATCCACAATTTTCTCATAGGGACGCGGGTCGAAAGACGTTACTTCGTCACACCAGTCCTCGAACAGATGGCTCGAAGGAGTCTTGCTCCACCTCATGATCCTTGGCAGTCTCTCGCTCAGTCGAATGACGGGCATGTTTTTACCGTCGAGAACAATATCACCAGCAACATTCCTCACCTGAACACTCTTCAAAGGAGGAAGATCGTGGGGAGTGGGGGCAGCCTTGGGAAAGTACTCGTAAAAGAAACCAAGGAGGAAGGGGATGTGAATCATGGAAGTAATCTCGTACCTCCCCATCGAACGCTCGAAATCTTGAACGGTGCGATCCAGCTGGTGATAAAAGTGGCCCAGAAACATGGGACCTAAAGGAAGCCTTTTCCCTGACGCGAGGATGGCCGCGAGAGGTATCATCTCGCGGCGGGGTCCCTCGTGTGGGAGGTCAGGAAAAAGAAAAAGGGACAGAAACTCAACGAGGAAGACCGCAAGGGATAGCGCCCCCCCGTGATAGGAACTCATTGTCATGGCGAACTTCCCATCCACTTCGACGGTGGAGACGTCACGGAACCAAAATCGCTGCCAGGAGCCCCAAGTCGTCTTGTTAGCCTTTGGAGGGGCTCGTAGCTTCCCCAGGTTTTCATAGCGAGAACCAAACTCGCCCGCCTTCTTAAAATCCACTTCTATGAACTCAATCACCGACTTAACGTCAGAAGGAAGGTGGGCAGGGTCGTAGTGATACTCGCCGCGAGTGGGAAGGGCCATGAGAATCTCTGTGTCAAGAAGAGTTGGGGCAGCCTCTCCAAAGGGGAAGATAAAGGTATGGCTAGTTGTGCTCCAGCGAGACACCGCGAAGTCGAGATCGCGCTGAGAACGACTCGCGACGAGATATCGCGAGAGCTGCACAGTCTTCAATAAACCCACTTCATCTAGGGTTTTTCTGTGCTCAGAATTGTCGAGAATCGTGGCCACCCAATCACCCCAATCCCTTGGGGGTTGAATGCTGGCCTTATACTGGACTTGAGAGAAAGGGAAATCGCCCCTCTCGATCCTCAGCCTCACCAGTGAAGACGGGTCGACCATGTCTGCCTCTGAGGCGTTAACTTCGTCAAAAATCGTAAGATACTGGGCGTTGGGGTTACCACTGAGAGGAATGTAATTTTGGACGTTAGCCCAGAAAATATCGCCTTCAGACCTCAGGAACGGAGCCCTCCTCCATTCGCTAGCAGGAGGCAGTGCAGTCTTTGCCAGAAGAGCCTCAGTATCAGACTCATGCTTTCGTGATCGAGTCATGACGTACTTGAATAGAAGAACTAGGGTTTCGTAGAAGGGAAGAAGAAGGGAGGCTTGAGAGCTGTCTGAGATTAATACGAGGGGGATGTGGAAAGAGTGAAGAAAACTCTAACCCCTCTTGCAACGGGTATTTATAGGCCAAGCACCCCTGCCTTCAACGGTCGGAACAGCTCCAGCAGTCCAATCGGCCTGCAACAAAACTTCAAAATTTGGGAAACCACCATCTTTTGAGGGGAATGCTAAAACGACGGGATCTGCTGACGTCGCACGCGCGCGATAGAGCGCGTATGAGACCACGAGCCGCGGAATCACGCTCGCGCGAGGGGCATATGTAGGAAAGGTCAGCGCGTAGGGTGACAAGGCAGTTGACCAGCCTATAGCAGCCATCCACGTGGCTCGACAAGATTCAGCGGACACGTCATCAGTCAACTAAAAATAAAGACTGAGGGAGATCCCCACCGCGAGGAGACGACCTCACGGAAGGGCATAGCAAAACTAAAGACACCCCAAGCAAGGGATGCCCTATACAAGGGAAGTACTACTAAAGAGAAGTTCACCCCTCGCGAGGCCCTCCGAGAAGAGGACCAACGCGACGGGAAAGAGTGAACACTCACACAAGTACGCGAGCCGAGCTCGCGACTATACCTGACCAAAAGGCAGGGATGGGGAAGTCGATACGAGCTCGAAAGAGGTCTTGGCGCGAGCCAAAGGGCTCGCGACCATACCCAACACAGCGGGAATAGGGGAGAAACAAGTGGCTTGGTGGCTTTAAGGGATTAAGGGTCGCGACGAAGGGAAAACGATGCACTGGCATGGTCTAATGGAAGCTTCCTAACGGCCAGTGACATCACCCACGCCGCCCGGGTATACGGAGAGAGCACGTGTCATCATGTTATTGGGGAAATGTCTGCAGCCCCATGATTGGGTGTAGATCCCTATAAATATGAGACATTCATTCATAAATCCCAGAGAGACACATAGAGAGATTCATTCGTCTTAGGACCACGGAAATCTTAGAGAGAGGAAGTGACTCAGAGCTCTGGAAACAAGGACTCTGTTCTTGCTAGTGCTCGCGGGCACATCTTTCTTCTAAGACTGTGATTCGAGGACGATGATGATCCAAGTGGGAATGGAGTGAACGTTGCTGCCTTCTCTTTATGTATATTTGGCTTAATCCTTCACCCCTTTACACACTCTCTTATTCCCGTTCAATCGTTAGCTATTGTTTGCCTCTCCAAGTTAATTTATTGACTCAAACCACTAACCGAACCTACAGTTTTATCTAGAGAGATTGTTATTTGTGAGTTGATATTTCATTGTAAAATGGATTGTACATCCTTATTCACTCTCATGCGAGAAATATATATATATATTTTTTTTTGGTGACTAATTCTGGGGAAAAAATCACTTGGTGGTCAAGTGATACTAGCACCGTAGTCAAAACTAGTTAGTTCAGTTAGGTGTGACTAACACTACAGTAAAAAAATAGTTGGAGAGATGGGGATAGATCGCTCATTGTAAAGGTTCTCTAACACGCGTGAAGCTAGAAGGATTGTTACTATTTTAAATAGTGCAGCAAATTAATTTCGAGCTAAACACTTGGGCCGGAAGTGGATTAGGCCGTAAAGTTGCTGATAGAACCACAATAAATCTTTTTGTTAGATTTCTCTCTTCCCTACTCATTTACTTTATGATTGGTCATATTACAATTGCATGAGTAATTTGGCCCATCATTGAATATTTCATATATTGCACATTTGTTCATTGATTTTGTAGTACTACATTGAGCTAGCTCCATCTATTGCAGTATTTGATTAAGTTATAATCTTGCATTTAATTTTTTAATTATGTATTATATTTGAGACACCCAATTCACCCCCCATTTTGTGTTGCTATTTGGGCCAATAGGTCGGATTGCGATAAGAGTTTTGCATAGAGGTGCAAACGAGTCAAGCTGAACCGAGTTTTGTATTGTTTCAGATTAACTCATTTAATAATCAAGCCTAAAACTTAAGCTCGATCTTGACTTGTTTGTGAACCAGCAGATCAAGCCTAGTTCATTTATTAAACGAGCCGAGACTATACAAAAATAGTCGAGCTTTTTCGAGCCAAGCCAGCTTTAAAGTGTTGAGTTTGGATCATTTACTACACAAGCACAAAACTTGAGTTCAAACTCATTTCGATTACTAAACAAGTCGAGCCAAGCCTCGAGTTAATCTGCCATTTTGACCCGAACTTTGGAAGGCATTAATATGCAAAAAGTAACAGATTTGGGTAAAAATGAGGATTTAGCATCGGAGAAAGGAATCCCCGAATGAAGATTTTGATCAAAATTTGAGTAAAAAAATGGATCAGAATTGGAGATGCTCTAAACGGTCCGATTCCTCCCATGCGAGATTTTTGGTTTTGTGCGATTGGGTGTGTTTGTTTTGTTACGTTATTATGTTTTATGATGATTAATAAAAATTCACTAGCTATCATTATGTTGCTCTTTTTTTTTTTTAAATGTTTTATGAGGATTAGTGAGGTTTCACTAATTTTATGATCATTGATTTTTATGGATTGTTGTGTTTTATGAAGTTTGTTGGTCGATTTTTTAAATTTTTTTGTACGAAATTAAAAATTTTGGTCGCTAGAAAAGGCTGGCCGGAGGTAAAAGTTGATTTTTTTTAATTTTCAGTACTAAATTAAAACTTTTAAAAATAAGTGACATTTCACTAGTTCTCTTGGTTGCCGGAATGGTTAGCCGTAAGTGGGACGGTGGTCGGCCGTAGGTAGGAGTCGAATTTTTTCAATTTTTTATACGAAATTGGAACTTTTAAGAATTACTGACATGTCACTAGTTTTGGGGTCACCGGTAGTGGTCAGCCAGATGTGGGGTGGTGCTCGACTGAAGGTAGGAGTTGATTTTCTGTAAGAAATTAGAACTTTTAATAATTAGTGAAATCTCACTAATTTTTGGATCGCCGGAGGTGGGGTCGTGGTCGGCTAGGAGGAAGAAGTTGATTTTTTTTGAATTTTTTGTACGAAATTAGAACTTTTAAAAATTAGTGACATTTCACTAATTTTTTTTTTGCCTTTATGTTCGATTGCAAAAGTTCCTTCTCTTTCCTTTTAAAAATGTCAAATGTTTTGGATTTTTGGCTAAGTGGCTCAAATAATTATTACTAAAACAAATATAATTTGCGAGCCAAAATATAAACATTTTGACACTTATCAGCAAGATTTGTGCCTTTTGAATCCACCAACTTGTAACCAAAATTTAAAATAAAAAAGGAAGAGACTCCTATAATGTTTTGGACTCGCATGATACAACGTAAATGTGGTGATCAACATTGCTCGATATGTCTTGTTTTTTGTTTATCTTAGTTTGGTGAGATCATTGTCCCTACATGGAAAATTCTAGTACCCTTTTTGAATTTTCTTGAGCCAAATAATATCCTCAGCTTTTACCTATCCACTACACATAGATTACCCAAATAGAGCTATATTTAGTTCTTTAACGGCTCTAGTGCTCTACGTACTTTCCAATTAATATGGCTTCCACTCTCGAGATAAAATGCAGCATCCAACAATCCAATGACCCAAACAAAGCAAAGATTGAGTTATGCTTTCGCCCAATGGGAAGTTTGAAATTAGGTATAAAGTTTCGAATAATAGATGGTGCAATAAGTATATTGAACTGAGGTTATACAAACAAATAAACGAATGTATGAAGTATTTGGTACTTTTCCTATACATCTCTACCTTCAAATGATTCAAACCAATGTGGAACAAGACGATGTAGAAGGATCAAATAGAGCCGGAACCAAGTATTTCCTCCCGTTAGCACCATTAGCATTGTAGCTAGCACCCGTCGTAGGATCCACCAAAAGGTCCCCAGCATAACCAGGGAATGCTCCCTTGGCATAGACCCCAGGACAAGCCGATGCTGCCTCTAATGGGGCATCAGCAGGTCCTTGATAGTAGCCATTCCCAAATGGGTTTGTGACGGTCCCAGCTAATAGGCTAGCCAGGTTGATCACCATCCCGTCCATACCAACATCTTGGTTGGGTGCGACCAAAGGTGGGTTTTGTGGTCCGTAGATTGGTTGATGGAACGGCCAAGCACATTGGCCTGGGCATTGAGTCTCCGAGTTGCCGACCCAAATGTAGGCGAACTTGTAATTTTTCCCCTTTACATGGACATTACCCTTGGAAGACCCGTGTGTCCCACACCGGCTCATACAGAACCCATCGACTGTGACGTCAGAGGAGGTCAAAACAACGTTGATTGCGTTCATTTGATTGCCCTTTGATGCCAATTGCACAATCTGTTTTTGCGTGAGGGATTTTCCTAGCGAGTAGTTGTCTTCGAGTATTTGTTTGCCTAGCGATAGGGAAAGGGAGGAGAGTTTTTTGGATTTAACGAGGTTGTAGTATTTCTCGGTGGTTTTCCACCACGCGGCAACTGATGGTTGGGATTGAGATGGTGGAGAAGACAGGGAGGATACGAAATCGGTGACTATGGCTCGTTGGGAAGGAGTGAATTTGCCGTACCAAATGAGATTGATTGGCATTTTACCCGAAAGAAGAGGGCCATTGTGGTATTGCATACTGGGTTGATCTTGGACTAACTCGGTGAGTTTTCTGGTCGCGAGTGAGACGTGGAAGAGAGAGGCTATAATCAGGACTTGGGAAAAGAAAGATGCCATTCTTTTGATCTAGGTGAGAGAATTTAGAGAGAGAGAGAGAGAGGAGAGAGCAGTAGCTGAAGCTTTTGGTGGGTTTAATTGGTTTTGGTGTATGGAATGGAGTGGTAGAGGTGGCTATTTATACAGGGTTGCATTTGGTATGGATAGTGGTGAAGGCGCTGAGAATGAGGACAAAACTTTACACCATATCCTTAGCTGTTTACTGCTAAGAGAGAGAGAGAGAAAGAAAGAGGGGGTAACGGAACTCTCTTACGCGTCTTCTTTAATGCTGGAAGAAAAGCTATTGCAATTCCCACGCTCCTACCAATGGTTTGTGTCCACAGACGACAGTTATGTTGTCTGAATCAAGTAGTAGTAGTAATTGAGTTTGAAAATAAGAAAACAAAACGCAAGTAGGAATTGGGTAGTGGAGCCTACGCTTATAGCTGGCGAGTCGAAAAAAATTTCATTGAAACTGTGGGACTTTGGTTCAAGTATTTTTAACCGTCTGTTTGAGCTGAAATTTTATGGGACTCCTCGGAAAAATGTTTTAAGAATAATAAACGATTTGGATCAATTGTATTAAACCCAAAAGTGGGTCCCGGATATGCTCGGTACATTTTCTGGACATATAGGTCGGTACCCATATATTTTCTGGAACTTTGGACATGGTGGATTTTTAATTGACCAAAAGACCATTGGAATTTGACTCTTGCTTCAGAAAATGAGGAAGGGCATTAAGGGAAAGGACAAAAGTGGAAATCCCAGAAAGAGACGTTGAAGATGGGGAAAAGGTGTGGGACAGGATAGGCGCTGTATGGGCTGGATCTTACCTGTTGGCAGTCAAATTTTTGGTCAGGTCACGAAGACGAAAACCTATGGATAAAAACTCATAGATACAGAAAATGCACAGAGGTGTAAGTCCTACACGGATGATCCGAACTGATTTTGAATGAAACGGGGAGATATTGGATCAATCGATTACGAACGTCGGATTGAAGTGATTTCTCGCGGGACCCCTCGGAAAATTATTCTAAGATGAATGAACGGTTCAGATCATCCGTGTGAGACCCACAAATGAGTCCTAGAACACCTCTTTGCATTTTCTGTACGTGTACATTCTGTACACCTACGTCCTCCCATGAAAAAATCAAAATGCTGCACTTTGGCTAGGTAGTGTATTCTCGCCAAGGTTCTGAATCATGTACCGGACAGGGTACCAGTTTTCCTACTAATACGGTACGGAACCGGTACCGGGCTGATACCGGTACTGTTTCGGATTTAGTGGTACTGTACAGTTATAACTTGAAATTTTTTTCAATACAAATCATTTCATCAGCACACCATTCATTCAATCAACACAAATTTACATTAGATTAGGAAAAAAATCACAAAATGGAAAATTAGTCTTTTACACATGTTTACAATTGAAATTTTGCAACCATTTCCCTACAATTAAGAGGCAATACAGTATAAGTAAATTGATTCTTGTACTTTTGAGGGGAAGTTAATTAGCCATCCTATACAAATAAAAAAGTTATGATTCCATCTTAGTGGTTTTGAATAGTTATGATTCTATCCTGACTTTTAAATAACACCCAAAAAGCTCTTATATTTTGTTTTTTCCCTATTAAGAGATTTTATTAGTAAAAATTTTATAAAGAGATTTTACAAAATTAATAGTCTTGAAAACCATCCCACAAAACTTCCAAATCTTTTAATACTTCTACAAACCACAAACTTCAGACAGTTTCAAAACCTTTTCTCCTCATTTTAAGGTGGACGGTTATGGAAAAATTTCATCCCAAAAATCATCCCTCCCCAAACACCGTAAAAATCTTTTCTCCTGCTTTTAAGGTGGGCGGTTATGGAAAGATTTTCATCCCAAAAACCATCCCCAAAATATTCCCTCCCCAAATCCCTAGTTTTACGGTGAAATATTCTCATTCCCTTACCCAAATCGTCCCATTCAACCATCCTAATACCTGAGATTTGAGGAAACCCACCCATCCCATTAGCTTGGTTTGGGATCACGATGGCAAAAAACCCTAAAGCGGCGGCGACGCGGAGGATGATGAGCAGAGATGGTTGAGGATTTCATCAACGGAGGAAACGCATAACCAGTGTATGACGAAGGCATTCCGGTCATGGCTCGTAAGCTTTTTTCCCCAAACCTTCAATCGTCCATGTTTTTTGCAATTCAATCCAGTTGGGGGTTTGGATTGTGGTATGGTTTTTTTGAAATCAATTGAAGTTTTTGAGTTTTGTAGGGTTTGTGAAGGTAAATAGGGAATACAAGAAATGTGTAGGGTTTGTACCCCATTTCCATGGTATTTGGAAGCTAAAAATTGGGGGGTTTTGAGAAATTAGTAATGATTTAACAATATACCAAGGTTTGATGTCAGTAGAAAAATGGAATGTTTATGGAAGTTGTGAGATCATGGATTACTAGTTTACCATTTTCATATGTATTGAAAGTTTGGATATGGTGAACCATTGAACCGTGTCCATTGTCCGAACAAGCCATTATTAGAAATCGGTAGATTTTTGCCATTGATACCTTTTGTGGTAAAAACATATTCTTTATTTCCCTTAAAAAATGGTGAATCAGTGATTAATGTTTTTAATGTCCAATTTTGCATATTTTCATCCCACATGAGAGTATGAATCATTGATGTTCCATTGTTTGCGTATTGGAAAGTTAAAAATGGTGAATCAGTGAACCAGTTTTATTGATTAAAAAAGATTTAAGTACCATATATCAATTAAACATGATAAAAGTAAGAACCAGTTTCATTTAAAATTTTGACACATCTGAACTTTCTATACCCAAAATCATGGTAAATCAATAATCCATGTTGGAGTTTTCTGTAATAACGATGGAGGATTTTATAAAAATGAACATGATTTATTAGTTGTATAATGTCTTTTGTTTCTAGTGATTTAGGAGACTCTAACGAATGGAACTTTTTTTTTTTTTAGGATTTACCATCCTAGCTTATAATTTGCACCCAATTTTAGATGAAATTCATAGCATGGAATATTGATTTACCATTTTTAAGGGTATTGAAAGTTTCGATATAAAAAGTGTAGGTGCCGATGCTGCTTTGAACAATGATGGTGGTCATGCATCCACCAAAAAATGGAAAATTTGGGTGAGAGAAAAGAAGGGACCAGGACGAAGAAGCCTCAAAAGACGGAACCCGTTAAAAAAAAAAACGAGTGAAGTATGCAATACACCGTTCTTATCAAGCACCACAACAAAAAATGTCTACAGTGAGGAGTGAGTTTCCTCGCCAAAGCACCAAATTTCCTCTCTAAAGGAATTGGCGAGGGAAAATTTTCTCGCCAGGTTTCCTCACCAAAAGGTCGTCACAGAAGGTATTCTAGCGAGAAATAATAGCTTTCCTCGCCTATTCTGCCATTTGGCGATGAAATTTTTTCCTCACCTATTCCAGCCAATTGGCGAGGAAATTTTTCCTCGCTAAAACACCTGAAACTAAAAAAAAAAAAAAATGGGATTTCATTTCCAAGCTCCTCCGCCTCCGCTAGGAATCGAAGCAACGACTTCTTCTCTAGCAATGCGCGACCCATCCACCACACCAACTTCCTTTTCAATGCAAAGTGCTACAATTTTTAATATATAAACTTTTTGTAGTTCTTTTCACCTCACTAAATTTTTTTAAATCTTTTTTTTTTTGTCTAATTTTAGTCTCTTTGTAGTGTTTCTTTAAACTTGTTTCTTAAATCTTTTAATGTTATTTGCTTTTACTGATATTTTCATTTTTTTATAATTTAATATTTTTCTATACCCTTTTATAAGTCTTTATATCCTTCTAATTCAATATTTTTTTATACTTTAACATTTGAGACAATTTAATATTTTTCTATACCCTTTATAAGTCGTTATACCTTTTAGTATTTTTTTCCTAATTCAAATGAGAGTACTAATTTTTCTTTAAAAAGAATTTGTTCTTAATATCCAACATAAGGAAGATCCTCCATCATCCCAACCTTCAGTCTAGGTGACTTTCCATCCTCCTTATACCTGGAGGCTGGATGGGTATTTGGAAAGGCTTGTTTAGTGTTAACATCATCAATTCCAGTAAGAGCGTAAAAGTGGTAGCCATTCGTTCATAAGGAGTATTCTAATCTTTATTTCCAATTGCAAATTTTTATTTCTTCTCTCTATGGAAGGAACGGATAATGTGATTATACATGCTATGCTATTTCCATTTGCAAATTTTTATTTCTTCTCTCTGGGGGAGGAACGGATAATGTTAACCTTAGGTAAAAATTCTAATTGGAAATAGCATAGCATAGCATGTATAATAACCAAGATCTAAATTCTAATGCAAAATCCTAGATCGCTTGGGTTTAATAATTTGCTAGAATTTTTATCTTAATAAAAAACATCAGTCAATATATAAACCAATCACAAACAGAAAGTAATTAAACAGATGAACACTAGATATATATGGAAAACCCCAATACGGGTAAAAGCCACGGGAAAGAATGATAATTTCGTCGCCAATCTTAGCTTTTTGACGAGGAAAGTTAATTTCATCGCCAAATGGGTGCCCTTTGGCGACAAAATTAAATTTTGTCACTTATCGTAGCTTTTTGGTGAGAAAATATAATTTTGTCGCCAAATGGGTGCCCTTTGACGAGAAAAGGTAATTTCGTCTCCAATCTTAACTTTTTGGCGCAAAGAGTTAATTTCGTCGCCAAATGGGTGCCCTTTGGCGAGGAAATGAAAATCTTTGCTTTTTGGCGAGGAAATATAATTTCGTCGACATAGAGTACCCTTTGCCTACGAAATCGATTTCCGCTATAAAGACCCATTTGGCGAGAAAATCAAATTTTCTCGCCACATTTTGTCGCCATTGGTAGTTTTTGTTGTAGTGAAGCCTAGGAGGGCATAATGAATTTACTTAAGCACCTTAAGTTGAAGAATTGCCACATTGAAGTTTTGATTTACCATTTTTGAACATTAGTACGGGATCAATGGAAAGCCAATAAAACCATGTTTCCATTTCATTTTGAAATCGTATATGGACACACTGGACAATTGGCATACTCGCATGTCTTTTAAAATGGAAAAGGGAATTGAATACAGTAAATATGGTTTCTTGATTTACCATATTCACGAGTTTGGAAACCATACATTAATATGGTTTCTTAAATTATCATCTTCACTGGGTTGACACATTAAAAAATGAATAGGAGAATTTTTCTTTCAAAACATGATAAATAAATACACCATGTTCGTCTCTTATGTTGGTTCTTTACTTGCTTGGGACTAGAAAAGTTGAAATTCAAATTTTCGTGGAAATGAATCAGCTGATCTTCTTGATTGAGATTAGAAAATTTGAAATTGAAATTTTAACTCCACCTAAAGATATGGAAATGATTTACCGTTGTGATTGATCCCTCCAATGGAATTTAACTCCACCTAAAGGTTGCTGTTTTTTTGACACATTTATGGAAAATAATCGCACCATTTAGGGATGTGATAATCCCACCCATATAGGGAAAATTTGAAACATTTATGTGATTGATTTATACCTTATACTTACGTGGGAATGCAAAACTAATTATGGAAATATAAAATTACAAGATAGACAACATAAGGTATAAATCAATAATTGATAATGAATCGGCTAGATTAAAAAATTGAAACACTAATGGAAAGGATAAATCTAATTGTGATTTGCAAAGCGTGATTGGTGCACCACTAATGGACAAATTAATGAATTCAATCAAGGGATGTTATGCAGGATGTCTTGCGCCGGATTTTTTGTCCTATTAATTAGTATAGAATATATTATTAGTATATAGTATATACTAATTAAATACCTTATAAGGGCACAATCGTCCGAATGTCCTTTTACAGGATGAAATTATAACTATTCAAACCTCATGGGTTGGGATCATAACCATCTTTTTGGCATGGGATGCAAAATTAAAATTTCCTTAATGGAAAAAGCAGATTACAGCTTATGTAGGTACAGTGCGAACTTTGGACTGTTGGTGTATTTTTAATTTACCAGAAAGACCATTGGAAATTGACTCTTGTTTCAGAAAATGGAGAAGGGCATTCTAGGAAAGGACCAAGAGGGAGATCCTAGAGAGGGAGAGACGTTAAGAGCATCTCTAGTGCACTACCTAAAAAATATTTGCTAAAGTGTACATCTAAGTACATGTGTGACCCTATTTTGTTTGTTAAGAACTTAGTATGCAATTTAATGGAGCTCCCTAAAAATGTTCATTATCTTTTAGAGTGGGACCCATTTAAGTGGTGAGGGGTGGCAAGTGGTCCCACAAAATTCTCCTCTCCTTCCCTTCTCTCTATCTCTCTCCTCTTTCTCTCTCCCTAAGTCACTCCCCAAATTTAGGTAGTCACTTAGGGCACTTTAGGTAGTGAGGGGTGCCACCTAGGATTTTAGGAGGCCAATTTTTGTGCACTAGAGACCATTTTTTGAGGTTTACCTTAGCTAACTAGTTAGGCACTTTAGGTAGTGATTTTAGGTAGTGCACTAGAGATGCCCTAAAGAAAGCAAAAGGAGGCGTAACGCTTTCGAGGCTGGACCATCCCTGTTGGCAAAATAATTAATTCAAATAATCTTTTTGTTTTTATCTAAAAAAATTTATTCATTAGTTTTGCGTCAATTTTTGTGAATTATTGGTTCATTTTGACGAGATGAACGTAAAAAATAAAAATTTATATTTGCCGTTGTATTCTTTTTTGAATAAAGACAAAAATAGTGACTTTAGGCCCTTAATTTAGGCAAAACAAATTGGGGCCTATTTGTAATAGAAGTAGTTTCTATTATATATATATAGGTTCCACTTCCGATCCGGACTCCAGACCTCCGTGATCCGAGCATTTTTTTGACGATCCGAACCTTCCAATGTGTTTAGAAGGTGTTTTCAAGGGTCCACGCGGAAAATCGTCAAAAAAAAATAAACCAGGAAGGGTTTGATCCAAGCAGTTTTTCGCAAAAGCTGTATATTTTTTGCTGAAGATTTTTCGCGTGGACCTTTGAAAACCTCTTTTGAAGACATTGAACGGTTCGGATTTTCCAAAAACAATTTTTGACGTGAAAAAATTACATTTTTTCTTATTTACGGGAGGTCCTTACTAGAAAATTTGCCAATATAAATATATAAATTATTACTTATGAAACATAAATTGAAAGCTTGTCCCAATGGTATGTGCATTTCACCTCGAGCTATGCTGTCACTAGTACAATACACGGCAGGGCCATTTTTTACTAGGTAATTTTTTTCTTATTTTTGTACTACCATCCATGACATGACATGACATATTACTCATGCACTAGTTATAGTAGTATAATTTATGGTAGATGTGACTCAACGCCAAGGTTCAAATATTTTGCCCTCCATATATTGAAATATTTTTTAAAAAAAAATTCTTTCATTATTTTGATTTTATGTTTCACTTTTAGTAACATATTCACAAATAAATCACTGCTGATACTAACAAATAAACCAAAATAATTTAGTTTGATTCAACAAACCTCAATAGAAAATGCTTAAAACTAATAATTTTCTATTGTTAAAAATATTATTCTTACAATTATAGATAGTAACATGATTTAGTTAGAAAAATGCATTTTATGAGTGGTACTTCGGAAATTTTTTCTCTAATGGTATAAAAAAATTTAAAAGTTTATGCTCGTAAAATTAGGAAGCTAAAATTCCATGTTTAATCTCTTTACCATTTATTAGCCACATCATTAAATTTTTATTGATAAATAACCTAGGACCATATTTTTTAAATTCGTTCTAAGCCTTCCAAATGTTAGGACCCGCCCTGACCGCATAGGGGTTAGATCCTATTGCCTCAATGTCCACTAATTTTTAATTTTCTAGCCACTGTTGAAAACGGATATGGGGTTGCAGCTATGCATGGGATGCACATCAGGTCTTGTGCACCATTCGAGTCATCTGTTGCTTGGATGGACGGTCCAGATTACATCTTGCATGCACGACAACAAAACTGTTCGGATGCAAAGGTGCCGAAGTGAAATGTGGGCCGTCCATCCGAGCAACAGATGGCTCGGATGTGCACAACTACCTGCTGTGCATCCCATCCACAGCAGCAACCTCATGTCCGTTGAAAACTAGCTAAAGATATTAAAGAATCACGCTCGAACCGAAAGAAAGAAAGAACTTAATTGATGTAGGAAGAACGATGTTTGAACGCGAATTACTCCGTGGAAAGTAAGAACATGGTTCGTAGACAGGCTTAAAGGGAAAATAAACTCAAGTAGATTGATTGAAAAATTACGAAAAACGAAGAAAATTTGTGCTAAACCAAAATGAAGATATTGAATACTAAGTTTTTTTCGTTTATAACTCTCAAACTATACACCATTTTTATTATTCGAGATGGTGCATCAAATATCCAGTTTGACACTTGGGAAATGGACTAAGGCATAAAGTTGCTGATAAAATCACGATAAATATTCGTATTTGATTTCTCTCTTCCCTACTTATTTACTTATGTTTGTTATATCACAATTGCATGAGAGAGAGAAGGAGAGAGAGAGAGAGAGAGAGAGAGAGAGAGAGAGAGAGAGAGAGAGAGAGAGAGAGAGAGAGAGAGAGAGAGAGAGAGAGAGAGAGAGAGAGAGAGAGAGAGAGAGAGAGAGAGAGAGAGAGAGATGTGGATTTTTCTACACACGCCAAGCTTGGCTTCCATTCGTCTTTGTCTTGTTTGTTTCGTCTTTTTTTTTTTTCAATGGATCAATGGGGCACTCCAATGGATCCAACACGATCCTAAAGCAGCACTCCAAAACGATCAATGCAGCACTCCAATGGATCCAAAACAATCACAAGTTTACGATCCCAATATATCCGGCACTCCAATGGATCATTGGGATCCAAATTGCCAGCGATCGTCAAGAAACGAAGAAGTCAGATCCACCGTCCGATTCCTCCCATGTGATATTTTTGGTTTTGTAAGGTTCATGTTCATTAGTAAAGTTTCACTAGTTTTCACGGATTGATGTGTGCGATTGGGTATGTTTGTTTTGTTACGTTATTATGTTTTATGATGATTAATAAAAAATCACTAGCTTTCATTTTGTTGCTTTTTTTAAAAAAATGTTTTATGAGGATTAGTGAGGTTTCACTAATTTTATGATCACTGATTTTTATGGATTGTTTTGTTTTATGAAGTTTGTTGGTCGATTTTTTAAAAACATTTGTACGAAATTAAAAATTTTGGTCTCCAGAACAGACCAGCCGGAGATAAAAGTTGATTTTTTTGAATTTTCAGTACCAAATTAAAACTTTTTAAAAATTAGTGACATTTCACTAGTTCTTTTGGTTGCCGGAATGGTCGGCCATAAGTGGGACGGCGGTTGGCCGGAGGTAGGAGTTGAATTTTTTTAATTTTTATACGAAATTGGAACTTTTAAAAATTACTGACATGTCACTAGTTTTTGGGTCGCCGGAAGTGGTTGGTCAAAGGTGGGGTGGTGCTCGACTGAAGGTAGGAGTTGATTTTCTGTAGGAAATTAGAACTTTTAAAAATTAGTAAAATCTCACTAATTTTTGGATTGCCGGAGGTGGGGTCGTGGTCGGCTAGGAGGAAGGAGTTGTTTTTTTGTTTTTTTTTTGAATTTTTTGTACGAAATTAGAACTATTAAAAATTAGTGACATTTCACTAAAAAAATTTTGTCTTTATGTTCGATTGCAAAAGTTCCTTCTCTTTCCCTTTAAAAATGTCAAATGTTTTGGATTTTTGGCTAAGTGGCTCAAATAATTATTACTAAAAAAAATATAATTTGCGAGCCAAAATATAAACATTTTGACACTTATTAGCAAGATTTGTGCCTTTTGAATCGACCTACGTGTTACCAAAATTTAAAATAAAAATGGAAGAGACTCCTAAAATGTTTGGAACTCGTATGATACGACGTAAATGTGGTGATAAACATTGCTCGATCCGCTTTGCTAATCCGAAACTTCGAATTAATTGATTTCCTTCTCAACAATGTGGAGAAGAAGCTGATTTGTTCTTGTTCATGTCTTGTTTTTTGTTTATCTTCGTTTTGTGAGATCATTATCCCTACGTGGAAAATTCTAGTACCCTTTTTGGATTTTCTTGAGCCAAATAAAATCCTCAACTTTTATCTATCCACTCCACATAGATTACCCAAAAGTTGAGGATCGATTTTGTAGTTGACGCATCAATGATATATAACTAAATATGTAACGACCCTAATTTTTGTTAAATAAAAAATTCGTTTATAAAATTGATTTTTCTTATTTTCTGTAATACATTTCTTAAAATTATTTTGGAAAATACTATTTTGGACCAATAATTATTTTCTTTGCGCTAGTATATATATGTGTGAGTATTACTAACACCCAAAACCCCACTAAGAGTATACTTTGCCTCCAAGAATCTAGGGTGCCCAATTTTGCTCTAAATTTGCCCAAGAATCTTTCCTTCAAAGCCTAGTTTGACATGTACATGCATTGTGCTTAAATATGAGCACATGCTATCAAAGCCTTGGCCTAACTAGACCAAACCTTGGCCTCCAAGGTTCCACAAAACATGCTTCCATGCTTTAAGGAAGAATATTCTTCCTACTAAGCCTATTGAACCTAGCCCTAGCTACAACTTGTTAGCACATGCACCATTTTGTGCATAAACTCCCAAAAACACCCCATAACAAAGGTGACCATGCAAAATTCTACACAACAAGAGACCAAGAAATGCTAGACTTTCTCCCCAAGTATTCTTCCTAGATTCTCCATAGAGTCCTATGTACTTGAACCTAAATGTCTAGACCTAGAACTAGGTTGCTAGTTGCACCAACTTGTACACATCCCATGTGCTCATTTATGAAGCACATTTGCTCCCTAATTTGAGAAATGGATCAGCCAAGAAGAGAGGGAGAGAGTGCCGTGGGTTTTGGGGAGGGAGAGAGATCCCATTTTGTCTATAAAAAGCCACCCCTCTTTGTCAACTTGTCACCTTTCCCACTTTCTATATTTGTGTCTTCTTTTTCCCAACAACAAAGCCTATTCTAAACCTACTCTAAATACTACCTTAGTCCACTTACTTAGACCCTAATTAGCTTCTTACTAAGTTAATTAGTAAGAAAGTTGATTAGATTAAGAAGCCTCCACACCAAGGATTGCTTTTCGGCTTCCGGTTAGCACCCGGAAATTGAGGTAGTTTACTAAACCACCTATCTAATTAGTCATTTCTAGTTCAATTAGTTCATTCTAATTAGTTTTCTAAGCTTGGATTTGAAGTTTGATTGAGTTAATTTATGCATGTTTTATGGTACTAAGCATGTTACTTAGTTTCTAAGAAAGTTTAAAAGAGAGGATTTCATGTTGAAAAGAAGTTAGAGGTTCTAATTAATTTCTAATTAGAATGTTTCTTCATGAAATTAGAAGTTGGTTTAGTGAGATTAAGATGATTAGAAGTTGATTAGAAGTAATTAGAAGATGGATTTCTACACAAGTCTCTAGGAAATTACTAATCATTTATTTTTCTTGGAAGAATTAGTTAATGGAAGTGGATTAAATTTTTAATTTACTAATTAGACGATTCTTCTTAAAATTAGTGATTTGCGTATGCTTAGAAAGGAGTTTATTTTATTTAATAAAGTTTACATTGAGTTCATTAGTTTTGTTGTAAGAAAAATTAGAAGTTTTTGATTAATAAATATGTAGAGAAAGAATTAGTAGTTATTCTTCTAGACAATTTTCTACTAAGTAATTAGTAGCTATATTTTTATAACTATGTTGTTGTGATGAGAAAGAAATTTTTAGAGTTGCTTAAAATTATTCTCCTAAATAAAAAGAAATATTTTTCTCAAATTCTCTTGGAAAAAGAAAGTTTCTAGAAAATTAGAAAGTATCTTTTTAGGGAAATTAGATTTTCTAAAAAGAAGATTTTTATTACTTGTTCAAATTTATTTTTGGTGAGAAATTTTTATGACAAAAGTGTTTAAATCTTTTGGACATGAAATTTCTAGAAAAAGCCTTTTTGAAGAAATTGCTAGAAAAAGAAGTTTACTAATTTTATTTCTTTTAGAGAAGAAATAAGTGGAGTTTTGAAAGAAAAAGAAAGAAATTAGATTTTTGTTAGAAAATAGAATTTATGAAGAAATTTTATTATTTTGGAGAAAGTGGATGCATTACAGTGCATGATTTTATGTGGGAATATTTTCTTAGAAAGAATATTATTTATGAGAAAGAAATGCATTAAAGTGCATGATTTTATGGGAAAATGTTCATTGGGAAAATATAGATTTTAAAAAGAAAGTTTATGGAATATTGCATGTGCATGATTTTGAGCATGTGGCATTGAGCACGTACACAATACGTTACGACACGGGATTTGAGAAATATTGAATAACTGTTGATGAGAAAAATAGAGATGAGAATGAAAATGAGTTTTGAAATGGAAAATATGTTAATGAACCGATTTGAAAACGGTAATGCAGTCTTAACGCCGCCCGTCATGTGAGTGTGCGCCATAATGAGGTTGGGGTTAAGTAGTATGGTAGTGCAGCGAGGCACCGCCCCATTTTCGTGGAGTGAACTTGGTGGTAAGGGCTAAGCGTGCACAACACATAGTGAACGGACCTTGAAACGTACTATGGGGATCAGTAAGACAAGGTAATCAGGACTATGTCGTGTGAGTCGCGGGGCGGACGGACCGTGCAAAGAGACTGGTTAGGTTCAGTGATGCACGACACCGGGGCTTCGAGCGGAAAGGTTGGTACCGCCAGCTGAAAGGAGGCGTAAACGGACCAATAACTTTCGAGTGGTGTGAGATATTGACTTTGTTGAAATTTGAAGAAGAATGCTGAAAGAGGCACCATACGAGAAAATGATTTGAGACATGTGACGAGTTATCGAAATGAGATATTGTTTTGAGAAACTGACATGTGACACTGTTTTGAGATACTGAAATGAGTTACTGTTTCTGCGCATGTTACTCTGATCCGCTTAGACACGCATGGTGCATTGCATGGTTTTACTGTTCAAACGTATTATTTACTGTTTTTGAACTTATTGTTCTAGAATTGTTAGTTAGAGATTTCGTAGAGTGAACTACTGGGCGTTATCGCTCACGGTGTTGCACTTGTGTAACCCTGGCATAATACCACGATGTTGCTCTGCGACTCTGACGTATTATGCTAGACTATAGAGATGGACAGGAGGAGAGACTATGGCTAGAAGGCCTACGGTGCAGAGCAGGATACCGCTAGGATAGACGGAAGAGCGATGGAGTAAACCTAGTCAACCCTATAGAGAATGATTGTATTTGATAGGAAGATTAATTTAATTTCTTAAGGGTTACTGTTGTAAACCCTATTTATTATTTTTGTATTCTTAATTAACGTACCCAAATTTTGGGGGCGTTACAAAATAGAGCAATATTTAGTTCTTTAACGGCTCTAGTGCTCTACAGACTTTCCAATTAATATGGCTTCCACGCTCGAGATGAAATGCAACATCCAACAATCCAATGACCCAAACAAAGCAACGATTGAGTTATGCTTTGAAATTAGGTATAAAGTTTCGAATAATAGATGGTGCAATAAGTATATTGAACTGAGGTTATACAAACAAATAAACGAATGTATGACGTATTTGGTACTTTTCCTATACATCTCTACCTCCTAATGATTCAAACCAATGTGGAACAGGACGACGTAGAAGGATCAAATAGAGCCGGAACCAAGTACTTCCTCCCGTTAGCACCATTAGCATTGTAGCTAGCACCCGTTGTAGGATCCACCAAGAGGTCCCCAGCATAACCAGGGAATGCTCCTTTGGCATAGACCCCAGGACAAGCCGATGCTGCCTCTAATGGGGCATCGACAGGTCCTTGATAGTAGCCATTCCCAAATGGGTTTGTGACAGTCCCAGCCAATAGGCTAGCCAGGTTGATCACCATCCCGTCCATACCCACATCTTGGTTGGGTGCGACCAAAGGTGGGTTTTGTGGTCCGTAGAATGGTTGATGGAATGGCCAAGCGCATTGGCCTGGGCATTGAGTCTCCGAGTTGCCGACCCAAATGTAGGCGAACTTGTAATTTTTCCCCTTTACTTGGACATTACCTTTGGAAGACCCGTGTGTCCCACACCGGCTCATACAGAACCCATCGACTGTGACATCAGAGGAGGTCAAAACAACGTTGATTGCGTTCTTTTGATCGCCCTTTGATGCCAATTGCACAATCTGTTTTTGCGTGAGGGATTTTCCTAGCGAGTAGTTCTCTTCGAGTATTTGTTTACCTAGCGATAGAGAAAGGGAGGAGAGTTTTTTGGATTTAACGAGGTTGTAGTATTTCTCGGTGGTTTTCCACCACGCGGCAACTGATGGTTGGGTTTGAGATGGTGGAGAAGACAGGGAGGATACGAAATCGGAGACTATGGCTCGTTGGGAAGGAGTGAATTTGCCGTACCAAATGAGATTGACTGGCATTTTACCCGAAAGAAGAGGGCCATTGTGGTATTGCATACTGGGTTGATCTTGGACTAACTCGGTGAGTTTTCTGGTCGCGAGTGAGACGTGGAAGAGAGAGACTAAAATCAGGACTTGGGAAAAGAAAGATGCCATTCTTCTGCTCTACGTGAGAAAATTTGGGGAGAGAGAGAGCAGTAGCTGAGGTTTTTTGATGGGTTTAATTGTTGTTGGTGTATGGAATGGAGTAGTAGAGGTGGCTATTTATACGGGGTTGCATTTGGTATGGATAGCGGTGAAGGTGCTGAGAATGAGGCCAAAACTTTACACCATATCCTTAGCTGTTTACTGCTAAGAGAGAGAGAAAGAGTGGGTGTAACGGAACTTTCGTACGCGTCTTCTTTAATGCCGGAAGAAAAGCCAGTTGAAATTCCCACGCTCCTAAAATGGTTTGTTGTCTGAATCAAGTAGTAGTAGTAATTGAATTTGAAAATAAGAAAACAAAAAGCAAGTAGGAATTGGATAGTGGAGCGTACGCTTATAGCTAGCGAGTCGGTGTGGAAAGTGGGCCTTGTGGACGTCTTGAAAATCTATGCACTGTATAAAGAACAAAAAGGAGATTACACAGCTGCATTGTGAAATTTCGACATGGTGGATTTTTAATTGACCAAAAGACCATTGGAATTTGACTCTTGTTTCAGAAAATGAGGAAGGGCATTTAGGGAATGGACCAAAGTGGGAAATCCCAGAAAGAGACGTTGAAGAAAGGGAAAAGGTGTGGGACAGGATAGGCGCTGTATGGGCTGGACCTTTCTAGTTGGCAGTCAAATTTTTGGTCAGGTCATGAAAAAATCGAAATGGTGCACTCTAGTCTAGGTAGTGTATTCTCGCCATTTAGCGGTGAAGGGGTTTGAAATAGGTTAGATCTAAGCATTCTTTTTTTTTTTTTTTTTTGGTACTTCGGAAATGGATTAAGACTAGACTAAGAGGACAAACAAGTCATGCCACATGGAGTGGCTACAAGAGCTACAACAGCACATCAAGACACCCATAAAACAGTGGGTAGAAAGATCACAATAAAAGGAAGGCAACTAGTCCAAGATTAGCCTGAGCTTATGGCTATCCCTAATGAGAAACTCTCTCAAAGAGAGGGGGTAAGTCTCAAGAACTATGAGATCCTCATCCTATTCTGCACCAATACGAGCTAGATGATCAGCACACTCATTTGCACCCCGGTACACATGCCCTAACGTTTAGTTTGTTCCTGCGAGTATGGTCTTCGCGTCATGAATAATCGTGCTCAGGGGGTGATTCTCATTGACTCCTTCATTGATGAGTTTCACAGCGACTAGAGCATCCGATTCGATCTTCACATTAACCATTCCTTTTCCTAAAATAATGGTTAACCCTTTGTAGATTCTCCACAACTCTGCTTCAAGACTTGAAGGGCATGTGAGCTTTCCGAAGAAACCCGAACACCAACTTCCTTGATCATCCCGAAACAGCCCTCCAAATCCAGTAGCTTTATCATGGTCAAACCAGCAGCCGTCCGTATTAAGCTTTAAGTTACCTGAAATAGGAGGTACCCATCGAATTAGGCTAGGTTTCATACTGACATTTGATAAGAGGGATTTAAAAGCCTTGTCGATCTCAAGAGCGTAGGAAAAAATTGCTTTGGAACTCACTGTAAGAGGAACGTCTATGTTATCAAAACTCTTTTTGTTGCGATCCTTCCAAATTTGCCATAAAGTTCCAACAAACAGAGTATTCCATTGCAAATCTTTATCACTACTAGAAAAATTGTTTTTCTTCTTCAAAAGAGTGGTAATCCAAGATTTGGCAGGGCTATTAAAATCCGGACTTATCAAAAGTCTGAACTTCAAGTAATTCCAAAGCTCAAGGGATTTAAAACATCCTCGGAAGAGATGATTTAAATCCTCAGGAGAGTTATTACACCGTGGACACACATCCACCGGGATAATTCCTCTTCTAGCTCTCAATTGATTGGTAGGGAGTTTGTTGTGGAACACGAGCCAGAGAAACGTAATCAATTTCGCTGGAAGTTTAAGCCTCCAGATCCATTTCCATCCTGGGGAATCCGACTCCTCTTTGTTAACAATGTCATAGGCAGCAGCAGAAGAGAAGCTTCCATTGCTAGAATTCACCCAAGAGGGATGATCACTGACTTGAGAGTACTGGGGAATTCGAACTCCACAACACGAATAAGCATTCACACCAAAATGACACTCTACGAACCACACAATCTTACGTGGCAGTTCGCCCTGCCTTTTTCTACCTCAAAAAAAAAAAAAAACCTTATTGAAATACCCCCATTCTTTAGGATTAACGAAGAAGATTGAACCAGACCCATCTCCGCCAACGTCCTCCACCACAGGCGACAACCACCCACAGTGGCCACCATAACCCACAGCGACCTAGAGAAAAAGCAATTGACTGTTGAGCTTTCCGTGAAAAACTAGGCATGCTTCTTTGTCAGCTTTAACAAAACAACCGTTATCCATTTCCGTAGGAGTGGAAGTGGCAACTGCATCTTTAGTTAGCAATGAATAATTTGGATTCTCTACTTGCAATTTTTGTTTAGATTGTACCAAACCGTTGAACAAAACTAAAGTTGAAACCAAAAAACTGGGTTAAGTTGGTTCGCTACAGGCTGTGGTGGTCGTCTATGGTGGACGTCGGCGCGATCGGTCTAGTTCGATCTTCTTCGTCACCTTCGTTGAACCCCCCCTCTCTCTCTCTCTCTCTCTCTCTCTCTCTCTCTCTCTCTCTCTCTCTCTCTCTCTCTCTCTCTCTCTCTCTCTCTCTCTCTTTAGGGGGTGTTTAAAAAGTCTTTTTTTTTAGTTACAATCGTCGGGGCCCATTGTCATGTAGGATTGTGTGGTTTGTGGTGTGTTATTTTGGTATGATTGTAGCATTTTTGAAGCACTTAGATGAGGCATGCTGGGGCCGTGTTAGCATGAATGTTTATATGCATACCTTATTGATTTTGATGATAACACAACAAAAATTAATTAGAAAAGAAAGACAATTGATTTTATGATATCGATATTTGATAGTATTGATTTAAGTAAATAATTTATTGGTAGGATTTGATTAACATATACTGGGAGAGATTCTACATCGATTTTTTTCCCTATCTCCAATAGTTGAAGAGTAGAGAATAAATATTATGGTCAAATATTTCTAATGGCTAGAATAGTCTTTTAACGAAATTAAGAGAAGAGATTAAAGAAAAAGCTTATTGTGAAGAAGAAATCAATCGTAAACTTAATAATTGGTTTTATCTAGAGAGATTGTTATTTGTGAGTTGATATTTCATTGTAAAATGGATTGTACATCCTTATTCACTCTCTTGCGAGATTTCTTTTTTTGTGTGTGACTAATTCTGGGGAAAAAATCACTTGGTGGTTAAGTGATACTAGCACCGTAGTCAAAACTAGTTAGTTCAGTTAGGTGTGACTAACACTACAGTAAAAAATAGTTGGAGAGATGGGGATAGATCGCTCATTGTAAAGGTTTTCTAACACGCGTGAAGCTAGAATGATTGTTACTATTTTAGATAGTGCAGCAAATTAATTTCGAGCTGAACACTTGGGCCGGAAGTGGATTAGGCCGTAAAGTTGCATTTAATTTTTTAATTATGTATTATATTTGAGACACCCAATTCACCCCCCATTTTGTGTTGCTATTTGGGCCAATAGGTCGGATTGCGATAAGAGTTTTGCATAGAGGTGCAAACGAGTCGAGCTGAACCGAGTTTTGTATTGTTTCAGATTAACTCATTTAATAATCAAGCCTAAAACTTAAGCTCGATCTTGAGTTGTTTGTGAACAAGCTGATCAAGCCTAGTTCATTTATTAAACGAGCCGAGACTATACAAAAATAGTCGAGCTTTTTCGAGCCAAGCCAGCTTTAAAGTGTTGAGTTTGGATCATTTACTACACAAGCACAAAACTTGAGTTCAAACTCATTTCGATTACTAAACAAGTCGAGCCAAGCCTCGAGTTAATCTGACATTTTGACCCGAACTTTGGAAGGCATTAATTTGCAAAAAGTAACAGATTTGGGTTAAAATGAGGATTTAGCATCGGAGAAAGGAATCCCCGAATGAAGATTTTGATCAAAATTTGAGTAAAAAAATGGATCAGAATTGGAGATGCTCTAAACGGTCTGAACTTAAGGTACCTGATCATTTTGGCGGCACAAGCTATCCCAAAAAAATCGTATATTTATAGGCTATGGTAATTTCGTGGTGATTATTGATTAAGTCATTTGTATGATGTAATTAGTCAAAATTGTTTGAACTTGAAGAATACAACGTAGAAGGTGATAAATGTTGCTCCATCCAATTTGCTAATCAAAACTTCAAATTAATTGGTTCCCTTCTAAATAACGCGGAGAAGAAACTGAGTTGTTGTTGAATGCAAGGTTGTGGAATCAAGTGTGTCTTCTTTTGTGGTTGGCGGATCGATGATACTTGGGAAAATGACCAATAAGTGGGTTTTAAGAGTAAATATCCCAATTTCATGGTACGGTTTTTGGAAATGACCAATAACATGACAATACATACTTTGCAATATGGCTTCCACGTTCCTGATGAAATGCACCTAACAATCCAATGACCCAAATGTTGGAGTGCAGACAACCTTCAGCAGTACCGGGGGTATACGGGCGGGAGCCCCCAGGGACAACGATATTTGAGGGACCTCGGTGTGTAATTTCGGCTATAGGCCCGACCTAATTATTTCGCTGTTAGTGTGTAATTAGGGTAACACGTTTTAAGAGAAAATAGTGAGAGAGAGGCGAGAGAAAACGTAGATCTCAGAGAGATTGCGAGAAGACTTGTACTCTTGATTTCGATTTCATAGTGGACTGGTGTGGCTTCCGTGGTTTTTCCTCGCGTTGAGGTTTTCCATGTATATCTGTGTCTCGCTTTCTTTTCCGTTTTTCATTACGCACGATTACTTGTTTTTCTTCTTTGATTCATTGTTTCCAAGATCCGTAGGGGTGTTGTGGGGTTGTGAAAATCCTAACACCAAACACAACAAAGATTAACTTATGCTTTCGTCCATTGGGAAGTATGAAATTAGCTAAACTTTCCAATATTATATAGTTCAATAACTAGTTACGTTTGTCTAATGGAAATTTGAGATTAGCTAAAGTTTCGAATAATCGATAGTGTGATAATTATATTGAGCTCAGGCTATAAAAACAAATAAATGAATGTCTATTAAGTATTTAGTTCTTTTCCTATATATCTCTACCCTTCTTATGATTCAGACCAAAGTGGAGCAAGTCGAGGTAGAAGGATCAAATAGAGCCGGAACCAAGTATTTCCTCCCATTAGCACCATTAGCATTGTAGCTAGCACCCGTCGTAGGATCTACCAAAACGTTCCCCGCGTAGCCTGGAAATGCTCCTTTGGCATAAACCCCAGGACAAGTAGATGCAACCTCTAATGGCGCATTAGCTGGTCCCTGATAGTATCCATTTCCAAATGGGTTTGTGGCGGTCCCAGCCAATAGGCTAGCCAGGTTGATCACCATTCCGTCCATACCCACGTCTTGGTTAGGTGCGACCAAAAACTCTACACCATATATCCTTGGCTGTATAGTGCTGAGAGAGAGAGAGAGAGACAGAGACGCGTCTTCTTTAATACAAAAAGCAGACTACAGCTTATGTAGGTACAGTGCAGACTTTGGAATGTTGGTGTATTTTTAATTTACTAGAAAGACCATTGGAAGTTGACTCTTGTTTCAGAAAATGGAGAAGGGCATTCTAGGAAAGGACCACGTTGGAGATCCTAGAGAGGGAGAGACGTTAAAGAAAGGTAAAGGAGGCGTAACGCTCTCGAGGCTGGACCATCCCAGTTGGCAAAATAATTAATTAAAATCATCTTTTTGTCTTTATCTAAAAAAAATTATTTATTAGTTTTGCGTCAATTTTTGTAAATTATTGGTTCATTTTTACGAGACGAACGTAAAAAATAAAAAATTATGTTTGACATTGTATTCTTTTTTGAATAAAGACAAAAATAGTGGCTTTAGGCCCTTAATTTAGGCAAAAAAATTGGGGCCCATTTTTAATAGAAGTTGTTTATATATATATACAAATTATTACTTATGAAACATAAATTGAAAGCTTGTCACAATGATATGTGCATTTCACCACGAGCTATGCTGTCACTGGTACTGTAACGACCCACATTTTAGCCCTATTTTTTTTAATGAAATAGTTTTGACAGTCAACTACGCCATGCCTAATGTTTTATTAATTATAGTTTGACCCCTAAACTTTAGATTTTTAACATTTTAATCACGAATTTTGGTTACTTTATATTTTAACCTTGTATTGCAAAATTTTTTATCACATTAGATTAAACATGATCTAATTTAATTACCAAGTACATGACCAGACTAGGAAATGGGCCCGTGATTATCTCTTGACCATTTTTGCAACTGTACTTGTTTATTTATTAGACAAGTTGATTATTATTATTATTGCAAGTATCAAGATTTTTGAAAATGGTATACATTTCTTATATTATCACGTGGGTTTTAATAAGGTAATTTACGTGTTTACCCTTCATTGTGGAAAAATTACAATTTTACCCTTGTATAAAGTTTTATTTACAAAAGGCCCCCTAAGTTAATAAAAATTTTGCGAAGGACCCTAGAACCGTAAAATTACTTTTGTTACTCTTATACTTACTTAAAATTTCGAGGGCGACCCCTTATTTCTAAAAATTATATTTATGACCCTATACTTTATTTAATTACGTTAAGGCCCCTTGTTTTCAATTACTTTGGTTTGTGATGACTTGTGAACTTGTGAACCGTGTTATTTGATTTTGTGACCCTTAGAATATCGTTATCGCTTTGCTTCTTCTATTGTGTGCATTTATCATGAAATTGTTGAATGTTAGAATGGACACTTAGGTTCCCGGGTTGGGTGATCGTACGCAGATTTCACGTAGACGTTGAGGTTAATGGAAATTGGAAATGAATTGATTTATGGGGAGTCACCCCGAGATTTGTTGAATGGCAGACAGCCAAGTGATTTCGGTTTGGAGGATTATTTGGCAGCCTGCCAAGATTTCGAAACCCTAGGATATGACAATCTGTGATTACTTCATTTGAATTCTGAGGCGTTAAAAGGGTGGATGTATTATAGACCGAGTTACGGCTATATACCTATAGGAGCTGACAGTAGTCACTCGTAGCCCAGTGGTACAGTCAGTCCCTGGGAAATTCATCGTTGTGAGGCGGTTGACGGTTGGATTAAGTACATAACTTATGCCTTCCATCCGGGCTCCCAGTCAGGGCAAGCAAGGGGGGAGTTTAATCACGGATTGGTCATAGTCCTTAGTGGTTATTTGGGAGGAAAGTTCTCTAGGTTGAGAACTTAGATGAAAATGTAAGTTAATGGCTAGTAATGAACTCAGTTATGTGTTTACTCTTTTACGTACTTCTTTTCAATCATATATGTTGTTCTTGTATGTTATGTAAGGGTCGGGGGTCAGAGTAGCTATTGAGTGATTTATCGCTCACGGTGTTACACTTCGTGGCCCTAGTATAATACGATGATGTTGCTTCGCGACTCGGACGTATTATGTCAGATTGTGATCAAACAGGAGGTGTAGGTGTCGAGGGCGACGCTTATTTTGGAACAGAAGGTTTTCCAGTGGATCAGGCGCAAGAGGAGCATTGGGATCAAGATCTCAACCTTAACCTGTAGAGCCAACCTCCCTTATTTTTGTGTTGGAAAACTGTAATCTAATTTCCCAACAAAGTACTAAGTTATTGTTGTAATCGAATTAAGACACTTATGTTATTTTTGTTGCTAATCAATGAAACTCTTTTGAATAAATCTTTTAAAAGTACTTTAAATAATGCTTCCGAAAATTAGGGCGTTACAACATGGTATCAGAGCTCTAGGTTCAAACCCTCGGCCTTGGGTTGATTGGGTAGATCACCTTTCGAGAATGTAAACTGAATAGTAATACTATCTATTGTCTATGTTACTTTCTGATATTCTTCTTAAGTCTAACTTATAAGTACTTACTAGCGGTCGTTCGACTTAGACTCCGAGTGTTTACCGTGAGAAAACATAAGTTTTGCATGCTGGCCAACAAATAAGTTGACTGTACGTGGTAATTCTTGTATACATCAGGAGTAGATGAAATCATTGTTATGTTTACTAGTCCGTGAAATTTTCATATTTCAAAAGCTTGTCGATGGTCTAATTAAGGAACGACACCAAAACAAACGACCATGCCAGTGGCGAAACTAACGGTACTGGCAATGGAGTGCCAGACCTTACCCAGTTGCTTCAAGCAATAGCAGCCGCTGCCGCCAATTTGGTCCCACAACCTAACCAGCGAATTCCCTTATGCCATTAGATGAACATGAGCCAGATGCTCGACACCTTCTGCAAACGCCGACCTCCAATCTTTTATGGAGAACCAGACCTCGCTGCTGCTGAGGTGTGGCTCAAACAAATCACCAAATTACTGGAGGTTCTCAATGTTGAGGATGCGACCAACCGCATCGCGCTAGCTTCCTTCCAACTACAGGGAGAAGCAGATCATTGGTGGGATTTACTCAAAACCAACCAGAATGTCAAGACCATGACATGGAAGAACTTTGAGGATGCCTTTAGCGACAAATACTTTCCGGCCCCAGTGAAACAGGCCATGCTTCAAGAATTTCTGGATCTTAGACAAGGAACTCGCAGCGTGACTCAGTATGCGACATGCTTTGAGGAGCTGGCGCGTTACGCAAGAGATCTCATAAAAACAAACGATGCCAAAGCTAGGAGGTTTGAATGAGGATTGGATACCTCAATGAGAGGGACTGTGATGTCTCATGATTTCAAAACCTACGCACAGGTGTTAAAGTGCGCACTGATGATTGAAAGAGAATCATTAGACTCGAAGGAGAAGGGCAAGGTCGGAGGTCCTAATGCTGGAGGTCCAATTCGCAACAACAACCAAGGGTACTCCGCACCCAAGCCGTATGCTATGAACTACAACCAGTCTTAACCACAAACCAACCAGCAGTGGAGGAACAACAACCAAGGCCAGAACCGTGGGTCGAATCAAGGACCATACCAAAACCAGGGACAGAAGCAGGCATCAGGTGGAGGATGTTACCAATGCGGTCAAGAAGGCCATATCAAACGCCTCTGCCCACAGTTAGTCGGAACTGGAAGTTCGAGATACGGACAGCAGCAGCAGCCACGGGGAAACAAGACAGGAATGGAAAATCAATTCTCGGGGAATCCAAATCAACAAAAGCTATAATGCAACCTGGCAAAACCCAATGTTGGAGGTAGACTATTCGCACTCCAAGGAGAGGAGGAAGCTTATAATCCTGTGGTGATCCAAGGTAATCTCCTACTTTTTCGTGCTTATGTGGAAGCGTTAGTTGATTCTAGAGTATCGCACCGTTTATATCTATTACATATGTGCGTATATTAGGACTACAAGCAGAACGCATAAGGCTGACAATGAAGGTCACCTCACTAATAGGGGGTCAGATTTCGGTAGGCATGGTATGTAAACAGTGCGAGTTAGAGGTATCAGAATTTCATTTTACCCGCGACCTCCGCGTCATTGAGATGGCTGACTTTGAAGTAATGTTAAGAACGGATTGGTTATCTACCCACCAAGTTGTAATCGATTGTCATGGGAAGGTAGTGACGGCTTACTCTCCGAAAGGGACGTGTTTCAAATTCAAGGGGGATAGACGGAACTACTCATCAACAATGACTCGACAATCAGGAAGCACGACTAAAGACGTAGTAGCTGTCAAATCTTATTTCAAATTCTGAAGAGAAGAACATGGGGCGAAAGAGAATTTTTATTTGTCAATATTCTCTAACGACACCCGAGCAAGAAGAACCGATCTAAAGACGACAAACAACAACAGTCAACAACTGCCCGTGACTGGAGGAACAACCAAATTTCGAGGACGAAATTATTTTAAGGGGGATAGATTGTAACGACCCGGATTTTAGCCCTATTTTTTTTTATGAAATGGTTTTATTAATAAAACCTAGAAATAATTAACTTTATTTTTTGTGATTTAGTGGTCCTAATCCCATTACACTATCCGGTTACCCTAACCAAATGTTCCTAATTAGAATTCTAAGCCAACCAACTTGTCACCTCCAACTATCAACACATCACCTCTTCATGTCTCTCATTGTCTTGCCATTTTAGACACTTACTTTTCCTTAGCCAATAAAAATCACACACCACACTCAAATGCCTTCCTTTAACCCCTACACAATTGCCATCTCAATATCCTATGGGTTTTTATGCAACTCCAAAGTCCAAACCTCCTATATCATCCTTTCCCTCCCTCACATATTTTGGCAGAGAGAGAGATCTCATCACCAACTTACCTTTTCACTCCACTACCTTCCTTCTTTTCTATTCTTTTTTTTTTTACACCGAGAGAAAGAGAGATGGCTGGGTAGCAAAAGAAGAAGAAGAAAACAAAGGAAAAAGAAGAAGAAAGAAGAAGAACAAGGAATAAGAAGAAGTTCAGTCCGTTCGATGTGACCGAGGCCCATCCAAATCACTACGGTTTAGCTTAATCTTCGGCAGAGAGGTAGGTTACGTCCTACTGAACCCATCGGTATATAATAAGTTGATTTTCATTGAGTAGAAATAGAACCCGAGCATTTCGTTAGTTGCAAGGTAGTGTAAATTTGTTTTTGACTTTCCGAGCTATTGGGTCCCGTCCAAAACAAACTGAACCCAACTTTGTCCCTGATGAAGATGTAGTTCTTTTCATAACGAACGTTTTTATATATAATAGGTTAATTTTCGTTAAGTAGAAACAAAACCCAAGCGTTTCGATAGTTGAGAAGCAGTGTCTATGCATTTTTGAACTTCTGAGCTACTGGGTCCCATCCAAAACAATCCGAACCCAACTTTTTCCATGATAGAGTTGTAGTTCATTTCATAACAAACGTTTTGATATATAATACGTTGATTTTCGTTAAGTAGAAACAAAACCCAAGCATTTCGATCGTTGAGAAGTAGCGTACATTCGTTTTTGACTTTCCGACCTATTGGTTCACGTCCAAACCACTTCAAATCCAACTTTTTCTATGATAGAAGTGTAGTTCATGTCCTAAAGAACATTATGACATATTATTTGTAAATTTTCATTGTGTATAGACAAAACTCGGACGTTTCGATTGGTGGAGCGCATGGCTATCACCTCACTCGGTATAGCCACCAACTTGTAATCAAGTGAATAGTTTTGACAGTCAACTACGACAGGCCTAATTTTTTTATTAATTATAGTTTGACCCCTAACTTTAGATTTTTAACATTTTAATCACGGATTTTGGTTACTTTATATTTTAACCTTGTATTGCAAAATTTTGTATCACATTAGATTAAACATGATCTAATTTAATTACCAAGTACATGACCAGACTAGGAAATGGGCCCGTGATTATCTCTTGACCATTTTGGCAACCGTACTTGTTTATTTATTAGACAAGTTGATTATTATTATTATTGCAAGTATCAAGATTTTAGAAAATGGTATACATTTCATATATTATCACGTGGGTTTTAAAAAGGTATTTTACGTGTTTACCCTTCGTTGTAGGAAAATTACAACTTTACCCTTGTATAAAGTTTTATTTACAAAAGGCCCCCTAAGTTAGTAAAAATTTTGCGAAGGACCCTAGAACCGTGAAATTACTTTTGTTACTCTTATACTTACTTAAAATTTCGAGGGCGACCCCTTATTTCTATAAATTACATTTATGACCCTATACTTTATTTAATTACGTTAAGGCCCCTTGTTTTCAATTACTTTGTTTTGTGATGACTTGTGAACTTGTGAACCGTGTTATTTGATTTTGTGACCCTTAGAATATCGTTATCGCTTTGCTTCTTCTATTGTGCGCACTTATCATGAAATTGTTGAATGTTAGAATGGACACTTAGGTTCCCGGGTTGGGTGATCGTACGCAGATTTCACGTAGACGTTGAGGTTAATGGAAATTGGAAATGAATTGATTTATGGGGAGTCACCCCGAGATTTGTTGAATGTTAGACAGCCAAGTGATTTCGGTTTGGAGGATTATTTGGCAGCCTGCCAGGATTTCGAAACCCTAGGATATGGCAATCTGTGATTACTTCATTTGAATTCTGAGGCGTTAAAAGGGGAATGTATTATAGACCGAGTTACGGCTATATACCTACAGAAGCTGACAGTAGTCACTCGTAGCCCAGTGGTACAGTCAGTCCCTGGGAAATTCATCGTTGTGAGGCGGTTGACGGTTGGATTAAGTACGTAACTTATGCCTTCCATCCGGGCTCCCAGTCAGGGCAAGCAAGGGGGGAGTTTAATCACGGATTGGTCATAGTCCTTAGTGGTTATTTGGGAGGAAAGTTATCTAGGTTGAGAACTTAGATGAAAATGTAAGTTAATGGCTAGTAATGAACTCAGTTATGTGTTTACTCTTTTACGTACTTCTTTTCAATCATATATGTTGTTCTTGTATGTTATGTAAGGGTCGGGGGTTAGAGTAGCTATTGAGTGATTTATCGCTCACGGTGTTACACTTCGTGGCCCTAGTATAATACGATGATGTTGCTTCGCGACTCGGACGTATTATGTCAGATTGTGATCAAACAGGAGGTGTAGGTGTCGAGGGCCACGCTTATTTTGGAACAGAAGGTTTTCCAGTGGATCAGGCTCAAGAGGAGCATTGGGATCAAGATCTCAACCTTAACCTGTAGAGCCAACCTCCCTTATTTTTGTGTTGGAAAACTGTAATCTAATTTCCCAACAAAGTACTATGTTATTGTTGTAATCGAATTAATACACTTATGTTATTTTTGCTGCTAATCAATGAAACTCTTTTGAATAAATCTTTTAAAAGTACTTTAAATAATGCTTCTGAAAATCGGGGCGTTGCAGGTACAATACACGGCAGGGCCGTTTTTTGCTAGGTAATTTTTTTCTTTTTTTTGTACTACCATCCGTGACATGACATATTACTCATGCACTACTTACAGTAGTATAATTTATGGTAGATGTGACTCAACTCCAAGGTTCAAATATTTCGCACTCCATATATTGAAATATTTTAAATATATATTTCTTTCATTATTTTAATTTTATGTTTCACTTTTAATAACATATTAAAAAGTAAATCACTGCTGATAATAACAAATAAACCAAAATGATTTATTTTGAATCATCAAACCTCAATAGAAAATGCTTAAAACTAATAATTTTCTATTGTTAAAAATTTTATTCTTACAATTATAGATAGTAACATGATTTAGTTAGAAAAATGCATTTTATGAGTGGTACTTCAGAAAAAAATTCTCTAATGGTATAAAAAAAATTAAAAGTTTATGCTCGTAAAATTAGGAGACTAAAATACCATGTTTAATCTCGTCACCATTTATTAGCCACATAATTAAATTTTTATTGATAAATAATCAGGACCCTATTTTTCAAATTCGTTTTAAGCCTTCCAAATGTCAGGTCCCGCCCTGACCGGATGTATATATCCTAGGGGTTAGATCCTATTGCCTCAATGTCCACTAACATATGATTTGTTGCCATATATTGTTGTGCGTGCATTTTTGGTTGATTATGGCATTATTGATGCTGAAATTTGAGACATTTTGTTCTAGTCTCAATAGGCATGGTTGTAATCTGAGACATATTGACCCAGACTCAGTAGACCTAGTGTCTTGGGCGGACACATGGATCTTGTGGAAATTGATGTGTTGATCACCTTTTGTATGATTATCCACACCACACTTTCATACTATCATCGATGTCACTGGTCATAAGTGTTTTGTTGTGTGCTTTGCATCCTGTCGATGCATTGTTTCACATGACTAAATACTTGTGTACCCTAATGGACATTGAAATGAGTTTTACGTGCTAACTCACATTTGATGGTCTATGTTGTGGCCACTTATTAGCTAATCCGGATACATATTTGCTTATATCGTTATTAGCACTTTTGTTTCACAATGACATATGCTGTCCAAGTGGGAGAATGTTAAATTTATTCCATATTTTTTGTGGACTAGCATATTCATTTATGTTAAAAGTTCCGGATTAGTTTGACTATCAAATTTATCGGAGTATTTGTGAAGACCCATTCGGTTAGTGATCATGTTTTTGTAATGGGTCATTTTGATGCACCTAATTTTATTAGTATGTATTTTGTTAAGTGTGGGCCTGGTGCTATATGGTTAATTTGGACCCATAATGGGCTGGGCCATTTTATAAGCACAAGAGGAGGTCTTACTCCCATCCTCATATTTATTTGTGTGTCTAGCCCATTGAGACATACGGCTGGAAAAATTAGGAGGAAAGGGAGTAGCTACTTCTCTCTCTCACTCTACAAAGGAAAGAAACTAACGTTGAAGCTGGGGTTTCTGCTCCTTGATCGATCAAGAAGAACAAAGAGTTTTCTACTACACTTCTAGATTATGGTGTCTTCATCTCTATCAGGTATGGGTCTTGTTTAATTTACTTACATATGCCTTGAATTGAGACAAGTATTTAGGGTTTTGTTTTGGAATAAATCCAACAATTGGTATCAGAGCAAGACTGCATATTAAACCTACTTAAAATTCTCTCAATGGGGTTGCTGTTGTGCATGGGATGCACATCAGGTCTTCTGCACCATCCGAGCCATCCGTTGTTTGGATGGACGGTCTAGATTTCATATTTCATGCATGACCACAAACTGTTCGGATGCAAAGGTGCCGAGGTGAATTGTGGGTCGTCCATTCGAGCAACAGATGGCTCGGATGTGCACAACTACCTGTTGTGCATCCCATCCACAGTAGCAACCTCAAGTCCGTTGAAAACTAGCCAAAAATATTAAGGAATCGCGCTCGAACCGAAAGATAGAAATTAATTGATCTAGGAAGAACGATGTTTGAATGCAAATTACTCCGTGGAAAGTAAGAACATGGTACATAGACAGAATTAAAGGGAAAATAAACTCAAGTAGATTGATTGAAAATTACGAAAAACGAAGAAAATTTGTGCTAAACCAAAATGAAGATATTGAATACTAAGTTTTTTTCGTTTATAACTCTCAAACTATACACCATTTTTCTACTTCGTTTTCAAACTATTAAAATCATCTATTTCCTCCTACAACTATGATATTGCAATCTATTATGTCCAATTTCTAACTTTCATAAGAAATTCAAACAAAAAATGTTTCATGTGCACATATCTGTAGGAAAAATAGTAGGAAGTAGAAATAGTCATAAAAACACTATTAAGGAAGGACAATGAACTTTTATAATAAACATAAAGACATTGTTTTAGCATTAAAGACAAAACACACCAACAATCTCATTATCTAAATATTGCTAGTCACAAGGCCAAAACAATTCTTTTTGGACAATCTTACCCACAGACTTTCAAAACAACGCTGGGGATCCGAAACGATCCCGATGAAGAGAGAGAAAGTCTGAGACCGTAAGTTGGGAACCGAGATCTTAAGTGTTGAATTGATTCACAGATTTGGAGAGAGAGAGAGAGAGAGAGAGAGAGAGAGATGTGGATTTTTCTACACACGCCAAGTTTGGCTTCCATTCTTCTTTGTCTTGTTTGTTTCGTCTTGTTTGTTTCGTCTTTTTTTTTTCAATGGATCAATGGGGCACTCCAATGGATCCAACACGATCCTGAAGCAGAACTCCTAAACGATCAATGCAGCACTCAATGGATCCAAAATGATCACAATTTTACGATGCAAAAACGATCCCAATATATGCGGCACTCCAATGGATCATTGGGATCCAAATTGCCGACGATCTTCAAGAAACGAAGAAGTCAGATCCAACATCCGATTCCTCCCATGCAAGATTTTTGGTTTTGTAAGGTTTATGTTGATTAGTAAAGTTTCACTAGTTTTCACGGATTGATGTGTGCCATTGGGTATGTTTGTTTTGTTACGTTATTATGTTTTATGATGATTAATAAAAATTCACTAGCTTTCATTTTGTTGCTCTTTTTTTTTTTTTAATTTTATGTTTTATGAGGATTAATGAGGTTTCACTAATTTTATGATCACTGATTTTTATGGATTGTTGTGTTTTATGAAGTTTGTTGGTCGATTTTTTAAAAACTTTTGTACGAAATTAAAAATTTTGCTCTCCAGAAGAGACCAGCCAGAGGTAAAAGTTGATGTTTTTTGAATTTTCAGTACTAAATTAAAACTTTTAAAAATTAGTGACATTTCATTAGTTCTTTTGGTTGCCGGAATGGTTGGCCGTAAGTGGGACGGTGGTCGGCCGGAAGTAGGAGTTGAAAATTTTCAATTTCTATACGAAATTAGAACTTTTAAAAATTACTGACATGTCACTAGTTTTGGGTCGCCGAGGTGGGGTGGTGCTCGACTGAAGGTAGGAGTTGATTTTCCGTAGGAAATTAGAACTTTTAAAAATTAGTGAAATCTCACTAATTTTTGGATCGCCGGAGGTGGGGTCGTGGTTGGCTAGGAGGAAGGAGTTGATTTTTTTTTTTTTTCAATTTTTTGTACGAAATTAAAACTTTTAAAAAATAGTGACATTTCACTAATTTTTTTTTGTCTTTATGTTCGATTGCAAAAGTTCCTCCTCTTTCCTTTTAAAAATGTCAAATGTTTTGGATTTTTGGCTAAGTGGCTCAAATAATTATTACTAAAAAAATATAATTTGCGAGCCAAAATATAAACATTTTGACACTTATCAACAAGATTTGTGCCTTTTGAATTGACCTACGTGTTACCAAAATTTAAAATAAAAAAGGAAGAGGCTCCTAAAATGTTTTGAACTCTCATGATACAACGTAAATGTGGTGATCAACATTGCTAGATCCGCTTTGCTAATCCGAAACTTCGAATTCATTAGTTTCCTTCTCAATAATGTGGAGGAGAAGTTGATTTGTTCTTGTTTATGTCTTGTTTTTTGTTTATCTTCGTTTTGTGAGATCATTGTCCCTACGTGGAAAATTCTAGTACCCTTTTTGGTATTTCTTGAGCCAAATAATATCCTCAGCTTTTACTTATCCACTCCACATAGATTACCCAAATAGAACTATATTTAGTTCTTTAACGGCTCTAGTGCTCTACATACTTTCCAATTAATATGGCTTCCACTCTCGAGATAAAATGCAGCATCCAACAATCCAATGACCCAAACAAAGCAAAGATTGAGTTATGCTTTCGCCCAATGGGAAGTTTGAAATTAGGTATAAAGTTTCGAATAATAGATGGTGCAATAAGTATATTGAACTGAGGTTATACAAACAAATAAACGAATGTATGAAGTATTTGGTACTTTTCCTATACATCTCTACCTTCAAATGATTCAAACCAATGTGGAACAAGACGATGTAGAAGGATCAAATAGTGCCGGAACCAAGTATTTCCTCCCGTTAGCACCATTAGCATTGTAGCTAGCACCCGTCGTAGGATCCACCAAGAGGTCCCCAGCATAACCAGGGAATGCTCCCTTGGCATAGACCCCAGGACAAGCCGATGCTGCCTCTAATGGGGCATCGGCAGGTCCTTGATAGTAGCCATTCCCAAATGGGTTTGTGACGGTCCCAGCTAATAGACTAGCCAGGTTGATCACCATCCCGTCCATACCCACATCTTGGTTGGGTGCGACCAAAGGTGGGTTTTGTGGTCCGTAGATTGGTTGATGGAACGGCCAAGCGCATTGGCCTGGGCATTGAGTCTCCGAGTTGCCAACCCAAATGTAGGCGAACTTGTAATTTTTCCCCTTTACATGGACATTACCTTTGGAAGACCCGTGTGTCCCACACCGGCTCATACAGAACCCATCGACTGTGACGTCAGAGGAGGTCAAAACAACGTTGATTGCGTTCATTTGATCGCCCTTTGATGCCAATTGCACAATCTGTTTTTGCGTGAGGGATTTTCCTAGCGAGTAGTTGTCTTCGAGTATTTGTTTGCCTAGCGATAGAGAAAGGGAGGAGAGTTTTTTGGATTTAACGAGGTTGTAGTATTTCTCGGTGGTTTTCCACCACGCGGCAACTGATGGTTGGGTTTGAGATGGTGGAGAAGACAGGGAGGATACGAAATCGGTGACTATGGCTCGTTGGGAAGGAGTGAATTTGCCGTACCAAATGAGATTGATTGGCATTTTACCCGAAAGAAGAGGGCCATTGTGGTATTGCATACTGGGTTGATCTTGGACTAACTCGGTGAGTTTTCTGGTCGCAAGTGAGACGTGGAAGAGAGAGACTAAAATCAGGACTTGGGAAAAGAAAGATGCCATTCTTTTGATCTAGGTGAGAGAATTTAGAGAGAGAGAGAGAGAGAGAGGAGAGAGCAGTAGATGAGGCTTTTGGTGGGTTTAATTGGTTTTGGTGTATGGAATGGAGTGGTAGAGGTGGCTATTTATACAGGGTTGCATTTGGTATGGATAGTGGTGAAGGTGCTGAGAATGAGGCCAAAACTTTACACCATATCCTTAGCTGTTTACTGCTAAGAGAGAGAGAAAGAGAGAGAGAGAGAAAGAGGGTGTAACGGAACTCTCTTACGCGTCTTCTTTAATGCCGGAAGAAAAGCTATTGCAATTCCCACGCTCCTACCAATGGTTTGTGTCCACAGACGACAGTTATGTTGTCTGAATCAAGTAGTAGTAGTAATTGAGTTTGAAAATAAGAAAACAAAATGCATGTAGGAATTGGGTAGTGGAGCCTACGCTTATAGCTGGCGAATCGAAAAAAAACTCATTGAAACTGTGAGACTTTGGTTCAAGCATTTTTAACCGTCTGATTGAGCTGAAATTTTGTGGGACTCCTCGGAAAAATGTTTTAAGAATAATAAACGGTTCGAATCAATCGTATGAAACCCAAAAGTGGGTCCCGAATATGTTCGGTACATTTTCTGGACATATGAGTCGGTACCCATATATTTTTTGGAACTTTGGACATGGTGGATTTTTAATTGACCAAAAGACCATTGGAATTTGACTCTTGCTTCAGAAAATGAGGAAGGGCATTTAGGGAAAGGACCAAAGTGGAAATCCCAGAAAGAGACGTTGAAGATAGGGAAAAGGTGTGGGACAGGATAGGCGCTGTAGCCTGCATGGGCTGGACCTTACCAGTTGGCAGTCAAATTTTTGGTCAGGTCATGAAAACGAAAACCTATGGATAAAAACCCATAGATACAGAAAATGCACAGACGTGTGAGTCCCACTCGGATGATCTGAACCGATTTTGAATGAAACGGGGAGATATTGGATCAATCGCTTACGAACGTCGGATCGAGGTGATTTCTCGCGGAACCCCTCGGAAAATTATTCTAAGATGAATGAACGGTTCAGATCATCCGTGTAAGACCCACAAATGGGTCCCCAAACACCTCTATGCATTTTCTGTACGTGTACATATTCTGCACACGTAGCGTCCTCCCATGAAAAACTCGAAATGTTGCACTTTGGCTAGGTAGAGTATTCTCGCCAAGGTTCTGAATCATGTACCGGACAGGGTACCAGTTTTTCTACTGATACGGTACGGTAACGGTACCAGGCTGATACCGGTACTATTTCGGATTTAGTGGTACTGTATAGTTATAACTTGAAATTTTTTTCAATACCAATCATTTCATCAGCATACCATTCATTGAATCAACACAAATTTACATTAGATTAGGAAAAAAATCACAAAATGGAAAATTAGTCTTTTACACATGTTTACAATTGAAATTTTGCAACCATTTCCCACAATTAAGAGGCAATACAGTATAAGTAAATTGATTCGTGTACTTTTATGGGGAAGTTAATTAGCCATCCTATACAAATAAAAAAGTTATGATTCCATCTTAGTGGTTTTGAATAGTTATGATTTCATCCTGACTTTTAAATAATACCCAAAAAGCCCTTATATTTTTTATTTTCCCTATTAAGAGATTTTATTAGTAAAAATTTTATAAAGAGATTTTACAAAATTAATAGTCTTGAAAACCATCCCACAAAACTTCCAAATCTTTTAATACTTCTACAGACCACAAATTTCAGACAGTTTCAAAACCTTTTCTCCTCATTTTAAGGTGGACGGTTATGGAAAAATTTCATCCCAAAAATCATCCCTCCCAAACACCGTAAAAATCTTTTCTCCTACTTTTAAGGTGGGCTGTTATGGAAAGATTTTCATCCCAAAAACCATCCCCAAAATATTCCCTCCCCAAATCCCTAGTTTTACGGTGAAATATTCTCATTCCCTTACCCAAATCGTCCCATTCCACCATCCTAATACCAAAGATTTGAGGAAACCCACCCATCCCATTAGCTTGGTTTGGGATCACGATGGCAAAAAACCCTAAAGCAGCGGCGACGCGGAGGATGATGAGCGGAGATGGTTGACGATTTCATCAACGGAGGAAACACCTAACCAGTGTATGACGAAGGCATTCCGGTCATGGCTCGTAAGCTTTTTTCCCCAAACCTTCAATTGTCCATGTTTTTTGCAATTCAATCCAGTTGGGGGTTTGGATTGTGGTATGGTTTTTTTGAAATCGATTGAAGTTTTTGAGTTTTGTAGGGTTTGTGAAGGTAAATAGGGAATACAAGAAATGTGTAGGGTTTGTACCCCATTTCCATGGTATTTGGAAGCTAAAAATTGGGGGGTTTTGAGAAATTAGTAATGATTTAACAATATACCAAGGTTTGATGTGAGTAGAAAAATGAAATGTTTATGGAAGTTGTGAGATCATGGATTACTAGTTTACCATTTTCATATGTATTGAAAGTTTGGATATGGTGAACCATTGAACCGTGTCCATTGTCCGAACAAGCCATTATTAGAAATCGGTAGACTTTTTTTGCCATTGATACCTTTTGTGGTAAAAACATATTCTTTATTTCCCTTAAAAAATGGTGAATCAATGATTAATGTTTTTAATGTCCAATTTTGCATATTTTCATCCCACATGAGAGTATGAATCATTGAAGTTCCATTGTTTGCGTATTGGAAAGTTAAAAATGGTGAATCAGTGAACCAGTTTTATTGATTAAAAAAGATTTAAGTACCATATATCAATTAAACATGATAAAAGTAAGAACCAGTTTCATTTAAAATTTTAACACATCTAAACTTTCTATACCCAAAATCATGGTAAATCAATAATCCATGTTGGAGTTTTCTGTAATAACGATGGAGGATTTTATAAAAATGAACACGATTTATTAGTTGTATAATGTCTTTTGTTTCTAGTGATTTAGGAAACTCTAACGCATGGAATTTTTTTTTTTTTTGGATTTACCATCCTAGCTTATAATCTGCACCCAATTTTAGATGAAATTCAAAGCATGGAATATTGATTTACCATTTTTATGGGTATTGAAAGTTTCGATATAAAAAGTGTAGGGGCCGATGCTGCTTTGAACAAAGATGGTGGTCATGCATCCACCAAAATATGGAAAATTTGGGTCAGAGAAAAGAAGGGACCATGACGAAGAAGCCTCAAAAGACGGAACCCGTTAAAAAAAAAAACGAGTGAAGTATGCGATACACCATTCTTATCAACCACAACAAAAAATGTCTACAGTGAGGATTGAGTTTCCTCGCCAAAGCACCAAATTTCCTCTCTAAAGGAATTGGCGAGGGAAAATTTTCTCGCCAGGTTTCCTCACCAAAAGGTCGTCGCAGAAGGTATTCTAGCGAGAAATAATAGCTTTCCTCGCCTATTCTACCCATTTGGCGATGAAATTTTTTCCTCGCCTATTCTAGCCAATTGGCGAGGAAATTTTTCCTCGCTAAAAGTCCTGAAACTAAAAAAAACAAAAAAAAGGGATTTCATTTCCCAGCTCCTCCGCCTCCGCTAGGAATCGAAGCAGCGACTACTTCTCTAGCAATGCGCGACCCATCCACCACACCAACTTCCTTTTCAATGCAAAGTGCTACAACTTTTAATATTTAAACCTTTTGTAGTTCTTTTCACCTCACTAAAATTTTTTAAATCTTTTTTTTTTGTCTAATTTTAGTCTCTTTGTAGTGTTTCTTTAAACTTGTTTCTTAAATCTTTTAATGTTATTTGCTTTTACTGATATTTTTATTTTTTTTATAATTTAATATTTTTCTATACCCTTTTATAAGTCTTTATATGCTTCTAATTCAATACTTTTTTTAATATTTTTCTATACCCTTTATAAGTCGTTATACCTTTTAGTATTTTTTTCCTAATTCAAATGAGAGTACTACTTTTTCTTTAAAAAGAATTTGTTCTTAATATCCAACATAAGGAATATCCTCCATCATACCAACCTTCAGTCTGAGTGACTTTCCATCCTCCTTATACCTGGAGGCTGGAAGGGTATTTGGAAAGGCTTGTTTAGTGTTAACATCATCAATTCCAGTAAGAGCGTAAAAGTGGTAGCCATTCATTCATAAGGAATATTCTAATCTTTATTTCCAATTGCAAATTTTTATTTCTTCTCTCTGGGGAAGGAACGGATAATGTGATTATACATGCTATGCTATTTCCAATTGTAAATTTTTATTTCTTCTCTCTGGGGGAGGAACGGATAATGTTAACCTTAGGTAAAAATTCTAATTGGAAATAGCATAGCATAGCATGTATAATAACCTAGATCTAAATTCTAATGCAAAATCATAGATCGCTTGGGTTTAATAATTTGCAAGGATTTTTATCTTAATAAAAAACATCAGTCAATATATAAACCAATCACAAACATAAAGTAATTAAACAGATGAACACTAGATATATATGGCAAGCCCCAATACGGGTAAAAGCCACGGGAAAGAAAGATAATTCCGTCGCCAATCGTAGCTTTTTGACGATGAAAGTTAATTTCGTCGCCAAATGGGTGCCCTTTAGCGAGGAAATATAATTTCATCGCCAAATAGGTGCCCTTTAGCGAGGAAACTCAATTCCTCGCCAAATGGGTGCCCTTTGGCGACAAAATTAAATTTTGTCACTTATCATAGCTTTTTGGTGAGAAAATATAATTTTGTCGCCAATCTTAACTTTTTGGCGCGGAAAGGTAATTTCGTCGCCAAATGGGTGCCCTTTGGCGAGGAAATGAAAATCTTTGCTTTTTGGCGAGGAAATATAATTTCGTTGACATAGAGTACCATTTGCCTACGAAATCGATTTCCTCGCTATAAAGACCCATTTGGCGACAAAATTTGAATTTTGTCGCCATAGGTAGTTTTTGTTGTAGTGAAGCCTAGGAGGGCATAATGAATTTACTTAAGCACCTTAAGTTGAGGAATTGCCACATTGAAGTTTTGATTTACCATTTTTGAACATTAGTACGGGATCAATGGAAAGCCAATAAAACCATGTTTCCATTTCATTTTGAAATCGTATATGGACACACTGGACAATTGGCATACTCGCATGTCTTTTAAAATGGAAAAGGGAATTGAATACAGTAAATATGGTTTCTTGATTTACCTTATCCACGAGTTTGGAAACCATACATTAATATGGTTTCTTAAATTATCATCTTCACTGGGTTGACACATTAAAAAATGAATAAGAGAATTTTTCTTTCAAAACATGATAAATAAATACACCATGTTCGTCTCTTATGTTGGTTCTTTACTTGCTTGGGACTAGAAAAGTTGAAATTCAAATTCTCGTGGAAATGAATTAGTCGATCTTCTTGATTGGGATTAGAAAATTTGAAATTGAAATTTTAACTCCACCTAAAGATATGGAAATGATTTACCGTTGTGATTGATCCCTCCAATGGAATTTAACTCCACCTAAAGGTTGTTTTTTTTTTTTTTGACACATTTATGGAAAATAATTGCACCATTTAGGGATGTGATAATCCCACCCATATAGGGAAAATTTGAAACAGTTATGGGATTGATTTATACCTTATACTTACGTGGGAATGCAAAACTAATTATGGAAATATAAAATTACAAGATAGACAATATAAGGTATAAATCAATAATTGATAATGAATCAGCTAGATTAAAAAATTGAAACACTAATGGAAAGGATAAATCTAATTGTGATTTGCAAAGCGTGATTGGTGCACCACTAATGGACAAATTAATGAATTCAATCAAGGGATGTTATGCAGGATGTCTTGCACCGGATTTTTTGTCCTATTAATTAGTATAGAATATATTATTAGTATATAGTATATACTAATTAAATACCTTATAAGGGCACAATCGTCCGAATGTCCTTTTACAGGATGAAATCATAACTATTCAAAACTCATGGGGTGGGATCATAACGATCTTTTTGGCATGGGATGCCAAATTAAAATTTCCTTAATAGAAAAAGCATATTACAGCTTATGTAGGTACAGTGCGAACTTTGGACTGTTGGTGTATTTTTAATTTACCAGAAAGACCATTGGAAATTGACTCTTGTTTCAGAAAATGGAGAAGGGCATTCTAGAAAAGGACCAAGTGGGAGATCCTAGAGAGGGAGAGACGTTAAGAGCATCTCTAGTGTACTACCTAAAAAATATTTACTAAAGTGTACACCTAAGCACATGTGGGACCCTATTTTGTTTGTTAAGAACTTAGTTAGCTAGCTAAGAAGAAATGCAATTTAATGGAGCTCCCTAAAAATGTTCATTATCTTTTAGAGTGTGACCCATTTAAGTGGTGAGGGGTGCCAAGTGGTCCCACAAAATTCTCCACTCCTTCCCTTCTCTCTATCTCTCTCCTCTTTCTCTCTCCCTAAGTCACTCCCCAAATTTAGGTAGTCACTTAGGGCACTTTAGGTAGTGAGGGGTGCCACCTAGGATTTTAGGGGGCCAATTTTTGTGCACTAGAGACCATTTTTTGAGGTTTACCTTAGCTAACTAGTTAGACACTTTAGGTAGTGATTTTAGGTAGTGCACAAGAGATGCCCTAAAGAAAGCTAAAGGAGGTGTAACGCTGTCGAGGCTGGACCACCCCAGTTGGCAAAATAATTAATTCAAATAATCGTTTTGTCTTTATCTAATAAAATTTATTCATTAGTTTTGCGTCAATTTTTGTGAATTATTGGTTCGTTTTGACGAGATGAACGTAAAAAATAAAAAAATATATTTGCCGTTGTATTCTTTTTTGAATAAAGACAAAAATAGTGACTTTAGGCCCTTAATTTAGGCAAAACAAATTGGGGCCTATTTTTAATAGAAGTAGTTTCTATTATATATATATATATATATATATAAATGTTCCACTTCCGATCCGGACCTCCGTGATCCGAGCATTTTGTTGACGATCCGAACCTTCCAATGTGTTCAGAAGGTGTTTTCAAGGGTCCACGTGGAAAATCTTCAAAAAAAAAAAAAAAAAAAGGAAGGGCTTGATCCAAGCAGTTTTTCGCAAAAGCTGTTTTTTTTTTGCTGAAGATTTTTCGCGTGGACCTTTGAAAACACCTTTTGAACACATTGGACGGTTCGGATTTCCCAAAACAATTTTTGACGTGAAAAAATTACATTTTTCCTTATTTACGGGATATCCTTACTAGAAAATTTGTCAATATATATATAAATTATTACTTATGAAACATAAATTGAAAGCTTGTCACAATGATATGTGCATTTCACATCGAGCTATGCTGTCACTGGTACAATACACGGCAGGGCCATTTTTTACTAGGTAATTTTTTTTCTTATTTTTGTACTACCATCCATGACATGACATATTACTCATGCACTACTTATAGTAGTATAATTTATGGTAGATTTGACTCAACTCCAAGGTTCAAATATTTTGCACTCCATATATTGAAATATTTTTTTAAAAAAATTCTTTCATTATTTTAATTTTATGTTTCACTTTTAGTAACATATTCACAAATAAATCACTGCTGATACTAACAAATAAACCAAAATAATTTATTTTGATTCAACAAACCTCAATAGAAAATGCTTAAAACTAATAATTTTCTATTGTTAAAAATATTATTCTTTCAATTATAGATAGTAACATGATTTAGTTAGAAAAATGCATTTTATGAGTGGTACTTCGGAAAAAAGTTCTCTAATGGTATAAAAAAATTTAAAGGTTTATGCTCGTAAAATTAGGAAGCTAAAATTCCATGTTTAATCTCTTTACCATTTATTAGCCACATAATTAAATTTTTATTGATAAATAACCTAGGACCCTATTTTTTAAATTCGTTCTAAGCCTTCCAAATGTTAGGTCCCGCCCTGACCGCATAGGGGTTAGATCCTATTGCCTCAATGTCCACTATTTTTTAATTTTCTAGCCACTGTTGAAAACGGATATGGGGTTGCAGCTATGCATGGGATGCACATCAGGTCTTGTGCACCATTCGAGTCATCTGTTGCTTGGATGGACGGTCCAGATTTCATCTTGCATGCATGACAACAAAACTGTTCGGATGCAAAGGTGCCGAGGTGAAATGTGGGTCGTCCATCCGAGCAACAGATGGCTCGGATGTGCACAACTACCTGTTGTGCATCCCATCCACAACAGCAACCACATGTCCGTTGAAAACTAGCTAAAAATATTAAGGAATCGCGCTCGAACCGAAAGAAAGAACTTAATTGATGTAGGAAGAACGATGTTTGAACGCGAATTATTCCGTGGAAAGTAAGAACATGGTTTGTAGATAGGCTTAAAGGGAAAATAAACTCAAGTAGATTGATTGAAAAATTACAAAAAAGGAAGAAGATTTGTGCTAAACCAAAATGAAGATATTGAATACTAAGTTTTTTTCGTTTATAACTCTCAAACTATACACCATTTTTCTACTTCGCCTTCAAACTATTAAAATCGTCTATTTCCTCCTGCAACTATGACATTGCAATCTATTAAGTCCAATTTCTAACTTTCATAAGAAATCCAAACAAAAAATGTTTCATGTGCACATATATGTGCACACAGATTGCTCTATGGAGCCCACTTCGGGGTTTCACACGAGCAATCCAATCGTTCATTACTTTTTTAACACGGGTGAAGCTAGAATGATTTTTATTATTCGAGATGGTGCATCAAATATCTAGTTTGACACTTGGGTAATGGACTAAGGCATAAAGTTGCTGATATAATCACGATAAATATTAGTATTTGATTTCTCTTTTCCCTACTTATTTACTTATGTTTGTTATATCACGATTGCATGAGTAACTTGTTCTATCATTGAATGTCATATATATTGCTTATTCGTTCATTGATTTTTGTGGTCTCTGTATTGCATTGAGCCAGCACCATCTGTTGTGGTATTTGATTAAGTTATAATCTTTAATTCTGCATTATATTTGAGAAAACCAAGTCACCCTCCCTTTTGTGTTGCTATTTGGGTCAACAAGTCGGACTGGGATCCGAGTTTTGCATAGGGGTGCAAACGAGTCAAGCCGAGCCGAGTTGAGTTTTGGATTGTTCGAGCTTAGCTCGTTTAATAATCAAGTCTAAAACTCAAGTTCAAGCTCGGCTTGTTTCTAGATTCTAATGCATTAATTACGTCAAGGTCCCTTGGAATTGATTGGTAAAATTAAACTAACAATAAAATCCAACTTTTAAATATTCTGCACTTTGAACCGAGCTTCTTTTAAATCTTGTTTCTATCCAAAATATCAGACAATGATCTCAAACAACCAATAAATTGAAAAGGATAAAATAAGTAGGAAAAATTAGTCATAAAAACACTATAAACACTTTTTTTTGGACATTCTTTTTGGACGATCCCGATGAAGAGAGAGAAAGTCTGAGACCGTAAGATCGGAACCGAGATCTTAAGTGTTGAATTGATTCACAGATTTGGAGAGAGAGAGAGAGAGAGAGAGAGAGAGATGTGGATTTTTCAACACACGCCAAGCTTGGCTTCCAGTCTTCTTTGTCATGTTTTTTTCGTCTTTTTTTTTTCAATGGATAATGGGGCACTCCAATGGATCCAACACGATCCTGAAGCAGCACTCCAAAACGATCAATGCAACACTCCAATGGATCCAAAACAATCACAATTTTACGATCCCAAACGATCCCAATTTTACGCCGGCGATCCCAATATATGCGGCACTCCAATGGATCATTGGGATCCAAATTGCCAGCGATCTTCAAGAAACGAAGAAGTCAGATCCACCGTCCGATTCCTCCCATGTGATATTTTTGGTTTTGTAAGGTTTATGTTCATTAGTAAAGTTTCACTAGTTTTCACGGATTGATATGTCCGATTGGGTATGTTTGTTTTGTTACGTTATTATGTTTTATGATGATTAATAAAAACTCACTAGCTTTCATTTTGTTGCTTTTTTTTTTTAATGTTCTATGATGATTAGTGAGGTTTCACTAATTTTATGATCACTGATTTTTATGGATTGTTTTGTTTTATGAAGTTTGTTGGTCGATTTTTTAAAAACATTTGTACGAAATTAAAAATTTTGGTCTCCAGAACAGACCGGCCGGAGGTAAAAGTTGATTTTTTTGAATTTTCAATACCAAATTAAAACTTTTAAAAATTAGTGACATTTCACTAGTTCTTTTGGTTGCCGGAATGGTCGGCCATAAGTGGGACGGTAGTCGGCCGGAGGTAGGAGTTGAATTTTTTCAATTTTTTATACGAAATTGGAACTTTTAAAAATTACTCACATGTCACTAGTTTTTGGGTCGCCGGAAGTGGTTGGCCAGAGGTGGGGTGGTGCTCGACTGAAGGTAGGAGTTGATTTTCTGTAGGAAATTAGAACTTTTAAAAATTAGTAAAATCTCACTAATTTTTGGATCGCCGGAGGTGGGGTTGTGGTCGGCTAGGAGGAAGGAGTTGTTTTTTTTTTTTTTTTTTTGAATTTTTGTACGAAATTAGAACTATTAAAAATTAGTGACATTTCACTAAAAAAATTTTGTCTTTATGTTCGATTGCAAAAGTTCATTCTCTTTCCCTTTAAAAATGTCAAATGTTTTGGATTTTTGGCTAAATGGCTCAAATAATTATTACTAAAAAAATATAGTTTGCGAGCCAAAATATAAACATTTTGACACTTATTAGCAAGATTTGTGCCTTTTGAATCGACCTACGTGTTACCAAAATTTAAAATAAAAAAGGAAGAGACTCCTAAAATGTTTGGAACTCGTATGATACGACGTAAATGTGGTGATAAAATTTGCTCGATCCCCTTTGCTAATCCGAAACTTCAAATTAATTGATTTCCTTCTCAACAATGTGGAGAAGAAGCTAATTTGTTCTTGTTCATGTCTTGTTTTTTGTTTATCTTCATTTTGTGAGATCATTGTCTCTATGTGGAAAATTTCTAGTACTGACCGTGTCGTACCATATCAAAATTAAATTTATAAAAACAAGGAATTAACCCTTACTTAGAAGAATAGTGGTCAAGTCCGAGTGTCGATCCACAGAGACAATTTGGCAAAGTTACGTTACTTTTGATTAATTTCTAATTCAATTCAGAAAAAGAGATTTGAGTGATTGGTTTTTGGAAACTAATTAATTTAAGAACAAGTAATAGAATTGATGAAGAACGAATAGAGGAGAAATCTAGGGTTTCGAATCCACCCCGACCACGTAACTAAGTTATGTGTAGGCTAGGTTTATTATTCGAATCACAACTTGTCAAGAGAATAATTATGTTGTTAACGGGCATGGACTATCCCATAGCACGGACCGTCTCGCTGGCACAACCCGTCTCTTTCACGGACTGTTCAGTGGCACGATCCGTCTTACGAGCATAATCCATCTCAGTTACCCAAGCACAAACATAGAAAATCATTGTTTAACTAGGTATTTGAGAGTGCACACACAAATACTCAACCAATAGAAAGATTTAAAACGATTCCATCTAATCATAATGAAAGCACGTTCTAAGTTAAACAATCGATTCGAGTAAATAAACCTAATGCCTACACATATACAAAGTTACTTGGAACGGGGATTCATCTTCCCCCTAGAAGGTGTTTAGCCGGCCATGGAGATGGAGACGAATGCTTAATTTGATGAAGAACTTGAAGAACCCATGAATCGGCTTGCGTTTCACTCTCTAAACTTGCCTCAAAATATTCTAGAACCCCCAAAACGTACAGAGCAATGACCTATTTATAACAAAACCCAAAAAAATGTGGTCAACGCCCTAATTTGTGTTTGACTCGGTTACAACCGCCCGGGCAGCTTTGATTCCCGCCCGGGCGGAAAATCCATATTGTAGGCCAAAACTTTGCGGACTCGCCCCGGCTTCATCTGAACTCGAAATGATGCGATTTTTGGACCGTTGCGAAGTTCTATACGTCTACTTTGTGTTCCATGCATCGTATTGACTCCAATTAGCACTTTTAATTGTTCGGTACTCTCCAAAGCCTACAAAAACAGTTCAACCATAATAATTCATCAAGTAACTCTATGCTTGGACTATTAAAATGTTAATTAGAGGATTAAATGGGTGCTTTTTGGCACCTATCAAGTACCCTTTTTGGATTTTCTTGAGCCAAATAATATCCTCAGCTTTTATCTATCCACTCCACATAGATTACCCAAAAGTTGAGGATCGATTTTGTGGTTGACGCATCAACCCAAACAAAGCAAAGATTGAGTTATGCTTTCGCCCAATGGGAAGTTTGAAATTAGGTATAAAGTTTCGAATAATAGATGGTGCAATAAGTATATTGAACTGAGGTTATACAAACAAATAAACGAATGTATGACGTATTTGGTACTTTTCCTATACATCTCTACCTCCTAATGATTCAAACCAATGTGGAACAAGACGACGTAGAAGGATCAAATAGAGCCGGAACCAAGTACTTCCTCCCGTTAGCACCATTAGCATTGTAGCTAGCACCCGTTGTAGGATCCACCAAGAGGTCCCCAGCATAACCAGGGAATGCTCCTTTTGCATAGACCCCAGGACAAGGCGATGCTGCCTCTAATGGGGCATCGGCAGGTCCTTGATAGTAGCCATTCCCAAATGGGTTTGTGACAGTCCCAGCCAATAGGCTAGCCAGGTTGATCACCATCCCGTCCATACCCACATCTTGGTTGGGTGCGACCAAAGGTGGGTTTTGTGGTCCGTAGATTGGTTGATGGAACGGCCAAGCGCATTGGCCTGGGCATTGAGTCTCCGAGTTGCCGACCCAAATGTAGGCGAACTTGTTATTTTTCCCCTTTACTTGGACATTACCCTTGGAAGACCCGTGTGTCCCACACCGGCTCATACAGAACCCATCGACTGTGACATTAGAGGAGGTCAAAACAACATTGATTGCGTTCATTTGATCGCCTTTTGATGCCAATTGCACAATCTGTTTTTGCGTGAGGGATTTTCCTAGCGAGTAGTTCTCTACGAGTATTTGTTTACCTAGCAATAGAGAAAGGGAGGAAAGTTTTTTGGATTTAACGAGGTCGTAGTATTTCTGGATGGTTTTCCACCATGCGTCAACTGATGGTTGGGTTTGAGATGGTGGAGAAGACAGGGAGGATACGAAATCGGTGACTATGGCTCGTTGAGAAGGAGTGAATTTGCCGTACCAAATGAGATTGATTGGCATTTTACCCGAAAGAAGAGGGCCATTGTGGTATTGCATACTGGGTTGATCTTGGACTAACTCGGTGAGTTTTCTAGCTGCGAGTGAGGTGTGGAAGAGAGAGACTAAAATCAGGACTTGGGAAAAGAAAGATGCCATTTTTCTGATCTACGTGAGAAAATTTGGGGAGAGTGAGCAGTAGCTGAGGTTTTTGGTGAGTTTAATTGTTGTTGGTGTATGGAATGGAGTAGTAGAGGTGGCTATTTATACAGGGTTGCATACTTGCATTTGGTATGGATAATGTTGAAGGTGCTGGGAATGAGGCCGAAACTTTACACCATATCCTTAGCTGTTTACTGCAGAGAGAGAGACGGGGGTAACGGAACTCTCATTACGCGTTTTCTTTTAATGCCGGAAGTAAAGCTAGTTGAAATTCCCACGCTCCTACCAATGGTTTGTCACTTTATCTCCACAGACCACAGTTGTCTGACTCGAGTAGTACTAGTAATTGAATTTGAAAATAAGAAAAGGAAAAGCAAGTAGGAATTGAGTGGTGGAGCCTATGCCTATAGCAGGCGAGTCGGTGTACAAAAAGGAGATTACAGCTGCATTGTGAACTTTGGACATGGTGGATTTTTAATTGACCAAAAGACCAATGGAATTTGACTCTTGTTTCAGAAAATGAGGAAGGGCAATAGGGCATTCAAGGAAAGGAGCAAAGTGAGAAATCCCAGAAAGAGACTTTGAAGAAAGGGAAAAGGTGTGGGACAGGATAGGCGCTGTATGAGCTGGACCTTTCCAGTTGGCAGTCAAATTTTTGGTCAGGTCATGAAAAAATCGAAATGCTGCTCTCTGGCTAGGTAGTGTATTCTCACGAATCTCACCTTTTAGCGGTGAAGGGGTGCAAAATTGATTAGATAGTGGGCCGCCGTTTTCTAACTTTAAATAAAATTAAAAAAAAAAAAAAAACACTTCTTAAAGCACCCCATTCTTTACAATCAACGTAGAAGATCGAACCAGACCCATCGCGGCCGACGTCCTCCACCGTAGGCGACAACCACCAGCAGCGACCACCACAGCCCACAGCGGCCCAGCGAAAAAGCAATTGACTGTTGAGCATTTCTTGACAAATTGGGCATGCTTCTTCGTCAGCTTTAACAACACGACCGTTGTCCTTTTCCGTAGGAGTGGAAGATACAACTGCATGTTCAATTACCGATGAATAATTTGGATTCTCTACTAACAATTTTTGTTTGTATTGTACCAACCCTTGAACAAAACTGAAGTTGAAACCGAAAAGCTAGGTTGAGTAGGGTCGCTACGGGCTGTGGTGGTCGCCTGTGGTGGAGGACGTCAGCGCAATGAGTCTGGTTCGATCTTCTTCTTCGCCTTCGTTGAACATTGTCCCTCTCTTTTTCTTTAGAGGGTGTTTGAAGAAGTCTTTTTTTTTTAGAATCGGCGGGGATCACTGTCACATAGGATTGTGTGGTTTGTGGTGTGATTGTTGCATTTTCGAAGCATTTAGATGAGGCATGTTAGGCTGAAGGTTTATATGAATAGCTTATTGATTTTGATGATAACACAAAATAAATTAATTAGAAAAGAAATACAATTGATTTTGTGATATCGATATTTGATAGTATTGATTTAAGTAAATGATCTATTTGTAGGATTTGATTATGTTATACAAGGAGAGATTCTACAATGACTTTTTTCCTATCTCCAATAGTTAAGAGTAAAGAATGAAGATTATGGTCAAATCTTTCTATTGATATTAAGAATAAAGATTATGGTCAAATCATTTACCTAACGGCTAGAATAGTCTTTGAATGAAAAGAGAAGAGATTGAAGAAAAAGCTTATTGTGAAAAGAAGTCAATCGTGAACTTAATAATTGGTTTCATCTATAGAGATTTTTATTTGTGAGTTGATATTTCATTGAAATATGGATTGTACACCCTTATTCACAATTTTGCGAGAAATTATCTACTAGTGAGTGGTCTTGGAGAAAAAAATTACCTGGTGGTTAAGTGATAAGGAGTACTAGCACCGTAGTCGAAACTAGTTAGTTCGGTTAGATGTGACTAACATCGGAGCAAAAAATAGTTGGAGTGATAGGGATATATCGCTCGTTGTAAAGGTTCTTTAACACTCGTGAAGCTAGAAGAATTGTTACTATTGGAGATAGTCCAACAAATTTCAAGTTGGACACTTGGGCCGAGAGTGGATTAGGCCTTAAAGTTGCCGATAGAACCACGATAAATCTTTGAATTAGATTTCTCTCTTCCCAACTCATTTACTCGAGGTTTGTCATATTACAATTGCACGAGTAATTTGGTCTATCATTGAATGTTGGGAAAATTATCGAAATGGTCCATGTAGTTTCACCCGAGTCTCGATTTAGTCCCTCTAATTTCAATTGCACTCCAACGAACCCTGTAGTTTCAATTTTGGTCGATTTTGGTCCAATTGATAACTTCCGTTTGCAAAGTTGATGGAAAATTCAATTTGGGGCTTTTTTTAGGGGTAAACATGACCTTTTGCCCACCCTTCTTCTTCCCTAATTTGTTGTGTATTTCCTAGGAGCAAAAATGGAGCAAAACTACACCAGAGACAAAAAAAAAATCCACCTGGCTCGGATTCTTGATTCCGACTCCGATTTGAAAGAACATGGCATCTCGGATTCTTGATTCCGACTCCGATTTTGCTTCCTCGTACTTTGAATCTAACCTGGCTCCAGCAAATTCACGTCGCGAAACTGGGGGCAATCCAACCTGCTATAACTCGAATCGATGAACATGAGTAAGCCTTGAGCAATCAATAAACAATCAATCAGTATAGATTTTCACTCTATCAAAACCAATACTCTTAGCCCATTTCATTGTTTTTTCAGACTCTATACGCATTGTACGGGGATAAAATCCACGTAGGATCTTGATCACGTGCTCCTCTACCAATACCCTAAATTTGCAAGACAGAAAAGGGGTTAGAGCACCTTTGCCTCTCGTCGGCAAAGGCCCTTTGATGCCTAAGTTAGTATCACGTACTTGAACTCACAAATCACTCAATGCATATGAAAGTAAGTCACAGCGTACCTCTTTCATGGGTCTAATGCTTTATTTATAGTTGAAGATGGCTTAGGCGTCCCGTGCCCTAGTTTCCTTTTTGCTTTTGGAATCCTTTTTCTAATAGGACTTTCCTAATAGAAGCAAGGCTCCATATCCTGCTAGATCTCGTCTAGCAGTAGCCTTCCTTTCTATACCGGATTCTTTCCCATATGGGGTATACTCCTAATCACGTTAGGACTTTCCATATCAATCCCTTATTTCACGGGATTATGCCTTATCACGTAAGGTACCGCCATAGAGTATTCTGGAATGTCTCACCGCCTTTCCCGTAACGATGTCGTGCTTCCACGTAGCTCGGTGTAACACGTACATAGCTCAATTCACCTCGCCGAGCTTAACCATGTATTCCAGAATGCCGTTTGAGTTATATTCGTAGCCTTCCTAGCTCGGTTGTATCAGGTGTATCCCTTTATGTCTCACGCCGAGCTAGTGCATCCTGACTTATCAGCTTACTCTTATCATCTTGGCCTTTTTCGTGGTCAATACAACTCGGCATAGGGCTCAAATGATTCCTATGTGGTGCCGAGCTTACTACCCCCTCGTGGTGGTCAATTAGGGCACGTGTCCTGCCTTTCCCAAGAGTAACCAGATTTTACCCACGCCAATTGCTCCCCAACTCTGCCCATCGTTGCTATTCGTGCCCATCGTTGCTATTCATCAACGATGTGCAGAGCTTCAACGGTCCTTGATGTGCTTTGCTGGACGCCTCCCCTTACGCAGGGGGCAGGATCACTTTTGCATTAAATGCAAAATGACTCGTTGGTCATCAAATAAGCACAAAGGACACCTTTGTTGACTTGTTCAGACGCGTCGTGTCCTACTTTTTGGGGTTTGGGCAGGATAATCATTACTTCCACTTCCCCCAAACCCCTAAAGACCCCTATCTCTCCCTCTTCCCTCCTTATTTATTTCATCGGAAAAAAGAAATCAGAAGAGAGAGAAAGGGAGAAGTACCCCGTCTGCCATTAACATCGTTCTAGAGCTCGAAAACTTCAAGTCCGTTCTCGTTTTTCATCAGAAACCTCTCTCCACCGTTGTCGGAGAATCTCCTCTTAGGCCTTCCACCTTTTCACATAAGTGTTTTCTCTCGGACCACCATTTTTAGTTTTGATCTCCTGTCATCCTCTTCTTTTTTGGGTTTCACTGTTAAAACCCTGACTTAGTCAAAACAATGGGAAAACATAGGGCTCTCCTTAGTACTCCTGAGAAAATAGAAGCATTCCGTAGGAAATACGAGATTCCAAATGACGTTCAGTTTTGTCTAAACATACGTGATGACCTAGGGGAAGAAGGTCAGACCCCAGACAAAATTCACATCCCTCTGATATTCATAGTTGAGGGTGGTCTTAAGTTCCCACTCCACCCGTTCTTTAGAGAAGTCTGTAATAGGTGTAGGCTAAACCCTATGCAACTATGCCCTAACATTGTTAGGGTAGTTATGGGCACAATTGCCCTATACAGGCTCCTTGACCTTCACTTGGACTGGTGGGACTTGCACTATCTATATAGTGTAGTCCCCACGGCTGACAACTCGTATTACTTCAAGGCTAGAAATCCCGATCAGAAGCTCATCACAGATCTACCCAACTCTTCAAAGGGTGAAGGAAATGACTACCTTGTAGTCACAGGTAATTGGGAGCCTAGGGACGCCAGGGGGAATACTATCGGTTTTGCCTGCCCCACGGCCTTGGGCCAACCACGTTAGTACTCAATCCCTGCAAATTCTTTTATTTCCTTCACATACTTTTTTGTTTGTCCCTATTAACCGCCCTTCTCTTTGGGTTGTTTTTCAGCAAGCAATCTCAATCAAGGCAGCCGCTTGATCCACGACAGGCTTCACCGCGAAGAGATAGCCTTGGCCTTGTACTTTGACGGGTTTGAACCTACACCCGTGGGTCTGGGCCGAGTTGCTCACCGCTCACCTCCTGCTAGGTTACCTTCCATCTTACTGGGGAGGGATGTGGAGAGTGGGTGAGCCCCGTACAAGGCACCCTTGGCCCCCTGGTTCCAATCTTATAGCACCATCTGCCCCAGTTAATCGTGGACGTGCTAGGAATCAGAGGAACCAACCCAGAAGAGGGGCTACTCATTCCCAATCTCGAGGAGACCCTTAGCAACAAATCACTTTTGCCTACCGTCCAGAAATCCCGACTGCCATCCCAATCATTACCCGCACTGACCAAGAGCCGAGCACATCTGGAAGGATAGTAGTAAAAGAAGAAGAAGAGGAGGAAGAAAGAGAAGGTACCAGACTTCTTACGTCCATTGCTTCTATAGCCGAGCAATACAAGCAGCTATCGGATTCCTTAGGCCACTCTCCTTCCCCTGAAAAAAACATGCCCATTCAACTGATTAGCCTCTTGGATGAGCTAAATCTCGCTGTCCCACCTTCACGTGGTGGCCCGTCCCATACTCCTCCTACGGCTACTTCAACCGTCCCCTCGTCATTGGTAACCTCCACTCCTTCTAATCAGCAAAGGGATAAGAGGCTGGTTGAGAATCCTCAAGACGCTGAGCCGCCTTTTCAAAGGCGAAGGACAGGGGATTCCAGTTCTAGCCAACCATCAACTAAGTCGCCTCCCCTTGTGCAACCATGGGCCCCGACGCTTGCACGACCAGATGGGACACCACTAAGCATAATTGACAAGGTTAATTCTTTGGATGTGACTTATGGTGTTGCACATGCTACTCTCCTCCCGCTGGATATGGAGAGAGAAAAGAACAGCTCTTACGATATCCTGATGAAGTCTATCTTCCAGTCTAGTGCAAGGGTAAGATGATATCCCCTTTTAATGTTCTTATTCCTTCATTGTTATTCCTTTCTGGTAACCATTCCTTCCTTACAGATCATGCAAAAAGCTGCTGCCGGTTTTGACCGTGCAAAAGAAGCTGAGAAGGACCTAAAGAAGGAGCAGAAGAGGGCTGAAAAGGCTAAAAGGGAGTGTGCTCAGTTTGCCCAATCTTTAAAGGATGCCCGGGAGGAGGCAGAGAGGTTGAAGGCAGAGTTGGCCGAGCAAAAGAGGAAAGCTGAAGACACCGAACAACAACTTCGTGAGGAGATTCCTGCAGCGGAAGTCAAGGCTGAGGCTGAATATGACAGAGCCGTGCTGGAGGTGACTGCTAACTATATGGCTCAAATGCTTGCAATCAAAGATTCCATCTGGGAGACTAGCCGGGTTCACTGCTGTACCAAGATGGGGCTCCCCACAGACTCCCCCATGTGGACGAACATGGAGCTCCCCAGTGTTATGGACGTCTTGGCAGCTCATCCACCTGGAGCCAAAACTCCCGACGCTCATCCTGACGCCCAGGCACAGCTTGACGCACACCCTCAATCTGAGCCTCTTCTCGAGCAAACCCAAGCCGGAGAAGCCATTATCGACTTTACTAAGGAATTGATGATATTGCTGTTGTTGAAGGTGATGACCCCAATCCCAATCTTGCCACTGTTGCTGGAGAGCACAGTGAAGAGGCCTGAATGCCTTAGTGAATTTTTGTGTCTGTTTGAACTCGTTACTTTTAAGCGTTGATGATTAGCCCTGCGTGGCTTGCTCGGTCGTATGTGGCCTGTTGATACTTTAAGCCTTTCTTGCACTTTTAAGTATTTTCGTACTAGCAATCCTGTCTTGCGTGGCCTTGTTCGGCCGTTTATGGCTTCTGATACTTTTTAAAACCTTGTGCTTCAAGTGCTTAAGAATGCTTAGGACTGTGTTTGTTCATGCAAGATTGAGTTTCTTCGTACTCAATTGAGTAGACTTTTTTGGTAAACTAAATTTCTTCGTACTTAGTAATTTATATCAAGTGCCTACGTACTTGGATACTTGCATTATTCGTTGCAAATCTAAGTTTCTTCGTATTTAGTAATTTATATCAAGTGTCTACGTACTTGGATTCTTGCTGTAGACACCTCGATTTTGACCCAGGATACTTGCCAAGCACTCCCAATGATGAAATAAAACCACCCGTGACTACGTCAAAGTTGAGAGAAAGGCTTGAACTTGCCCTAAACCATCACAAACCACCCCAAACCATTCAGAAACAACCTAAACCAACCTAAATGTCCAAAACACCCCTCAAAATACCAAAAAACCCAAAATCAACCACTGAGCTCAAAGGGGTTTGAGGGCTCAAGCCCTGTCTAGTTTGTGCTGGCAGAGTATCTAATGATGAGACTTCAACTGCATGGCAGCCACTCAGCTGTCTTTCTGTTGCTCGCATGTATACCATAGACCCTAGAGAGGGCCTAAATTATCTTGGTAGGCTCTCCATTTCAAACTAATCCATGTTCCCCCCATTTCCCTCTATAAAACCCATTCACTCACACCATTTGCAGAGGTTAGACATCCCATTATACTCTAGTCTATCACTCCCTCTCTCTAAAACTTCATTTCCAGCAACTCCTAACCTATTTTGATCCATTAGTTGAAGCTTAACCACCTACAACCAATCAAACCCACTTGATCCTCATACTCTCTCACTAGAATACACCATCCTCCATTCAAAATCAGCTCAAGCCAACCCATATTCATCACAATCTGTCCTAAAGCTACCCACATTGTGTCCACAAACCCAGCCAACACTCATCCATCCATCAAAAGCACAAGTCCAAGCCAAAAGGTAGAAATCCATGTAAAAAGTAACGGGTTGGTGCTCCTGAGGGAGACCAGTGGGTTCATAGAGGTCCCCTATACCTCAAATGAACTCACAAGGTCCTAATATCCAAGAAAACAACTTTCTAAAACTCCAGCTTCAAATGGCTTGAGCGCTAAATGCTAATGCTATGAGCGCTCAAACTGTTTGAGCATTCCTTATGTTTTTATGGTTTCTGATCATATCTTATGCTGGTATTATCATTACTATGGTTGTTTGTTGGTTCATCTTGCCCTTGATCATTGATCAATGAACCCCAAAAGCCATAAAAGTGATGTTTTTATTACCATCAAGTTATGGACGATCTTGTATCATAAGGAAAACAGGTGTACCATTCTCTTTTAACAATGATCAGAAAGTTTCAAGTTCATATCAACATCAAAGAATGGTCAGAAATCACAGAAACTCACAATCCTTGAATGGGACTTGAGCGCTCAATGCTAGCACTATCAGCGCTCAAACCTTATTCGGTTTCGGCATTTGAACTTAGTTTATTTCACTTCTGCACTCTATTTTTAGTTCATGTAGTGTGTGTGTGTGTGTGTTGTTGTTTGGCTAAGCCAATCTGATTCTCTCTCCTCCTCACCCTAATCATGCTTATGCATGGCCCAATACTTACTCTCCACTTGTGTGGACACCTCAAGTTTATTTTATTCATGCTTATGAAGTTTCAATCTTTTATGCATCATCATATGTCATGTTGAGCTTGTTTATGATCCAAATAAGGGCAGATTGGAGCAGGAATACTCAAATCCAGGAGATGGTTTGAGCGCTTGAACGTACCCCTTTGAGCTATCAAACTGTCTTCTGGTCCAATCAAAATTTCTTCTCATTTCAGCTTGTTCTTGGCATTTTGAGTATTCTGCAAAGTTTTAAAGCATTGAGTCTTCATTCCTTCTATACTGTTTGCCTCACTTTGGTCCATGAATGAGTTTTAAACCCATGATCATGTGGTTGTGCTATTTTGTTCAGTGATTCAAATGCTGTTTTTGAATAAGTAATGAGGATCAAGTCATGTTTTCACCAAACCAGAATCATCAGAAATATCACTAGCATGCATGACTGAGCAGGGGGTCCAGCGCTCAAACCCCTGTGTTGAGCGCTCAGACTCTTGGCAGGGGATCAGATTGGTTTAACCTATTTTGTGTATTGTTCATGTTATTTCTGGTTTCCACTCTCTGTTTAATATGTACTAGTATTATTTTCTTGCTGTTTATTGTCACTTGTAGTTCATGTTCATGTCACATCATCATCACTCATGTAGTTCACATTACACATGCATACACTGTAGTCCATCGTTGTGTTTATTATCATTACGTGGCTCCCATCCCCATTCCTCGTACTTATTCATGGTTGAATCGCACGCATTCCATATGATCCCACAAAAGCCAAGTATAGACCGATCTTCGAACCGGGCGAGGGGGGTGCCGTAAAACCCTTCCCCTCTCGTTACTGAGCTCCCAAATCTAAGATAGTATGGTGATGACGGGCTAGTAATCCTTATCCGTTGAATGAGGCACAAGTCAATTGAGTTCGGTTCCTCGGGGACAATCAGCTAAAACCCGGGTGGCGACTCCGAATCGATACCTCCGGACATCTTGCATTATTCGTTGCAAATCTAAGTTTTTTCGTACTTAGAAATTTATTCCAAGTGTCCACGTACTTGGATACTTGCATTATTCGTTGCAAATGTAAGCTTCTTCGTGCTTAGTTTAATTGGAATTCCCTCATATTCAAATTTAAAAAATTAAGGCATACACATACCTTCTACTCCCCAATAGGAAAAAAAATCTTATTTATTTTGATTCGTATTGAACATAGTTATAAGTAAAATGAGACTCTATTGTTATTTAAAGTTAACAGAAAAACAATGAGCTAGATAACTGATGCTGGTGATTTTCTTCGTAATCTCAGCTAAGTGCTAAAAATAAGTGTGAATATATTCGTATCCACTTTGAAAAAAGGTGTGATTGTATTCATAATCACAAAAAGGAAAACACGAATTATTGATAAAATTTTATAATGTTCTGCACGTTCCAAGGTTGTGGAACTGCATTCCCATCCAGGTCAGGCAAACGGTATGCCCTAATACCAGCAATCCCAGTGATCTTGTATGGGCCTTCCCAGTTCGGCCCGAGCTTTCCATCTGAGGACACCTTGGTGTTGGCCAATATTTTCCTTAGAACCATGTCTCCCATCTTGAATTCCCTTGGCTGCACTTTCTTGTTGTAGCTTTTTCGTAGCTGCTCTTGATAAGCTGCCAAGGTTATTAGGGCCCTCTATTTTTTCTCTTTTGCCAAATCAAGCTGCTCGGCTAAGGCTTTGTCGCTGTCCCCTGATTTGACCAATGGTGTCCGATTGGTCGGCAGTCCCACTTCCCATACGCCAATAAGTACGACGTCTCTCCCATAGATCGCCGAAGAGTGGTCCTGTACGCCCAGAGTACGGCTGGCAGCTCGTTTGGCCACCTTCCTTTCTTCTTTTCTAATCTCTTCTTAAAACTCTTGAGAATGGTCTTATTAGATGCCTCTGCTTGCCCATTACTTTGTGGGTAGGCTGGGGTGGAATAATAGTTCCTAATACCATACTGAGCACAAAAAGTTTTGAACTTCCTTCCAAATTGGGACCCATTGTCCGAGATGATGGAATATGGGACCCCAAACCTTGTGATGATCTTATTCCACACAAACTTTTCTACCATGGCCTCAGTAATTTTGGCCAGGGCTTCACCTTTTGTCCACTTGGTGAAGTAATCCGTGCCAATAAGGAGGAATTTTCGTTTCCCCTTTGCCATGGGCAGAGGACCCACGATGTCCAAACCCCACTGTGCAAATGGCCATGGGCTTGTCAGGGGAAGAAGGTCCTCTACTGGGGCTCGGATGAGAGGTGAATACCTTTGACACTTCTCACACTTTTTGATAAAGACCTTTGCATCTTCTTGAATGTAAGGCCACCAATACCCTTGCGATATCGCTCGATGGGCTATGGATCGTCCCCCTGTATGTCCTCCGCATGTTAAAGCATGGATCTCATGGAGGAATTTTTGGACCAGAGCTGGATGCACGCATAACAAGTATGGACCGAGGAATGACTTTCTATATGCAACCATTTTCTCGCTCTTTGCAGCGTACTCTCCTGAAAGTTGATTTACAAATAATTGTGAATCATAGAAAACCCTTTGTTTACTCACCTTGCGGTCCAAGGCATTCCTGAGTCCATCAAGCAAAGCTTTATATTCTGCTACGTTGTTTGTGGCACTGAATCCTAGTCTCAGTGCCTGCTCTAGTACCAGTCCTTCTGGGGAAAAAAGCACTATTCCCGCTCCTAATCCTTTGTTGCAAGCTAACCATCTACATACAACTTCCATTCTTTTGGGTCTAGCTCTGCCACTCTCGTTGGCTGCTCGGGGACAACACTCTGCTCCTTCTCATGGAGAGCTGGCGACGGTGGAGCCACGCTTGGAGTGAACTCGGCCACAAAGTCAACCAAGATTTGCCCCTTTGTTGCCGTCCTGGGTTGATAGTCCAGGTCAAATTGGCTCAATTCTATTGACCATTTTGAGATCCTTCCAGAGAAGTCTTCTTTTCGTAACAGTGCCCTTAACGGGTATTCTGTGAATACTATGATGGGGTGCTGTAAAAAATAGAGTGGTAGCTTCCTTGATGCTATGACAAGAGCATACACTAGTTTTTCCAGAGGCAAGTATCGCGTCTCAGCTTCCAATAGTGTTTTACTTACAAAATAGATCGGAGCCTGCTCTGTCTCCCTTATCCGCAATAGGACCGAGCTGACAGCATGCTCGGATACTGCTAAGTACAGGATTAGTCGTTCCCCAGCCTCTGGAGTAGAGAGCAGAGGTGGTGATGATAAGTAGCTTTTTAGCGCCTGGAAGGCCGTTTCTTGCTCGGCTCCCCATTCATACCCTTCTCTCTTCTTCAGACGCTGAAAAAAGGGTTTGCATCTATCTGAGGACTTGCTGATAAAACGATTCAGGGTGGCCGCCATCCCTGTTAACCTCTGGACCTCCTTCATGGTCTTAGGACTCTGTAGGTTCTGAAGGGCTGTAATCTGGTCTGGATTGGCCTCAATTCCCCTTTTGGTCACTAAGTGACCCAAGAACTTCCCCGAGCTGACCCCAAAGGCACACTTGGAGGCATTCAACTTCAACTTGTATTTCCTGAGAATATCAAAAGTTACCCTAAGGTCGGCCTGGTGGACGGGCTTCTCCTTGCTTTTAACCACCATATCATCAATATAAACCTCCATGGTCTTGCCAAGCTGATCTTTAAACATCTTAGTTACAAACCTTTGGTAGGTGGCGCCAACATTTCTCAAGCCAAATGGAATGACTTTATAGCAGTACAATCCTCTCGGAGAGATGAAGGACGTCTTCTCCTGATCGGGCTCATACATAGCTATTTGATGATATCCTCGATATGCGTCAAGGAAACTCATCCTCTCATAGCCTGTTGTGGCATCTACTAATTGATCGATCCTGGGAAGTGGAAAGCTGTCCTTGGGGCATGCTTTGTTGAGGCTAGTGAAATCAACACAAACCCTCCACTTCCCATTCTTTTTCTTGACTACGACAGTATTGGTCAACCATTCTAGATAGCTCATTTCTTGTATGGCATCCGCCTTCAGTAGCCGTTCCACCTCTTCAATCACAGCGTATGCGTGCTATGGTGTCGACCTCCTTGTCTTCTGCACAACTGGTTTGTGCTGGGGATCTACGTTCAGGTTGTGGCATATCACCTCGGGGTCTATCCCAGGCATTTCTTGGGGTGTCCATGCAGAAACATCGATATGGTCTTTCAAAAAACCAACCAAATCTTTCTCTTCCTGCTCCGCAAGGGTTTGGCCGACCAGGAAGTATCTTTCTGGATCGTCTCCTTTGATCTGGATCTTCTTTAATCCTTCCACCATCTTCTTAGTGGGGTCTCCTCCCACATCCTCCAAGGTAGGCTGATCTGGTATTTCAACCGTCTGAACAAGCTCTGCCCTTGGGGACTTCTTTAATACCATGCTGAAACATTGGTTGGCTACCTTTTGGTTACCTCTGATGCACTCAATACCATCTGCCCCTGGATACTTAATCTTCTTATGGTAAGTGGAGGGGATGGCTTTCATTTTGTGCATCCAAGTTCTCCCTATAATCACGTTATAGGAGGACGACAGGTCTACCACCAAGAAGTCAGTTTTAAGAACAACTAACCCTGCTCGGACAGGCAACGTGACTTTTCTCATAGGCGATATTGTCTGTGCACTGAAGCTGACCAGAGGGACCAAACACTTCTGCAACGAGCTCGGCGGAAGCTCCATCCTTTTGAAAGTGTGATAGTACATAATCTCTGTGCTGGCCCCCTGATCCACGAAGATTTTTTCCATGTCATACTCCCCTATTCGTAGGGTGATGACCAGTGCGTCGTTGTGTGGTATTATCACTCCATCTAGATCTTCATTGGAGTAAGTTATTGGTACCTCCATCACCCCTTCCGTCCTTGGCCTCTTCGTACCAAGCCTCATAATCTGCTTTGCCTATCCATTGACCCTTGCTCGGCGTCCTTGTGGTCACCAACCAGGAATTCTTTCAAGTGGCCCTCTGCTACTTTCTCATCCAAGAATTTCTTGTACTCCTCACAGTCTCCAGTCATGTGGCCCCTGTCCATATGGTAACTGCAATGTTGATTGGTTGCTCTCCTTTTTTCTGGATCCCCTGTCAACTTGTGGGGTCTCCTGAACCATGGCTCGTTCTTGATCCTGTACAACATCTTGTTGATTAGAATATTGAAAGTTGTCATAATACTGAAATAGGATTTAGGATCTGGGTCGGCTTTATCCTTCCTCTGTTGTATGTAGTCCTTTCTTCCTATTGTGTACTCCTTCTTGTACACCTTGGGTTCTACCGCTTTCCTTTCAGGAAGCTGAGGTTGTCCAGCCACAATTTTACCTCCAGCTTGCAGGATGTCATCCTCCACCTGTGCATGCTCCTGTATCCTCTCCATAAGCTTCGCTACAGTCTTGACCAGGTGCATAGTGAGCGATTCTCGTGGCTTACTATGCACATGTAAGCTTGTCTTAAATGTTGTTAAAGCATACTCTTCACTGCAGTTTTCAATTTCGTTGAAAGTTTCCCAGTAGTGTTTGGAGTAATGCCTCGGCGTCTCATCGTCCCTCTGTCTCATAGAGGTTAACGCATCAAACGTCTTTGGTGTTGCTCGGGTAGTTAAGAACAGAGCAGTGAACTCTTTTGCTAGTTGAGTCTAGCACAAAATTGGCCCCTCTAGGAGCTTATGGTACCAACTTAGGGCAACTTTTCTCAAACTGGATGGGAACATCTTGCACAGCAAGGCATCGTCTTGCTCATGCATGAACATGGCCTGTTGGTAGTGCTGGATATGGGCCACCGGATCCGTATTAGTCTCATAAGGGATGAATCCGGAGTGTTTCACCCTGCTCGGAGTTTTCTCTACTCGAATCCAATGAGCCAGTGGCGATTTTAAAATCTGGCCTAGGGCTTCCTTAGCTGCCTCCCATGCAGTTTTTGGACCCCCCTCTGCTCGGCCGGTTTCTCTCTTTCTTACATACTGCTCGGGGGTCTGTTCATTGGAGCCAGATCTCTCGTATCTGCCCCTTGCATGTTTCCTTCTTTCTCCCCTCTCAGCAGAGTCACTTCTTTCTCTTCTTTTTCATGGTGAGATTGCTCTTCCAGTGGAGACATTATCACGATGATGGCTCCTTCTTTCCTTCCCGTGCTGCACGGATCTCGTCCGCAAGCCCAAGTCGTTCTCCTTCTCTTGGAGTTGCTTTTTTCGGTCTTGTATCTCTTGTTCACGTCGAGTGACTTCTCGTGCCAGCTCTTCCGCTTCTTGTTCCCTTCGGTCGAGGTTATCCTCCCGTTCCTGATCCCTTGCTCGCCTATGATTTTCCCTGCTCAAGGGGCTCCTCCCCCTCTCACGACGGGGAGAGGTTCCCCAATTTCTATTTGGTGGCGTCTTTGAGCGTCTTTGTTGCTCGCCTGATCTTGGAGAATCATGGATCACCATGCGTGTATCTCTGAATTTTGGAATCTCAGGGATATGCCCTATGTTGAATCACTTGGCAGCGGGCTTCTTCTGTGGTGCTTTTGGAACTGCAGGAGTTTTATCCACCTTTGCACTCTTTCTCGTAGTGTGCATAGGTGTGGTTTCACCATCATCTTCCACATCTTCACGTCGTGGAGTACGTAAAACAGGCTCTGAAGCCACCATTGTTAATTTTTTGAAAGGAAAAGAACTTTTCGTAAGCGTTTCCCACAGACGGCTCCAATTATACGGGGATAAAATCCACGTAGGGTCTTGATCACGTGCTCCTCTACCAATACCCTAAATCTGCAAGACAGAAAAGGGGTTAGAGCACCTTTGCCTCTCGTCGGCAAAGGCCCTCCGATGCCTAAGTTAGTATCACGTACTTGAACTCACAAATCACTCAATGCATATGAAAGTAATTCACAGCGTACCTCTTTCATGGGTCTAATGCTTTATTTATAGGTGAAGATGGCTTAGGAGTCCCGTGCCCCAAATTCCTTTTTGCTTTTGGAATTCTTCTTCTAATAGGACTTTCCTAATAGAAGCAAGGCTCCATATCATGCTAGATCTCGTCTAGCAGTAGCCTTCTTTTCCATACATGATTCTTTCCCATATGGGGTATACTCCTAATCACGTTAGGACTTTCCATATCAATCCCTTATTTCACGGGATTATGCCTTCTCACGTAAGGTACCGCCATAGAGTATTCTGGAATGTCTCGCCGCCTTTCCCATAGCGATGTCGTGCTTCCACGCAGCTCGGTGTAACACGTACATAGCTCAATTCACCTCGGTGAGCTGAACCATGTATTCCAGAATGCCGTTTGAGCTATATTCGTAGCCTTCTTAGCTCGGCTGTGTCAGGGGTATCTCTTTATGTCTCACGCCGAGTTAGTGCATCCTGACTTTCCTGACTTATCAATTTACTCTTATCATTTTGGCCTTATTCGTGGTCAATACAGCTCAGCACAGGGCTAAAATGATTCCTATGTGGTGCCGAGCTTACTACCCCCTCGTGGTGGTCAATTAGGGCACGTGTCCTGCCTTTCCCAAGGGTAACAAGATTTTACCCACTCCATGCATAAACGTAAGAACCTATAAAAAAAAATACACTACAAGAAAAAACACATTCGGCGACCAAATATCGCAACTAATGAAAAATGTAGTCGTTGAAATCTAACGCTTAGGCAACCAACGGAAAATGTCGTCGCTAAATTTAAATATTTAGGCAACCAAAACATAATTAGTCGCAAAAGATTAAAAATTATTGGCAACCAACTCACAAATTAGTCGCCAAATGTGTGGCCCAATCATTGGTGACTAAATTCGGCGACCAACAAAAAATGTTGTTGCTGAAACTAAACAAATAGGCAACCAAAATATTGTCGCTGAAACTTAATACACTTTTGGTATAGTTTTAAATAATATCCGAAATTGCGGAAAAGTTTTCCGCCTAAAGTTTGGCGGGATTTGAAAACCTGCTACATAACTTTTACGGAGTACTAGTAGCTAAAGGGCTTCCTTTTTTTTTTTTTTTTTCAAATATAAACAACATTATTTAATCCTCGTTGTAACTTACCATAAGTAGAATTATTTAGTGTTCATGGTTCATGACATGATATCAAATACTCAGTAAGAATTTACCATCTACCAAGGATGCATTTTTTGCACTATGGATCAATACATTTGATACAGTAACTTTTTCAGTGGGAGTGGACAGCAGATATGGAGAAATTGGCGCCCACTCACTCTCTCTCCCCCGTGCAGAAAGCAACCATCGCATCCGACCATTGGCTTCAGTGACCGTCCCCAGTCGTGTGAGCAAATGCCGCGGTAACGGATCTCTGCCACTGCTGTTGAGTCCAGTTCCTACATCTACAGGTTGTCCCTCAATCTCTCTTTCTCATTCCAATTTTTTATTGTTTGACTTTCTATCTCGCGCCCCCTATCGTTGCCCTGTTTGTGTGTGTCGATCTATGAATATAAGTATCTAAGTGGATACATGAATGTATAGATATGTACATATATAGGTGGAAAACTGAAAACCCTAGTTTCTTCATTCATACTAAATTATTTAGCACATGACTGTAAACTCCTTTTGCATGCCCATGACTGTAAATTATTTTGGATGCCCTTTGACAAGTTCTAATAAATTCTTGTTGCCAATCAAAAAAATTTCCTTCTATTGTTTGAATTACAGGAATGCACATGTTGGCTTCCAAGTGTTTGATAAATTGTGTGAACTACAACATCTTACTGTGTAGAAACTAAGATGCATGTATTTTTAAGCACTTATTTTGTCATAATTACACATTTGTTCGTAAGGAAATTATAACTTTACACACTTTTTCTTCACCTCATGACCAATTGTCCAAATGTGAAGTTTTGGGATTCCCAATGCGAAGTTAGGCCTCCACATGCAAGTGATTTTGTGGGAGGTTAAGTTTAATTCGTGTTTTTTTTTTAACAGATTTTGTAGGTTTGTCTTAACTACAATTGCATAATTGAGTTGAATCTTTGACTGCGCGCCAAAACTTGTTGGTGTTCTTGGAATTCATGAACTATATGGATGCCTAATAGAAGTGAGTGCGGGCCATAACTTCTTGGTGTTCTTGTTCATAAACTATATGGATGCCTAATAAAAGTGAATGCAAGTGAAATATTCATTCAGTTTCCACCCCTAGATGTGTAGATATGAAAAAGAGTAAAAAGAAGTTGTTGGATAAATTAATGTTTTCTTTTCCTTTCTCCATAGACTTGTCCTTGAAATCCAAGATCAGAAACTTAGTACTTTGGTGAGTTTAGTACTTTTTCCTTGTTCACCATTATGCGTAGGTGTAATATGCGTATATGTACATATATTAGGGACACTGGTGGCTCCAGGAGGGTACTGAGAAATTTTACTACAGTCCTCTAGAAATCATAATTGTACATAATAAAAAATCTACTAATATAAACAATGCTACCAAAAAACAACAAAATATTTAGCATATTACAATTGTCATCGACGACTTTTCATATTTTGAAACCGTAGCATAATAGCATCATTATCTACGGTATCAATTACATCACTCTCAATAAATTATAGATCTTTTTTTTTCTTTTTGATTAATGACATTAGTCCCTAGATTGTGGGTTGGGTTAAGTTTGGGCCAAGATTTGAAGGGGTTGGGCTAAAAGAAAATTTATGGGATGGGCTAAAATGTAACTGTCATTGGGATTGGGTATTCAAACATTTTGGGTAGGGTGTTCAAACCTTTTGGTTAGGGTGTTTAGAATGACAAATTTTTTTAAAAAAAATTCAGGGTGTTCGGTTGACCATCCTCTGCTCTACTTGGAGCTGCCTCTGGTCACGGATGTGTGATTGATTCTCACAAACTTTTAGTTGTCGCTCCTCTTTTTTGTTTGGGGCCTAAAATTTAAGGGTTTACTTGTTTCCTATGTAATTTGTTCAATACGTTTTGTAAATATCTCAGAGTGCACACTATGAGTTTGGTTACTAGCGCTTTTGATTCCTTTTGTTGACTGATTGCTTTGTAGGATGTTTTTTTGCATGCAAGAAGCAATAGGTATTGCCTTCTGAAGCTGATGAGTTAAAAGTTAGATATCCCGTGATTCAAGTTTGTGATTAGATTTTGAATGAGCTACAATGGATATCAATTGGTTCTTTTATCGTGAAAATTTATCACATTTCTGTTTCTAATTGTCATTTTTGGTGCATGTATTACTTAATTTTTTAGGCACATACACATTACCCTTAGAGCTTCTCACATCTCGAAGAACTCTATTGATTAATGGATATGGTTTATCTTCAATGTGTCACCAGATTGGAGTATCATTTAAGGAGTTAGATGTCCCTGCGACCTCTTGTTTATTACATGCAACTAATTAAGCTCATTTATTAAGTTTCTGTTTGTACCATAATTTTTAAATTTGTACACGTGGCAAATAGATTGACTGAGAGTTATTTTTATTTAATTCGGACTTAATGTAATGGCCGAATTATCTATAATTTAGAAGATAAGTTTATTGCCTAAATTGTAGGGAAGCGGTTTTTATTTTAAGTGAGATGATAAGGGCTGAAATTAACATGTGCTAATTGTATTGAGAACATGGGTAGTTATTTTCGGCCAACTAAAGGACACATGTCACCTCCTCATGCATTTTCAAGAAGATTCCGAAGTGGATGCAAGACATGAGCATAATGGCTAGAGATCATGGGCCGTTACATTTGGAAGTTACAATTGGACCCAGAGGCTATAAATACAAACCTTTGTGCAACATTGCAAGGGTCCAAGCACCAACAAAGCTCACCGCAGCAATTAAATTTAGTTTATCTCCTAACTCTCAGTTAGTCGATCGATTTCTCGTTCTTCTATCTATGTCTATCTTCTACCTCTACCCCTTCTCTTCTTCTTCTTCTTTCTCTTCTTCTTTTTTTTTTTTTTTAGGTAAAAACTTTCTCTTCTTCTTCCTCTATGTAAAAGTTAGTGTTTCTTCAATTGTGGAAGTCCTTGTTCAAGGCCCACGAACCGTTGTAACTTTAGTTCCTCTTTTAGTCAAGTTTCACATTTGCTTGAAAAGAAGTTGGTAGTTTCAGGCGCTTTTCCTTATTCTCATTGGAGATTCACATCTCCTGGCACGCCCTCGCATCTTCTACACCACCAGGTGTTGACCATCCCCGTTTCTCCTGTCCCTGGAGAAATTGGTGGCAACAGTTTCTAATGCCTTTTTTTTGTATCCTTGCTAAGGTTTCTTATTTAAAGGTGGTACATTTATTAAATTTTATCAGTATGCTAACATACACAAGTTTAGTGTACAGATATTTGCTCCTGTTAATTGGTTGGTTCAGTTTACGTATTCAAAATGATTTTCTTAGTTCATATACTTTTCTGGCACCAAATGTTTTCTTCGAGTTGATTAGCCACAATGTCTTTGTTTTGATGCATTGAATTGTATGAATACTAGTCCCGTTGGTGGCTTCTGTTGCCAATTCCAACATAGAGGAGCAAATAAGTCATAAACCCTGTAATCCTCCTCTGACCTAGCTCTTAAGTTGCAGGAATTTTCAGTCATATATTGGCAAATTGTATCTAGATTGTTTAAGGCTGCACCACTAGAGAACTTCAATCAGAGAAGTATATAATTTGAGCTATGTTTTATGAAGCGCCGACACTTCTAGAGATCCCCTTAACTCTTATAATGACACTCTTGGGACATGTGACACATCGAGGGCATGTGGGGACACGTATGGACACACCATTTTCTCTTATAAGATACTTCTATATTATGTGGTGTTTTTATTGTTTTCTTGTTGAAAATTGACTAAGCTAGCCTTAATCTCTTTACCTTGGTTGTCCTTATTTATACTTTCTTAATTTGTTTGATGCAACATATTGACGTTGAGTAATGCAAACTCTTTGGGACATTGAAGGAAGTGGTCAATCATATAAAAAAAGTGGTCAAAGTGCTCCCATTTTATCAAATTCACAAAGAAGTCTTGGAAAGAGCAGTACTCCTAAGGAAGCAACCTCAATCCTTCAACAAATGACGTCGATGATGGGTAGAGATGGTGAGAATTAGAGACGAGGCTATACAAAATGGAATACCATTGACGCATGAAGAACTTTCAAGGATAGTGCTTGGGGAGAAGAAGAGGTATTTATGAGGATTTGGGGTGGACCCAAAGCCGTATTCCTCTTTGTTCAAGTCTGTATCTAAGTCATAAGCACACAAGGTGGATTATGAAATTCTAGACATATATAGATTAAGTACATCTCTTTCATGTTAAAGACTTGATGACTCAAGTTTCTTTTGTACATATTTAATATGTTTTCTGGTAGAAGCCTTTGTACGGAGGTTTCACTGATGGTTGGATTTAGGCCTAAACAAGTTTGTAGTTATGTTGGTGATTTATGAAATGGTTATACTTTTGAGCTTTTTTACATGTACAACTCTATGCTTTTGTGACTAATTTTGTGATTCGCCAAAAGATGTTATTCAGCGACTAAACATTGCTCGCAAAGCAACTGTAATACCCGTCCCGGGCATTTGATGTTTAGTTCATGTTTAGATTTTAATTCGCATTTTGGAGTAATTACGAGTGTTGGGCTTAAGGCTAATAGAACCCAAAGTTAGAGGGGGTGGAGTGTAATTTTGCCATGATATTTTCTTCTTTTCCTTCATTTGGTCTGATGATCCTAATAGAGAGAGAGAGAGAGAGAAGAAGAAGAAGAAGAAGAAGAAGAAGAAGAAGAAGGAGAAATTGGGGGAAATCAAGAGGGAGCCTTGATTAATCTTGATACTAGTAGTTCTTGGTGAGTTTGTGCTTTTCTATGTTCCAATTTCATGATTTAAGTGTTCAATTTCTTCTTTTACATCTAGGTTACAACTGATTGTGTCCATGAAAATGGGTTTTAGAAGTTGGAAATCGGTTTTTATGTGAAAGAATTCGTGTATGTTATGGATATGTGAGTTTATGTTTGAACAAGTTGAATCTGCCATGATTTTGGCCGAATTTTTAGACATGGTTTCTGAGGTCGGGATTTTATGAGATTTTTACAGTAGCTACCCATGTATGTCTTATATGTTGTGTTAAATTTTCAGAGTTTAATTCGAAACACAGAAAATATGAAAAATGTTTTACCGAGCTGCGGTCGGGTTCGCGTCTGTGCAGACAGCACTGACACTCTTTGGGAAAATGGGCATAACTCTTAGCTCGGGTATCCGTTTTGCGAACCGCTTTTTGATTTGGAAACTAGACTCGCATGCCTTCGTGAATATGTATAGATTGTGCTTTGGTTCCTGCCAGGTTATAGCAGCTTTTGATTCAAAGTTGATGGTTTTGCTGAAACTGCAGATTTATGTTACTTTTGCGTAGTTTCGAACAAGCATATCTTGGTCATCCGAACTCCGAATAGGGAAAGTTATATGTCGAAAATTATGTTCTGAAAGTCTACTTTCTAATGGTGGTGGTCTCATGACCTTATTCTGAACCCATAGAAAATGATAGCCCAGACACGGTGGGCTGGTTGTCATATTTCTTACTAGTTTTAGAGTGGTGTGGTATCTTGACTTGTCTTCAATTGTGTTGACCTTATAAGTTGTTCATGTTACATATTTATCTTTTTGATTATATGTGAGACATCAATGGAAGCTTATAGACTAATATTAGTTGATTTGTGGCTAGGTAAAGAGCCGGTCATTCGGGAGGTGCCGAAACCGTAAGTTTGGCATACTCCAGTCGAATCAAAGGTGAGTGTGTTTGACATGATTATGTTCAATAACATATAATTGTGTTAATGATGTATTGTTGTGAAGACGGATGTATATCATGTGATGATGACGTGTTGTTGTGAAGATGGTAGTATATCATGCTAATAGATGTTTTAGCGGTGGTTATGCATGTATGTTGTGTGTGAAAGTTGGTATCTGCGAATGGGCTGTGGATTGGGTTACACCGCGAGTATGTTGTGTCGGCTAGCTACCGGTGACAACGAGCGGGGTGTGCTCCCACAGTGACCTAGGATACATAGGATGTGGTAGACGTGCCACTTGCATGTTATTGGTTATATACATGTTGATAGTTGTTGTATAATTCTGTTGTGTTTTGGATGTTGATTTGGTTATATCTTATTGAGCATTTCTATGTCTCACACACTCCTGGTTTCCCTTTATGGTTTTCCAGATAGCAGGGGTTGTAGAGGGGGTCCACTACCAGTCAACGTTTGGGGTGTTCAATTGGTGTCGAGTGAATTTTGGACATGTTGTCGTCTAGTACTTTTAATGATTTGTAATAAGAGAGTATTTTGAGCACATGTATTGTTTAAGCTATTTTTGAGTAGACGGTTGTTGGTGTTTGAAACTGTGGTTAACGTTGACACTTTTATTTATATGATGAAGTCTTCCGCTGTGTTTTTATTCTGAGTTTTTGTAAGGTGATGTTGGGTCTTGTGTTGGAATGCCACATGGCTGCTGCACCGACTCGGGCCCACCACGGGCGCCGTTTGCGGGGCGGGGCGTGACAGCAACGATATCCAACAACTAATAATATTGAGCTACTAAAGCTTCTTTGTCGCAAAAGCATAAACTTTTGGCGACTAATGATATTGGGCTACTAAGTCTTCTTCGTCGCTAAAGTGTCGACTTTTGGCAACTAATGACATTGGGCTACTAAGACTTGTTCGTCGCAGAAGCATAGACTTTTGGCAACTACCTTGCTTTTCGTTGCCAAATACCTTTTGCCACCAGCCATAGGCAACCAACATGGCGACCAACGTATGTAGTCGCTATATAGATTTGGCGCCCAAATTTGAGCCCTTTGGCAACGAAACTATTAGTCGCAAAATGTGTTTTTTTCTTGTAGTGATATAAATATAGTATCCTATTCATAGATCAAGCATGGGCGATAAACTTATATATATATATATATATATATATATAGAGAGAGAGAGAGAGAGAGAGAGAACACTTCTAAAATGGGATTCCCGTTTCCGGACCTCCATGATCCAAATATTTTTTTGAAAATCCGATCCGTCCAATGTGTTCAGAAGATGTTTTCAAGGGTCCACGCGGAAAATCTTCAAAACAAAATACTGGGAAGGGCTTGATCGAAGCAGTTTTTGCAAAAATTTTATATTTACAGTTTTTGCGAAAATCGCTGATCACGCCTTCCCGGTATTTGTTTTTGTAGATTTCCGCGTGGACCCTTGAAAACACCTTCAACAACACATTGGACGGTAATTTCCAAAATAATTTGCAACGATTCAATTTTTTCTTATTTTCAGAGGTGTGGACTAGTCTTCTGTCTGATCGATTCCAGAGGGTCGGTCTTCTGTCGAATGAGAATAGGCTCAGGCTCTGTACGGCCATATTAGTCTTTTTTTTTTTGTGCGAATCCTTGTTTGTTAAGTGTTAGATAAATTCCGTCTTAAGCAGCCCTAGTCGTCAATCAATTATCATTCCATTATTTGTTCATTATCATTCTCATTATTTATCCATTCTTCACCGAAAATGCACTTCGAGAGTAAAAACAACCATCTGGGGTGAGACCATTTGACTTCCGGCGACCACCAAAATGCCTTCTTACAACCATGAATCTTTCTAGATCTATACAAATCTAAACCTTCTACTAACTGTTTCAAAGTCTAGTGACCCAATCGAATTCTGGCAGCTTATGAATAACCAGAGTGGTTGAATCAGCTGTCGAGTTGCTGCCTAGGGGTGTCCACGGTTCGGTTCCGGCAGGATCGGTTCCGGATTTGATCCGAACCGATAGTAACGGATTTATGTTTTCAAGATCTGGAACCATCCGTGGATGATATACAGATGAATCGGTTCGGTTCCGGATTTGACGGATCGGTTCCGGATGGATTTGACGGATTGGGCTGTGACAAATGGGCTTCTAACTTGAGCAAATATAGGAAATTTTCCAATCATATTTCTAGCCCATTTTCTGGCCCAATCATTTTTCAAGCCTATTTTTTCAGTCCATTTGGGAGAATCAATGCCGTAAACTTAAACCTCCAAAACCCATCACATTTTATAGCACAAAATTAGCAGCAACTAGGGTCTAGGAGAATACACGATCAAGATCTGGAGAACTAGGAGAGTCGTACCAGTCTTCCAGTGTATTTGTTCACTGTTCACGATCTGGAGGAGTTCATTGTTCAGTCGTACGACGGCGGAGGAAGAGAGGGAGGGAGGGAGGGAGAGAGGCGCCCCATGCATGTCGATTGTCGGATGATTTGTGTGGGAGGCGGAGAGAATGAGTGAGACTGTGAGACTTTGAGAATTGAGAATGATTACTGATTTAGGATTTTGGTCGGCCCTAGTGGAGTAGTGGGTATTGGGTAAACATGGGTGACGTGTTAGAGTATGGGATACACGATTACACCTCTCTTTTTTTGGCAACGGGCGGATCAGTTTGAACCGGAACCGAACCGAATCCGATCCGGAACCGTAAGATTGGCAATCTCAAGAACCGTTATCCATCCATACATACCTTGAGTGGATCAACGGATGGTTCGGATTGGTCGGATTGGGCGGATCGGATGGTCCGCTGGGCACCCCTATTGCTGCCGGCAACATTGGTTTCGATGGGGGCTGAATCACAAATATGGAGAGAGAGAGAGAGAGAGAGAGAGAGAGAGAGAAGACATCTATCCAAATTGGGATTGGGGTAGGGTTAGGGTTAGGGTTACAAATTGGGGAAGAAGAAGGGTGGGTGAAAAGTCATGTTTACCCCTAAAAAAAGCCCCAAATTGAATTTTCTGTCAACTTTGCAAACGGAAGTTATCAATTGGATCAAAATCGACCAAAATTGAAACTACAGGGTTCGTTGGAGTGCAATTGAAACTAGAGGGACTAAATCAAGATTCGGGTGAAACTACAGGGACCTTTTCGATAATTTTCCCTTGAATGTTTCATATATTGCACATTGGTTCATTGTTTTTTTTAACTCTCTGTACTGCATTAAGCTAGCTCATTCTATTGCAGTATTTGATTAAGGTATAATCTTGCATTTAATTTTTTAATTCTGCATTATATTTGAGAGACTCAATTCACCACCCTTTTGTGTTGCAATTTGGGCCAACAGGTCGGATTGCGATTAGAGTTTTGCATAGGGGTGCAAATGAGTTGAGTTGAACCGAGTTTTGTATTGTTTGAGATTAGCTCATTCAATAATCAAGCCTAAAACTCAAGCTCGAGCTCAGCTTGTTTGTAAACAAGTTGATCAAGACTAGTTCATTTATTAAACGAGCAGAGCCTATACAAAACTAGTCAAGCTTTCGCAAGCCCAAAACTCGAGCTCAAGCTTGACTCGATTACTAAACAAGTCGAGCCACCTCGAGCTAATGTGCCATATGAGTAAAAAAAATAATAATAAATACCCGAATGAAGATTTTGACCAAAATTTGAGTAAAAAAATGGATCAGGATTGAAGATGCTCTAAATCGTCTGAACTTAAGGTACCTGATGCAGGGCAACCTCCTTTTACGAAATTATTTGCAAGAAGAAATACGAATAATGTTTGAGACAGAGGTACTCCCTCTTTGAACAAATGATATTGAGTAAAAAAACTCGATTTTCTTAATTCATAAACAACCGAATTCTGTCATTAGGCTTACAAAGATACTTAATGGTGTTCTGCCAAGGGTGTTTTTAGAATAAACTGGATTTTCATGTGATGCATTGTGAGAGAATGAATTATCTTGATTTTTGGAAAAAAAAAACTATTTTTTGTTAGTGAAACACCCCCCTTATAGTGCCAAAGCAACCCTAGACCAACTAAGAAACAAATAACAAATTACTAATCTACTAGTTGATTTTTCATTCCAATAAAAGAAAACAAATAACAAAATGATTTGACTTGCTAATCAAGCCGAAATCAAAGAAATTACGAAAATTACCAAAAAATAGAAATTCAGAAATAATTGGCAGAATAGAAAAACTAGAAAGGAATATAAGGTTGCCAAAATAGACGGCAACAAAAATGGAATTTTCTACTTAAAGTTATTAGCAAATCTATTATTTCCTAAAACGGTAAAATTGCCCGTTTGAAGGCCTAGATGACATCGAATGGCCGAAATCCATCGTTGATCAGAGAAATGTGCAGAAGCCCGTTTCCCTTCCAAACGCGGACTCTGGGCCTTTTCGCCAACGTTGGACTGTGTGACTTATTTATTTATGCCGCTTGGGCAGTGAATGGTCCAAACGGTCAAGAAACATGGACGCGACCCACTCTACATTAGTACCTGATAATTTTGGCGGCGCAAGCTAACCCAAAAAAAAATAAATGAACTAATATTTCTTCTTTCATGATTCAAGCAAAATGGGGTGTTTAGTGACAAGGCTTGCCATGGACAGGTGAATACTTTCCATTGGTGGGCCTCTTTTATAATAATGTGGATGATTTAATACTTGAATTGAAAAGTTAAGATATATTACAAGTTTCAAAAAAATAAAGGAATTTACTAATGTGTGCCCAATAGGCACACGTTAAGGTTGAAAAAGTGTATTGAAATATGTGAAAGTATATTGAAAAGTGTAAAAGGTGTATTGGAGTGTGTGTTTATTTTGTTTGTTTGTGTGCTTAACGTGTGCCCACACGTTAGCAAGACCCAAAAATAAAAAGGCAGTTATGATTCTAATAGAAAATGTACAATTCAAATGAGAAACACATGACTAGGGTAGTTAGCTCAGTTGGTCTTGTAGTCTCTTCTTGTGGTTTACCAACATTTGATGTAAGGACCCGTAATTTTGCATAAATTTTCCGGAATAATATTGGGTAAATGTGAGGAATTAAATTTTGACTTAAGGGGTCGAAGAGAGAGCATTTAAATGTATTTGGGTGTGTTTAAAGTGCATTAGAAAGTTTAGGGGTGTAAGTGTAAAGGGGTGTGAGTATATAAGACATTTTAGTCTTGCATTTTTAAAAAAAAAGAAGAAGAAAAACAGCCCTCTCCCTCTCTCTCTCTCTGCCGATAGCTCTCTCTCTCTCCTCTCCTCCATTGCTCTTGCCAAAAACCTCCAAAATTCACTAAAACTTCAAGTCCCCTTCATGAACCCCACCTAAAATCACCTCCTCTACGCGTTTTGAAGCTCGTATTGCAATCGTTTCGCACCAAAAGCTCACAATTCAGGTTGGAACTCATTGGAGGCTAGGGTTTTCATTTACCCACTCATTTCAAGCTCAAATCTTGAGGTAGGAAGACAAATTCTACTCCCTCTAGTGGTATTTAGGTGATGTATAGCATATAACTTGTTCTTGCTACTCAAATCCCTTGAATTCATGTTTTGCTCTCATTGTGTGTTTGTTTCACTTAAATTTTGTGATCTATGGATTGGCTAAGTGTTTGATATTATTGTTGATTGAATTACCCTCCCATGATGTCCATTTGTTGCCCTACATATCAAAATTTTGGCCTAAGACTTCGCATTTGCATTTGGGTTGAAATTCCACACCAATAGGGTGAAAATCTGCTTGCTGCCCCTGTTTTAGAGCTGCTGCCCCTGTTTTCCAGAGGCTATCCCCTGTTTTTGGAGTGGTTCTCGGCCACCCTTTGACGCCCGTTTGGTCCCCGGTCGTCCATATCTTCGCATTTTTTACCCATACTACCAATTTGAACACCGAATCCACTATGAATTCATCAAATTTACCCTTGGACACGTGAATCAACGAATTACATGGTTTTATGGATTGAAAACGCGTCGGTTGACACATTTTGGCGAAAATGGTGAACTTTTGGAACAAATGGGATTTATGAACACTTTTGAAAGACAAATTATTTTGAGATGATATTTTTGGATAAAATGAACTCTAGGGATCACCCGTTTGGTGTCCCTGGCCATGGGTGCACGGAGCCCGCGAAATCCGGCAAGGGTGCACGGAGCCCATGAAATCTGGCAGGGGTGTACGGAGCCCATGAAATCCGGCAGGGGTGCACGGAGCCCATGAAATCCGGCAGAGGGATACTTCCCTAATAAAATTGATGAGTATTTCCTTATGAAATGTCGGTTTTGATGTATTTGGACTAATTTGGTGTACTTGGCTAAAATTGGTTTCGATATGCGAAAATGAGGATTTTTGGTAACTATTTGGACTTTAATGGGATACTTAAACTTAGTTTGGGACACTTGAACACATTTTAGACACGTGAACACATTTCGAGTACTTAGTGGTTGAGTTAAAGTCTTTTGTTTATCCTAACCTTATACGTTGGTCGTGTCCATCATCATACCCACTCATTATGCATGTATCATGTTTATACACCGAGCGGTGGTAGAGTAGTTTTCCTACTGGGCTAGTGAGCTCAACCTATCAATTTTCAGGTACTCGGCATGGAGCATGAGATGTAGTGCTTGTGAAGTGATGCATGCATGGAGCTTACTCATGAATGAAGTTATTTTCCCATCTTCATGTATATTTTTGGAAAGATAGTTTTGTAACTTCTATAGCTTATCTTTTTGACAATTTGACAATGTAATAACTTTTAAACTTTATATTCATGTATTTCGGGTTATGGACGCTAGTGGATAAAAATTTGTTTATTCGGGATGGTGGAATCATATTATGTTGACTTTGATTATTCAACGGGAAATTGTGAGACTTTGACTTGTTCCACTTGGATTTTTATTTACTTTTGAGTTATTAAAATTTAGGGCGTGACATTTGACAGCTAACTCTATTGATGTATATCGGGAAAAAAAACAAAAACAAAAACACATATAGTATTTCGGTGGAATAACCGTATGATAACATTGATATTGAGTGATATCTTATTATCTTTATACTCCCTCCGTCCCAATAAAGATGTCCAAAAACACTATTCACACCTTTCAAAAAAGATTCAATATTTCGTAATTTATAATACGTTTTATGATTTAAAATTTTTTGTTTAATATTACTAAATAAGATCTATCAAACAAGATCTATATTGCACACATAAATCATTATACATAAAAAATTATATATAATTTTATGTGAGAGATGGATAGTGTTTTTGGACATCGATCCTTTTCGGGACGGAGGGAGTATGTGTTTTCAGTTTCAAGGGAATTTTTCCTAACCTTCTTTAAATTCTATCTAATATGTCTTTCGGTTGGAAAGCAACCAACTGGTTTGGGAAACAAAGATTTTTCGCGCTTATTCTTTGGCATCATGTTACTACCAAGATTTTAATCACATTATAACATTTTCATTTTGTTAAGAAATATTGTTCCACATTGTTTGGGGAAGAAATGTGTGATCACTTAATATAATGTTGGGCCTCTCCACTCATTGCCAATTGGTTTTGAGATTGATATAAAGTATCCACATGGTATCAGAGCGGGGGCTCATTCCACTCCATATTAAAAAATAATAATTGACAATCTACACCCAACGATGATAGACCAGCAAAAGGGTTGCACGATGATAGGACCCAAAAAGTGGCCACACGCAACAGACCTCAAATGCTGCTGCACATGAGGGGGGATGTTAAGAAATATTGTCCAACGTTGCTTGGGGAAGGAATGAGTGATCACTTAATATAATATTGCGACCTCTCCACTCATTGCCAATTGATTTTGAGATGGATATAAAGTCTCCACATGGTATCGGAACGGTGCCCATTACAACCCACATTAAAATAAAAATTCACAATCCACGCCCCACGATGACAGACCAACAAAAAAAGGTTGCACGATGATAGGACTCAAAAAGTGGTCATACGTGGCAGACCTTAAATGCGGCTGAACGTGAGGGGGAATGTTAAGAAATATTGTCACACATTGCTTGGGGAAGGAATGAGTGATCACTTAATATAAGTTTCCACACATTGTTTTTTTTTAAATTCTTTCAACTGCTTTTTGCGCGGAAGTTAATAAATGAAAGACATTCTTTTTTTCTCATCAACTGATAAGTTGGAGGGTTTAGGAAGTTTGAATCCCCTACGGTAAAACTCTATGCCAAACATTGTTAAGAAATATTGTCCCACATTGGTTGGGGAAGGAATGAGTGATCACTTAATATAATGGTGAGCCTCTCCACTCATAACCAATTGATTTTGAGTTGGATATAAAGTCTCTACATGGTATCAGAGCGGGGCCCATTCCACCCCACTTTTTAAAAAAATTTCAAAATCCACGCCCCACGATGACAGACCAACAAAAAGGCTGCACGATGATAGGACCCAAAAAGTGGCCACACGTGACAAACCTCAAATGCGGCTGCACGTGAGGGGGGATGTTAAGAAATATTGTCCCACATTGCTTAGGAGTAGAATGGGTGATCACTTAATATATGATGGGATCTCTCCACTCATTGCCAATTGATTTTGAGATGGATATAGAGTTTCCACAAACATCACATCACGCATGGTGAGAGAGAGCACCTTAGGCCCTTTAGTAACCATATGTAAAGCCTTTGGGTTTGATCCTGTATTCTCTTGTGTTTGTTTTTTGTAGTTGATCATTTCTTGTTATGGTAAAATGTGAAAAATCAAATATTTATAGGCTATGGTAATTTCATGGTGGTTATTGATTAGGTGGAGAAGAAACTGATTTGTAGTTGAATGCGAGGTTGTGAAATGAAAGTGTGTATTCTTTTGTGGTTGGCGGATCGATGTCTATATTTCATTCTTTAACGGCTCTACATACTTTCCAATATTGCTTCCACGTTCCTGATGAAATGCAGCAGGAACAATACAATACCCAAACACAGCAAAGATTAAGTTCCAATGGGAAGTATGAAATTAGAAAAACCTTCCAATAATAGATAGTACAATAACTAGTTACGTTGGTCCAATGGAAATTTGAGATTAGCTAAAGTTTCGAATGATCGATAGTGTAATAATTATATTGAGCTCAGGCTATAAAAACAAATAAACGAATGTATATTAAGTATTCAGTTCTTTTCCTATACATCTCTACCCATCTAATGAATCAGACCAACGTGGAACAAGACGATGTAGAAGGATCAAATAGAGCCGGAACCAAGTATTTCCTCCCATTAGCACCATTAGCATTGTAGCTAGCACCCGTTGTAGGATCCACCAAAAGGTTCCCCGCGTAGCCAGGGAATGCTCCTTTGGCATAAACCCCAGGACAAGCAGATGCAACCTCTAATGGCGCATCAGCGGGTCCCTGATAGTATCCATTTCCAAATGGGTTTGTGGCGGTCCCGGCCAATAGGCTAGCCAGGTTCATCACCATCCCGTCCATACCCACGTCTTGGTTGGGTGCGACCAAAGGTGGGTTTTGTGGTCCGTAGATTGGTTGATGGAACGGCCAAGCACATTGGCCTGGGCACTGAGTCTCCGAGTTGCCGACCCAGATATAGGCGAACTTGTAATTTTTCCCATTTGCTTGGTGGACATTACCCTTGGAAGACCCGTGTGTCCCACACCGGCTCATACAGAACCCATCGACTGTGACATCAGAGGAGGTCAAAACAACGTTGATTGCGTTCATTTGATCGCCCTTAGATGCTAATTGCACAATCTGTTTTTGTGTGAGGGATTTTCCCAGCGAGTAGTTTTCGTCGAGTATTTGTTTGCCTAGCGATAGAGAAAGGGAGGAGAGTCTTTTGGATTTAACGAGGTTGTAGTATTTCTCGGTGGTTTTCCACCACGCGGCAACTGATGGTTGGGTTTGAGGCGAGGGAGAAGACAGGGAGGATACGAAATCGGAGACTATGGCCCGTTGGGAAGGAATGAATTTGCCGTACCAAATGAGATTGATTGGCATTCTACCGGAAAGAAGAGGGCCATTGTGGTATTGCATTAGTGTGCTGGGTTGATCTTGGACTAACTCGGTGAGTTTTCTGGCAGCGAGTGAGACGTGGAAGAGAGAGACTAGAATCAGGACTTGGGAAAAGAAAGATGCCATTCTTTTGATGATCTAAGTGAGAGAATTGGGGAGAGAGAGAAGAGAGAGCAGTAACTGAGGTTTTTGTTGGGTTTAGTTGTTGGTGTATGGAATGAGGTAGTAGAGGTGGCTATATTTATACAAGGTTGCATTTGAAATGGATAGATTTTTTTGAAATGGATAGCGGTGAAGCTGCTGGGAATGAGGCCAAAACTTTACACCATTTCCTTAGCTGTTGACTGCTAAGAGAGAGAGAGAGAGAGAGAGAGATACGCGTCTTCTTTAATACAGGAGGTAAAGCTAGCTATCGCAAATATCCCACGCTTGTATGTTTGCTGAAGATAGCGTAGTAATTATTAAATTTCGAAAAGAAAAGGAAAACAAGTATAATGGGGTTGTGAAATACAATGAGTATAATTGGCGGATCCAAGTAGATGTGGGCCATATGTAGGTACAATGCGAACTTTTGACTGGTTGTTTGTTTTTAATTGACCAAAAAGGCCTTTGGAATTTGACTATTGTTTCAGAAAATGAAGAAGGGCATGCAGGGAAAGGACCAAGTAGGAGATCCCAGAGAGGCGTAACGCTGTCGAGGCTGGACCGTCCCAGTTGGCAGTCAAGCCTATCGTGCTTAAAAAATAACGAAATGCCGTACCGCACCATGGTTTTGTGGTGTTTTGACAAAATAAAATTAATTCAAATCATGTTTTTGTCTTCATATAAAAAAAAAATATTTATTAGTTTTGCGTCAATTTTTATGGGTTATTGGTTCGTTTTGACGAGACGAATGTAAAAAATAAGAAATTATGTTTGACATTGTATTCTTTTTTAAATAAAGACAAAAATAGTGGCTTTAGGCCCTTAATTTAGGCAAAAAATAAAATAAAATTGTGGGCCCATTTTTAATAGATGTTGTTTCTATAATATATATAAATTATTACTTATGAAACACAAATTGAAAGCTTGTCACAATGATATATGTGCATTTCACCTCGAGCTATGCTGTCATTGGTACAATACAAGGCATAGCTGTTTTTTGCTAGGTACTAATTTTTTCTTTAGTTTTGTACTACCATCCATGTCATGACATATAACTCTTGCACTACTTATATTACTATATTTATTGTAGATGTGACTCAAGTCAAAGGTTCAAATATTTTGCACTCCATATATTGAAATATTTTTAAAAAAAATTCTTTCATTATTTTAATTTTATGTGTAACTTTTAATAGCATATTCACAAATAAATCACTGCTGATAATAACAAATAAACCAAAATAATTTATTTTGAATCCACAAACATCAATAGAAATTTTCTACCGTTCAAAAAAAAAAAAAACATCAATAGAAAATGCTTAAAACTAATAATTTTCTATTGTTAAAAATATCATTCTTACAATCATAGATAGTAACATGATTTAGTTAAAAACATGCATTTTATGAGTGGTACTTCGGAAAAAATTTCTCTAATGGTATAAAAAAAATTAAAAGTTTATGCTCGTAAAATTAGGAAGCTAAAATACCATGTTAAATCTTTTTACCATTTATTAGCCACATAATTAAATTTTTATTGATAAATAACCAAGGAACCTATTTTTTAAATTCATTTTAAGCCTTCCGAATGTCAGGTCCCGCCGTGACTGCATGTATATATCCTAGGGGTTAGATCCTATTGCCTCAATGTCCACTGACTTATAATTTTCCAGCCAATGTTGAAAACGGATTTGGCCTTTGGGGTTGCTGTTGTGCATGGGATGCACATCAGGTGTGCACCATCCGAGCCGTCCGTTGCTTGGATGGACGGTCCAGATTTCATCTTGCATACACGACAATAAACGGTTCAGATGCAAAGGTGCCGAGGTGAAATCCGGGCCGTCCATCCGAGCAACAGATGGCTCGGATGTGCACAACACCTGTTGTGCATCCCATGCACATCAGCAACCCCATGTCCGCTGAAAACTAGCTAAAAATATTAAGGAATCGCGCTCGAACCGAAAGAAAAGAACTTAATTGATGTAGGAAGAACAATGTTGGAGCGCGAATTACTCCGTGGAAAGTAAGAACATGGTACGTAGACAGGCTTAAAGGGAAAATAAACTCAAGTAGATTGATTGGAAAACTACTAAAAACGAAGAAAATTTGTGCTGAACCAAAATGAAGATATTGAATATTGAGTTTTTTCGTTTATAACCCTCAAACTATACACCATTTTTCTACTTCGTCTTCAAACTATTAAAATCGTCTATTTCGTCCTACAACTATGACATTGCAATCTATCAAGTCTAATTTGTAACTTCCATAAGAAATCCAAACAAAAAATGTTTCATGTGCACATATCTATGCGCAATGGAGCCCACTTCGGGGTTCCACACGAGCAATCCAACCATTCATTACTTTTTTAACACGGGTGAAGCTAGAAGGATTTTTATTATTCGAGATAGTGCAACAAATATCCAGTTGGGCACTTGGGGAATGGATTAAGGCATAAAGTTGCTGATAAAACCACGATAAATATTTGTATTTGATTTCTCTCTTCCCTACTCATTTACTTATGTTTGTTATATCATGATTGCATGAGCAACTTAGTCTATCATTGAATGTCATATATTGCTTATTCGTTCATTGATTTTTGTGCTCTCTGTACTGCATTGAGCCAGCACCATCTGTTGCAATATTTGATTAAGTTATAATCTTGCATTTAGTTTTTTTTTTTGAACAGTGCATTTAGTTTTTTAATTCTGCATTATATTTGAGAAAAGCAAGTCACCCTCCCTTTTGCGTTGCTATTTGTGTCAACAAGTCGAACTGTGATCCGAGTTTTGCATAGGGTGCAAACGAGTCAAGCCGAGCCGAGCTGAGTTTTTGGATTATTCGAGCTTAGCTCGTTTAATAATCAAGTCTAAAACTCAAGTTCAAGCTTGGCTTGTTTCTAGATTCTTACATCAAGGTCCCTTGGAATTGATGTAAAATTAAACTAACAAAATTCAACTTTTAAATATTCTGCACTTTGACCCGAGCTTCTTTTAAATCTTGTTTCTGTCCAAAATATCAGACAATGATCTCGAACAACCAATAAATGGAAAAGGACAAAATAAGTAGGAAAAAATAGTCATAAAAACACTATGAAGGAAGGAAGGACAAGAAATTTTTATAATCAAACATAAAGACATTGTTTTAGCAAAAGGACATTTAGACATTGTTTTAGTAAAAGGACAAAACACACCCACTATCTCCTTATTTAAATATTGCTAGTCACAAGGCCAAAACAATTTTTTTTGGACAATCTTACCCACAGACTTTCAAAACAGCGATGGCGATCTGAAACGATCTCGATGAAGAGACCGTAAGTTGGGAACTGAGATCTTAAGTGTTGAATTGATTCACAGATTTGGAGAGAGAGAGAGAGAGATGTGGATTTTTCTACACACGCCAAGTTTGGCTTCCATTCTTCTTTATCTTGTTCGTTTCGTCTTTTTTTTTTTCAATAGATCAATGGGAAACTCCAATGGATCCAACACGATCCTGAAGCAGCACTCCAAAACGATCAATATAGCACTCCAATGGATCATTGGGATCCAAAATGCTGGCGATCTTCAAGAAACGAAGACGTCAGATCCACCGTCCGATTCCTCCCATGCGATAGTATTTTTGTTTTTGTAAGGTTTATGATTATTAGTGAAGTTTCACTAGTTTTCACGGATTGATGTGTGCGATTGGGTATGCTTGTTTTGTTACGTTATTACGTTTTATGATGATTAATGAAAATTCACTAGCTTTCATTTTGTTGCTTTTTATGTTTTATGTGGATTAGTGAGGTTCCACTAATTTTATGTCACTGATTTTATGGATTGTTGTGTTCTAATCTATGAAGTTTGTTGGTCGATTTTTTATTTTTTGTACGAAATTAAATTTTTTAAAAATTAGTGATATTTCATTAATTTTTTGGTGACCAAAAGTGGCTGGCCGGAGGTGGGATGGAGGAAGTGGTTGGGCGGAGGTGGGGTGGTGGTCGACTGGACGTAAAAGTTGATTTTTTTTTTTAATTTTTTGTACTAAATTAGAACTTTTAAAAATTAGTGACATTTCACTATTTTTTTATCTTTATGTTTGTTTGCAATAGTTATTTGTCGTTCCCTTTAAAAATTTATATGTTTTTTGTTATTATGTACGATTGTAAAAGTTCCTTGTCCTTCTCTTTAAAAATGTCAAATGTTTTGGATTTTTGGCTAAGTTGCCCTAATAATTATTATTAAAAAATATAATTTGCGAGCCAAAATATAAATATTTTGACACTTATGAGCAAGATTTGTGTTTTTTGAATCGACCTACGTAGTGGCTAGCTCATGCGGTAGAGCTCTTGGATGCCCCACACTGTATCTCGGGATCGAGTCTCATTCCCTCTCTCCCCATGTAATAGATTAGAAATGATGAGTGACAAAAAAAAATAAAAATCAATCGACCTACGTGTTGTAACGCCCCATGTAGACCACTAGCCCAGTACCCTGATTTGATCCACTAGCCACACCACATGGCCAAAATGCTTAAGCCCAAGGTACTAGTAGTAGCCCACATGGTTTGTTATATACCCAAGATCACTCATGTAAACAACAAATGTGGGACTAAACACTATCTACCCTCAAACCTGGGGTATTACAATCTTCCCCCCTTAAGGATGCAACGTCCTCGTTGCATAGTCCCAGCAACCTCCCCTGGTGTCCGTGGTGGTAGAGCGCATCCTACCCACCACTTGGACCAGGGCGGGGCTCTGATACCATTTGTAACGCCCCATGTAGACCACTGGCCCAGTACCCTGATTTGATCCACTAGCCACATCACATGGCCCAAAATGCTTAAGCCCAAGGTACTAGTAGTAGCCCACATGGTTTGTTATATACCCAAGATCACTCATGTAAACAATAAATGTGGGACTAAACACCATCTACCCTCAAACCTGGGGTATTACACGTGTTTCCAAAATTTAAAATAAAAAAGGAAAAGACTCCTAAAATGTTTTGAACTCGCATAATACAACGTAAAGGAGGTGATAAACATTGCTCGATCCGCTTTGCTAATCCGAAACTTCGAATTAATTGGTTTCCTTCTCAATAATGTGGAGAAGAAGCTGATTTGTTCTTGTTTATGTCTTGCTTTTTGTTTATTTACGTTTTTGTGAGATTATTGTTTTCTGCGTGAAAAATTCTATCCCTTTTGGATTTTTTTTGTGCTCGACATTTACCTATCCACTCCACATAAATTACCCAAAAGTTGAGGATCGATGATATATAACTAAAAATTGGAGATACGTTTAATCACATTTTCTTTTTACTTTTTGTAAAAGTGAGAAATCTGAAGTTAGAATACGCGACGAACAATCGGAGATGGACGAGAATAGTAAATGATTAGAGTGAATAGATCAGTTGGAAATCTGGATAGTGAAAGAATAATGCTAACAGTAGAAAGAAAACCTCGACAGGTTGGAGAAATGTCCCTAAAATGTAGGAGAAATGTCCTATTTATAAGCAACTCGATCTCTATTTCAAGGTCGGGTAGACAAATAAACTTAATTTGGACACGTGTCGCACGACTCGTGCACAAATTTTCCTTCCCTACTATCATGTCGCGGTCCTCATGACACTCCCGGGTGCAACTTTGCGAGCACCTTTCTGTGGCGATCCCTTATTTTTTAGCCACCAAACCACTAAGTCTCCAATAATCCCGAGTAAATGGTGTGGTCAAGATCTACCTCGGTTTTGTTATTGCCACTATTGGACAAGGTCAAGACTTGGATCTACCTTGCCATTACCATTGCTGTGACTTTTATAATGCAATCCCATGTGCAATATGTCGCGAAGTAATATACTCGGAAAGTTAGATCTCCGATCCACATAGACAAAGAATGATTATATTACAAGCAATTACTTAAAGAAAAATTAATGAAGCCGATATAGAGAGAGTGTTGCAGATAGAGAATTGGTTTGTGAGAACAGTATTTGGAAAATGCTATGGCATTAAGGATCTACAAAAAACAATCCTACGATACTTGCCAAAGATTCTCGTTGTGGTTTCACCCTTAGCCTAGCTAGGGTTTTTAACCTTCCATGGAGAAAACAAGAAACAATATATTAAAAAAGAGGTAAAAAGAATGTCACCCTTTATGCTTTCCAACTATGCATATGTAATGGTCCAAAATTTTGAAAAATAGTTTTATTTCAAAATTTTATTTTTCTTTGTAATGAAACATTTTATTTGGGTATTGCTATTAATTTTTAGATTTTTATGGGCATAATCTTATTAGTCAAATTTGTTAGCTAGTCAATTTGTTAGTCAATAGATAAATATATCCTTATATAATACATCTCCCTCATCCACATGATTCCATCTACCTCTGCCACATGTTTTACCTTCCAAACTACCAAAATCCAATGGCTAGGATTAGTCCTCACTTAGGATTAAATTTTATCTACCAAGTTTCATGTATAAATAGCCTTCATTCCTTCTCATTTTTCTCACACCTTCACCAAGTCTCACCTAGCTCCCTCTAAATTCTACCCAAAACTCTCCCAAAAATCCTTAGCTTTAGCTTAGCTTCCAAGACTAGAAAATTATTTCCGGAGTAGTTCGTAGTTTAAACCTTCGCCTCTCCAACAAGCCTTCCTTGCCTAGCTTATTCTTTGGACCGAGGTAGGATTTTCTTACGCCTTATTCTTAGTGTGTTTATTATTTTTAAATATTGCACTTTTGTAAATTGTACTATACTGTTATGGTTGTGTGTTGATTTGCAAAATTTCAATAATAATATTATTATTTACTTTTATAGTATCCAACCTCTGAACTATTAAATTAGTAATAGATTTTCAATACTATAAGTATGACTGTTATTTCTTATAAACAATTAAAGCTTGTTATTTATTTATTTTTATAAATCGTATAATTTTTTTTACTTTAACCCTTAGGTTTTTACAAAATTATCTATTGACTTACGAATCCATTACTAGAATCTCTAGTAGGCTTTTTCTTGCTTTAGCCTAAACCAAGTGGCAATTCGCTAAACACACCAACGGATTCAAAAGCTAATATCCCTAACGGTTCCTAATTGCACAAACAGGAATTGAGTTTAAGTTTACTATCCTAAATTATGGAGAGATTCTGTCAAAACAATGTATGGCTTGAAGGTAAGTGGTCCTTCTAACCTGTCCCTTGTGGCAGTACCATTTAACTGGGAATCTTCCGAGTAATAGATAATGACTTACATCAATGACCGAATGTGGAATTTGAAGTCGAGAGAATCCTTTAAAGATTAAACCCTAGGTTACTATAATCCTCTCAATCACCCTCTAAAAGATTCTAGTGTATATAGCCTTTATATCCTTAAGGAGCTTTAAAAGATTTCAAGATTGTGGACACCCCGCCGAATTTCACAAAATATCGGTTTGAAAAACCGGTTTGATTGATTAAGGGGAGTCGCCACCCGGGTTTAAGGACCATACCTGAGAAACTAGTTGAAAAATGACTCTTTTGCCCTTAGTATGGAAAATATTTCACCGATCTGCTTTTATTGAGATTTCTCGAGTCCGGGAGCTAGGTTACGAGATAGGAAGGAATTCAAAGCACCCCTCTCGCTCGGCACAATTATCGGTCTCTACTCAATGCTCAAGGGATTTTGGAAAATGCTGTTTTATACGGACTTTATTCACAAAATCATGCGGGAACACGTGAATGCATTTACAATACCAAAATGATGTGCGTGGATACGTGTCCTTTGTGTCATGAGTGTGACTGTGTGAAATAACAGTGTCTGATGAACTAGACTACCCCAAACATGCTCTTATAATGCAGAAAAATCCCAAAATACACTCGCGAACTCTATACAAACCGCACCCGAACTGCAATTTGGGCACCCGTACTTAGCAAGTCCAGGCACCTGGAATAGGTGTAGGCACCTGGATTAGGTGTAGGCGCCCAGAATGATGAAGTCCAAGCGCCTGGAATGCAATGTAGACTGATTTCCTTTCAAGTCCAGGTACATTCACAAACATCAGATTGGATCTCTATGCTCTCTCCTAACATGTTTAAATTGACAGAACATGAATGATTTATGTTGAATAATACTTAAGACCCAAATTTCTAACATAAACTAGACTTAAAATCATGATTTTGGAATGTTGAATGAATGATATGCGTTGACCCACACAGACTTCTTTCATGATTTATGCCTCTTCCTCCCCACTGTGCACGTCAAAAGACATAAGATAGACATTTACTTAAAGGGAGAGAAACATATGATGAACTTATCATAGATGCCTTATAGACATTTTTAGTCGATGCTCATGGAATCATGATTCCCCCCTCTGTTTATTGAAATACCTTTGCTTGTACTGGAAATTGATCATTATGACTTTTTATTAACCCACAAACTCCATTTTAATCATGATTTTACCACTACAATGCTTTAAAAAAACACTCTAAATGGGCATTTGAATCATGAAATGCAAGTATTAACATCAAATGGCATGTGAATGGCTTTGATGATCATGTAAGAGTACTTAGAAACAGTAAAAATACAGAGGAAGAAAACAAGTCCAGGTGCCCATACTTAGAGAGTATGGGCGCCCACACCAAGTGTGGGTGCAAGTGAAAAACTCCTTTTTGTGATAGTTGAAACCTTCCCAAGCTCTTAACCAATATAAAGGACTAGAAAGAACTTGGGTGGTGTTCCCTCAGGGCCCAGTTGAGCACTTTTGGTAGAAAATCTACCTTGCAAAGCTTGATTTTTGAACTTGAGTGAAGGATTTGAATTGGTTTTTTTTGGTACTTTGGTACTGGAGTTGAGTTTCTAGAAGTTTAGGTGCTAGATTTTGGGTGTGATTTGGCAAGTTTGATCTTCTAGGAGTGAAACATGGGACCAAAGTGTGATGGAAAATGGGTCTAAGACAAATAGAGATTGGGACAAAAAGGATGATGAGTGAAGAAGGTAGTTCTAGAGAGATTAGAGCAAAATAACAGTAGGAGATGGATGAAGGGTTGATCATCCTCCAAAATGGACGAGAAAGAGTGTTTAAATAGGCATGAAAGGTTCAAAGAGTGCTACTAGGACCTCTTAGGGGTGAAGGTTAGGGGGCGAGGGGTACTCTTTCTTCCCTCCACTATTCAGCTGTAAAAAGTCCCCCCAAAACGCTCTTTCCCGCCCATTTGACCTTGGAATGCAAGTATCTGGAGTGAGTCAGGGCGCCTTGAATTGGGAGTCCAGGCGCCTGGACTTGGAGAATGCACAACATTCCAAACTTCGCGGGACCGCTCTGGGTCTGCCGAACTTCGTTTTGCGCATGGTTTGAAGCGTTGGAAAGGTAATTGAGTCTACTTTCTAACCCAAGTGGTTTGAACCCAATATGATTTTTACATCAAAATCTATGACTATTTTACCCTCAGGAGGTCAGGAAAACAAGTCATTTTTTGCAAAACGCGCGTATCTCCCTCATTTCAAAATGGATTGGGACATATTATATATCAATAAAGAGGGTTTTGAATGTACTAGAAGGCGGTGTAGGCTCGGGTTTATTTTGAAGAAGGTTTGGAGGGATTTTGGTGGGTCCTCAAGTACTTAATCAAGTTTCGCGTGCTCTTATCGGGCATTTTCATCCTTGGGAATGCTTAATAAGTTTATCAGGTCAAAATTGGGGTGTCTACAAAGATAAATAAATAAAATTCTTAGAATAACCCTAAGTCTTTAAAATATAATTACAAGTCCTGAACTTACAAAAGTTAATGTACTTATGTGCTAAGACTTAAATGTTATCCAAACATCTCTGCACTAATCTCAAATTCTTATGTGATGATAATTTATGTTTACTCTCATGCAATATTAGTGTCATTCATATTTTTATTCTGCTATGCTGTCATGCTTATGAGATTGGACTCTAAGTTGTTGGGTTGGGAAACGTGATGAAATTGATTAGACGATAATCTAAGGAAAGTGAAATATTGATAGTAGTCACGATTGTGATGGTGATGGGTCTGAAGAAACCAAAGCGGTTGAGAACCCAGCAGGTCCCGATAGAATGGTCAGCCGAATCGGGACTTGTGGTCAAGACCAGTGTCTTATCGAACCTTGAACATGGCATTGTATGATTTACTCCATAACGTATAAATAATGATAATTGGAGATTTGAGTCTGGGAGCCCGGCAGGTCCATTGCAATGGTCAGCGGAACCAGTACTCATAAAGGTTATTTTCTTAAGGTCATTATGTGAACCTAATGGATTATTCTATCCTTGTGTAGGCACGGATGAGTTTGATTCAGTAGATAATTGAATCCTATTCATCTGGGGCCCCAGTGTTGGACAAGCAAGGGGAGTAGAATCATTAAAGAGACCATGGTTCAGTTGGTTGTTGGGAGGAATATCTCTCCTGGCAAAGAGATGTAGAATACACCTAAACAAAGATAATAACAGAACTAGTCTTTCTAATTATTGTTCTTGCTGCTATTTATCATTCAAATTATTGTTCAAATATAATTGCTTAGAATGGATGGGAAATTCTATTGGGTGAACCACATCACTCACGGTACAGTGTACCCTGGCTCCGTGCCAAACCTTACAAGAGAAAAGAAGAACAATATCAACAGGAAGCTTGTTATCAATCGGAGCAGGTCAGTGGAGCCGAGTTCGTGGAGGATGATTTGGAGCGGTGAAGGATTTTTTGATCTAGATTTATTCGAAGGCCTTTATGTATTTATTTATTTATTTCTTTTGATGTAAAATTTAGTATTGAGGAAAATAGGGTTTGGAAGTGTGTAAAATATAGTGTATTTATGGATCTTTTGTTGGAAAATCCGGGTCGTTACAGTATAAGAAAGGATGTTTCTACCTAAGAAAGGATGTTTTTTAGGCTCCTAACTAAGAGAGGATGTTTCTTAGGCTCCTAATTAATACAAGCAAATAAATGAAATACATAAAGGGAATTCGGAATTAAGTAATGACCCTATTACAAGGTGTTGGAGAAGTCTAAATATAAATCTTAAGTTTTGAATTGAGTGCTTGGCCAAAGTATATTGGATCAAACCCTTCTTTTCGATACAAAAAACATGTATTGGGTTCTTTGAGGGCACTTTTATTGTACACTTTATTCAATCACCTTCAAAATAAATTCCAACCTTTTGAAAATCATCATAATCACCGTATTTTCCTGCAAAGAGAAGATTAATTAGGTACCTAACAATAAATTAGGAGAATTGTCTCAATTTAAGTGCAATATTATCCAAGAAAAAACAAATAAGTATACACTTTTAATCGTTTATCATGCGTAGGCCGCATGGTCATGGCCACTTTTCAGCCATGCCAATACATGTGGACATCGCCCCACCGGTTTGGAAAACTATGTTTTGAAAATAGAGTCGCCACCCGGGTTTTTAGAAAATGGTTTAGGACCCGAGAAACCATTTCAAAAAATGGTTTGGAAAATAATGTGACCCTCGTAGTTAAAAAGAATTTGAAAACTAGAGATCGTTTTGGATTCTGGAGCCAGGTTACGAACGGGGAAGAGTTTTAAGGCACCCGCTCGCCCGATTAAAAATCGGTCTTTACAAAATATTTGTGGGATTTTTTAGAAAATACTTTAATGCCAAACTTTATTCAAATAAACAGTTTATCATGCAAAATAAATAATTAAAAGAAAACAAATAATTAATCATGCAAAACAAGCAAGCAGAATAACAGTATAATTAAAAGACAACCAATAATTAATCATGCAAACAAACCGTTGAAGACAATGAAATAACAGTGAATCATTCCAGAAACAAAAACATGATCCCAAATTGTTTGGTAAGAAGATGATTTTAAAATTTCATGTTTGCAAAAGAGTGCCGTACAGGACACAAAGTGTACCGTGCGGTACAGAAAGTGTGTCGTGCAGCACTGTTCAAGAATCCAACGGTCATATTTTCAAAAGTGTGCCGTACAGCACTCCCAAAGGTTTTTTCAAGAACCAGAAGTGCACGAATGTCTCTAATCTGGGAGAACCTGTTACTCTCTTTATCGGAAATCTACCGGATGATATGGATGCTGAATGGCTCTTTCAACTTTTCAGATCTGCGGGTAACGTTGTTGATACCTGTATCCCTAATAAAAGATCTTATTTCCATAATGATAGATATGGATTTGTCCGGTTTTCATCTCGTAAGGAAGGTCTTGAAGCTATCAACTCTATGAATGACATGCAAATCAGAGGGCACAAGATTTTGGTGAAATTTGCTCGTTTTTCAAAATCTGGATTTGGGGATATCCATTTGAAGAAGAAGTCCTATGCTAAAGAAGTGGAGTCACATGCCTGGAGACCGAAAAAGGCAAATCCTATCCCTGTTGCAAAATCTCACCCACAACCCATCCATTCTAAGAAGATTCTCAAACCGATTCATGTGGTTGAGGTGGGTAATGAATGGCTTAGAAGAACTGCTATTGCAAAACTCTCTCCCGATCGATCGATGGCTTTGGTCACTGATCACCTTCGCAGCCTCGGTTATGCTAACATTGAAGTAAAGCCAATGGGTTGTAAGAATGTCGTGCTTACTTTCAACTCCATTAAAGAAAGAGATTCTGTATTTACAAATGGGGAGTTAGCTTGGCTTAATGATTGGTTTATTGATATAATGAAATTGGAAGATTTCAGGGGTACTCCCCCTTCAAGATTAGTCTGGCTCAATTGCTACGGAGTCCCACTTCACTTTTGGAATGCAAGCACGTTTGTTAAATTGGGTAATTTCTGGGGTGAAGTTAACCAAATTTCTGATGACACTCTAAAAGGACTCAACTTCACTGCTGGGAAAATCCTAATTTCTACAAGTGTTTTGGATGTTATTAACCGGGTGGTGGAGATCGAATGCAAAGGAATTCTATATCCAATTAGAATTATTGAAGAGCAAATAGTCCTTAATACTATTCTCAAAACTGATTGTTCTTGTCCTGGTTGTCATGGTACGGAATCTAGTCAAAAGGATCATTTGGAGTTGAAGGATGACCAGAACTCTCTTGATTCAAATGAAATTGTGGATGAAACCATTTTGGATAAAGAAGAAAGGACAGATGAATAAAAAACAGTGGTGTCAAATACTCCATTGGCAGTTGACAATGGTATGTCTTTTATTGCTAATAATGGTAATGAGGTGGCTCCATTTATGTCAGGGGTTGGGATGGATTGCTCGAGACATCTGTTGTATAACCACTTTCATCTTGGAAGTGGAAAGGTCACTATTTTTAATAGACAATGTCTCAGTCTCTCTCTTAGCCACTCTTTTGGGATTAACTCTGTCAACTCCATACCAAAAGCCATTACCATTAATGGCCCTCTTTCTCGTCTTGGGAGCATTGATTCAACCGACAACATCAACATTTCTGATAGTGTAAATTGTACTCTGAATCCACAGTACTCAAACACAGTTTCAGAGTTCAAGTCTCCTGTAAAGAGAAGAAGAAGATTTAAGTCAGTTGAAGAACTTCTGAAACTTCCAAAAACCAACAAACGAGGAAGTAGCAAGAAACAGAAATGCGTTGTGTACATATCAGCTATCGCGGCAGCAGCTCTCTCTATTTCTTCCATCTCCTCAGGGGAATTAAGAATAGAAATAGAATCATCTTGAACGAGGAAGAGGCAGCTTGGACTGTAACTAAAATAATTGGGGAGGATTACTTGGGGAATGATGAAGAGGTTATAAGCAAGATTATGGTAACAGATTCACTTGAAGACTTTGATCACTGTCCATTTGATCCTCAATATTCTGCTTGAAGCCCAGTTTCAGGGGGGTGTTAGTCAAGTGAGTTATGAAGATACTCACTTGGAACATTAGAGGGTTGGGAAAAAAGGAAAAAAGAGGGAAGCTCAAAAAGTTAATCAGGGAAAAAAAGGTAGACATCTTACTTGTCCAAGAATCCAAACAAAAGTCAATCAACAAAACCTTCACCAACTCCTTATGGGGCCACAACGATTATAACTACCTTGAAGTGGATTCAGATGGCTCTGCTGGAGGACTATTAACAATGTGGAATTCTGACATTTTCAATCTTACTGAGGCTATTTGCAGTAGAAATTTCCTTTTGATCAAAGGTACTCTCAATCAAAACTTCAATTGCACTATTGTGAATGTTTATGGGCCGTGCAATGTAACTGAAAGGAGAATGTTGTGGAATAATATCTTCAAACTCAAAGCTGTATTTTCTGATCCGTGGTGCTTGGGTGGTGACTTAAACGAAATAAGATCAATTGAAGAAAGGCAGGGATGTTCAAGTAGAAGCAGTGGAATGAGAGACCTTAATAAGTTTATAGAGGACATGGAATTTATGGATCTTCCACTTCTTGGTAGAAGTTTCACATGGTCAAACACTCAGGAGGAGGAGAAACGGAGTAGAATCGATCGATTTCTGCTTCATCCAGAATGGTTGGATAAGTTTAAGCTCAAACAGTGGGGTCTTCCTAGACTCCTTTCTGATCATAGCCCACTGCTACTGATGGAGGATGAGAGGGATTGGGGCCCAAAACCTTTTAAGTTCTTCAATGCTTGGCTGGAAAATAAAGATTGCCTCTTGGTCATGGAAAATGCTTGGAAGGAGTGTCCAACAGCCACAAATTTGAGCAACAATCAAAAAGCAATGAGAGAGGCCATAAACTTAAGCAAAAAACTTAAAGCAATGAAAGAGGCCATAAAAATCTGGGCTAAAGAAGTATTTGGAAATGTGCATGGCAGCTTGGAAAAGGTTGAAACTAAACTTCACAGCTTGGACTTGCAAGCTGAAGATGGCAGTATTTCTTCAGAGGGAAGAGCAGAAAGAAGAACTCTAAAAGCAGAATTATGGAGATTAAGCATACTTCTGGAAAGAATGTGGCTACAGAAATCAGAAGTCAAGTGGCATCTAATGGGTGACAAAAACACAAGTTTCTTCCATGCGATGGCCTCATCTAGGCAAAGAAGAAATAACATCAACTCAATCACAGTTGGAGATGAAACTGTTGAGGATCCAGCAACAGTGAAACTTGCAGTGCACAACCATTTTAAAAATCTGTACAAGGAAGAGATCTTGGTAAGGCCTAGATGCAATGAGATGATGGGTAATGTTCTTGATGCTGACAAAGGATCCCAATTGATAGCAGAATTCTGAGAGGAAGAAATTTGGAGTCATAAAGTCTTATGATGGGAACAAAGCATCGGGCCCTGATGGCTTCAACATGTTGAGCATTAAAAAAGGATGGAGGTTCATGAAAGGTGATATCATGCTTTTCTTTTCTGAATTTCATAAAAATGGCAGGCTTCCTAAGTGCATAAACTCCTCTTTTATCACCTTGGTCCCAAAGATTGAGAATCCAATTGGTCTATCAAATTATAGACCAATTAGCCTCATTGGGAGCATGTATAAAATTCTTTCTAAAGTCCTTGCAGCTAGACTAAAAACAACAATTCCTTTAGTTGTGGGAGACCCTTTATCTCCCTTTCTATTCATAATTGCTGCAAAGGGCTTAAATTGGATGTTACAAAATGCAACAAATCAGGGCCTTCTTGGAGGTTTATCTATGGGGATTGAGGGCCCAATCTTGACTCACTTACAATTTGCGGATGACACACTTGTCTTCTGCAATGCAAAGATCAATGAAATTCAAGTTGTCAAGAATTTGCTGAATGAGTTTGAATTGATTTCAGGGCTGAAAATAAATTTCCACAAAACCATTCTATGTGGTGTTGGCATTCCTGATCTGGATCTTCAACTTTTTGCCCAATCTTTTGGTTGCCAAACCCATAAACTGCCAGTGAGTGAAATATTTGGGCATGCCCTTGGGGTCAGCCCAAAGCTACAATCGACCTGGAAGCCTGTGATTGACCGATTCAGAACCAAGCTAGCCTCTTGGAAAAGAAGATATTTATCTTTTGGTGGTAGAGTGGTGCTCATTAAGTCAGTCCTATGTAGTCTACCCATTTTCTATATGTCACTCTACAAGGTACCAAATGGTGTGGCTAAGACCTTAGAATCAATTCAAGCTAATTTCTTGTGGGGGGGTGTTCAGATCTGAAGAAAAAATTGCATATGGTGGCGTGGGCCAAAGTAACACAGAAAAGAGATTGCGGTGGATTGGGTATAAGAAGTATAAAAGCTATGAATGAAGCCCTCTTAATCAAATGGTGGTGGAGGTATGGTGTGGAAGAAGAAGCTCTCTGGAGGAATGTAATTAAAGCCAAATACAACATGGGGAGGAGCAACTGGTTTCCCAAGCTTGAGATCAATAGGAAAGTTTCCACAGTTTGGAAGGATATCATGGCTGTTCAGGAAAGAAATCCACATCTTCATGCAATCTACTTTGAAAATGTGAGTATAAAGGTGGGCAATGGTGAGTCAACAAACTTCTGGATGGACCCTTGGATTGGTTCTCCATGCTTGGCTGAGGCTTACCCCTCTCTTTTCAGAGTAGTTAATCAAAAGGATGAACTGTTAAGTCACGTTTTGGCTAGAAGAGAAGAGCAGAACCAATGGGACTTGCAATTTAGGAGAAGACTATATGATTGGGAAGAAGAGGTCTTGGCAGAACTTCACCAACTTCTGGAGGATTCTGGTATTAGGGCAAACATTGGAGTAAAAGATGTTCTAATTTGGAATGGCTGCAACTCAAAAAACTTCTCAGTAAAGTCAATCTATGATCTTGCTAGACCTCAAGCAATTGTAACAAATGTAGCTTATGACCTGATTTGGAGGAATATAGCACCCTATAGAATCCAATGTTTTGGATGGCTTGTTCACTTGGGAAGAATCAAAACCTCCGAATATTTACTAAACATTGGTGTCATTCATAATGCCCAATAAGCTATCTGCAAATTCTGCGGTTTGGAACAGGATTTCCATTGACCATTTGCTGCTACACTGTAACAAAGTATGGGGCGTATGGGGTAAAATATTACACTGGTGGGGAGTTCAATGGGTAATCCCCAAATCTGTTGTTGATTTACTTATTTGGTGGAACAACTGGAGTTTGAAGGAGGAAAAGAAGATTATTTGGGACTGCATCCCACTTGCAGTCATGTGGACAATCTGGAATAGGAGAAATTCATGCATTTTTTAGGGCTCTACACCTGATTGGGAAGAGATCACTGAAGCAATAAAAGTCAGAATTGCTCTTTGGGTGAAAACAAAGGCAGGGGGAAGTGGAGACAAGTACTCAATGGAAGACTTCATCTATAGAATCCAAAGCATTCTGAAATCCATATAAACTGGTAGAGGAAAGATAGCGGGCTACATTGAGGCAGGAATCATAAACAGTTGCTGGGTTTTTCGGAGAACCAATTTGTGCTTTTGCTGTGTCTTTTCATTTTTTATCCTTGGTTATACTCTTTGGTTGACTCCTTGTTAACCTTTTATCTTTTATTTTCCCTTTGGGTTCTTGGTGGCTTCATTGTCTCCGTGTGGGGTGCTTTTCCATGTTGGTTGGCCTCCTCTCGCTGTGATGTTGTGTTGCCATGGCTCCTTTTAATCTTTGTAATGTTTTTCAAAGATTAATAAAATTTCTTCTTTGGCTGTTCAAAAAAAAAAGTGTACCGTGCAGTACACGAGGAGTGTCGTGCGGCACTGTTTTCTTCACAAACAGTTTGATATTTAGTTTTTTGAAAAGATTGGAATGAAGCACATACAAAGCATGAAACTTGATTAAAAACAGATTATTTTTGTTTAGAAAATGACATGTTTAAATAGAAAATGTTCCTCCTCAATGGATTACTCCGTACAAGGCGATGGTTTCACCGTACCGCGCAATCGGGAGGTATCAAATCAAACTGATTTTAATGTAACATGGGCATACCAAGTGTGGAGGAGATATATGAGATCATTCCACACCTGGTACCCGTCCCCTCAAGGTACCAAAGCTAAGAGTTTTGGCGAAACAGGATTATACCTCTGGCTTGAACCTCACCGATTGAAACACTTTTGGAGCCTTCTGACCACAATTTGGACCTCCTCTAGACTTCAACTTCTCTCTGGTACAGCAACAAGGATGGTTGTTTAATGGGGCTAAGTGAATTCAAAGGGATGAACTTACGGGTTTGGAACCGAAAACAGGGGATTGAATTTTTGGATTGGGTTTGCTTTGGGAGGAGTTTGTAGGATTGATTTCTGGAGGTTTGGGTGATAATGAGAATGGTTTGTAATAGAGAGACTATTTTGACAGAGCTTAGAGGTGGGGTTTCATGGTTTTCTTCATTTTTGAACTCATGGGAGCCGATCGGGATTTATAAGCGTAGTAATCGGTTTGGTCTCCAAATTTACTTGATGCCCACATCTTGTAATCATGGCTATTGTATAGCTTTTCCATCTTGCAAGTAAACGTGCTGATCAAGAGAAACCATTGTCAAACATTTGAGCTGCTGGAACACCTGCAAAAGTTGATCTGATGTATGACAGTGCCGTACGGCACACAAACTGTACCGTGCAGTATAGTAACTGTGTCGTACGGCACACTTCCACTGCCAAAGTTCAAAACGATTGTTGTGCATGACTGTTGGAGCACCGTACATGAGAGATGAGTGACGTGCAGCACTGTTAACTTCGTTGACTCAAGACATTTCAATCCGAGAGGTTTTCCGAACGTTTCTTTCCATCATCGAGGATAAAAATGTGTACAAGAGTCTCATTTTGGGGTGTCTACAATACCGTAACCAAGTTGTGGGGCTATAACTTCTTGAATCAGTCTACCTTCAAATGATTGGGTAATTGGATGATCTTCCCTCACCTGAGCTCCTGACCTGTTGCATCTAACAGGACCATTGAGTCCAGAACTGCACTCTGACGGTCAAGTAAGTATGTGAGGAAGATTGAGGAGCAAGAACTCAGATCTAGGGTTGAGAGGGTAGATTGTGTGTACTTTCATTTGGCTGAACATTACCTTGTATATGGAGTGAGTGACTTCCAAGTACGTTCATGCCTAGCTCTCCAAGTACGTTCGTGTCTAGCAAGCGAATTAACCATTCGGCCAACGTCACCGTGACGTATGCGAGCCAGTTTGTTATGAGCACATGGCTCCACTAGAATAAGGACACGTATATTGTTCGGCTGACGTTACTGTCATGATTGGAAACAGTTATCGGCACAGGCTCTATTACTCACATGCACCATGCTTGTGCTGAGTCAGCCCTAGGTAATCACCATTTGGTACAAATGCTTCTCTCAGCTTCAGCTACCCAAATATGGCTATATAACCTCTCGGCCTTTCACTGCAAACTATCATGTTTCCGAGAAGACCCAGTGTCAAGGAGTACTTCCTAGTATACTCAAGGTATCGGCGAATTAACAAGACCTCTACGCCGAGCCGCTGATAACAACTATGAAGTGGCATATTCTCAATGTACACCAACCGGTCCCCCAGGTGCACCTCTTCAGCGATACACCTTGGAGGTTTCCAGATTGATCCGTTAGACATCTAAGTGTCCGGCCACCCACACAAGCCTTAATTAGTCAATAAAATAGAATCATCCATCGGAGAAACGCGGCGTGAATGCAGGTAATTAGGAGGCCAATGTTCGGGCAAACTTAGTTTTAAAAGAATTAAACTGTAATGTTATTTAGCTCATTGAAGCATAACCTTCTGGCCGGGGTGATCCAGGTTAGTAATCTGCAATTATTATCCATATTTTCTGCAAGAAGCTGATTTGAAGGATCATCATGTGCTCTTTCTTAATCAGTTGTGGTATTATTGGTTCCTGAGAAAAAAAAATCATATATTAGGAGAGCCCAAAAAATATTAGACCGAGATTTTGTTTGGCAAATGGCAAGCAGTCCAGAGCAAAATCGCAACTTTATCAGTGTTAATGAAGAGGACAATCATTGTTAAAAAATGTCAATGATTTATGCCCTTTCTGTTCTTTGGAAGCTGAAACTCCAACACATTTCCTTTTGTATCGCCAACCTAAGTGAGTTGCTTAGCCTAACTATTGTTTTCTAATGGTTTCGATCAGCAATTCGGATCAAAATAATGTTGTGAATATTTTTTTTCTCATGGCAATTATGGAAAAGCAAAATGATTCTTTTGCCAAAAACATTAATGAACAATGAAGTTGAAGTCGCTGATGTAGCTAAACAACGGTGACTTTAGGCCTATCCACGGCAATGCCGGCTCATTAGTTTTGGAGGCCTGAAACGGAATCACGAAATGATGCCCTCCATGTATTTTGTATAATAAAAAATTTCAACACATATCTTCATAAAAAACCATTACAAAATAATTATCTTTGCACAAATTTAAACATATAGTTATCAAAAAATAAACAACTATTACAATATAGAAGGCCTAAATGTTTGGCGGCCCTATTTTTTACATTTGGGGGGCTCCGAAGCGGTTGCCTCATTGGTTTATGCCATAAGCTGGCCTCCACGGATTGGTTTGGGGCGGATCAGGTCAGTTCCCAAACCGATCCGCTCGTTGCAGATTGTCATATTCTCCATCCGCACCCGTCTGTGAGTGAGGTACGATTGGGTCGGTTTGGTTACAAATTGGGCGGACCGGGCGGATAAGGAGAGTGGAGAAGGGCTATTGGGCGGATCGAACCTATACCGAATCCGCCAAAACAAAAATATTATGATCGACATCTATCGGTAACATATCTCGGGTCAATTCGCGAACAGTTCGGGTTAGTCTATTTGGACGGATTGGTTGATCCGCTAGGCACCTGACTTGATGGGTCAAAGGATGGAATCCGCAAAGTGAAATTTTAAAGTTTTATTTTGTCCGAATAGTTTGTGGATTTATCTTTTGCTTTCATCCAAATTTTGTAAGATGTCTTTCTTCACTTTTATGGGTTGTTCTTTGGCCCATTACTGCTAGCACATATGAGTGGCCGTAAAGTTGGAGGGAATGCATATATCTGATTTCACTTTGTACTTTTTTTGATGTGCCGCTATCGAATTTGGACAATAATTATTTTCTGCCAATTAAAAGTTATGAATTAATTTATTTTCTTCAATCGGATTGACTGTATGGATCTCACAACCTGACACCATTACATGGGTTCGCAGAACCTGATCATTTGTGCTCCATAATTTATCCCCATCTGTGCAAAGGTACAACTAAAACCTTTTCTTTACTTTGCTTAATGAACGCAGATTTTTTTTAATCACGTAATGACTGCAGATCCATTACGCCCTTTTGGTGCACTTATCACCTAATTGTGGGTTCGGGGTTGGTGCTGCGTAGGGGTAAGCCTCATCATTTAGCCCATTGGCCCGAGGCCCGAGGTCCGCCCGAAGCCCGAGCCCGCCAAGTGGGCGGGCTTACCCAGCCCGACGTTTCCATGGGCCGGGCTTGGGCCTAAAAATTTTAACTCCAACCCGCCCGCCCGTTGGCCAGCCCATGAGCCCAGTCCGTCGGCCCGAGATATCAACCCGCCCATAGCCCGTACACTTCTACATGCGCAGCATGGGTTTGAGAAACAGCACGCCTGAAATCTGGGTTTCCTCTGGTTCTACAAGGGGATGAAGACAGTGGTTCACGCAAAGGGAGGTTTGGCTCCTTGTTCCATACATGAGCTGTACCATTGGAATTTTTTAAATCAATTTTGAAGGCTATTCGGTCCAATCAAGGCAGCTGTAAACAGGGGGGATTTGGGGTGCCTGCTGTGCACCCACACAGAAGAGCATCCGCCTCCGAAATGGGCTGGCCCGTTTCATCTTCTGCGCAAGCAACGGGATGCCGAAAACAGTGGTTCAAATTTGGTTTGGCTCCATCCGTTCCATAACTGACTGTACCATTGGAATCAGTTGTGGTCTGCTAGACCAATTTCACACACAAAACAGGGGACTGACACACGTTTGCAGCACATCTTTTGTGGTCTGCTGAGACCAACACACAATATCAGTAAGACTGACATTTGTGGTGGGGGACTGACAAGTTTGTGGGCTATTTTCTTTTGAATACTCACAATATCATGTAAGTATTTTGCAAGTCAATGGGCTATTTACCTAAAAAAGCCAAATTCAGTGGGCTGCTCCCTTCAAGTACAGAATGCACGCCCCTACATTTTTTGGTTGAAACAATTTTGTTCCCAAGATTAATTTCAAGCTGCGTTAGCAAAAAAAAAAAATAATCTTCATTGGTTGAATTTTTTAATTTATGCAGTGGATGTTTTTCATAGGACCAAGACTCAAAGAAGCATGGGACATAGGTGTAAGGTGTTGGACCAGGAAACATGAGACGAATTTTAAAAATAAATAAATAAATATTTGGCCTGCCCAAATAGCCAAGCTTAGCCGGACCCGGGGGCCCTGCTGTGCGGGTGCCGCATGGCAACGTGCCATGCGGCCATCCGACCGTCCATTGCGAAAATGCACGGCTCGGATTTAATCAAGCAATGGATGGCTTAGATTTGCATTGAGCTCGGATTAAATCCGAGCCGTGCATTTTCGCAATGGACGGCTCGGATGGCCGCATGGCACGGTGCCATGCGGCACCTGCACAGCAGGCCCCCCAAATCCAGCTTAGCCGGCCCGAAGATTGGCCCGCCCGCCCGCCTGACTAGGATAAGCCCGTGGGCTGGGCCTGGGCTTCACATTTTGAGAGAGAGTCCGGCCCGCTAAAAAATAAAAGCCCGACCCGCGGGCGGGCTTGGGCTGGAAGTTCGCGGTGCGCAGCACACGTGCAATCCGAGTCGTCCGCTCGACAATTCAATGGTCCAAATTTCATCTTGTAATGAATGGTCGGATGTTGAACGATCGAGATGAAATCTAGACCATTGGATTGCCGAGTGGGCGGCACCGATTGCACAGCATGCGTGTTGCGCACTTCCTGCACAGCACCAACACCGGACCCCCTAATTGTGCAATTTTTATGACCAACCAGCGCACACGCATGGACCACCACTATACTAGGTAATTGCACGGTTTTAAATGGTATTTTTGTGACAAAGGAACCATTCACCAGTAGAGTCACTAAATGGACTCATCTATACGGCATAAATCTCTGGGCGACCCATCAGGTAAATCTTGGTATTGCCTTGAAGAGGAGTAGAATCCTGCCCAAATCTAGGCAAAGCCCTTTTCCCTTCCGATGGGGCAAGCTGGCTCTATGTCAACTATTGCTTTTTGTGCTTTCTGATACTAAGCAAGTGTTTTCCCACGGGTTCTATGGGGGGGTTCCATTGGATGTACTGTTTGCCGAAATGTCTAAGGCTTTCACACTTGGTTTGAGTTGATTTGTTGTTGAACCCATGAGGATCGGTCTTCCTATGTATTAGTTAACCATAAATCTGACTGATTTCGGTGCTATACACGGATTGTACTGCTTTTTTGGGATAGACTGACTTTGGAATCTGGATTAGGCATGTGGGAGCGGGCGACAGAATAGGAATGTGCCCCATGGGTTCTATAGGGCAGTTCCCTTGCGTGTACTGATTGCCGAAAAGTCAGAGGCTCTTCATTTGGTTTGGGTTGAACTGTTGTTGGTCCCATGAGAGTCAGTCTTCCTATGTATTAGTTACCATAAATTGTGATGTTCTGAAGCATATTTTAACTCTGGATGGGTGATGATGTTGGAGCTTGGTTAAGAGATGTTGAGCGATTGGTAGACTAGGTGTGGCGCAGAACACAAGGATCTATGGGGAGGTTTCATTTGTGTCTATTGCTTGCATGGCATTGGACATCATTCTCTTATTTTTCCCACCCCGGCGGGTTGTGCCGGGGAGTACGCACGTTTCTTTATTTTCCTACTTATCCCTATCATTGCGGGTTGTGCAAGGGCACCTTATCTTTTCCATTTCCGGCGGGCTATGTCAGAGTTTTGTACTTTACTATCTGCTACGATTATTGTATTTTTGCTGATTTATACCTATGCTAGCGGGATGTGCCTGCACTTCTCATTTTTCCACCCCGGCGGGTTGTGCCGGGGACCACGCACTTTTTTCTTTCTTTTTTATTTTGTCCTTCTAGGCTGTACATTCGCTTAACCCATTTTAATTTCAAGCTAAATTTACCCCAAAAAAAAAATGCGTTCCAAAGGATCCGGGGTGCTGGATATATCAACCGCTGGAAATCACCCTGAAAATCGCCCAAAACGACATCGTTATCCCCTATTCTATATAAATAATCTGACTTCCAATATGAATGTGCAATTCCAGTCGATGGGTCCAACTTCCAATATGAATGTGCAATTCCATATATGATTGCTCATACATACCGTTCAGGTTCAATGCACTTCATTTTCGCTTTGGTAAACTATGCATATCATGTTGCTGAAAAGAATGTCCACAGCTTCTAATTCCTTGCCAGATTGCATTTGGTCCGTAAACATTGATACATTGAACACAAAATTGTACTCTCGGAATAAGCAAAGGAGGACAAATGATCAGCCAAAATTTTATAGAGGCACATAGATAGTGCAAAGGTCAAGTTCAAACTATTCGTTACCACTTAATTACACCACTAAACATATAAAAGAATGAGTTACTACAGTTTTTGTTCGTTTTCACGTTGCTATATCGTCCATATGAATTTCTCTGTAACATCTAATTCTAATTCAGACCAAAGTAGAACAAGACGACGTTGTCGGATCAAACAAAGCCGGAACCAAATACTTTCTCCCGTTATCACCATGGCAATTGTAGCTAGCACCGGTCGTAGAATCCACCAAGAGGGTACCCGGGTAGCCAGGGAATGCACCGTTACCGTAAACCCCAGGACAAGCCGATGCAGCCTCCAGTGGTGCCTCGGCAGATCCCTGGTAGAAACCATTTCCGAATGGGTTCGTGCAAGTCCCAGCCAAAAGGCTAGCCAAGTTGATCACCATCCCATCCATTCCGACGTCGTTGTTAGGTGCGATCAGGGGTGGGGTCTGTGGGCCGAATTCCGGTTGGAAGAATGGCCACGCGCATTGGCCTGGACACTGAGTCGCCGAGTTGCCGACCCAGATGTAGGCATACTTGTGGCGCTTGCCATTTACCAAGGCACTACCCTTTAAAGACCCGTGGGTCCCACACGACATACAGAACCCCTCGACGAGGACGTCGGCGGCGGTCAGGACGACATTGATGGCGTACATCTGACCACCCTTGGATGCCAACTGCTTGATCTGTTTCTGCGTGAGGGATTTTCCGAGCGAGCAGTTCTCGTCGAGTATTTGGGTACCCAAATGGAAGGAGACTACTTTTTTCGATTTGGCCAGGGTATAATATTTATCGGTGGTTTGCCACCAGGCGGCGACGGATGGCTGGGGGGTCTGAGGCGGGGGAGAAGAGAGGGAGGTGACGAAATCGGAGACTATGGCTCGTTGGGCAGGTGTGAAATTGCCGTACCAGATGATATTGATTGAGGTTTCGCCGAAAATGAGAGAGCCATCGTGGTATTGAATAAGGGAACTGGGTTGAGGTATGAATAACTCAGTGAGTCTTCTGGTGGCGAGTGAGAATTGGAAGAGAGAGATTAGGAGCAGGATTTGTGGAAAAAAAGATGACATTTTCTATTTTAAATTGAGCTAGATCTGATAATGGATTTGGAGAGGGAAGAAAACTGAGTAAGTTCTGATTTCGAGAGGGAGGGTAGTAGCTCTGATTTTGGGTGGGTTTGGTGTTGGTGTATGTAATAGAGGAGTAATGTTGGCTATTTATACGGGGTGCATTTGATGCGGGTGAAGCTGCCGAGAATGAGGCCAAAACTTTAACACCATTTCCTTAGCTGTTTACTGCTAGAGAGAGAGAGGGAGAGAGACGCGTTTACTGTTTACTGCTACAGAGAGAGAGAGGGAGAGAGACGCGTTTTATTTAATACAGGAGGCAAAGCTAGCTGCAATTCCCACGGTCCAATAACGGTTTTGTCTCCACCACCGTTGTGTTTCTTGAAGCAAGTAGTAATTGAGTGGTGAAATCTGAGTAGGAAACACATTTTTCGATACCACATTTTAAATATCATGTGATGTGTCACTATTGTATCAATAAAATGTGTCCAACTTGTTATATAACGAAACACATTTTACAAATTTAATGGTATCACCTCGAAGGATATCCAAAATGAAGTATTCAGATGTGATCACTGAAAGAAAGGCCTCTGCTTTCTCCTTGGGTTCAAAAGTATCGTGGATGATTCAGATTTAAAATAAAATGTAAGAGTTTTATTTTTAATCTGGACCATTGAATATCAAAACGGATGCTAGATGGGTTTGGCAGACCATGCCAACACATGGGAATAGCAAAGCCCGGGTTCATGATCACCTTAACATTCCTCCGCATTAGAATAGAGATAGAATAATTACCCTAATCTAAAAGTTCTGAAGAGATGGCCCAAGCCCAACCTTGTTGGTCCGAGATCTCCAGTTCCAAAAATTGGTGTGTCTTTGTACCCGCATGTATTTTGTTTTTTGGTTTAAAATTGTCATGTGATCCAATGGCCGAAGATACACCGGAACAGAGGATTTTCGGAACGGAGGATTTGATTCCAACTTTGTTACTGTTAAGCAACAGTAAAAAAGAGATTACAGCTTAGGTACAGTGCGAACTTTGGACTGGTGGCTCATTTTAATTGACCAAAAAGCCATATTTGAATTTGACTTTTGTCCTCCTTACAAAAAATATGGACAAGGGTTTTGGAGGAAAGGACAAAGTGGGACAGGCTGGGGCGGCTGGACCATCCCAGTTGGCAGTCTGTCGTCCAAAAATCGAAACGCCGCAAGCATCCAATTAGGATACATGGTTTTTTTTTTTTTTTGAATGAAGTCAAGATATCATTAAACGCCATCCGGCACCGATTACAACAAAAGATAGGAATGAAACTCAAACTACTAACAAGTGAAAATTAAAGAGAACGACATTAGGCTAACTGGGCCACCGACTCATAGACACCTGCCGAAGGAAACCCGACACCTAAGGGACGGAATGATGAATCCGTTTCAAATGGAAGTTGTAGAGAGTACACATGATTCCCAGCTCAAACCAAACAACTACAGTGCAGAGTAATCGGTAAGAAATACAAGAAAAACAAACAAAACAAAATTGACTAAACAAAACTCAAAGGAGCTAGTGCAACCAAGGCTCACTGAGCCAACACACTGTTTACCACCGAGTGACACCAATGACCACCGAATACAAAAACCCAGAAGCACTGGTGCACAGCCGATATTCACTGAGTCAACCCATCGAGTTTCAACGTGTAGCACAGAGTTCATCCGAGTTCAGTGAATAGTCACTTCCCCGGGCAAAAGAAGCTTCCATCGCCGCCGCCCGTTGCATCAGGAAGCTTTATTAAACGGAGGGGGGCCGTAACACCAAAGATCTGCCCATTGTCGATCCGAAAACACCCAAGAGGAGAAGATCGAAGAAGGTGGGGGAAATAGAGGAGGTAGGTTGTGGCGGTAGGTGGGGGAAACAGAGTAGCGAGGCGGAGGGGAGGGAGAGGTGGGGTGGGGGGAGGAAGAGGCGACGGAACCGGGCATCGGAAGATGGTTGGTGTCTGGAAAAGGGAGGGGAGGAGGGGTGGGGCGAAAGGGCGGCAGCCCCACCCCTCAAAAACACAGAAAAAAGGAAAGAAACGGAGTAGTAGATCTGGAGGTAGGAGGGGAGAAAAGGGAAGAAAAGAAGAAGGACAAGGAGGGGAAAGGTGGGAGAAGGCCGGAAGGGGTGGGTTGCCGGCAGGGAAAAGGGATAAACCCTAGGATATTCTAACTTTTAGAGAGAGAAGCTCTGTAGGCAGTAGTAGGCCTTGATTACTTGGTGATTTTAGGATACATCGTTGAGGGGATGTTTTGGCTAAGTAATGGAGCGAGATATTTTTTTTTTCCTTATTGATTTTCTTTTTTGCATTTATTTGTTCTGTTTTGATTTTTTTTGGAATTTTGATTCTTCTTGATCACTAAAAAGTAAAAAATTTAAGCAATATCTGTAAACAGTTTATTACAAATAAAAATAATAAAAAATATATTGACTTTTTGGATTTTTTTGTCTTTATTCACAAAAAACTTATATACTTAATCTTTTAGTTTTTAAATTCCTCTTGTCTAAACGAACCAATAATCACAAATAATTAATGCAAAACTAAAAAATGCAAAAAAAAGTGTTTCTTGGGCAAGGTTTCCTTTAAAGGGTCCGTTTGGGAGCCAAATGTTTTATGCTATTTGCATTTTAGATTATGATTTGTACATTTTTTAATTGTTGTTGGAATAGATTATTAATTTGTAGATTGTTTGTGAGATCTGCACAATAAATTTTGAAACATAATAGTATTTGGGAGGATAATATGAATTGATTTTATACTATGTTACAATTGGTTGTGTATAATGGTAATATTATGTGTACGAATAACCATTTTAGATTGATATTAATTTTAAAATCAATCTAAAATATTTAAGTTTCTCTTTTTTCATATTGATATTAATTTTTAAATATTATAAAATAAAATATCTTTACAAATACTTGCATCTCAGGGCATCCACAATAGGTTCCTTAAAAATAGCTCATAAATTGACTCCTATGGTGTACACATAAGCCTAATTAGGGTCTATTTTTCACTCCTAGAGCTTACTAAATTTAGAGAGCATATATGCACTCAATGGGCTAGCCCGCCCCTTCCCGAAGGAGGAAGCACTCTCACGCTTTCTCGTCTCTCTGCCTCTCACAGTAAACACACACCACACACACACACACACTCCGCACACCCTCCCAATATATACCCAGGGTGTAATCTAGTGTGTCTGGAACATGGGAAGGCCCAGGGGAATAATTCCCTGCTACGCTTACATCTCCTCACATGGGAGACAAAACCCAATAATCACCCCCTCTCACATGGGAGGTAATCGTTGAACCTGCAGCACTGTCCGGCTGCAACTAGCTGCCACTCTAGCATTTATCATGTTAAGAGAATATCTGCAGCTCCCCTCTGCTCACACCAGAGGCTCAACTCGCCAAATGATCTCACACACCATCTGCGAAAAGACTAACTCCCTCTCTGACACCACATCCCCCACCGAGCTCCATCGCACCCCAAAACCGGGATACACAACTCGTGAATACGAGACATCATCCAATCCTGCTAGATCTCCGTGGCTCAACCTAATCTACCACTCTGACAAGCGCCTATGTCATCCCCAAACGAGCTACAACGCACCTTAAATAGGTAGTCACTCGAATGAATGTATTCGTGCAAGCCAAATCTTTCGCGGTTGATCATAATCCTGCACCCCTTAACCAGAGTGCCCGCATCCCCTAACTTGATGCTCCTGACCTGTCATCCACTAAAACTGCACCCCCGAAAACTATATCTGCTATCTGACCACCTAGCCGATCTCCTGCAAAACAACCCCGGAATGCCTCATTGAAACCCCGGATGACCCACATCTACAACCGAGATGTAACAAACCGCGTTCCCCAAACCCCGAACGCCCATGCCCGATCACAGGACACAGTCTGTGACTCCATCTCTCCTCCAACCTGAGCGCTCATAACTGGAAAGATAAACGCCACAAAAACACAGAAGAAAGTGACTCACCCGATCGATCATCTGCATACCGTCTCAATCCCTTTGTTCGGATCTCCCGAACATCCCACAACAACCAATTGCATCACCATTGCTGGCCAGCATCCCGCACACTCCTGATTCGGCTCTCGACGCATCCAGTACCGTTCAGTCATGACTCCTCAGTACAACCCTGCGCCTATCCTGTGTGCATCAGCAATTGTCGCCTCTTGCTCACGTCATAAACCAACCATACTTCCTGACTGTGCCTGACATCAGCTCCAATTGCCACTGCACTCCCACAAGCCTGTATGGTGCCCCTCATCCTCCTCATGCAGCCCGAATCACCACTACAGATCTCGATGAAAGGTCTTCGAACCCGATTGAACCAGACTACCTCTGATCACTGCTGACCATCTCCGATATATCCCACTAGTAAGCGCCTGTGTCATTAACTAATCGAATGTATCCACACCCCCCAAACCGGAATACAACACCCGAAAGAATGTATCATTGCTTACTAGCTCTCCCACTGATCAACACGGCTCAACCGCCGCAAATCTGCAATCACCCGATTGCCCCAATCAACCTCTGATCTCTGCAAAGTCTATCCAATGCTCTTGGTGTGTAATCCTCCAACTCTGCTCGCCTTTTCCTACCACCGATTAGCCATTTCTGCCACTCTCCGTCAGCTCTCCCGGGTCTTCTCCTGCCTCTAGATTCATCCACGTTCCATTCCCGGCTTTCCTAGCACCCCCTGGACTCCCATCGGATCTCCTCGATCTATCCCTCCAGCAAGCGCCTGTGTCACTAACTAGATGAGCATCCATGCACCCCCAAACCGGAATACACCCGAAAGAGTGTATCCTTGCTTGCCGACCGCGACTGACCATCCCTGGTTTGCCTCTAACTGAACCCAACGGCTATCGATCGACCCCGATCGTGTCTGATCCTCCCCGATCTCTCCCGTTGTGCCAGACTCGCAAAATTTGACTCAAATTATCCAAATTCGAGCCCACCAATGAATCCGAATCAGTCCAATTACCTAGGAACAAGCCTCCTCACAACCCAAAATGCCTCCAAATGTCTGATTCTGGCTCAAATCCAACAATGACAACTATTCTCGAGCCTCGACATGAAAAAATGAGCACGCGGTTAGATCTGAACATCGAGATAATCGAAATTGACTACTCACACGCGAAAAACGGAGCTGTATTGACTCCGAAAATGCGAAAAAACCATGAACCAATCCACTAAAAAGATCAATAAAAACCTTTGACCCTTTGACCAGCCCTCTAGACCCTTTGACCAGCCCTTTGACCCTTTTGAACCCTGGCAATTGACCCCTTTGACATGGACCGTGACCCCTTTGACCCTTATTCTGACCCTTCTGAACCTCTTGACCCCTACCCCGGACCAAACAGACCAAAAGATCAAAGAGACTACTGACCTGAACCGCTGGCGGCTGATGTCATCATTGATGACGTCGTGATGATATCACATCATCTTCAACCAGCAGCAGGCGTGTGAAAACCACTGTGCGAGTAGATCTCACTCGCGGTCAACCGGAAACATTCACTGTGCGACTCACCCCGATGCTCCAATCTTGCATCCAATCACGTTTTACGAGATCGATATCCTCCAGCTCGTCCGCCTCCGCCCGCCCACTTTCAGACCGCTTTTCCGACCTACTCCGGTGACTAAATCGGTTTTTTTCGTCTCGACGAGACGAACAAAACCCCATGAGCAAAACTTCCCTCTGAGCAACTTCGTTTTTTTTCATTTTTGATCCGTGAGCTTCAAACGCCATTTCCAGTGACGCCCCTCCACCAAGCTCTGGTACCAGTTGTTGGGGTTCGACCGCGACCTCCATACGCACGCAACCCACACATGAGATATGAGGAAAAACTCCGTGTTGAATATATTCACAATCCATATACAAATACATGAAAAAAACCTCTCCGGGAGCAACAAACCGGCGTCCCGTATGCTCAGCCTCACCCCTCCGCTCACCCCATGCATTGGCAGAGGTTCCGGAGCCTAGCCCCCTTCCGAAGGAGGAAGTACTCTCACGTTTTCTCCTCTCTCTGCCTCTCACAGTACACACACACCACACACACACTACGCTTAGAACATGGGAAGGCCCGGGGAAATAATTCCCCGCTACGCTTACATCTCCTCACATGGGAGACAAAACCCAACAATTTAGCCTTTTAAGTGGATATGAGTCATTTAATGTATATTGGGTCCATGTGATGTGGTGGACTTCGTGGATACTCCCTAACGGATTGGGCCTACGCGCACATGTGAAGAACCTCAGGTGGATCAGACTCCCAACAAGTGGTATCAGAGCCGATGGCTGACGATCTATGGGCGGACTCTTTTGGAAGCATCAGTGGGTGTGGGCTTGCATGGAGACTCTCGGAAAAGCAGGAAAAATCCATTGTAACTCTCGATTGAGCAAGAAAATTCCTGGTGCTTGCGGCAAGTGGTTGGCAGCAAGGTGGCTCTCGGTGGAGTGGGTACTCTCGATGGAGCATGAAAAATTCCTGGTGCGTGCAACACTTGGTTGGCAAGAAAGGTGGCTCTCGTGGAGTATAGTGGCTCTTGATAGAGTGGGTGCGGTAAATAAGCCTGAGTTCGAACGTGATGTTGGAGAGATAGATCAAGAATTAAGGGGTAGTCAAGCTGATCAGATCGAGGTGGAGCTAGGCCTAATGCATGGTTCACACATTAGAGGGAATTTGTTAGAAACATGTGTGAAAGATTGAGTCCCACATTGGATAAACAGAAAAAGAGTTGGACCTTAATATACTATTTGGATGACTTACCACTTACAAGGCTTCGCCTTTTAAGTGGATATGAGTCATTTAAGGTATATTGGGTCCATGTGATGTGGTGGACTCCGTGGATACTCTCCAACATATTGGGTCTACGCGCACATATGAAGAACCTTAGGCGGATTAGACTCCCAACAGGACCATCATTGTAAAAGATGTCAATGATTTATGTCTTTTCTGTTCTTTGGATGCTGAATCTCCAACACACTTCCTTTTGTATCGCCAATTTTATCAGAAGATTTGGTCTATTGATCAATCATTGGTTGCGATCGAATTGGCTTAAGTTGCTAAGCCTAACTATTGTTTTCTAATGGTTTCAATCATAAATTCGGATCAAAATGATGTCATGGATATTTCTTTCCCATGGCAATTAGGGAAAAGCAAAACGATTCTTTTGCCAAAACATTGATCAATAATGAAGTTGAAGTCGCTGATCTAGCTAAACAACTGTGACTTGAGGATGGAATCCGCAAAGTGAAAGTTTAAAGTTTTACTTTGTCCGAATAGTTTGTGGATTTATCTTTGCTTTCATTCAAATTTGTAAGATGTCTTTCTTCACTTTTTTTGGGGTTGGTTTTTTTGGCCCATGACTGCTAGCATATGGAGTATGAGTGGCAGCAAAGTTGGAATGCATTTGTCTGATTTCACTCTTTACTTTTCTTGATGTACTGCTATAAAATTTGGACAAAAATTATTTTTTTGCTGATTAAATAAATACTCCCTTCATCCCAAAAAGTTTGTCTTATTTTCTTTATTTGGCTGTCCCAAAATATATGGCCAATTAAAATTTTTCAAAAAAGGAAAGTTGTAAAATTTCATTTATGGACTTGAGATGCTTTTAACAATCAAAACAATGAGACCAAAAGAAGAATAATTGAAAAGTTTAAAGTGCGCTCTAAAATTTGGCAAAAGTTCTCTGATTATATTAGCGGCAACACTTTCCGCTTTCCGGAAAATAATTTAAATTCAAAACTTGATTAACTCCTATTTTATTAGTCAATTAATGAAGGATAAATTTGAAAAGTTACAAATTTTAGATAACATTGTATATTGTGAATAAAATGTTGAAATTTAAAAGTATGACCAATATTTCGGGACGGATGAAATATGAATTTATTTTGTTCAATCAGATTGACTGTAACCTGGACACCATTACCTGGGTTCGCAAAACCTGATCGTTTGCGTTTGTGCTCCATAATTTATCTCCATCTGTGCAAAGGTACAAGTACAAATCCTTTTCTTTAATCTTATTTTGCTTAATGAATGCAGATCCAAACCTTTTTGGTGCAAACTGACTGTGCAGTTATCACCTAATTGTGCAGTTTTTATGACCATCCGGCGCACCCACTTAGACCAACACTATACTAGGTAATTGCACGGTTTTAAATGTTTTTTTGGGGTGACAAAAGGAACCATCCCACATTATTGGCCATGTTTGATGGAAGGTGGGGAGGCTCCAAATTTGTAGGCAACCTAAATAGTTTGCTAAATACGATCTTGTGAGATCTACTTTTGGGTCTTAGATAAACGATGTGAATTGTTACTTTCGGGTTTGAGATAAACGATGCGAACCGTTAAATAATTATTCAAGTGGTTTTTAAAAAAAAATCAAGCCCATTGAATATTTTTACGTAATTGATCTAATTCGTTTGATTTTCATTCAGAATTCAAGACCCTGTAATTTGAAAGAATATTCAAGAAAAGTTATACAATTGTGCGCTCGGTAATCCATTGACAAGAGACATAGTAAAAAATTATCCTATTTTGACATCGATAGGTATCACAAAACTAAAAATACAAGTTTTTTTTATTTATTTTTTATTTTTTATATCTATCGATGTTCGATAAAGATAATTTTTTTACCAGATGCTCTTCTTAACGAGCCCAACAACACATATGGTTCAGGTCAATGGGTTATGGAGTGCAAAATCATATAACTTTTCTTGAAGATTCTTTTCAAATTACAGGGTCCTGAATTCGGAATGAAAATCAAACGAATTAAATCAATTACGTAAAAATATCCAATGGGCCTGATTTTTTTCACGACCTCTTGAATAATTATTTAACGGTTTGGATCATTTGTGTGGAACCCAAAAGTGGGTCCCACAATATTGCATTTGGCAAACCACTTGGGTTGCCCACAAAATTTGGCTACGTGGAGGCCCCCTAAAAAATGATGTTTGTTTTGCATTGGATGGGTGTGATTGCTAATCCCAGCGGACTATGAATCCCCCATTTTTACCGGATTGGCCAACCCAAGGGGGTGTGGTATTATAAAACATGTCCCATGGAATTGAAGCAAGAAAGACAATTATGTCCTCGCCCTTTTTAACCATCAACACAATTACCCTCATGCATATAACGCACAATTTATTCACTTTTTCTCAACTTTTTTTGCGTCTTTTGACAACGCCTTGCAATTAATGCTTAACAATTCAGAAGAAAAAAAAAACTTATTTGATTATTTTTATCTTTATTCAGAAACAAAAAAAAACTTGGTTCATATTTTTACTTTTTCTGATTTCTCATGTTGATATGAACTAATTCTCCAAAAAAAAATAAAAAATAGCGCATAACTAGCAAAACTAGCATAGGGAAAAAATTGAATAAAGACTTAGTGTTCAATTATTAATGTTTACTGTGTCTTGTTTTATTATTACCTTGGATGCTTTAATCTAGGATTGACAAGAAAACTTGCCTTTGAAATGTTTCATTGGAAATGTGAAAAAAAATAATTTATTCTTCATTTGAAATCTTGAAAAAAAAATGATATGAAAACGCGCTATTGATAAAAATGGTGTTTCCATGTAAGGGCAGAATTGGAAACAAATTATTTTTAACCCTCCTATCCTAAGCAAAACAAATATACTATTAGTAATCTCATGATCTAATCCTGTGTAAAACAAACGTGTCATCTCCTTATTAATAATCCTATCACATTATCAACCACAATCTCACCTCAATTACCAATACCTCCAAAACAAAACCTCGTATCAAACAGGGCCTAGAGAGGAGCTGAACGCTGCCCAAATCTAGGCAAGCCCTTCCCCTTCTGATGGGACAAGCTGGCTCTATATTAACCATTGTTTCTGCGCTTTCTGATACCGTTGCGTTATGATATATTAAGGAAATAAAAAATCGTATGCTTATGGCATGCATAAGCCTCGTTTACGCTCCACTAGGACCAAGATCAAACGAACCCTCATCTAATCCTCTAAGCTACAGGCCCCACCTCGTCTCCACTGGATGTCGTGTTTCATTGACAGCAAAAGCAATAAAAAAAATCTAATATATAATATTATTTCCAATGCCGAGGGAGGAAATGTTCCCTTTTTTTAGGCTACACTACAGGGTTGTAGTGCGATATCCGAACCGTTGATCGTGCAATCAACGACTCGGATTTCATTCATGATTCAAGCCGTTCATTGCCGAGATAAAATCCGAGCCGTTTATTGTCGAGATCAATGACACTAAAGGATCCCCGGATCTAGTTTCTGTTACATTTGAATCTGTTTATAGTTTATTAACTGGTTTGCGGCCAATACTTGAATGCTACGAATGCTTTGGGCCCTTTAAAAGTTTATTACGTATGTTAACAATCAACCAAGGTTGTGAATCTCGTACAGTACAAGCCGGTACGTATCAGATTTGTGTAAAAACGGTACTACAGCCTACAACTTCCGTTCTAGTGTATACCGGTAGTTACCGGAGCATAATGGACTTTTCGAAAAATACCGGCCGGTATGATGGTTCCGAAAATTTCGTCCGAGATTTTGCAGGTCGGTTCTGAAGAAGATGATCGGACGATTGGTGCCAGAACACCATCAGAAGCAATGATCAGATTGGTGCCAGAGAGATTTTCAGTCCGTTTTCAACACACCATTAAGATCTAAGTGGGATTTTTTAGAGGAAGATTTGATTCTAACGTGTGGGTGTGTGTGTGTGAGAGAGAGAGAGAGAGAGGTTGCTAACTTGTTGTTCCGTTACTTCTTTAGGCTTTAGTCGTTCACTTCCATGGCTGAATATGGAGAGAGAGGCGGAACAGAAGCAATAAGAAGAGGATGCACTTATGGATGGCAATCTCACCTGAACCGATGGGTAACCGAACCGCAACCGTTTTTTTACCCGAACAATAACCGAAATATTCCCCGAAGGTATGGGTATGGTATAGGATATGGGATAACCGAACGGGTTCGGTTCGGTTATGGGTTGAGCTAATAACCGAACCGATACCCGAACCGCTCCGTTACCTGAATATATACACCCATTAGTCCATTACTCCCCCAATTTTTTACTCCAAAAAACGAAAGTATATTCTCTCTCTCACTCCAGCTATGAAAAACCCATCACTACCAAACTACCAATCTCACGTCCTCCACTGCACCCCGCACGTCTTCCGCCGCACATCCTCCCAGTCCCAGAGATGTAGGCTCGTCAGTCGTCACTCGTGCACCTCCCCCTCCATCTCTTCGATTTTGCGTGGATTTTCCATGTGTACAACTACAGATTTGTAGAGAGAGAAGGAAGTGACGGAAGCCATGGGCGCAGTGGCGGACGCAGGATTGTAGCTGCGGGGGGGCCACTCCATAGAAAGGGGGGCCACTCCATAGAAAATATACAGAAAAATTGAAAAATACACTGAAAAAATTGAAAATTTGTCGAAAATTGGGGGGAGTGCGGGGGCCGAACACCCCCCTCGCACCCCCCAGGTCCGCCCCTGCATGGGCGGCTCGTGGAGGAGGAGAAGCGGCTCTCCGATTGTACAAGCAATCATCTTCATCGGTAAAAAAAAATGCCTCGTTTTTATTTTCTTACAGATCTGAAACATTTGTTGCTAATTGATGCTGTTTTCTAAGCACTTCATCGGTAAAAAAATGCCTCGTTTTTGTTTGCTTACACATCTGAAACATTTGTTGCTTATAGATGTTGCTTTATGAGCTTTGTATGTTTAGTTTGTGAGATTATTCGGATACCCATTCAGTTCGGGGAATACCCGAACCCCGTTCGGTTTGGTTGTGGTTTCATTTTTTACTACCCGTTCGGATTTCGGTTCAGTTATGGGTACCCATTCAGTTTCGGGGGTCGGGTTCGGTTATGGCAATAACCGCCATAACCGAACCGATCAGCCCCATTGCCATCCCTAGATGCACTTTCACAGTTTCACTTTTATGAGCTTTATAAATAAGAACCCTAAGAGGACATATTGACCAAATTATCCTTTTATCTCTTGTTTATTACTCCCTCCGTCACTTTTTAAATGACCACTTTCACCTTTTGACTTTATTTTAAATTGTCTATAACTTTCAATCTATAATATATTATGTACTTTTGAAAAAATTGTATTTTAGAACTCATTGATTTCTATAAAACAATATCCATATTGCATATTTTATGTAATATAGATTGAAAATTATAAACAACTTTCGAATCCAGCTGGAATAGTAACATCATCACTTAAATATGGACGGAGGGAGTACCATTTTACATGTTTTGCCATCTGCAGGTTAGAACTATCATTCGAGATTTCGAGTTATCTTCTCTCTCTCTCTCTCTCTCTCTCTCTCTCTCTCTTTTGACATTTAGACTCATAATTTTTAATAAAACAAAGATTATACAATGGGATTATAAGAAAGTAAATTTTATCGCCTAGTGAAAGTTTATGTAATGATGAATTTAAGGATTAGGGGGAAATTATGAATTCTTGAACTATATAATGATAATAGCGCTAAATTTGAAACGGTATCCGGTACCGGTACCGTACCAATGAGAAAACCGATACCTAAACCGGTATGAGATTTAGAACCTTGCAATCAACACTCCCTACGTATAATTATTTTAGAATTTACTACTATTATAAATTTATAATCAATTCCCGTTACTGTTACATTGCGACTACCATTATTTAAAATCATGACTACTTGATAACAAAGCAAAACTCATGGCCTACGTGTCCTCAGTGGGACCCAAGGAAGATTGTTTATATAGAATAGGACCCACCGAGAGCATGAAAAACATCTAATTATTCACTATGTTTTTTGTTACCCTTCAAATCATTTTTCAGAACATTTTTTACACAATCTTTTTGGTTGTGTAGGAGTATTTATAGGTAAGCACTTGCCTTCCAACTTATATTTTTCCGATGTGAGACAAGAACACTTGTGTAAAACAAGACTCTTGTTCTCAAATCCTCAGTCCCACGTCGCCTATTCAAGGAAAACCAACTCAAAGAACATTATATAAATTGATAGTCCGCCCCTCTACCATGACTCAGCAGGTGGATTTTAATTAACTTTGGGCATCTTGGGCTTCTTGTCTCTAAAAAAAGACTCTTATTCAAACCTAGTACCAAAATGTTTTGAAGTGTCCCAAATTTTAACATATTTGGGAGTGCCCAAGGCCCAGCCCTGAATATGAATATGAATCTGCAATTCCATATTGCTCATATATACCGTTCAGGTTCAGTGCCTTTAATTCCTTGCTGCCAGATTTCATTTGGTACATAAACATTGATACATTGAACACAAAATTGTATTGGAATAAGCAAAGGAGTACCAATTAAACGAGCCAAAATTTTATAGAAGCACGTAGATAGTGCAATGGTCATATTCAAACTATTCGTTACCACTTGGTTACCACTATACACAAGAAATAAAAGAATGAGTTTTTGTAACATCTAGTTCAGACCAAAGTAGAACAAGAAGACGTGGTCGGATCGAACAAAGACGGAACCAAATACTTTCTCCCGTTATCACCATGGCAATTGTAGCTGGCCCCGGTCATAGGATCTACCAAGAGGGTACCCGGGTAACCAGGGAATGCACCGTTGCCATAAACCCCAGGACAAGCCGATGCAGCCTCCAGTGGTGCCTCGGCGGATCCCTGGTAGAAACCATTTCCAAATGGGTTCGTGCAAGTCCCAGCCAAAAGGCTAGCCAAGTTGATCACCATCCCATCCATTCCGACGTCGTTATTAGGTGCGATCAGGGGTGGGGTCTGTGGGCCGAATTCCGGTTGGAAGAATGGCCACGCGCATTGGCCTGGACACTGAGTCGCCGAGTTGCCGACCCAGATGTAGGCATACTTGTGGCGCTTGCCATTTACCAAGGCACTACTCTTTAAAGACCCGTGGGTCCCACACGACATACAGAACCCCTCGACGAGGACGTCGGCGGCGGTCAGGACGACATTGATGGCGTACATCTGACCACCCTTGGATGCCAACTGCTTGATCTGTTTCTGCGTGAGGGATTTTCCGAGCGAGCAGCTCTCGTCGAGTATTTGGGTACCCAAATGGAAGGAGACTACTTTTTTCGATTTGGCCAGGGTATAATATTTATCGGTGGTTTGCCACCAGGCGGCGACGGATGGCTGGGGGGTCTGAGGCGGGGGAGAAGAGAGGGAGGTGACGAAATCGGAGACTATGGCTCGTTGGGCAGGTGTGAAATTGCCGTACCAGATGATATTGATTGAGGTTTCACCGAAAATGAGAGAGCCATCGTGGTATTGAATGAGGGAACTGGGTTGAGGTATGAATAACTCAGTGAGTCTTCTGGTGGCGAGTGAGAATTGGAAGAAAGAGATTAGGAGCAGGAGTTGTGGAAAGAAAGCTGCCATTGTTTTTTTTTTTTGAGCTAGATCAGAAAATGGAGAGGGAAGAAAAATGAGTAAAGCTCTGATTTTGGGTTTGTTATGATTGGGTTGAGAGAGAGAGAGAGAGGAGTAGCTCTGACTTTGGAGTGGGTGTATGGAATAGAGGAGTGATGGTGGCTATTTATACGGGGTTCCATTTGATGTGGGTACGTATTAGCATTGAAGCTGCCAAGAAAGAGGCCAAAATTTTACACCGTTTCCTTAGCTGTTTACTGCTAGAGCGAGAGAGACGCGTTTTATTTAATGAATAATGATAGTGACACAAATTTTGTGCCACAATCAACCACAACCCCACTCACATGGGGTGTGGGGCCCGCATGTGGGGCCCATGTGGGACCACACACCCCATGTGAGTGGGGTTGTGGTTGGTTGTGACACAAAGTTTGTGTTACAATCATTTTTGTTATTTAATAGCGGTGGCTGTTTTTACTTTGGTTGTGAAATCTGATTATGCGTACCATTTTTTTTCCCCAGTGATAAGTGAGCCATTCTCGTGTTTAGATCCTGATATTAGTATGCCTATTTTGTATTTGCGAGTTCATTCTTATTCATTGTCTTCGGATGGAATCTTTGTAAGTACCGGAAGGCCTTTCTTGATCCACAATGAGCTCTACGACACATACGATTCAGATCTAAAGGTTGCAGAACACAAAACCTTGTAACTTTTATTCAAAATGGTTTTAGATTATAGGGTCTTGAATTATCAATGGAAATTGGCGAATTAGATCAATTACGTAAAAATATCCGATACGCCTGATTTTTTACAAGACAACTAGAACAATTATTTAAATCATAAAACGGTTTGGGTCATTTGTGTGAGACCCCGATGTAGGCCCAATAAGACCACATTTAACGAAGCATTTGTCTTGCCCCAAAACAACGGCGTTTTAATAAGGCGACACGGTACAACTTCCTTAGAGCAAATCCAATGCCACTGTTCCTTACTAATTTTTCAACCCCCATTCGACCTAATTTTTTTGGATATTTGTTGGATCCACCATTCTCGACCACTGTTCTACCTAAAATTTCGGATATTTTTCAATCCACCATTCTCAACCCCGATCTACCTAATTTGTAGACTATTTTTTTTTTTGAGGTTATGATGGAAGAAGAAGAAAGTTGGTGCCAAATTGGGTGAACACTTCCATTATTTATAGGAGATGGAACAAAAGAACCGTTGCAATGGAAAAAAAATTCAAAATAGAGCCATTGTGTAAATAGAGCTGTTGATTTAGCCGTTGGGAACACCATTGGTGTGAATCTTGGCTACACCAAATAATTGTCTCATGTCTTTCTTTCTTCTTCCCAACGTCTGCTCCAGAGAAACACAATTTCAGATCTAAAAATTGGGGAAAGGGGGAAATCCCCCATCGAAGTCCAAAATCTCTCTCTCTCTCTCTCTCTCTCTTTGTTTTCTGCATGTCAGCCAGGGCCGGCCAAGGCCCACAAGGCCTGGGCCTAGGGCACTCCAAAAATTGTCACTTTTTGGGGCACTCCACCATTTTATACTAATGGGCTCGACTTGAACACTTTTTTGGACCAAAATAAAGAAAAAAAATTCATTATAAGTTACAAAAGAACCCAACCATTGTGGCCCAATATTTAAAAAAGGCCCAAAAATTATTGTGGCCCAAAATTTAAAAAAAGGCACAAAGCTAAAACTGATTTAAAAGAAAATCATTTTCTGCTTGTTACAGTTTTTATTTCTGGTTTTGTAAAAAATCAAGACAGTTCTAAACGAAATGATTAAGTTTAGTTTATTATTTGCTTAAAGACGAAGTAATTATATAATTATATAGGTAGTAATTTTCTAATCTTCTTGTTAGAGTTTCGAGTGGGTTTGTATTTGGGATTTCTAAATTGACACAAGTCCTTGAGTTTTCCCACGTAACCAAAAAGTTGATCAAATTTCATTGTTTTTCCAACAAATAAAGTCATAATATTAATTCCAGCAGATCAAATTTTTTACTTATTATAAGTAGTTAAATGAGCCATTTTGACCCAAATTTTTTAGAGGAAACTTGAAGAACAACAGATTTGGGTAAAATTAGGGTTCGGTATTTGCATAGCAAATGAGTTTTGACCCAAATTTTGTTTCAAAAAAGGCACAGGATCTCTAGATGCTCTACATCGTTGTTAAATTTAGCTTGTATTAATACCCTTTTGACGGGGATATTGTAGTAACAAAAACATAGAAAGTTTGGTTGAGGAACACGAAAATTTTTAGGGCACAATTTTTTTAATTAGGCCTAGGGCACCCAAATACCTTGGGCCGACCCTGATGTCAGCCATCACCGTTGAGGGTTTTTTCCGTGGAAGACATCACCGTTGAGATTCTGGTGATGGCAACAAACGAACCATCATCGGTCCTCTTTGTTGGAAGGTAGATGACGATCAAACCCACCATCGCCAGCGTCTTCATCTTTTATTTTCTGGCCACTTTCCGGTGGGTTATTTTTTTGCGGCCATTTGCCGGCCACTTTCAGGTATGTCCGATGTCCTATTTTCTGGTAATTTGCAGTTGGGATTGTGAGCTATATAGTCAACCTTGGTTCTAAATATAGAACCAACTATAACTTTGTGCCATTTTAGAACTGGATTTAGCACTGCACTGGATTCCAGATTTTTGCATTTGCTTTCATATTTTGAGTATAGAACTGAATTTGACTCTTGCATTGGATTTGCTCTTACTTAGCTACAAGCACCCAGGATCCACTACAAGGGCAGTTATTGGGGTAGCTTTATGGTATTTTACAAATTTTAAAGGGAAATGATTTTCACACCCCCCATTTTACAATCCACACTCCCTTTTGTCTTTATCTTACATGAATTTACAATATTGCCCTTTTTCAATACACTTTTTTCATACGTCCAAGCGTAATATTGTAAATTCATGAAGATAAAGACAAGAAAGGGAGTGTGGATTGTAAAATGGGGGGTGTGAAAATAATTTCCCATTTTAAAAGGGTAAATTTCAAGTGCAAATTTGTTCATCCTCATCTAATTTTTTTTTTTTTTTATTAACAAAAAAAGGTGCTCTGGTGTGGACTTCACTGCACCCTGAGGCCCTGGCCCTGGGTCACCAGTTGACAGACAGATTTAACCCAACCCAATTAGAGGGACCTACCACCAGGGCACCAGTGGAGTGCTTCTCACCCCCCAGCAGAGTCCATGAACGGATCTTTAACTCTTTCAGGAGTTGAACCTGGGACAAAGCTGTGGGAGGCGGATGCCTCCACCACTGGGCCACCCCCCTGGTGGTTCATCCTCATCTAATGAGAGTGAACAAAACCATCACTTATGATTGGTGAAAATTGTGTGGGGTCCACAAAATCACATCACTTTTTGGTAAGCATGACATCATTTTGTGGTGGACATATCACTTTTTGGTAAGCATAACATCACTTTATAGTGCTCACACATTTTCTACTAATCAGAGTGAGAGTTTTGTTCACCTTCATTAGGCGAGGGTCACTGACCTCTCTTGAGATTTTTGACAAATAAACTGACCTCCCCAATGGTTTCTGAAAATGCACTGATTTCCCTTTTTAAACTATTCTCCAGATTCTCCCTTCTCCTAACTTCCGTTACTTTTTCTTTAGTTTTCAAGTTATTTTACAAAAAACTATTTTCAAAAGATTATTTTTAACAAAAAATTGTTTTCAAAAGATGAGTTTCAAAAAAATGTTTTGGAAAAAATGGTTCAAAACTTTATCTTTTCTAAAAAAATTTAAACTTGTTTTTGAAAACTTATTTTTTCAACATAATTGTTTTCCAAAAACTAGTTTTCATCCTAGAAAATGTTTCAAAAGTTTCGTATTTCAAAAAATTATTTAAAAAAATTGTTTTAAAAAATAACCTTCAAAAGTATTTTTTTTCTTCAAAAAACTATTTTTAACAATTACTAATAGTTGATTTTTTTAAGAAAAACTTTTCTAAATAAAAATTATTAAAAGTTAACAAAGTCTTTTAAAGTTTATTAATTTTAATTAATTAAAAAATTTAGTTTTAATAAAGTTTTTTTTTTTAAACACATTGGTTGAAAACATTTTTCAGATAAATAAAGTTTTCAAAGCCATTTTCTATATATAAAAAATTATTGAAAACTAACGGAAGTTAGGAGGGGGGAATCTGGAGAATAGTTTAGAAAGCAAGGACGAGTAGTGCATTTTTAGAAACCACATGAGAGATCAGTGTATTTGTCAGTGATATTTACCCTTTTAAAAATTATTCCAAATTATTTTGTAATTTATGAACATGCAGTGATCTTTCCATTTCCGACTTCCGAGAAACAATTACAATAATAGAAGAAAAAGCCTTAATTAGTCAATAAGATGATATCATCCCGTGGAAAAACGAGGCATCGAATGCTGGCAATTAGGAGGCCAGTGTTCTGGCAGACTAATTGTTTCAAAAGAATCACAGTAATTTTTTATTTTAGCTGATTGAAGAATTGTGGGGTGATCCAGGTTATTAATTTACAGTATTTTTTATTGGGAGAGTTGGTATAGAGTCCACTATAGCAATTTCCTATAGTGTTAGGTTCACCCAAATATTCTCTAAGACATAAGATCCACTAGAGTAGCAAAAAGACACGACTACCCCCAGCAATACGCGACTACCCGCGGCCACGACTACATGACCACGTATCCTAGGAAGAACGGACTCTCCAACGCCGAATCTGTGCTCATGGAAGACTTGCTTGACAAGGCCGAACCACTGTCCGCCCGCCAATCTAGAGAACTTTTTGTTCGCGATGCTCCCGCCGCCGCCATTGAAGATTCCGTCATTGTGGAGGCTGCTGGAGGCAAATGATAGAGGCGGCGGAGGCAGTGATGGTTCTGCTGAAGAGTTTGTCAGCTTGGTTTCTTCAGCCACTAATTTGCGTTCTACGGGTATCGTAGTGCTTATTCCGTTCCGGCGAATTTATCGGCCGAAGATTCCAGCGTATCGAGCTAGTTTCGTCTGTTCCGGGCTATTGCCGGAGGTACCGGCTCGTAAGTCGATTGTTATAGAAACGGAAAAAATGGGAGGAAAAATGGAGCGACATCAAAGTCTGGCCGGAGAAGAAGGTAATAAATAAAATAAAGATGGGAAAGAGTAAAGAAAGAGATGTTAGCTGTCTTCCTAGGCCTGTAGCTTTCATAATTGCTTTCGTCCAAATAGTGTAGGCTGTAGCATACTTTTTAATTCATTTTTTCGGAAATAGCAAATTAAGTACTGAATTAAAAAAATAATTTTTTTTGGATTTAATTGTCTCTTAATTTTACTAATGGTCATCATGTATTTGTAATAGTGGTGAAATGGTTTTTGGGAGGTGGGGGGTGGTGGGGGTGTAACGGTGGCAGTGGAGTAATGGTGGTGGTGGAATGATGGTGAGTTGTAGTGGTAGTGGAGTAATTGTGGTGGTGTAGTGGTGGTGGTGGGCTGAGTGGAGTGGTGGTGGTGGAGTGATGGCGGTGGCATAACAATAGTTGTGGTGGTATATGGGTAACGGTGATAGTGGTCGTGGTCGTGGTGTGGCAGTGGTGGTGATAATAGCGGCGTAGCGGCAGCGGTGCAATGGTGGTGGTTATGGTGGTGGCGGCGGTAGCGTCGCAGTGGTGGTGCTGGTGCTGGAGTGGTGGCGGTGGTGGTGTTGGTGGAGTGATGGCTTGGTAGTTGTGGTGGATGTGGCAGTGGTGGTGGTGGGATGGTGGTGGTGGTGGTGATAGTGGCGGCGATGGTGGTGTGATGGTTTATTGTACATTAGAATTCAGTCATAAGTAAGTAGCTCAAAGCTACTTAATTTAAAGCCTACATTTTAAGTTGCACTTAATTTATTAAGTAATATAAAATGTAGTTATCAAACCTACTTAATCACTTATTACTTAATTAATCCAGTTTTTAAGTGTTGAATCTATGTTATCAAACATGTCCTTGGTCTATTATTGTACATTGCTGGCGATCAAATTGGCAGGCCCTCAACCCAAGTGAGTTGCTAGTTAGCCCATGACTATGGTTTTCTAAGAGTCTCCAGCAATTCCTAGGTATTTTGCCTAGGAAAGTGCCAATTTCTATTTTGGCTAGTCTCTAAACAATTGAGCTATGGTATCCAACAGCTTAAGCATTTAGGCTATCCAATACAATAAAAAAAATAAATTTTTTTTTTTTTTAAAAGACGAAACACACAAACACACACATGCATATCCATACACAAAACTTAATATATACATACATATCTATACACATCAAGAAATTCTTACAAACCTACTGTTTGATTTTGAAACCTAACCAATTGAATCGATCCCCTTTGAAACCCACCGATTGAACTTCAAACCCAACCAATTGAATCGGTCCCTTTTAAAGTCCAAAGCCACCGACTGAACTTCAAACTCTCTCTTCCCTCCAAAGCCGGTTTTGGGCTAAAACCCGTAAAACACCGCTTTAGGCCCCCAAATTTTGACTAATTTTTTAGGCCTCCAATTTTATAGGTTTGTGTAGTAGTTATGCTTTTAAATGACTTATTTATGAAAGTTTTTTGTTTTCTTAAGTAGTTTTTAAGTTTTAACTACGATATACTGAGAGTTTAGGGCCTAATTTGAAAAAAATCGCTTTAGACCCCCTAAATCTTACAGTCGGCCTTGCTTCCATGATCCCTCCTCCCCCCCTCCCCTGGGGTTCTACCTTATTACCGGGGGGTGTGGTTCTCCTCTCTCATGGGTGTTTTCCCGTCTTCTTTCATGGGTGTTTTCCCGTCTTCTTTCCTAGATTTAACAGTTTCTCTTCCTTTTCTCGCTTTCTTTCCCCTTTTCAAATAACTGCCGCTCTCCTCTGGCCGTTGCTCCACCATTCTCCAATTATTATAGCCTACCTTATTTGCTTTCCTTCATGCTGTCTGATTTCCTAACGGGTCACCAAGGGTGCATTAAAACCTGTAGTCGCAGGAGGTGAGCCTTGCGGTGTAGGCTTTGAGATCTTGCAGGAGATAAAGTTTTGGCCTACCGATGAGATGTGTTAGAGCGACTCGTCTTCGACTTGGGGTGATTGGGTCTGACTCTTGGCGACTCGGGTGACTTAGTTCTTTGAGTCCTTGATTAGTTGTTGGCTTGTAGTAGTTTTTTGTTATCTTTCATGGTAGTTTGTTAGTTCATTTTCTCCTCATGTGGGCTTTTCTCATCCCTTCGAGGATGATTTGGGAGGTTGTGGTGGTTTTTTGTTGGAGCGGCAATGAGTTGCCAATGTGTTGCTCCTGTTTTGCGTTGCATGAGGTCCTAAATCTGGTTCTTGTTTAGGTCTCCTTGTGGCTTCGTTCTCCTCTTGGGAGGGATGGTGGTTTGTTCAAATGTATGATCTTTTTTATCAATGAAAAGTGCTATCGTTTGACACAAACAAAAAACTTCAAACTCACCAATTCCCAAGGGGAGAGAGAGAGAGAGAGAGAGAGAGAGAGAGAGAGAGAGAGAGAGAGAGAGAGAGAGAGAGAACTGGCCTGTGGTGGTGCGCTACTGTAGCAGATGTGGTTTTTCCAAGGAGGAAGGCTAGGTTGTTAGGTGAGTGTTTTGGTCGCTTTGGCTCGGCAGAAGCTGCCGAGGCAGTAGGGGATGCTCTAATTGTCAATATGGAACAAATTAACATTGTGGAGATTTTTTTTCCCTATTGGTCATTATGGAAAGAGCGAAATGATTTATTTCTCAAAAACATTAATCTTGATGAAGTTGAAGTTACAAATCTAGCTAGACAAGAGCGATTTCATGGGTCAAATAAAGATAATACCAACGATTATCCAATTGAATCTACAAATTGGAAGTTTAATTTTTTATTTTGTTTGCTTAGTTTGTGAATTTATCATTGTTATCATCAACTTTTTGTAAGATGTGTTTCTTCACTTTTTTGGGTTATTATTTTGTGCGCGACTGCTAACTAGGATACGAGTGGCAACATTGTTGGAATGGGTATGTCTGATTTTACTTTTTACTTTTTTCTATTTACCGCTATCGAATTTGGATCAATAAATTCTGTTTGGCCGATTTATTCTTTAATTTGGTGCGAAAAAATCGAAAAACGATACACGGAACCACTTCATTTTTTGATTTGAAATATGGTGATTTTAGCAAATGGGTGCTAAAATCTTTTGAAAAACTGGGCCTTAAAATTACGTATCTATTTTCTTCACTCGCATTGATTGTATTTTAGTCTGGATCTAAGTGCAAAGTTATGGATCACTGGACACCATTTAACAATATCTTGTCAACGTATGCAAGTTGGGTTCGCAGAACCTGTTTTTGCTCCACAATTTATTTTATGCCCATGTGTACAATGGTACAAGTACAAACAACCTGCTGTTCAAAAAAAAAAAAGTACAAAACAACCTTTCTTTTTTTGGTGCAGTTAATTGAATATGTTTCATGGCCATCCGCACCTACTTGGACACCACATTACTAGGTAATTGCAAGGTTTTCAACAAAAATGATACAGACACACTTTTCCAGCCACACTCTACCACACATTCACTCACATGTGGGTGTGGAGACCACATGTGTGGACCACCCACATGTGAGTGAGTGAGTGAGGGTGTGGTAGAGTGTGGCTGAAAGGGTGTGTCTGTATCATTATTCGGTTTTCAAATATTGCCATTATAGTAATGATCGGTTTTTGTGCCTTTTGATAATGTTGCATTAATTGATGTACTAATGAAATGTAAAATCTCATGTGTATCTCCGATTCCTGTTACCCATCATCATGGACTGGTTCACGGCAGACTCAAACGTTAGGATTCATATAAGCCCTTCAAAAGTTGTTTTTCTTAACAAAAATTAACTCAAAAAATCGTCGACCGTTATAATCAATCCGTTAATGTTACATTACTACTTCTATATATATTATTTAAAATGGGAGAATTGGCGCTAGGTCCACAATAGAAATTTCCAAACTGCTCGCGTCCACCCAATGTTTTCCTAATATTTCTAGTCCACGCGTCCTTCCGAAAGACAAAAATAACCCTCTTGATCTTACAATGCTTTCTGCCAGTCGTTTCCGCGCCACTCACGTGGTTCACGTCATCCAAAACGAAACACCCGAGTTTGATAAAGCTGCCTTAAAGTGAGACAAGTCATAACGTTGATGTACGGAGTAATAAGCTACTCTAGGACCTACTCAGCTCTTTGTTGAGAGAGTATTATCCAAATAAAGATACATCTTTGGAAATGCTAGAATACCCTACTCAACAATGCTATGAGTTCACTACATGTGCACCCCAAGTGCACACCACCCTGAGGTGGCAAATGAGGAGAGATCCATTTTTTGGATGAGCCGCACATTGGACATCTCCCCATTTGTCACCTCAGGATGGTGTGCATTTAGGGTACACATTTGGTGTACTCATATCATTTTTGATACTCTATTAGTACATTTGGTGTACTCATATCATTTCATGGCTCACTCTAGCATAAATAATACTCCCTCCGTTCCAAAATAAGTGTCCATTACGAAAAGTCGTGCCATTTTTCAAATCAAAAAATTTAGTACTTCCGTTTAATGTTTTTCAAACTTTTTCGCACCGAATTAAAGTACTCTTTGGTGCAAAAAAATTCGATACACGATACACGGAAGTACTTAATTTTTTAATTTGAAAAACGGCAAGAGAGAAAGTAAATGACACTTATTTTGGAACGGAGGGAGTACTATCACATATGTTGTAGTTTTTATGTTGGAGTAAGAAATTTGATAGTTTATGTGGTATTTTACCGTATATAGAACTAATTTTAGGATTTTAAGGAAGAAATGGATTGAGCATTGTATGCAAATGTGGTGTTTGGTGGATGAGAATTTGATCCCAAGTAGGTTTTTAATAAAAAAATATAGTCAATTAACCACATTTTGTGATTCCAAATAACTCCATCTTATGAGTCTAGATAACCACATCTGATCCCAAGTAGGCTTAGAAAAAAATATATACTCCTATAGATAACCACATCTTATGAGTCCAGATAACCACATCTGAAACCAAGTAGGCTTTTTAAAAAAAGACATAGTCCAAATAATCACATCTTTTTTGGTGAAGAGATAGAATAATCCATTAATCAAAACCCTTAAATAACAACTTACCAAAAAAATCTACAAAAAAAATTGAAAAAATTAAATGTATATACCTTTTAATTAAAAAGATGTAGTACAGATAACCACATCAAATCCAAAGTAGACTTTAAAAAAAGATATAGTACATATAACCACATCTTGTGAGTCCAGATAACCACATCTGATCGCAAATAAGCTTTAAAAAAAAGATATAGTCCAGAATCTCCAGATAACCACATATTGTGAGTTCAGATAACCACATCTAATCCAAATTAGGTTTTACTCCCTCCGTCCCAATTTAAATGTCCCCTACGGGAGACCGTGTAAGTTTGACCTTAAAAAATAAAATACTTTTGCAACTACTTTTGCAAATAAAATAAAATACAGATAACCACATCTTGTCAGCCCAGATAACCACCTCTTGTGATTCCAGATATCATGCCATGGTTCACTAGCAATGCGGAAAGGGGTATCACTAAGGGAAAACAAAAGCAAATGTGGCCAGATGATAAATAAGTTGGAAATCAGAAAAGAAATCACAATTTGGCCCACTTTATCGTGTCGGTTAATTGTTTGGATTTTTTTTATTAATCTAGAGTGAGTTAGTAACATGTAGAAACAAGCAAAAATAACAAAGAGAAAAAATTCAACTACTAACTAGTTCCCATTCTATAAAGCAGATGCTTTAATTATGTAAAATCGTCATCTACGAATATCCATTCTTCCACCGCGGGATCCCTAAAATGAAATGCGCCGTCAGAAATCTTTACAAAGTACTTCTTTCTTAGCCCACTCTGAGATGTCTTTTTCATGTTCTCCTCCATCAGTGCTGCCACTTGGATTGTCATAAGGGTGTCGAGTTCTTGAAAAGAAGTCGGTAACTAAGGCTCTGATTGGTTCTTAGGGAAAGGAAGAGAAAGGAAAAAATTTCTCTTCCTTTGTTTGGTTCTACAAAAGAGGAAGAAAAATTATTCAAATTCCTATTCAACTTTCCTCCCATTTTCTCTTCAATTTTCTCTCTAATTTCCTTCTTAATTATTTTCTCTTATTTTCTCTTTCTTTCCCTAACTTCCAAATATAGCCTAACGTATATAGTAGGATTCAACATAATAACAAGATCTACCAGAGCTCAAAACTTATCGCATTCAGTCGGTATAAATGATATGGTTTCTTTGTGCAAGTCATATACCACCACCAAGTTTTGCTGCTGTATATTCCCAAAAAAGGGACTAGTGCTGGTCTACTGAACCCCAAGTTTTGCTTCATTGTCATTGTGGCGGGTCAAAGAAAAGGAAAAACATGTTATACTACAATACCATTGTATAAGTACTGGCATGAGAATTTCAACTTTTTTACACTAATTAATGAAGACAGGCTGGGAATTTAGTTAAAGAACGTACCCACAAGGTCCATCCCTAGCACTGGAGTGTAATACATTTGCATTCTTTTCTCATAGTCATTTTGTCAAACAACTTGTGCACAATAAATAGAAAGGAGCACCCATCAAATTTAGGTTCTCAAGCATGCACAAAAAAAACCAATCTTCTATTGTCTTCAACTACGAGCTGAGGTTCTCTAGCTCGATAAGAAAATCTCAATCTCCAAATTTGTATTGATTCCAGCCCAAACTACGTAGACTTAATGGATCGAACTCGGCAGCAAATGAGGAAGAAAATTCGGATATGAGAGGGCTTTAGATTGGTGGAATGTTGTGGTGAAATTTCGGCGGATTTGAAGGCGGCGATGGCCGATCCAGCAACAAAGCAGCCATGGAAGCTTTGGCGAGTCTCCGAATGGCAGCGATTGAGGCGAGAGAGGATTGAGAAACGATGAGTCCATGACAAAGACAATCTTTCCATCTCACTCGATTTCTGTGTGTTTGGAACCAACCAGAGGGATAATTTTGTCCAATGAAAAAAGCAGAATGGACCTAAGAGAGTAAAAAAAGTAGTTTGGTGGATTGGAGGTGTTATGAAAACAGTAGGTGGACTAGAGGTGTTACAAAAAGCTATAATGGACCCTATAACAATTTTTTATATTTTTAAAATCCTTACTGCTCATGACGTTCGTGTCCTCATTGGGAAGGCCAAATTATCCGTTCCAAGGCATGAATGTAGGAAATTTTGAAATAATATCTTATATAGTATAGCAGAATGACTTTTTGTGAGGAAGGCTCTCATCGCGACAAGTGGCATGAAGTAATTGGTCTGTCGTATATGATTTTGAGTGACACATGTGACAATAATTCAATTACCATAAGTAGGTAATTTCAAATTTCCAGCAAGTTCCATGATTTAAGGAATCAACACTCAAGATTTGTAAAGAAAATAATTTGTCAAATAATTTTAAATTTCAAATACTCATCAATCAATAAATTCTACAAATGAAACAATTAATTAGCTAATTAAAAATTTCAAAATAATTTAAAAAATCACTCAACATTTTCAAATAAAAACAATAATCAATTAGTTTTAAATTCCAAATACATCAACCATTAGTCTAAAAACTCTTAAGTCTCTCAATCCAACAAATTATATTTTCGTGCAAACCTTATTGTTGTTCTTATACTTTGGCTAGGGCCATGGTTGGCCTGGTGCAAATGAACAAACAACCCATGTTTTGGTAACGGTGAGTTAGTTTGTAATACTCCCTCCGTCCCAAATTAATGGTTCCTTTTCGGCAGTTGTGCCACTCAAAAAATTATCTATATTTCACAATCTATAATGTTTTTTATAATTGCAAAAATTTTGTTTTATAAAACAAATCGAGATCTATCAAATAAGATCCATATTGGATATAAAAAGAACCATAGATTGAAAGTTATGGGCAATTCTTTGAGAGGTGCCAAATAGTGAAAAGGGACCATTAATTTGGGACGGAGGGAGTAATTTTTTTTTCAGTTTCTATTAATTGGTATGCATTTTTTAAAAAATCTATAATGGCTTTCGAAGTCGAAATTTAAGTTGGTTAAAAATGACATGGCTTTTACAGGATTGATGTGAGAACCTTGATGAGAAAATCAATCGATTGAAATTGTCAAAACAACATTTTGAACGCAAAAATGGTCAAAGGGTTACATAATTGGAATATTATTCTCAATTTAGCAGTAAGTGTCAAGCTAATAGTTGTTATGTTAAGATCTTGAAATGAACAATACTAAATTACTATATGACTATCAGATGACAAATAAGATCTTAACAATTCTTTTAGCCAACCTTTCTTGAGTTTTGTGGGATAGAATTTGTTCTCTTCTTCTTCTTCTTCCAAAGTGACATATAGTATTATATTCTACTTTAAGATAGAATGATGAATATCTATCTAACTTAAACAATTAATATATGAACAAAATAAGAGTCGTAGAATACAGTTGAATTATATTGTGGAAAAAAAAATTCAGAACTCAAATATATGCCCTACACATATGATACATAATAATTGCAAAACTAACATCCAAATATAAGAAAGAAACTATATATCCATATGAGTGAATTAATATTTTGAACCAACCATACATTAAGCACAACAATTGCACCACTGCAATGTCCAGCTCCATAAACAAAGGAGTTAAGCCCGAGCAAAATATGAAGGTCGTGAGGTATTTTAAGATTTGATTAAGTTTGATTTTGTGAGGTACTTAAACAAGTTATAAGATTTTTTTGACAATTTATATTAGAGAGTAATACCCAGGAACGGAGCCAGGATTTTGACTCGGAGGTAGCACCTAAAATTGATATTCTTCCACCTCCATCCCACAAAAGAGTAGTCAATTAATTATAAATCGACGTGCAAATTTTGGATAAAAATCTCAATTAGTTCTTTAATTTTGTATGAAAGAAATGTATAAATCATGTACGGGTGTGCTTTATTTTTCTATCCGGAAATTAGAGGTTTTTTGGCAATGGATTATCTTTACGAACGGAGGGATTATTAGTATAAAAAAGGTATAAGTGTTCTAAGATTAATAATTTATAATACCCAAAAGAATACACATTTTCATAGGTCAATCATCATCAACATGATTAATACCAAAAAATTACACACTTTCATCGATTAATCACTCATCAATATGTTTAATACCAGAAATAATACACGTGTTTTGTAGAATAACACTATTCTTGCCGTACAAATTTAAATTATTGGTATACGATGACATTAATTCATCCCGTACATAGCACGGTATTCCGCTAGGTTGTGGAATGAAAGTGCTCCAAGCATATAATCATGTAGCACGGTACGCCGCTAGATTTTTGTGGAAAATTAAACTAACAAACAAACAAGGCCATTTTAATGTTGAAAGTATTCATCAACAGTTAAATTTTTTCGTGTATTGCGACTCCGTGCATAGCACGGGTTTGATGCTAGTTTAATCGTAGGGAGAAATGAGAAGAGGACTCATTCGGTCCATTAATGACTGGGCTTTGAGGCTGTTTCTTCGTAGAGAATAGGACCCATACAGAGCATGGAAAACTTCTACTTAGTGGTTGTTTCATACAATTTGTGTGACTTTCCAAACTTCTTGTACTTTTTAAGGTTTTGAAATTGTTTGACTTTCTGTCATAGTTTTATAGTTTTTTTTTATTCCTCTTGAGACGAATCATAGAACGTAAGATGTTAAAACTAACAAATGAAAAAAAAAAATTAAATAAAGACAAAACCAAAACCAAAAAGTGTAAAAAGTTAAAAGGAGAACAGGGCCTGAATCTACTTCCTCCGTTGTGAATCTGTAATCGCCCATAACGTTCAGGTTCAGTGCATTTCGTTTTTCGAAATGGTAATTCCTTGCCAGATTGGTCCACCAACAGATGCATTGAACAAAAATTGTATCGGAATAAGCAAAGGATGACAATGAGATAGATGGGTCATGATGGATCCAAAATTTTATAGAAGCACATAGACAGTGCAACGGATATTACAAATTAATTGTTCGATAACACTATACACAACAAATTAAAGAATGATTTACTATAGTTTTTTGCTCCTTTTACATTGCTTTCTCGTCCGTATAAATTTCTGTAACATCCTAATTCAGACCAAAGTAGAACAAGACGACGTTGTCGGATCAAACAAAGCCGGAACCAAATACTTTCTCCCGTTATCACCATGGCAATTGTAGCTAGCACCGGTCGTAGAATCCACCAAGAGGGTACCCGGGTAACCAGGGAATGCACCGTTGCCGTAAACCCCAGGACAAGCCGATGCAGCCTCCAGTGGTGCCTCGGCAGATCCCTGGTAGAAACCATTTCCGAATGGGTTCGTGCAAGTCCCAGCCAAAAGGCTAGCCAAGTTGATCACCATCCCATCCATTCCGACGTCGTTGTTAGGTGCGATCAGGGGTGGGGTCTGTGGGCCGAATTCCGGTTGGAAGAATGGCCACGCGCATTGGCCTGGACACTGAGTCGCCGAGTTGCCGACCCAGATGTAGGCATACTTGTGGCGCTTGCCATTTACCAAGGCACTACTCTTTAAAGACCCGTGGGTCCCACACGACATACAGAACCCCTCGACGAGGACGTCGGCGGCGGTCAGGACGACATTGATGGCGTACATCTGACCACCCTTGGATGCCAACTGCTTGATCTGTTTCTGCGTGAGGGATTTTCCGAGCGAGCAGTTCTCGTCGAGTATTTGGGTACCCAAATGGAAGGAGACTACTTTTTTCGATTTGGCCAGGGTATAATATTTATCGGTGGTTTGCCACCAGGCGGCGACGGATGGCTGGGGGGTCTGAGGCGGGGGAGAAGAGAGGGAGGTGACGAAATCGGAGACTATGGCTCGTTGGGCAGGTGTGAAATTGCCGTACCAGATGATATTGATTGAGGTTTCGCCGAAAATGAGAGAGCCATCGTGGTATTGAATAAGGGAACTGGGTTGAGGTATGAATAACTCAGTGAGTCTTCTGGTGGCGAGTGAGAATTGGAAGAGAGAGATTAGGAGCAGGAGCTGTGGAAAGAAAGATGCCATTTTTCTTTTTTCGCTAGCTGGATGAGAAAATGGATTTGGGTTAACTCAGTGAGTCTTGTGAGTTTGCCGTTGTGGGGTTTGTTCTGGGTTTGGTGTTTTGGATTTGAGGTGTTGTGGTGGCTATTTATATATAGCGACTCTCATGTGACGAAGCTGCTTGGAATGTGGCCAGCCAAGCTTTACCAGCTGGTTAATGGTAAGAGGAGAGAGAGAGAGACTACCGGAACACACCAAACGCGTCTTTTAGAATTGATTATGAGGGCACGTTTATTTTTACACGCTCCTACTGGAGACGTGGTGATCACCAGATTTTTGTTGGTATTCTTATAAAATATTATTGGGTTTGGCTATAATTTTTTACTTTTACAATTCTTCTCGTCGAGACGAAATAATAAGTTGTAAAAATGCGACGCAAAATTAACAAATTGGAAAAAAAATTGATTAAGAAGAAATTTTAAAAAATACTTTTCTTCAATTTATTTTTTGAATATGGGAACCCCAAGTCACTTTGGGAAACTCAAAAAAGGTATTTTCTTCAATTTATTTTTTGAACTGGGCACTTGCTTGAATTTAACTAGTGGGAAAAATTCAAAAAACCCCCATATTTTGACTTCAATGTCTCATTGCCCCCCAAACTTTCAAAATTATCAATCGCACACCTAAACTACCATTCCGTTAACCGTCCGCTACCAAACAAATTCGAGCCGTCCATTGCTGAGCACAGACGGCCCAGATTGGGGACAACATGGATGTTGTTCCTTTAGGGACAGCACCATCCCCCAATTCCAATTTCACTCTTGCCGTCTCAATCTGTTACTTTGCTAATAGGAGACACTGAGGTGCTTGGACGGAGGGATAAAAATGTTAGAGGGTTAAATTTGGAGGTATAAAACGTTAAAGGGTAAAACGTTAGAATTAAAAATAAAAAAAAGCAGATCTGTAAAAGAAAAAAAAACTGAAAAAATCTCTCTCCTCTCCGTTGTCTCCCTTCTTCTCCCTCCTCCTTACCCACCGTCTCTCCTCGGTCTCTTACAACTACACCCATTTCCGGTCAATCATTTTCCCAAAGAGCCTTGTCCTCCTTAGCATTGAACATTACCCTCATCCACCAATTCATCATCGTCGACAAGAGCCCATTCGGCTCACTTACTCCGTATGATTTCTACGCATGCCACTCAGTCGCCGTCGTCCACAGCTTCACCGGCGAGACCAGCTGGTTACTTCAGCTCACCAGCGTTCTTTTCGCCAAATCGGGATTCGCCACGTGCGCAGTCAACCACTAGGGCTACGGCTTCTCCGACGGCTTATCTAACCACATCCCCGACGTCAACCCCGTCGTCAATGACTGCGTCATGGCCTCCAACTCGTTGTGCTCGTCAAGCGCCATCGCTGCCTTCGTTTCTCTACGGGGAGTCCCTTGGCAGCGCGATCGTTCTTTTGATTGCTCTCTGGGGCGGCGGTGGACGGCAGTACGATGGGATTGTGCTCAACGATGCGATGTGTGGAAAGGGAGGAGAGAGAAGGGGGAGGCAAGGGAGGAGAGAGAGATTTTTGGGCAGTATGATGCGATTGTGGGTAGTAGGATGCAAGCGATGTGTGCCCAAAGGGTTTGCCGAGGTAGGTGTCGCCAGTTTTCTGAAATGGTAGTTTCCTCAAATGGTGGAGGCCAGACAGAAAAAGGGAAAAATTTTAAAAAAAAAAACCCATAGTTTTACCCTCTAACGTTTTATACCTCCAAATTTTACCCTCAAACGTTTTTATCCCTCCGTCCAAGTCCACCTCAACGTCTTTCGTTAGCAAAGTAACAGATTGAGATGGCATGAGTGAAATTGATAACAGAATGGTAGTTTAGGAGTGCAATTGATAATTTTGAAAGTTTGGGGGGCGATGAGACATTGAAGTCAAAGTATGGGGGTCTTTTTCAATTTTCCCATTAACCATTTTTACTTTAAAGCACAAATAACACAATACTATCTATCTTCTTAATAATTATTAAGATTATCTTTTTTGTTTTTCATTTTTCTTATCCATTTTCACATTTTTCCTTCACTATAACTTTTGTTTTTTGTTTTATCAGCAAGAGGGGAGGCAAAGCTTTTATGAAGAGAGAACATAAAAAAATAAAAAATTTAATGGCCAAATTTTTTAGGTCCTTTTTTTTTCAACAGAAGATCTTTTAGGTGTTTTTCTTCAAGTCTTTTTGAAAGTTTTTTCTTAGTAATTTTTATTATGTTCAGATTAAATTCAGATTACTAGTTTATCTTGACGAGATGATTCCAAAAAATATCCTTGGAGAGGTGCTCTAAAAAAGGAGTCATAGTCGAATGGTAATGGGCACATGGGATAATGGACAACTTTTGTTTTGTTTGATAACCAGATATCCGGGTCAGGTTGTGCACACATCGACCAATTTCGGAGCTCTAAAAATAACGACCGGATATAACCTTCAGTGGCCCAAGATTTGGAGTGATTGGTCTCTATTAAATTTAAACATGCGACCATATAATCAAATACTTATTATTTTTTCATGCTCACTTTACCTTTTCCGATTCTTGAGGGCAGGGGGAATGGACAAAGTTGCGAATCTTTCGATTACAGAGAGAGAGAGAGAGAGAGAGAGAGAGATGCTGAAGAAATGGAAAGAAGTGGGAAGTGGGGGGTGGGACAGGCTGGACAATGTTGGGGGTGGCAAATTTAATTGAATTGGGAGGTGTGTCTGGGGTTAGAAAATCCTAGCTGGGGTTGCTGGCAGTCAGCGTTTTGGGCGCAAGATCGAGTTAATGAATGTGACAATATTGAATGGGGTGCCTGTAGCTGTGGGGCTCGGTTGTGATGCTCCTAGGTGGTATGGGATCATCATAGCTCCATTTTTTCTGGACCATTGAATCTCATTGGTTTAATCTCCACCATTGGTAGTGTCTTTTTGTTTAGTATCTCTTTCATCTCCTATTACCGGTTACGATTTTTTAATTAATGGTTATTTAATTCTAGTTAACTAAATATTTACAATATGAATTGAAAACTAAGATAAATTTTTAGAATAAATTTTTAATTTTCAAAGAGTTGTTCTGGATAGGGCTTGGAAATAGGGACAGATTGGCATAGGGGCCTTGGGGGCATGTGCCCCCACTAAACTTCAGGGATTTCTTTTTTGTAAGTTAACAAGAAGAAGATGCTGCTGTATATGTACATATAGCACATCTACATATCAAACAATCTGGCTAAAAAAAAATGCTGCTGTATATGCACATGTAACACATCTACATATCAAACAATCTGGCTTCTAGAGTAGTGCTGTCATCCTCGCCTTCACTGATATTGACATTATTACGAGTAGAGGTATTCTATACTGTTATTGACATGCAACTTCAAGAATTAAATTCTCGTTTTACTGAGGTGAATAGTGAGTTGTTACTTTGGGTAGCATGTTTGAATCTACGCAACTTGTTTTGACAAGAAAAAGTTGCTTCGTCTTGCCGAGTTTTATTCTATAGAATTTTCTCCGGTTGAGCTTATGGGGCTTCACGATCAACTTGATATGTACATTTTTAACATGTGAGGGATATTTTGTTTATTGTGCTTGTAAAGACCCGGAATTTCATGAAATTCTTTTCTATCTTCTATTCATTTTAAGTAATGTGAATGAGTTGATTAAAGTTTTAAAATGTGTTTCTTTCTAAATATTATATGGGTGTGTATATCTCGGTGTACTGCGGGTTAAGTAAATGGTAGGAATACGTGTTACGATGTTGTGTCGGTGTTTGGAGATTTTGAAAATGTGTTAAAAATGATCGGAGTTCGAATTGGTGAAGGTGGTAGAAATTTAGAATTTTTCAGTCTAGATACCGGTATGGCCCTTTTTTGATACTGGTATCCAGGGAATCCAGCGAACAGAAACTCTAGATACCGGTATGATTTTTTTCTTGATACCGGTATCCAGTTATATTTTCAGCAGATTTTGACCCAACAGAAACTCTAGATACATGTATGACTTTTTCTTGACACCGGTATCCAGCTGCATTTTCTGCGAATTTTTAGCTCGTCACAAACTTGTATAAAAGGGGTCCTTGGCTCATTTTTTCACTTCAAAACCACAAACCAAGCCCTAAAATCACCCATCTACCTTCTCTCTTCACCCCTACCTCAAATCTTGTGATTTTAACCTCAATTCACTTCAAAACTTCAAGATCTACACATTGGGTTCGTGAATCTCCCTTAGATTTCGGATTTTGCACTCAAAGAGGTAAGAACACTTGATTTGGGTCTTATTCTTGCTCCACCCATGTTTTTCTCTCTTTCTCTTTGATTGTGAGTGCAACCTCACTCTTGTAACTCGCTTGATGTCAACGAGGAGGGACACATAGGCAAAGCACTGAGATCGATGTACTCGATAAGGTACTGATGGAAAAAAACTTTTTTTTTCGTTGAATGTGACTGACCCACTACTGCTTTGTTCTTTTCTGGCACTCTCACAGTAGAGTCTAGTCTTCGGATTAGCAAGTCTGGACGAACACGTCATCTTGCCCTAAAAAGACGTCCTTCCTTTTGATTCAGAAGCCGTCACAAGAGCTTTGTTCTCCGACTAAGATCCCCCGGCGAATCCTCGAGAAGCACTAAAAACGAACTTTGTCGATCCAATCAGGCGATAATAAAACCAAAATGTGGATGAGTCGTTCTCCGACTAAGATCCCCCGGCAATTTCTCGAGAAGCACTCCCATTCCTTCCTTTGGTCGGGAACGAGCTTTGTCGATCCAGTCAGGCGATAATAAAACCAAAATGTGGATGAGAGATAAAACCCCTAATGCCTATGGTAGTGCACTTCCACGTAAGAAAAGGAAAGAGCTACGATAGCTACCAGAACTTCTCCTAACTCTGAAGGATGTGTTCCGTGTACCGACCCAAAGGTTCCTAGGTCTGTTTCCTTTGGTTATTGCCAATTGTTCTTTTGCGCTTTAGGAAGGGAGCAGGGATGAACTCTCTGCGCGTGTGCGCTCTCGCGTGTGGCTTGAGTTCGTTCACTCACTCCGGGCTATCCTCCACTACATTATGGGATAGCTAATAACTAACCTACTAGGGTTTTTTTAGGACTTATGAGACTCCATGTAGCCTCAGAGGCTACTCTATGTCTCTGGCTTCGTGTAGCTACTCAAGATGTAACGCCTGTTGGAGGCAGGGCGTTACCTGCTCGCAGCTACTCTATGCCGCTCCGGGGACGTCTGTTGGAGGCAGTACGTTCCCTCCGGACCTCCCCAATAGGTTAGTTATTAGCTATCACTCCCAGCTACTTCGGGGCTGCGGGGATCATCTATTATACTCATTTAAAGAATGCCAATCCAATGGAATCCACTAACTTGCACTAGGCTTGCCTTGGGGTTAAGCCGTTTAGGACTCTTATTCCCGGGTTACCTTTTTACGCACAACAAATTGATCGATACGTGATCTTCCTTTCCTTATTGTGTGCCTGGATTTACCAATCCAATGGCTTGGGGTAGCAACAATTGATCGATACGTGATCTTCCTTTCCTTATTGTATGCCTTTTCGGTATGGTCAAGTTGACTGACTGGCGTACTAATGAAGCTTTGGAAGAGGGAAGACTTTCTGACTGGCTAATCTTATGATTGATGGTTCCGATGGACAATGCGGCTTGGGATTCCGATGGACCATCTTAATGAGGCTTAATGAGTTGAATTTTGGTCTTGAACTTAGTTGTTAGAACATCAAGGTTGCTGGGCGTTGTTATGCTTGTGGTTGATGATTAAGTGATCTAGTGAGAACACCGTACGCATGATGTCACTTTACTATGCTTTTATGTCGAATGGTGGGTACGAGACACCATTGGAAAGATGATGTGAAACGTGGGTTACGTTATGACACATAGATTATATTGACAGGAGGTTGAGATTGGAACTTGTTAAAAGAAATTATGAATTTAAAGCATGTGATACGGGGCCCGACAGGGTATGCCCAGAGTGACACGGGGCCTTTATGGTTTGCCCGGAGTGACACGGGACCTTTATGGTTTGCCTGGAGTGACACCCGGAGTGTAATCTAATGTTTTAAAGGAATGAGATATGTATGCTAAATGTTTAGGAGACATATGGCGTGTCGGATATTTATAGTGTACGATGGATGGCAGTGAAGGGAATCTAGTAGCTTATGAGTTGATTTCGAATCCTTTAACCATTAAAGGGTATGTATTTGGTACGATGGATGATAGAAAAGGGAATCTAGTAGCTTATGTGTTGATTTCCAAACCTTTAACCATTAAATCTTCTTAAAAACTTGTTGCGTGACTTGTGTCTACTTTGTCTATCACTCACTTGCATTTCATTGCATTTAGAATTGGTAGACTTTTCTCTACTGGGCTAGTGAGCTCACCTTGATAATTTCCTTGATAATTTCAGGTATTCAGCATGGAGCATGATATGGATTTCGTGGAGTGTGAGCATGCATCATTTTTGAAAGCTTAATGGAAGAGTTACCTTATCATTTTCAAACTTATATATATATATATTTTTTTAAAGAGATGATTTTTTAATTTGGTTTATATTTCATCTTTGACATTGGATTGTACTAACACTTAAACTTATGTACTTATATTTGGGCCTACGGGTACCGTAGATTATTGTGGTTTGTTGACTGACTCGTGAATTGAGTGTGGACTTTGACTTGAACCGTGGACTTGTTGGCCGTCCACGTGGAATTATTAGATGGATTATCTTTTAAATTTTGAGGGCGTGACAGTGCTTATGTTTTTTTTTCTCTTATGTATAGAAACCTTTAGAAGTATACATATTGTAAGTCTTATTGCATAAGGTGAAAACTAGTTTTGTATTGTTGTGTTAGGCTTTAAATTCATGCTTAAGCTTAGTTGAAATTAGTGCCCCAACTACGGTGAATTCCAAGATCCGTCCCTGATTGGAAAGAGGGTAATGCTTGGAGGGGCATCGGCTTTACGGCTAGTAATCCTAATGGAACCTTAATTGTGTAGCAAGCCTTATCTATGTATAGTGCCAGGCCAATTCAAACGGAAATTTATGCGATATTTGAAGATGTTAAATGGGCATTAAAACATAATTATAATGTGGTTTATGCTTTTTCTGATTCTTTTAGGGTGGTGTTAATGCCAAAACCATTTTTTGTTTGTGCCAAAATTGTAGTGCTTAAAAACCTTGTACCATGTGCAAGGTAAGCCTTTTATGCACTACAGTTTTGGCACAAACAAAAATGGTTTCGACATTATCATTTCCCTTGTTTTAATGTCATAATGCAAATAGCAGTGAGGGTTGAGTGTCAAAATCATCACACATTTTTGTTGCAGAACTTGGCAACAGAGGTTTCGAAGCTATCATTTGTAAGATTTCGAAAGTTGCACGCCACGAAGTCCAGCAGGTTCACTTGCTTGCTAAGCACGCTCTAGCCACTTTTGTTCCTCACCCTGACACCGGTAATGGATTTGCTCATCAACCCTCTGACTAGTGTTTCTTGTTGTATATTGTCCTTTTGGTTGTTCTGGATCTTTTAGACTTGGTGTATTGCTTTGATGGTTTAATGATCTTTCTTTCTACTTTTCAAAAAAAAAAAAATGTTATAATTATCTTTTCTTGTCAAATTACTCCATCCGTCCATGTTTATAATCGACTATTCCATTTTTTATTATCTCTTAATAAGTGTGTGTTTTAAAAAGTTAATTGGTAAAAGTTTATACTATGCAAACATATGCCTAGTGGGCTTATGTTAAGGTTTAAAAAATATGTTGGAATGTGTGAAAAATGTATAAAAATAGATGTAAAAATATTCAAAAGTTTAAGAGGTGCACTGGAGTGCATGTATTTTTGTGTGTGATTATTGTGTGCACAATGGGCACACGTTAGCAAGACTCAATGCCCTTTTAAACTTTTAAAAAGATAGTTGCTAAAGAGTTACTGAGTACAGCGAAGGATAATTTTGGAAAGTGGAGGTAAAAGTTGATGTGAAAAGTGTAAAATAGAGGTAAAAGTAAATGCGAAATGTGTAATTATCATACATCTTTAATAAGTTGAATTTATAAAGCACCACACTTAAAATGGAATGGAGATGAGTATATTTTAATCTAGATTTATGGAGTATTATTATCACCCCAATTTTTAAGTTGCCCACTACACGTACAATGGCTTGGAAAAAAGTAAAAAAATATAATCAAAGTCGAACTTGGATTGAAATCTGACGAGTTTTCTATCCCCCTAGACCGTAATTGCACCCGACGGGGGTTAAATATAGAGATTGATTTTTATGTGCGTAAATATATAGACGGGCATGTCACTTTATACATATTTTCGGAGAAAATATATAGACATAGGAATATTATTCAATGCCCTAAGGACATTCCACATGATGCCCAAACTCTTCTCTCCATCATACATTTATGTGGTCCTCATCACCAAATATGTGAAGTCCACACAAATGTGTCCTTGAGAGGGAGTTGTGACACCACTTGGGAAATGGGAATGCCCGTGGAGCACTAATGGGTATAAACGAGATTTCAGGTTTGAATTTCGGTGTTGATATTTCATAAAAGGAAATGATAATGCCAAAACTATTTTTGTTTGTGCCAAAATTGTATTGCATAAAGGCTTGTACATTACACATGTATATCCTAAACACCGTCGCTCGCAAACCTAACATTCACGAGACATAACCTCAATATTTTATCCAAACGATTAGATTTTTTTATTTCTTAAGGTCACGAGACAGAAGAGAAAGAGAATCTCATCATTATCGTGTTTAATAATTGGCGTTTCACAACTAGAATATAGCTTTGCATTGTTCCTTGACTTGCGAACACAGATCTACTACTTATTAATTTAATTCATTGTGGTTTTGAGCCTCTTTTTTGATTTTTTGTTTCTCTTTTTTGGTTTATGGGTGTTTGGCAGCCAAGGGGAGAAAGAGTTTTCCCAAAAACTGTTTCTCCATTTTTCGGGATAGAGAGCAGAAAGCAAAAAGAGGTTCATACCTCCTTTTCAACTTCTACTTATGGATTTCTCTCATCTCTCTCTCCCAAAATGCATTCTTTACATTTCTCCCAAACACTCATCCCAAATTCAAAAGTCATTCTGGTCATAATCCAAAAAATCAAAAAGCCAAAAACTTAAAAATGAAAAGCTGAAAAGTAGGCTCCCAAACACCCTTAGTGTTGCACGAGTGAGGCCTCACATCTAATGTAAGCTATTACTAATTCCAATTCTAACTTTTTTATTTTTTTTTTTCAGACTTCCTACTTTTCTAGTTGATGTATGTGAGAAAATGACGTGTCATAAAATGGGAAAAACAAAAAAGACCACTAAATCCATTTAGTAGAACGGGGATGTCAATTTTTTACAGACCTTCATGTTACAGTTCATTTTACGTGTGCAGTGAGCTCCCTTGGCCGTGGCCGTCCGAGTGGCGACAAACGGTCCAAATCATCTTATATTTTTACATTAAATTTAACTCCAATTTATCCTGACTGTCGGTCGTCAATCGGACAACGGAGAGAGCTCACTATATGCGTGCGGCGAGGTTCCTCACTACAGGTCCCCCGGATCCGATATTTAGTAGAATTTCCTCACTACAGGTCCCCCGGATCCGATATTCAGTAGCTTTATTTGTCACCATATTTTTACCATCTATTTTTTCTCTTTGAAATTATGAATTAGTACAGAAAATATTTATCCTTGGTATTTCATGGGAGGAATTCAACCAAAACTTATGGAATGCCAAGCCCTATATCTTTTAGCGGTACATAAGGAAATTAAACAAATTAAAACCCTACTATCTGGGACTTGGGGGTTGCTGCTGTGCAGCCCATGGCGCAGCCGCGTCAAATTTTTTTTGACGATCGGAGATGTTCACCGCGTAGATCTCGTCGAGTACTACAAGTGTACCAAAAATCAACTCGATCGGATATGGTTAAGTGCCTCATTGGAACACAAATAACTTGAAAAACATAGGTTCAACTGTTTTTTTCTAGTGTTTGTGTTCATTTGTGTTCCATTTTTTCCGAGGTATTTGTGTTCCGATGAGACACTTAACGATATCGGATCAAATTGATTTTTAGTTCACTTGTAGTACTCGATGAGATCTACGCGGTGAATGTTTCCGATCATTGTAAAAATTCCGGCGCGGCCTTGCCATGGGTGCACAACACGCTGCTGTGTGCAGGGGGCTGCATAGCAGCAACCCCAAGTCCTACTATCTGGGGTTGGTTTCACTTTCTTGATTCTTGCTGGTATGTATGAACAAGCATTTATTTTTCCAACGTAAATCTAGCCATGAAACCACACAACGCACACAAGCACACCAGATGTATGAGGAAAAACTCTGTATGTGTATATATATACGCAATATACAACAATACATGAAAAACCTCTCCGGGAGCCACAAACTGGCATCCCATGCGCTCAGCCTCACCCCTCCGCTCACCGTGTGCTCCGACAGCCCTCCGAGGAGGAGCACCCTCCCTCCTGAAGGAGGGAGCTCACTGCTCTCTCAACCCTCTCTTTGCCTCCTCACAATATGCACACACCACCACACACTCCACTCCCTCTCTCCTGCCTATTACAAAACAAAAGGGAGAAGGGAGAAGGGAGAAGGGAGAAGGGAGAAATCCTGTGTGTCATTAACATGGGGAGACCCTGGAGAATAATCCCCTACCACGCGTACATCTCCCTCACATGGGAGACAAAATACCCAACAACGGGGAACTTGCCGAATAAAAGAGATCAATGGGTTGAGTGACAGGTTATTAATGCAAGTTATTAGGAGACAGAAGGAATATAGACAGTCCCTGGAAATTGTAATCGTCTCCTGTTTGAGTGTTTGGTTTGCAAAGCTTGATTCGGTTTAATTTGCACTTCGCTGAATATTTGGGACTCATGGAAATTGATGTGAACCATAAATGCATTCAACTACATAAAGTAATTTATTTGACTTCGTGCATTGTGTGTTTCTTGGTTTATCCAGTTTCAAAAGGCCTCCTATCAAAAATGAAATTTACTATTTTAATTTTATTCATAAGATAGCATAGCCTTGTTGGATGTTTCCTGTTTTGCATCCCAAAAGTCGTGATATGATTCTGGACAATCTCCTTTCTTCAAAGGGATGAATTGTTTACTGTTTAGGAATAACAACCGGGTCTTCACAATCTGGCTCACAACCGGGTTACCCAGGTCCAAAACGACGTCGTTTTGGACCCAAAACCAAAAAAAAAAACGAAAACTGCTGATCTCAACCGGCCTTCTGAAATTATACAAAGCACTACAAGTCCTAAAGGGGGGGTGAATAGGACGACCACTGTAAAAATAAACCACTTCGATTTCAACCAATTTAATCATTCACCATGGCAAATCAAACAACTCAACAAGTTCAATATAGAGTAATTAAACTAATGGGACAAAACACACGATATACGTGGAAACTACTTAGGGTCTAAACACCCTAAGCATAAAACCACGGCCTAGTCCTACTCATGCATTCCATAAATCAAAAGGTTTACAAGAATTAACAAGACTAGGAATTACCCAACAAGCCCCTTGTGACACCTAGCTCCAATTCTTGATGTAGTACCCCGTACTCCTCTTTGATTCCATGGACTCCACAAGCACACCCGTCTTGATCTCCGAGTCAACTCGGCACCGGTCCAACCGGCTCACGTAGAAACAAGGCAACACAACATGATGTATGAAAAAGATTGGATTTTTATGAAAGTTTTTGAAAACTAAAATCAACCTAGAGTAGATCCATGGAGAGGAAGACTCTAGATTGAAGAAAGATGAGAAGAGCAAACTCAAATCATCAAGAACATCAAGTTCACAAAAGAGAGAAGGATGAAGAAAAGATGAGACTTTCTCTCTCTAAAAAGGGCTAATTTTTTCTCAAGTGGGTGTGTGAAAATGAAAGAGAAATGGCTTTTATAGTGTCCATTTTCGTGCTCCCCAAGACAGCCACTCAAAACAAGACATGTGGCCACTTAAAGAGTCTGCAGACCCGTGTAGACGCGCGCAAACGCTCCGACAGGATTTAGACACTTGGCACAATCTCAACAGTCAAAGCCAGACGCGTGTAGACGCGTACAGACGCAATAAGCACAAAGCTAAATCCTAATGCCTGACTTATTTGAAATGTAAGATCCGAATTAAGCATTAATAAGCCAACCTAATGCACATTAAAACATGTTATTTTGAATGGCCTAAATGCACAAATGATATGCACGGATATACCTCATTGGATTGGGCTTCGAAGCACTTGACTTGGCCATGGCTTGATCATGAAGCTTGAAATTCTCGAATGGAGCATCTAGACTCAACTCCTAAGCACTCTAATTCCCAAATCCCAATAACCGAATTACAGACTCCGAAAGGCTTGACATAACCCGGAAAATGCCAATAAACCTAACAACATCTCCCCTCCATTTGATACGGAGGTGAAAGAGAGCAGCAAAGAGGGGCAACGACCCACCCACCCAGGCGACCTTGATCCCCGGACCCCGCCGCCGCCGCCCACACTGCCTCCATCTCTAGAGAGTCAGAAATGATACTCTTATGAGATGTATAAACTTTTAGTTCCGAGTCAGACATATCAAAATTCTTCAAATGCATTTTAGTAGAGTAAAGCATGTAACTCAGTAAGTGTCACGCCCTCATTTTTACAAAACATAAATAAAGAAATTTCAACAATACATAAGTCAAATGTTGAGATTTCCATAAATCCATCTCAAAAGGTTTCCATAAAATAAAGTACATCATTAGCCCATTGGCTATCAAATGTTCGGGCACCCTTGCCCCAAAGGTGAAATCGAAGTAGTATCCCATAAGTTATTACAAATCCATAGTAAAAAAAAAGATAGTGAAAAACTAGAGTTACATTATCATCTCCCCAAAAGAAAATTTAATGCATAGAAGATGAATAAAATAACTTCATGCCATGTATGTTCATCATCCAAGTCATGCACTTCAAACCATGCATGATCAAAGCTGGGCACCTGAAAAGGGATAGGGTGAGCACACGCGCTCGTAGGAGAACTATTCTACTAACGCTAGGTGTATAAATATGATGCATGCACATGGAGGCAAGATATATCCAAAGGATGTTCATGTGCGAGTCCAAGTATCCAAGTAAAAGAGGAGATTTTTGAAAGTTCCAAAGTACCCAAGTGACTACCAAGTATCCACCCACCATTTCATGCATTCAAAGTAATATCAAGTGTCCAAAAAGATTTCAAGGTGTCCCAAAGTAGCCATTGATTCATTAGGTTTATCAAAATCACCAATAAGTATAACACGTGTCCAAAATCATGTCCAAGTGTCCATTGTTACCAAAATACCATATGTACCTCAGAACACTTTCATTTCCAAGTACTCAACACCACCCACGTTTCCATTTTTGTTTCACCAAAACTACCCAAGTTACTCACACAAATTCAAAACCAAGTCCACAAGTCGAGTTTCGACAAAACACCATAGATAGTCCAAAATCTCATTTCTCATTTATTTCTTTGAATAAAAACCATCATTTTCATTAGAACTAGGGATTAAATCCCTCTTCCGGATTCCATAGGCTCCGCGTGCCTCTGCCGGGTTCTGTGGGCCCCGCGTGCCCCTGCCGAGTTCTGTAGGCCTCGCGTGCCTCTGCCGAGTTCTGTAGGCCCCGCGTGCCTTTACAAAAAGAATTTACCAAATGATGACATTGGTTTTAAGCAACTCATTTTCCAAACATTCTATCCAAATTCCATGAGAAGTCCATTTTTTTCAAAGTTCATTTCACCATTTCACATCTTTCTATAAAAAGTGGTTATGCACACACCCACGCACGCTTTCTAAAAACCTTCAAACTTTCATGTGACGTAAGATGACATATTTGTTTATAAAACCATAGTCTTCGAGTCAAAACATGGGTGAAAATGATGCCAAAGGTCGATTATATGAAGCGTTGAGCAATCGGGGACCAAACGGACATCAAAGGGTGGCCGAATGCCACCCAAAGGACAAGGATAGCTGCTGGAAATTACAGAGGCAGCAGCTATGAACAGTGAACAGTGCAGATTTTCACCCTTAAGGTGTGGAATTTCAACCTAATCACAAATGAGATAGTTTAGGCACAAACTAGAGATGCTAGACAACAATTAAACATGGAGGGAGGTCAATTTCACTCCCAATTTCACCAAACAACAAGCAATTTCATAGATCAAAGAATCAAAGTGGGAAAACCCACACAAATTGGGGAAAACATGAAATTCAAGGAAATTGAGGCCAAGATAATTATCCAAAAAAATTGAGGCCAAGAACCAATTATATGCAACAAATCACAAGTATATAACTAGAGAGAGTAGACATTGTTCCCCTACCTCAAGGATTTGCTTGAAAATGGTGGAGAAATGAAACCCCAGGTGTAGAAAACCCCAAATCCCAAAATGTGAGCTTCCGGTGTGAATCCAAGGTGAACCGAGCTCCCCACAACGCGTAGAACGTGAAAACAGACTTGGTTCTTGAAGTGGTTGAGTGAGGAGGGAGAGATTTGAGCTTGGTGGAGCAAAAATGGTGGAGAGGGAGGAGAGAGAGGGAGCCGACGGATTGGGGAGGGAGGGAGAGAGTGTTTTGTTTTTTTTATTACAAACTTCCCCAACACACTTCTAATATAACTCTCTAATTACACCTCACACCCAAATGTCACTTACGTATATAATATGTGACCCCACCACTTATTTTCATAAACTAAGTAAAGTTTCTTTACTTTAATTTATTTATGAAAATAAGAAAGTACCCCCCATTTGGAAACAATGGCATTTCCTAAAATTTTAATTTCTAATCACATCAAAATCTCATCCCACCACTTTTAGTACAAAACCGAAAAACGGCACATTTTTCTCCGAAGAAAATGGGTGAAAGATGACTTTGCTTTACTCAAAAATAACTTCCGATTATACCGTTGTGATTAGAAAAATCCAAAGAACAATTACCGGGACTTTTTATCGGCCAAATCAAAACTTCTTCCAAAAGTGATTTTTCATACGGGTTCTTACAGTAAGGGTCACATCAAATTCTTCTTTCCAATGGTAAAAAATTCTTCTTAAGATTAGGGATTTTTTTTTTTCAAATTAGGGTTTTTTTTTTCACCCAACAACTCAAAATTGAGATAGAGAAAGAGAGGGACAGACAGCGGTGGTGGTGGTGGTGTTCAAAAAAATTCTTCTACTGGAGAGTGCAGAAGGTGAAGTGGTGACGAGGAGGAGTTGTCGGTGTGGTTGGCAGTGGTGGTGGGTGTGTGGGTTTCTTCTTCTCTCTCTATATTTGTGGATTTTTTTTTCCTTCTTCTTCTTTCTTTAAGTTCATTTTAAAAGGTTATTGAACTTTTGGCCAGCAATTTAGTTGGAGTGATCAAAACACTACAAGGTTCAAGTTTTATGCGTTCGTTGAAGGTGACTGATATTATGGTATTCTATGAATAGAATGACAAGAGCTCAGTTCATGTGATGGTGAACAAGTTACGATTGGACACAAGGGGCCGATCTTGGGACCCTAGGTTCCTAGATCCAATTGGTTTTGCCGACGGATTTTTGGGAGCTTTCTAACAGCAATGATGGCGGCGTTTGTAGTGGATCCGGTGGTGGTCCTTCAACCTGTGGCGGGAACGAGCTTCAGAAAGATATAGATCTGGTCAATCCATCCTCCTTCATGAATGTTTTTGATGGGTCCGTCCTCGATGCTGATTTTTGCGGCTTTTTGTTTGTTTTGTTTTGTTTCGTTTCGTTTTTGGTGCGTTTTATTTATTTATTTATTTTGTTGTAATCTCTTCTCCCTTAAGGCATATGGGCCGTGTAACTTGTACTTGATTTATTATCAATATAAATTGCATTTTCCCCGTTCAAAGAGAAGAAAAAAAAAATTAATAAGAAATCCTAAACACAATAAGAATCCTCAAAAAAAAAAAAAAAAAAAATTCAAGACACATTCCTTACAACAAGAATCAGTTCTGTTTGATTTTTTGCGGTTGTACATTTGGATAAGAACCGAAATAAAAGTGATTTGTTATTTTTTTTATATGTTGAAATCTAACCAGACCAATGGCATGAGAAAGTCGAACCAAACCAATTTCCCATTAGGAATTGAATTAGACTCGTTTCATCCACAACTATGGTATCAGTACTGCACACCGCGGGCTGTCTGCTGTAAATTGTCTCCATCCCAACATTTTGATGGCTGGTTCGGTTTTTATTTCACGGTTTCACCCTTACCCCTTGGTTGAGATCCCTAGCATTAAACAAATCAAACTAGAGATCTACAGCCCTGACTGATGGTTTATCAAGTGTTCAACAATTGCTTGTATACGTGCACATGGACACACCAACAAACAAAATCTGCAATTTTGGACCCTGGCACTGTGATGTTTTATAGTATTAAAACCAATAGTTAAAAGAGTATCTGTTTCTTTTTTGACGAGTCTGTCGGAGTTTGCTCGGACTAGCAGCAGACATACAGGCAATCGCCATTTCCCTTCTGAATTGCTTTCTGTTAAATAATGGCCTAATTTTTAGACATCTCCAAAAATTAACATTATCATTTACAAAGGCATCAACTTTCTGCTCATTCACAGACTGGTTCATAATTAATGAATGTGATGCATCTGTAAAATCGGCCTTCTATGAGGGGTTTGGCGATCCTGCACCGGATCATTTACGCTGCACCGTGTAGTGCACCAATCCCAACTGTCTTTTCAATGGTCCGGATTCACGAACACTTTTTTACTGGTCAAAGTTCTTTATTACGGATAAGAAAGTTTCAGCGAATCTGAACCACTGATTTTTAAAATGGACTGCTACGATATGTGCTGCACAGTGCAACTTGTATGAGGGACTGCAGGGACCTCGGACTCATGAGGTCTGTTATAATTAGTCGATGTTCGCCAAATGAGATCTGTTGATTCCCATGATTTAAGTTGATATTGGGTTATTTTAATATTCTTCGGCGACAAATAACTTTCTTTCGATTCATTTTAGGTGGCTTGAGATTAGCTTAAGCACTTGATTGATTAAGGAGCAATTAACAAACTAAACAAGCAACTAATCCTAAAGTGTTGGCAAATTGGTTTTGTCTTGGGACTTAGGGATTTAGCTCTTACCTAAGCTCTCAGGTTCGATTCTCTTTGCCAGCAAACTCATGAGGCCACTGGCGTATCCGGTTGTTACCTCCAAGACTCCGGAATTAGTCGAGGTGCGCAAGCTGATCCGGACATCTGGTTATGACAAAAAAAAAAAAAAAAACACAACTGAATGCGGCAGAATTTCTTCGGGGAAACACACACGTTGGAACCAAAGGAATACAGGGTTCATACACTGAGTTTTTTTCTAGAGACTTCTTACATGGCATTTTATATTGCTATGATATTGGGCCAGATTTTTTACACTAGGACCCATTTACACAATACAAAACCAAAAGGCCCAAAATACAATTAACATTGTTGACCCATTTACAAACGTTAATGGCCCAAATACAAAAAAATAACACAAAGCATTAATTAATTTTATAAAGAAATAGAGGCCGGTCGTACTTTTTCAGGTTCGTTTTCATCCCAACCTTGAATATTGTTTCCGAAATTAGATGCGCGGCAGACTCCTGTACTTGTTTCATGCATATTTGCTATTTTGTCATTTTTTTGTTTGTTTACGTTATTAACTATAAAATGTCGTAACTTTTACTCGTTATTAACTATAAAATGTCGTAACTTTTACTTGCTCTGTCCCTTCTTAAGAAAAATGAAATGAGTATATTACACTTGCGTACCCCCAAGTGCACACAAACACATCTCAACAGTTCAACAGCATTTTCGACATTCCAGATTTTGAATAAATTATTTGCGCGAAGAGTTTAAACTCTTAGCGTAGTTTATTTAAAACCCGGAACATTGATTTTTGAAATAGATGGTTGGGTTGTTTTGGTATGCAAATGGGGTACGCGAGTGTAGTGTACCTATAACAGCTTTGCTTCTTAAGTGTGTTGTTTTGTAAATGGAAAATGATATGGGTACACATGTGGTGTACCCATAACATGTGGTGTAACCGTAGCGCATTGTTGTTTTGTAAATCTAACTTATTAAAGAAACATTATCATTACACATTTCACATCAATCAACTTTTACATCCACTTCCAAAATTGTCCTCCACTTTTACCCATTAACTCTTTTTTTTTTAACTGCTCACTCATTAACTCTTTGCACACTAACTTTTCAAAAGGGTAAAACATACACTTATTAAGGGACAACCTAAAATAGAAATATTGACACTAAAAAAGGAACAGAGGGAGTAGTATACATGTCCGTTTTTAGAAAAAATTAAAATTTTGAAATCTACTCAACAAGATCTATCAAATGAGATCTATATCCATTATGAAATTATGTATACATAAAAAACTAATTTTTCAGGTATGAATACTATGCGAATTGTTGAAAATTCTGTATGAGAACGCTATGAAAACTGTGTATTTAATGTGTGTTGGGGCTTTGTGAACTGTGTGGTTGGATTATATGAGTTGTGTGGTGGGCTCTATGAACTGTCTATGTGAATTACATAACGCTATGTGAAAATGATATAAGTGGGCCAGGAAAAAAAAAGCACAATAATGCGAACAAGAATATCTAGCATGGATTTAAATAATGGTTGCCACGTAGCATATCGGCCGCTACGTAGTGGTTGTTCGGTCATATGATATTACTAACCAGCTAAAACGGTGCTACTATAAAAAATTCACACATCTATTAGCTGATTCCTGCTAGGTTTCTTATCGTATCCGATTTTTTACCCACTTCAAGTGTGCTACGTGACCCTCTTTATGGCCGCTTCAGGTGTTTCACCATTGCTACACCCAATTCCCGTTATGTATTGGAGCAATGTAGTGGTAGAATATATTGTCATGTAATAGAGTAAACTCTGTTAATACAAAATTGAAAATTTAATACCCAAATGGTTATCGCATTGCTCTCACCTAATTGAGTGGCTTCTGACCTCTACGTACCTGGACCACCATTTTATTAGCTACTTCATGGGCAAACAAAATTCATGAGAATCACGAGTCATGACATCGTATATCTAGAAAAGATAGAGAATAGGACCCACCCGTGTATGGGAAGCATCAAAGTATTCCTCCTACGTGCTTGATGTGTTTTCAAATTGTCTACATATTACATACAGATTCATGCATGCCTTCTCCACAACGTTCGTCTTGGCACAAATCAAACAATGTGGAGATAAGGCTCTAATATTTGGGAATCTAGAGATAGCTCAACGATTAATTATATATATCGAAGCCTGCAGTCCGATGATATAGAATTTTAATACTACCATGATTTGGCATTTAATTTCGTGCACTTTTATTCCAATTAAACTGAATTCCCCCGTATCATGAATATAGAGTGTCAATTTTCTGTGCGCAATATTAGTTACAGCTCATATATTTGACTCTATCTATAATTAATCTTGTTCATCCATTCTTATTGTTGAGAATATAAATTATAAAATTACATTTCTCGCTAATTAACAACCACAATGTAGACGTCGTCCTTAGCCTGCTTATAGAGGAGAGGGGTCATGTTGAAAAATATAAATACTTCCTTCGTTCCAAATTGTTACTCCTGTTTCGGGAATCCAACTTTTTGTGAACAGTATACATATTTGTACCAAAAAAAAAAAGAGAGAAAGAAATACCAACTTTTCTTTGTTACCTTTTTAAGCTGGCCCTTTGTTTTTGGGACAACGAAAAAGGGAAAAAAAGGAGCAACATTTTGGAACGGGACAGAGTAATTAATAACAGCTTAAGCTTTTATCTAATGCCTATTATGTCAACAATGAGAATGAAAAAATTAACAAAACATGTTAACGGTCCTGAACAATTTAATGTCAATTTGCAGACCAGTTAATGATTCAAACAATAAAGCCTCAACTGCAGAGACGGAGCCAGAAATTTTGGGTGAATTTTTTTTTTCAAAGTATTTTGCAGGGACGAGCCTATATATATATGTATATACAGTGAGCTTCCCCTCCAAACTCCCTTAACTTGTTAAGTTACGGACCTAGGGGTATTTTCGACTTTCCGGACCAAATTTCAACGATCCGAACCGTTAGATGTGTTTAAAAGGTGTTTTCAAGGTCCAACGTGAAGATTTGGCAAAAAACAATACCCGGAAGGGCTTGATCGGAGCTGTTTTTCACAAAAACGCTAATATAACGTTTTTGTGAAAAACAGCTCCGATCAAGCCCTTCCGGGTATTTTTTTTTTTCCAAATCTTCGCGTTGGACCTTGAAAACACCTTTTAAACACATCTAACGGTTCGGATTTTCAAAAAAACATTGGGAAGGTGGAGGTCCGTAACTTAAGAAGGTCAGGGAGTTTGGATGTGAAGTTCGGTGTATATATATATAGGGGCGGCTTCTAGTCCGGACCTCCCGTTTCCGGACCTCCATGATCCAAAATTTTTTTTGACGATCCGAACCGTCCAATGTGTTCAGAAGGTGTTTTCAAGGGTCCGTAGCGGAAAATCTTCAAAAAAAAATACCGGGAAGGGCTTGATCCAAGCAGTTTTCGCAAAAAATATATATATACAGTTTTTGCGAAAATTACTTGGATCAAGCCCTTCCCGGTATTTTTTTTTGAAGATTTCCCGCGTGGACCCTTGAAAACACCTTCAAACACATTGACGGCTCGGATTTTCCAAAAATAATTTGCAACACAAAAAAACCATTTTTTTCTTATTAACGGGAGGTGTGGACTAGAAGTTTTACCTATATATATATATATATATATATATATATATATATATATATATATATATATATATATATATAGAGGAACTCTCTGTCCGGGACCCTTGGGTCCGGATCTCATAGTTCCGGATCAAATTTTGACGATTTGAGTAGTCAATGTGTTCAAAGGTGTTTTCCTAGGCCCGCGAAATCTTCAAAAAAAAATACCGGAAGGGCTTGATCCACGCAATTTTGTAAATATGCAGTTTTTGCGAAAAACTGCGTGGATCAAGCCCTTCCCGGTATTTTTTTTTGAAGATTTCCCGCGTGGGCCTTGGAAAACATCTTTTGAACACATTGGACGGATATCGGGAAGGGCTTCAAAATGCTTCAATCCGGGATTTCCGGGATCCTTGACAGGAGAGTGTGTGTATATATATATATATCACCGGTGATCGAGTCAAAGATCCCGGATTGAAGGAAAAATAGTGTTTTCGAGGTTTTAAAAATTGTTTTTGCATAATCTGAACCGTCCAATGTGTTTAAAACGTGTTTTTAATGGTCCCCGCATGAAATAATAAAAAAAAAAGACGGAAGGGGGCTTGATCCGAGCAGTTTTTCACAAAACTGTATATGTACAATTTTGTGAAAATCTGCTCGGATCAAGCCATATACAGTTTTGTGAAAAACTGCTCGGATCAAGCCCTTCCCGGCATTTTGTTTTTATGATTTCTCGCGAGGACCTTTAAAAACACGTTTTAAACACATTGGACGGTTCGGATCGCGAAAATTTGATCCGGAACTATGAGTCCCGGATTCGGGATCCCTGACTGGAAGTGGACTGTATATATATATATCCCGATCCAGTCAGGGAGCCCAGATTTTTAAAAAATCCGGACCTCCACTTTCCTTATCGAATTTCGACGATCCGAACCGTCCAATGTGTTTAAAAGGTGTTTTCAAGGGTCTCCGTGAGAAATCATAAAAAAAAAAATACCGGGAAGGGCTTGATCCGAGCCGTTTTTCACAATACTGTACATATACAATTTTTGTGAAAAACGGCTCGGATCAAGCTCTTCCCGGTATTTTTTATTGATGATTTCTCACGGAGACCCTTGAAAACACTTTTTAAACACATTGGACGATTCGGATCGTCGAAATTCGATCGGGATCAATGAGGTGTGGATTTTTTTAAAATCCGGGAGCTTAGATTGGAAGTGTGGTGTATATATATAATACTAGAGATTTTTTATATATAATACTAGAGATTTTTTTTTGTTTTTGCAGGGGTGACTGCCTCTACTGATCCTCCTCCAGCTCCACTGCTCCATACGTTAAAAAATCTGTTTATTTCTCGATGTAGTTGAGAGACGCACTCGTAGCTGACGAGTGGACTGTTGTCTAAGTGAATTATTTGAACTGAAACGGAAGGGGAAAAATATAAAGTATCAATCGTCACTGAACCCCAATAGGGTTTGTTTGGTAGCCATGGCCCGGGGCTTTAGACCCCATTTATAGACACGGCCCAAATACCCCATCTCTAGGCGCGGCCCATGGGCCCCACAGATTCTGGGCCATAAACCGCCCTTGTTTAAACCGCCAAAGCCCTCTATAAAATGGGCTGTCCGTGCATAACAGGAGGGAGGTCGGGGAAAAAAAGAAAAAAAATTGCGGGAAAAAAGAGAGAATTGGAGATGAAGTCGGGTTTAGAAAACACAAAAAACTTTTTCTCAGTCAAGTTTGGTGAAGTTCCACCTGTGGCAAGTTTTGGTTTGTTTCATGAGTGGTTTTTAGTTTCATTCTAGTTCCGTGAATTAAAAGAGTTTTGTTTCTTAGTTTCCTTATAGTCTGGGTTTTTAAGATCCTCAAGAGCTGTTTGTTCTTTTTATTATCATCTCCGTATTGTTCATCTTATTGTGATGCGTTTAAATCAATTCAAAACATAAATATCTTTTTTTTATTTAATTGTGGTATGGTCACACTGAAACCCGCCGATTTTTCAAATTATAATTTTTGTTTAAAGTGTAAATATCCTTTCCATTTCAATTTGAAAAACTATAGTACGGTTACATTATCACCCGCCGGTTTTTCGAGTCATTATTTATGTGGGAAAAATTCAAAATGCCCCCCAAACTTTACACCAAATGTCTCATCGCCTCCCAAACTTTCAAAAAACTCAATTTTACTCCCAAACTTTCATTCCGTTATCAAAATAACTCATTCCGTCTCAATCTGTCAACTTTCTAACGTTTTTTGCTGATTTGGACGTTATGACTCCGTTAATTGCTTATGTGGTATCATCTCCCAATTGAAACGTGACACGTGTACTGTCCATCTCTTTCCTCTCTTTCCCCTCCATCTTTCTCCTCTGGTAAACTCCAAACCCAGTTCTTTTTCTCTCTCCACCGATTGACACTCTCATTGGGCATGTAATCGTAAACGAGCATCAATTACTTCCCCTTTAGATACAACCCTCTCATTTGCCCCAAGAGCTTCTCTTGAAGCCGACCCATACTCGAATCTCTCTGCCAGTGGGCATATAATCTCTGTCTCTGATTTTTGTTTCTATTTGTTGTTTGGTTGCAGAAGAAGAACAAGAACAAAATTATTCAGGAAAGCAACAAAACGAGCAAGAGAATCAAAACTGATCGATTCGAAAACAAGAGGCTAACCATCGTGACTCAGGAACTGCTCCGACTGTGATTTTTTCAATGTTCTGTTGTTACTTTCTCCTGATTTCGGTAGTTTCCAGATTTTCTTCATTATTCAATTTATTAACTCGTCTTGTTTTTGCTTTTGCTTCTATCCTGCGTATTTCATTTTTGATTCTATCCTGTGTATTCCAATTTTTGGAGGAGAGAGCCTGTGTATTTCAAGTTTTGGAGGAGAGAGGGACAATCGATTCGGTCTGATTTGATTAGGGCTTTAGATATCGAGTGTGCAATTTATTGGTTTGATTTTGCACCAGAGGGCTTTCTTGGTTTGATTCACGTGTGGGGGAGGGGCTGGGTTGATGGTGAGAGTGTCAATCGGTGGAGAGAGAAAAAGAACTGGGTTTGGAGTTTACCAGAGGAGAAAGATGGAGGGGAAAGAGAGGAAAGAGATGGACAGTACACGTGTCACGTTTCAATTGGGAGATGATACCACATAAGCAATTAACGGAGTCATAATGTCCAAATCAGCAAAAAACGTTAGAAAGTTGACAGATTGAGACGGAAGGAGTGTTTTTGATAACAGAATGAAAGTTTGGGAGTAAAATTGAGTTTTTTGAAAGTTTGGGAGGCAATGAGACATTTGGTGTAAAGTTTGGGGGGCATTTTGAATTTTTCCCTATTTATGTCGCGAAACCTAGTCCGTTGTCATTGGCAGCCGGAGAATGTCACCAAATGCCTGGAATATGACACACTCTAGATTTCTCGATATAAATTCTTCTTTGGAGTTAAATTCGTATCTTGGAAACTGATCCAACATCATTGGCAGTCGGAGGATGTCACCAAATGCCAGGAATACGATTCATTCTAGTTTCCACAATGCAAATTCAACTCGCCAGTTAAAAAGAAAAAGGATATTTATGTTTTATTCATGGCGCCATACTATCTGAATCAAATTTGTATCTTGGAAACTGATCCAATATCATTGGCAATCTGAGGAACTGAGTCACTAAATGCTAGGAATATGATTTATTCTAGTTTCCACAATACAAATTTGATTCGCGAGTAAGGAGGAAAGGATATTTATGCTTTATTTGTCATTGTTGTCATTTTCAGTCTGCAAGCAAAAGGGAAAAGGATAATTATGTTTTTTTTTTTTTTTTTTTTTTTTTTTTTGTCTATTTCATTTTCCTGTACAATTCGAGATGTGAATTATCCCCTCTCCCAGTTCGAAGTCTATTTGCATTGAATTGAGGATACCGGCGGCCGTCGAATTTAGTAGTCCGTTGTCGGTATCAAAAATGAGATTTGCACGTTCGTGCATTTTTCATTATACAAATTAATGCAAATTGATTTTGATTTCCCTTATCCGATGTTAACTTATATTGAATTGAGGGTCTCAGGCGCCGTCGAATTTAGTTGTCCGCGCTTGGCATAAAAAATGAAATGTGCTATCACAAGCATTTATCATTAACCAGTTCAATATAAATGAACTTTGGAAGCTTTTAATGATTTTGGAGTTTAGGTGCTACCCTGGAATTGTCGCTGCAACCATTTGCTTGAAATTAGTTTATATTGAATCGAGGATCCCAGACGCCGTCGAATTCAGTAGTCCGCGCTTGGTGTCTAAAATGAAATATGACCTCTCGGTTGTTTTTCAATAACCGGTCCAATATAAATTAGTTTTAAAATGTTCGAAGTTAATGTGTATCATATTGAGGATCTCGAGCACCGTTGAATTTAGTAGTCCGCGCTCGGTGTCTAAAATGAAATGTGCCATCACGGGTATTTTTCATTAACCAATTTGATGCACGTTGACTTTGAAGTTTTTGAAATTATCCGGGTCTCCACAGAAATGGAGCCGAGGTATGAACAGTGAGTCACACCGTTACGCCGCTTAGGTTTTCGTCCATTTGGAAACTTTCTTTGTTCTTTATTTTTTCTGGCTAGAGATGATTTTGAAAAAGGGTTAATTTTGGAAAAGAAGTACCGAAAGGACGATGTAGGCTGCCTAACACCTTCCCTACTCGTAACAGTAAATCCCTGAACCCATTCTCTGTTTTCGCAAGCCAAAACGGCAAAATCACCGAAATATTTTCCTAGGGATATTTTTCTATATCTTAAGGGGGTGACTTAACACACCCGAATTCATTGTTAAGTGGCGACTCTGATTTTTAAAAGGCAAGGCACAGCTGTCAAATTTCATTAATACAATCGTCGAGTTTTTTGTCAAATATTCTCTCCTGCCGTTTTCCCGAATTTGGGGAAACGCTCGCAGCGAAAAATTCTGAGCGCGATAGGTTTTTAATATATCCGAGAAGGTAAGTAGATCAAACAACTTCTCTCATACAAATACTATTTAACAATAAAAATCATTTATTTTAAATCTTTTTATCAAAGCTGGTTGAGCAGAAATATATTATTTGGTTTATTAATTGTAAATATTTATTTATTTGTGAATTCGATTTGAAAAGTTAGAAGTAAAATTCAAGTAAACTAAGAGAATATAAGGAACATTTATACAAAAAATTTCCTCCTTCGGACATGTTTAACCCATACAATTGTTTCTTTAACGACAACCGATTCGTTAAAGACTTGGACTTGTAGCTACTCTCCAGTTTTGCCCAAAGTTCCGCCGGATCCGTTTCATTGATGACTTCCCGGAGGCTGCTATTCCCAAGATACAATTGAATCGCGCTATTTGCAAGCTCTCTCATCTCCCATTTAGCATCCGTCACATCCTCCGGCTTTTCGGATTTTTTCTTGAGTTTCTTCGCCAAACCTTCTCTCGTCAACATGTTCTTCACCCTTTGTTGCCAAAGACTAAAATCATTGTGGCCGTTGAAAAGCTTGATAGCAAACCCGGTGCTTTGATTCGGTAAATTTCCCGCCATACCGCTCTGATATTACTGTTATGGATCGATCAAACAAACACACCCACATGCACAAATAAAACGAAACAAAGAACACAAACGATTTTACGTGGTTCCCCAAAATCGGGTACGTCCACGGGTGTAAGGACCCGTATGAAAAATCACTTTTTGGAGAAGTTTCGATTTGGTCGATAAAAAGTCCCGGTAATTGTTCCTTGGATTTTTCTAATCACAATGGTATAATTGGAAGTTATTTTTGACTAAGACAAAGTCGTCTTTCGCCCTTTTTCTTCGGAGAAAAATGTGCTGTTTTTCGATTTTGTACTAAAAGTGGGGGATGAGATTTTGATGTGATTAAAATTTCAAAATTTTGGAAATTCCATTGTTTCCAAATGGGGGGGTACTTCCTTATTTTCATAAATAAATTAAAGTAAAGACTAAATCAAAATTTTAGTCTTTACTTAAATTTGGTTTATGAAAATAAGTAGTGGGGTTAGAGTGTTATATTAGAAGTGTAAGGGGTAAATTTGCAAAAATCAAAACATAACACTCTCCTCTCCTCTCCACTCGACCGGCCCTTCTCTCTCCTCTCTCTCCTCCATTGTTACACCTTCCAAGCTCAAATCTCTCCCTCCTCTTGACCACTTCAAGAACCAAGGCTATTTTCACGTTCACTAGAACAAAAAGGCATAAAGATCACGGTCTTTTGGTGTGATCTTTCACTTTCAATCTCGGTTGAAAAATCGTGATCTAACCTAGTGTGATTAAAAGTCTCCATCTTTCAATCACGCTTCTAGACCGTGATAAAAACTCATAAAAAAGAGTGATTAAAACCAAAAAAACTGTGATCTTTGACAATATAATATCTCAGTTTTGCCTAAAAACAGTGATTGTTTACAAAGAAAAGATCTCGATTTTTTGTAAAACCATGATTAAAAAATGGAAAAAACCGTGATGAAAAAAATTTCCTCGCTAATATAGGCATCCAAAAATTGCTTTACCTTGCAAACCTTGCTTCCATCTAGATTTGATCCTTTGACCTCTTGCACAAAACAAGCAACACCTATCCACCCCACCAATTATGCATTTCATTATATTGTTGAACTATTTAATATATATAATAGTTTCTTTAGGTCTTTCCCTTGCCCATATTAGTTTTTTGAACATTGACTATGATTTTCTAGGCTTATGTACTCTTATAGTTTCCAAGCTTGTTTGAGAAAATTTAATTTTTGGTTACAAAAATATTTTTTTTGGTTCATATTCTATGAGTTACTGACAACAATTTTTTTTTGGTTTCAAAGGAATGTCCCATATTCCAATTCAGCAAAATTTCCTTCCATCAAAACATCTAAATCCCTCTTCTCTTTCTCAGCATAATTATGATCCTCCAACTCCATAATTTTCATCAAATTGAAACTTTTCTCCCCATCAAATTTTACTCCCAACTGTTCTCCAGTATCCATCACATTCTGAGCTTTCTTTAACAAGACAGAAAAATAAGAAAGATCTCAGTTTTTTTGTAAAAACGTGATAAAAAAAAATAGAGTTAGATTTTTTATCACGGTTAAGTACATAAACCGAGATGAAATACAGTTTTAATCTCGATCATCTATAAAACGTAATTAAAAATGAAAATGAAATTATCTCACCTTACTTACAATCACACTTTTTAAATGACTGAGATTAAAGCTTAATTTTATTTCTATTTTCAATCACGTTTTATAGATGAACGAGATTAAAACTGTCTTTCATCTCGGTTTATGTACTTAAATGTGATAAAAAAATCTAACTCTAATTTTTTGATCACGGTTTTACAAAAACTGAGATCTTTCTTATTGTTGAGGCGTGATCTTTATACCTTTTTGTAGTACTGGTTCTATGCGTCGTGGGGAGCTCAGTTCACCTTGGATTCGCACCGGAAGCTCACATTTCGGGATTTGGGGTTTTCTACACCTAGGGTTTCACTCATCTTCATTTTTCAAGCAAATCCTTGAGGTAGGGGAACAATGTCTACTCTCTCTAGTTATATGCTTGTGATTTGTTGCATATAATTGGTTCTTGACCTCAATTTCCTTGAATTTCATGTTTTCCCCAATTTGTGTGGGTTTTCCCACTTTGATTCTTTGATCTATGAAATTGTTTGTTGTTTGCTGAAATTGTGAGTGAAATTGACCTCCCTCCATGTTTAATTGTTGCATAGCATCTCTAGTTTGAACCTAAACTATCACATTTGTGTTTGGGTTGAAATTCCACACCTTAGAGGTGAAAATCTGCACTGCTGCCCCTGTTTTTAGCCGCTGCCCCTGTTTTCCAGCAGCTTTCCCTAATTTTTTGGGAGGTTTTTGGCCACCCTTTGATGTCTGTTTGGCCTGCAATCGTCCAGAACTTCGCATACTTGATATATAGCAATGTAGTAACCCCAAAACCATTTTGAAAATCATTAAACTACGTGATTTGACACGTGATTATATCGGAAAATTCGTTATATGTATCGGACACGTATCCTTTTGAGTCGGTTGACACATTTGGCGAAAAATGTGATATTTTGAAAGTAATGGGATACATGGAAATGTTTTGATGAACTAAATTTTTGGAGATTATAAAAATGGTATAGTGATTCTAGGGATCACCCGTTTGGTGTCCCTAGCCATGGGTGCACGGAGCCCACGAAATCCGGCAGAGGCATTTATTCCCTATTAAATTTAATGGTTGATTTTATGACAAAGTTGGAAATTAAAATGTTTTGAGGTACTTATAGTATTTTGGTGAACTTTGGATACTTGGATACACTTTTGGACATGTGCTAAACTTGTTGGTGATTTTGATAACTTAATGAAATTTTGGGTATCTTGGGACACCTTGAAATCATTTTGGACACTTGGATGTTACCTTGGACACGTGGGTACTTCTTGGACACGTATCATTTGTTTCAGCGTTTGTTATGTTCCTTTGATCATTTCTTTTCATGTCAACCCATATCAGGTGCACTTATCATATTTATACACCTAGCGGTTGTAGTATGGTTTATCATTTTTAGGTACCCGGAAAGGCAGATGAGATGGATGCTTGAAGTGTGGATGCATGTCATGAAGATTATTTGATCATGAAGTTGTTTTCTCATCTTCATATTTCGTATATTTTTGGAAGATGATTTTGTAATTTTAATTCCTCAATCTTTTGAAAATTTCAATTTATGTAGTAACTTTATTTATTGTTGGAACTAAAGTACTTGGGTTTGGGTACCTTTGATGAGAAACACATGGACTTGTAATTTGGAAGTGTACTTTTGACTTTGATAATAGATATGTTTGACTGCGGTCTATCCTACGTGGATATTGCTTATATCATGGTCATTAAAATTGAGGGCATGACAACGGGAGAGATAACGCTTTTCACTATATTGGATGAGTTACAAATGAGATAAAAAAAAACCCAACCCACACCCACGCTCACATGTATTTTTATCTCTCACACACTCACCAATATTTTCTCATACTTTTCTCTCACAACGCACTACACTTCTTATCTTTCTTTTTCTCACTTTTTACACTCACAGCCGTACTCTCTCTTCACTTGTCACACACGGCATACTCTCACAAAATCACACATGCACTGCCACCTTAAATACATGCTGTGGTAGACCCTTGAATTTTCCGTAGGAATCTTCTGGAGCTAGCAAACATCAATGGGCTTAGAACATCCACATGCACAGCCGCCCAAACCAATTTTGATGTTCCACCGAACCCATTTAATATCTCCACGGTCTCCACGAAAACATTATCATTCCAAAGCCAAACTAATTTGTTTCTTTTCCTTTTCAAAAAACAGTAAATATGTTCAAAATCCCAACCATCACCCCCTTTTGCACCTGTGAACTCGCACCCCCTCGCCCGGGCGCCTCGCATGCCCACGCCCGGGTGCCTTTCCGAAACCGGCGGAGACCAAATTTGGTGCGAAGGTGACCCTTTTTCTTGAACACAATTTTTCTTCATCAACTTTTCCAAACACCACTTCATGCACTTCCTTTTTGACGTCACGCTACACACATAGAGATTCATTTGCTTGCGCCTTTACACGCCACACTTGTGCAACCAGGAGCCAATCCCTTTTGCTTGCTCGGTGTCCAAAATTTTTATGCCTCACGTCAATGCGACCTTGGAGTTTGTACAAATTTCCCACTAACTTTCCTTGCAACACTATTTTCTCATTCTTGAACACCTCAAGAACTCCATCGTTTGATGCAAAGCTACAACCTTTGGAATATAACATTCCCAACGAAATCAAATTTTTCCTTAATCCCGGCACATGTCGGACTCCGGTCAATCTCACAAATCTTCCATCGGCCATCCGAAACCGTACCGTACCCATGCCAATAACCTTATTCACTGCGTTGTTCGCCATCCTCACATTACTTTTACTCTTACACACTCACCAATATTTTCTCATACTTTTCTCTCACAACACACACTACACTTCTTATCTTTCTTTTTCTTACTTTTTACACTCACAGCCGTACTCTCTTTTCCCTAGTCACACACGGCATACTCTCACAAAAGCACACATGCACTGCCACCTTAAATACATGTTGTGGTAGACCCTTGAATTTTCCGTAGGAATCTTCTGGAGCTAGCAAACATCAAATGGGCTTGGAACATCCACATGCACAGCCGCCCAAACCAATTTTGATGTTCCACCGAACCCATTTAATATCTCCACGGTCTCCACAAAACCATTATCATTCCAAAGCCAAGCTAATTTGTTTCTTTTCCTTTTCAAAAAACATTAAATATGTGCAAAATCCCAACAATCACCCCCTTTTGCACATGTGAACACGCACCCCCTCGCCCGGGCGCCTCGCACCCCCACGCCCGGGTGCCTTTCCGAAAATGTCGGATACCAAATTTGGTGCGAAGGTTACCCTTTTTCTTGAACACAATTTTTCTTCATCAACTTTTCCAAACACCACTTCATGCACTTCCTTTTTTGACGTCGCTCTCCACACATAGAGATTCATTTGCTTGCACCTTTACACGCCACACTTGTGCAACCCGGTGCCCATCCCTTTTGCTTGCTCGGTGTCCAAAATTTTTATGCCTCACGTCAACGCGACCTTGGAGCTTGTACCAATTTCCCACTAACTTTCCTTGCAACACCATTTTCTCATTCTTGAACACCTCAAGAACTCCATCCTTTGATGCAAAGCTACAACCATTGGAATGTAACATTCCCAACGAAATCAAATTTTTCCTTAATCCCGGGACATGTCAGACTCCGGTCAACCTCACAAATCTTCCATCGGCCATCCGAAACCGTACCGTACCCATGCCAACAACCTTATTCGCCACGTTGTTCGCCATCCTCACATTACTTTTATCACAAGCCTCATATGAGTAAAAACAATTTCTATTTGAAAATATATGAAAAGGACAACCGGAATCCATGACCCAACCAAAATGATCCATACTTTCGCAAGTCACCGAAAACAAATCACCGTCATCTTTGACAAGACTTTGGTTCTAGTAGTCTTCATTTGCTATATCTTATTCAATTTGACTTCTGATCATGGTTACTTTACTGCATCTTAATATATTCAAGCATAGATTATCACATATATTCATCCATTTGGCAAACCTCACTTGAAATCACTCTATGTTTATAGTTGTTAGTCTATATCATGTCTTGAATAGATTATTGCATATCTCCAACACTTATTGAATATCACATGTCATTATTCATTCATCGTTACGCTTGTCTTTGGCTCATGTAAACTCATGTTTTGCATATTTTGTATAAATCATGCATCTCAATGGATCTCATGCATCATCACTTTGTACACATTGCATAAGTATCCATTGTTTTACGTGCATTTATATTTCTGATCTTGTTTACTCATTTTCCCATTCCCAGTCCCCTTTGCATGCTCAAGGTTGAATAATAAAAATTTTACAAAACCCACAAATACTTAGTAGAGACCGACTCTCGAGTCGGGCAAGAGGGGTGCCATAACACTCTTCCTCTCTCGTAACCAAGCTCCCAAGCCTAAGATATTATGGTGAAGACGGACTAGTTTGAAAACCTTATCCTAAAAATGAGGCACGAGTCATTCGAGTTCGGTTCCTCGGGGGCAATCCGCTAAAACCCGGTTCGCGACTCCAAATCGAATTCCTCGGAGGGGATGTCTACAGGATTGTTTACAATAGAAAATTCTCATAGCCCTATAGACAGTTCTCATAGCCTAATAGACAGTTACATATCGTCATTTCGCAATTCTCATAGAGAGCATTTTGTTATAATAGACAATTCTCATAGCCTCATACATAGTTGACATAGGATTATGCACTTCACATAGACAATTCACATAGCCCAACCACACAATTCACATGGAACCAAAACAATAGACAATTCTTATAACGCAATAGACAATTGTCATAGCCTCATCTCACAGTTCTCATAGACAATTCTCATAGCATGAACTGTCGATCATAGCCTATGAGAATTGTTTACAATAGACAATTCTTATAGCCCTGGACAATTCTGATAACCTAATAGATAGTTCTGATAGCCTCATTTCACAGTTCCCACAGAGGGCATTACTGTTACAATAGACAATTTTCATAGCCTCATACATAATTCACACAAGGTTATGCAGTTCACATAAAAAATTCACGCAGCCCGGCCACACAATTTACATAGACCCACAACATCTAAAATACACAGTTCACATAGGCTTATCATACAGAGTTCACATAAGGTCAAGCAGTTCAGATAGATAGTTCACATAGCCCAACCATACAGTTCTCATAGTCTCGTCTCACAGTTCTCATAAACAATTTTCATTGCCCAATAGGTAGTTCTCATAAACCCACAACACTCCAAAATTATTATTATTATTATTATTATTATTATTATTATTATTATTATTATTATTTATTTTATTATTATTATTATTATTTACATAATTTCACAGTGAATATAGATCTCATTTTGTAGATCTTGCTAAGTAGATTTCAAAAATATAATTTTTTCTGAAAACAGACATGCACAATAAAAGATATGACATTTTAAAGTTCATAGTGTGAAAAAAAAAAGAAGGAATGGCATAATAGTAAATAAGTATGAAGTCTGCGCACCTATCTAGCTTCAGATTTAGCTTTGAAAAAATATTTTAGGATTGGGATGGGTACAAAGCTAAAAAAGGGGGCCGGCTCTATTTTCTATATCCTTAAGGAGCTTAACCATATCTTTAATTTAGTGATTAGATGATTGAACATGTATGAAATTGTGAGGTATGTCATTAGTCGTGGGCTGCCCTAGGTTACAACTAGGGTTGCATGTATGGAAAGCAAGGTGAATCCTGTACTGGCTTGGGTACCGGTTTTCCTATAGGTATACGGTATGGTATCGGTAATGGCTAGTATCGAGTACCGTTTCTGATTTAGCGGTACTACTTATATATATATATATATCAGAATTTTTTTTCTCAATTCATCCTAAAATATAATAACCCCCTTAACAAAATACTTTCAATTAGCAAAATAAAGGTATTATAAAGTATCAAAATGTAATTACGAGGGCCTAAGGCTAAATCATAGTTGTCAAATTTTATGTGGTAAATGTGCAATATTATACATTTGTTAGGTTTACTATGTGAAATCAGAGAGATATACGTATGTACTGTATCAATGTCTTCCCTAATTACCCAGTGAACAAAATCAGAAGTCGACACCTCCAATACCCCCAAAACTTTAGATGGGCTCTGACATCATCATCGACACCAATTTATCAGCTCCAGCACCATGGCAACGATGCAGTTCTCTCTCTCTCTCTCTCTCTCTCTCATATCATCCATATGCAGATGGGATGGTGTGTATTCATCGATCATCCGATCATCTTCTTCATATGAGACCTGCCAAATCTCGAACGAAATTTGTGGTACCATCATATCGGCCAGTATTTGCCGCAAAGTCTAGTATTCTCCGGTAACCACCTGTATTTTCACCGGAACGGAATTTGGAGCAAGGGTACCGATTTTACATAAATCCAATATGTACCAGCCGGTACAGAACGGGATTCACAATTTTGATGGAAAGGCTTGTATGGGAACATCACAATAACTTGACTTATAGTGGCGAGTTGGATTTTGAACAATGTTAAGTGATGCATACACAATTCTCAAGTGTTTAATTCCCTACCTACATGGCTTAATAGTTTTTTTGATCGGCAAAAGTAACATTTTATTAGGGACAGGGGAAGGAATCCAACCAAAAGTTGGAAATTACAGCCAGAGGGGCAAAGTCCTATACACTTGAGGGCCAAAAGTGCCCGGATATAACAATGAAATGCAAAAACAACACCTATGGGCCTAAAGTGCCGAATATAACAATACAATGCTCATAAACCCATTTGGCCTAAAATGCCCAGATAATACATTCAAGCCTAAAGCCTCCAATGAGTGAGGCCCAACCTAAGAAACCCAAAACCTACCATAATCACATACCTCTTCATAGCTACAGGCACCATAGACTCCGGTAGCGAGCCATCAGACCGAACCACCAAACACAACAGTACTGAAACTCCTTCGAAGCAAAACCACGCCACCATCAGCCATCCACTAGAGGAGAAACAGAACCACCAACCACACATCGGCCGCGAAAGCTCATCGAGCCGTTAGGCGATAATCGATGGATCCAGCAATGCAAACAGCGGGAGACCGACACTGGCCATGCCCGAAATCCAAAAGCGGACCATCTAGCATTGAAACTAGCAAGGGGTATGACCTGCGATGGGGCAAAAGGGAGGAAACAACCGAGATAGGGCAAACCGAAAAAATAGTATCCAAGCAGCAAGGAAGCAGATAACCAGGGAAGGGGTCGAGAAAAAATAGAAGAGGAGGAGGACAGAGGATAGTCATACTGAACGCCAATCTCGCCGCCATCACGAAACCCATCAACAATCGCCAAGCCACCGCCAACTCGGAGACCAAAAACGACTAGGGATACGGGATGTCGAGATCCATAACTTTTGGAGACGAACGCCGCAGCCACCACACGCAACTGATGCCGAACAATTTTTTGCATAAGGAAGAGAAGGCTAGGTCAGAGAGGAGAAACGAGAGGAGAGATGGTCAGAGAGAAAGCTAATAGTTGCTATCATAAACATTCATAATACCATATCATGCACTTAGAAAAGGGTAATATACAATATGTTATTGGGCATCATCCGCTTATGGTACTCGTTACCTCGCCTTTCATGCCAAAAGTTGTAGGCAATAGAGTTCTTCCTGTGACAGCTACATGTGGGCTCCCGTGACCTCCGCGAGAAACCTTGAAAGTACTAGAACACGCGTTCGTTAGAGTTGCCACTTGATTTTAAGGTTAACCAATTAAGCAACAAAATTCAACGTACAAAATTCAAGACTACCAGTCCATCGTAACCAGAGTGATCTTGGTTTGGGAGCTAAGTTACGGGATGGGAAGGTTTTATTTGAAAAATGCACCATTCCCGCCTAATCAAAATGATTAGTCTCTACTCATAATTATGGGATTTTAAAAGAAGTTTTAAAGTGATTTAGACAATTACTGAAAAAGGGAACAAGGAAAAATAAATAGCATTAACGATGCATGAGGCTAGATTTAGAGAAATGAAACATTACCAAAAATTAATAAAAAGGCGAAGACTGAACTTCTTTTGGTCAACATCCGGATGCTCCCCTCATTATCACGAATTTAGCGAGTATGAACTCCGTCGCTGCGAAAAGCACTTTCCTTAACTAATGCTTCGAAAAACTTGGATTAAAGGCGAGGTTTTGTTTAATTTTGGAAGATAGGCTAACGACTAATGTTTTTGGGATTTTTTGTGGCTGATTTTCAAAGGGGAACTTTGGATTTAGGAAAGGGGTTTGCAAGAGCAAGACAAAGGAAAACAATGATTTTTCTAGCAAGGATTTCTTGAGAATTCTTGTTGTGTGTTTTCTCCTTGAATGAGGTTCCTATTTATAGTCCTAAGAGAAACTTCTCCCTTTAATTTTTAGTAGGAATTGGTTGGGGAAAGCCATTGAAAGCACCACACCCAGCCCATGCCTAATCTGTAGGAGTTGTCCGTTTTCTGGAAATAGAGATGGTGACCACCATGTTTTTCTTGATCAAAGTATCTAGCCACCACTTTTTGAGAAGATAAAGTTTTTGGCCAACACTTTTGGATTCTGGGCCGAATCTTGGGCTTCTCTTGGTCCTTGGTTTATATGTGGGGTTATGACCAGATATTGGGCTTGGAAATGCTCAAGTGGGCAAAAGCTTATGAAAATAGACAAATCTAATTAATGGAAGAATTAACTAAATAAAATAAATTTCGCAACGTCATTAACAATTTTCATCATTGGGGACACATCCGGACTCTTGCTTAGAATTCACGGATAATCAAAATTGGGGTGTCTACAGTACCATAAAAGTGGAAGAAGCTAGAAATGAAGAAACAGTTGGCCATGAATCTACGAGTAGTTTAATCGGCTCCGTCCAATCCTTCTTTTGAAGTCCTTGTATTTAATAGTTTTAGGTGTCATGAAAAATATTCAAAAAGTTTTAGGGGTTTTAGTGTAATAATTTACATATGTAGTGTATCTCTTTATGAACTTGAGTTTTTAAATGAAATGAATGTCAAGAATTATTCAACTCGTTTAATTTGTTTTAATAAACAAATTGAATTTCGGGGCATTACAATGTCATAGATAGAATGTGTTTTGTTATTTTCGATGTTGATAGTATTTGTTTTCTTTTTTAAAATAATACTCCCTCCGACCCTTTTTAAGTATTTAACTTTTCCTTTTGGGTTGTCCCTAAATAAGTGTGGTTTGAAAAGTTAATGGGTACAAGTTTGTACAATTATCATTTTGCCCTTTTGAAAAGGTAGTGGGTAAAGAGTTAATGGGTAAAAGTGGAGGATAATTTTGGAAACTAGAGGTAAAAGTTGATGTGAATAGTGTAAAGTGGAGGAAAAAGCTGATGTGAAAGGTGTAATGATGATGTTTCTTTAATAAGTTGGATTTACGAAGTAACACATTTAAAAAAGGGACGGAAGAAGTATTATAGATGGATGTAGGTTAGATTTGGAAATTGATATTGGCACTCCCCATTTTGATATTGGCACTCCCTTTTAGGTGAAGTTTCTAAACTACCCTTGCACTTTATAATTGCATTTATCTTTTGCTATCAAAATGACAAGATTAACCATTTTATTTATGCAACAGACAAAGAAGGAAAAAAAGAAAAAAAGAAAAAGAAAACTTTATTCCATTTACGTCTGTTCTTTTGCCTTGGCGAGAGAGAGAGAGAGAGAGAGAGAGAGAGAGAGCAGTTTCTTCGTTTCTACAGTTTCTTCACAAGTTTCCTTCTTCATCCCCTTTGATTCATCTATTCTCTTTCCAAATCACTCGCTTATTAACAAGTTCAACAATGGATGATGATGGTGAAGGCATCTATGAGTTCCAGCTAACAATGGAGTTTACACAGGAAGATATCTCCGAGCTTAATGATATCATAAATCTCACAGCCGCGAGCAATGTTGAGGAAATATCAAAGTGGTACAAATCATTCGACTCTATAAATGATTATGGTAATTTCTCCTCATTTATTCTTGAGATTCTAGATCTAGGGTTTTTTTCCAAGTCGGTTTCCCACCGGCAATTATTCTGGTTTCTTCTTGTTCGTGGAAGCAAATACAATATTTGATTAACCATTGTTACACCTTATTGGATTAATTTAGTCCCCACCAATTGATTTGGTTTTCGACTATACTGGTAGAATTAGAACTAGTTTGGTCCCCACCTATTAGGACCCCACATTCATATTATAATTTTACTTGCTAGTGAATTCTTTACGTGATAGGATTAGAACTGAAGTATTTAATACTAGTTGGCTAGTTGCTTTGTGGATTTATAATTAACAGGTGGTAACATAGAAAAGGAAATGCCCAAAGTGGACAATGTTGAGTCTAATGGCTTAAAATCATTGTTAATCGAGAATTTTTCAACTCGAGAAGAGCTCATTGATAGGGTTCGCAATGTGGCATCAATGGAAGGCTATGTTACAACAATTAGAAGATCGAAAGCGGATCGTTATGTATTTATTGGTTGTGATAGAGGTGGAAAATACCGTCGCGCTAGTGTTCCATTGGATGAAAGGAAAAGAATATCGGCATCTCGGCTTATAAATTGTCCTTCCGAGATAAAGTGGAAAAAGAAAGTTGGCGAGTGTTGGAAAGTGGAGATTAAAAATGCATCTCATAATCATGAACCGTCAAGTGAAATGTCTGGACATCATGTAGACACCCCAATTTTGATGACTTGTGCATCCCCAATGATAAGAGAGATCAAAATATGCCTCGGAAGCTTTGGAACAATGCTCTTTGTACACAAAACCTAAAAACAAAAACTCTTGAACACAAGCCATACCCTACACCATCTTCTAGTACATTAAAAACCCTCTTTTTTGATATATAATATCTCTCAATCCATTTTGAAATGAGGGAGATATGAGGATTTTACCAAAACGACTCTTTTTCCGACCACCTGAGGGTAAAATTGTCATAACTTTTGATGTACAACTTGTTTTGTTTCTAAACCACTTGGTTTAGAAAGTAGACTTATCAAGCTTTCCAACGGTACCAACCACGCGCAAAATGGAGTTCGGTAGCACCCGGGGCGACCCCGCGAAGTTTGGCCTGTTAACAGTACCGCGCGGGACACACAATTGTGCCATACGGTGCAATAATGGGCACCGTACGGTGCACTTTTGAAAAAAATTCAGAATTTTTTTACTTCTACCGAACAGCACACATAGTTGCACCGCACGGTGCAATTGTGAATACCGTATGGTACCTATTCTTCACCGTGAATCCAGCAAATTTCCAGCAGCTCAAAACACGCTACGAATCTCATCATTGTTTCGTGCGAAGAGGAAAGGCTACCCGTAGCTCGACATCTTGCCGTGAAGAATCTCATTCGCTTGTGAAATCATCCAAACCCGTCGCCTATATAAGCCGTGGTCCGGCCATGGTGAAAAAAAAGAGCAAAAAAACCTCCATGAAAATCCTTCCCAAAGCTCCGTGAAAATTCCATTTGTGTAATCTCTTAGCCATTGCTACCACTACAAAACCTCTCTCAAGTCCTTTCCAGTAAACCCAAAATACTACTACAATTTATTTTCCAATCACCTCCAGCAATCTACGTGTCCGAAATAGTTCCGAGATATAAATCTGTGCTTTCGTCAAAGTTTTTCACGGCTCGAACTCTCTAAGGGGCTCTTCTGGGTTTGAGGGGAGTTCCATTACTCTTTCTCGAACTCAGAAGAATATTTTTCAACAAACACAAATCTCTCGGATGTGCATTACGCGATACATTCGTGGTCGTGAAAATACCGTCTTTGCGTGGAGGTACATTGTTTCCATTCTTACTTATAAAATCATGATTTTGAATCAAATAAACCCATGATTTTTAAATAAAGGTGTCACCTTTGATATACTGCCAAAAATCAAAATTTCAGAAAGTTTTCACGCTGGTGACACCGTACGGTATTGAAGGTGCACCGCGCGGTGTATTTTTGGAAGCCGTATGGCATCAGTGGTAAATGGTTTTCCAATGCTCTGTTTTTCCAAACTGATGCTCTGTTTTGTTGAAAACCAGTGATGGTTTATTACAGTTACCCCCCCCCCTTTTTATTTCTGCTATTTCGTCCCTTCCTTATATTATTTCATGTGTTATGTGATTCATTATCCTTTATTTCTTTAAACATGTCATTTCCTTTGTATTTACTGTTTATGTAAAATAAAGTTTTCAATAAAATATTTTCAGAAAAATCCCACAAATATTTACTAGAGACCGGAAAATTCCGGGCACGCGGGGTGCATTTTTCAAACAAAACCTTCCCCACGGGTAACCTGGCTCCCGAACCCAAATCTCTATTTTTCGCAGACCAAACCCTTTTTTCAGCGGCACAAGAGTCATTATTTTTCTAAACAGTTTCTCGGGTACCTAACATTTTCCAAAAATAAAAACCCCGGGTGGCGACTCTAAAATTTTCTTTTTCCTAAAGTCGCCCATTTTCAAAACAAAATCAAAAGCGTGGCACCGTCCACAAAATGGTGACTCCGCTGGGGATCGATATTTTTTTTTTAAATTAATCTATATTTTGACGTTTTACACTTGTAAAACGACCCTCCGAAAGCTTGACATCAAGTACGTGCTTTACGTTGTACTAGAAAGGATTGATGTCAGGGTGAAAGCCCGATCAGTCTGGACTGGAGCTTTCCCGGTTGTTTACATGAGTAAAATTTCAAGATCTTGATTAATTTTTTTTAAAAAAAAATGAGCCAAACTTGAAAAGTATTTGTGGGATTTTTTGAAAAGATTTTATTGTTAAACTTTTGCATTGCACGTGCATGGTTACTAGCCCCACCGCTGCGTTCTGGTTACCCTACCCAGCTTGCTGGTGTTAGGACATCCCAGGATTCTCGGCAACCTTGGACGATGATGAGTCAGCCTACCGTTATTACCCTTGCCACGTCAGTATTCTGTGCAAAGGGGAGGCAAATATTGGCTCTAGTCTGGGGAACCCCTCTTAAACCAAAACCGGCATTTGCATATAGATAGCCATAGTACCTTCCAACCTACGACAGGACCTACAGGGTAACATTATGTGATATATCCTGCTACGTGTTTACTGTTTTCCCATATTCTGTCAGCATGCTACCTGTTTACCGCTTTTGCACATACCATGTTTACCGCTTTTGTATATACTGCTATCATTCTGCATACACACACTTTAGCATAAATCTTTTGGTTAGTCAGACCTTGAATTGTCACTTTTCCCGCGGTCTTAAGAGGTTGCCCTGCTCGATGAAGAGTCGTGCATTCCAATGCACGTTGTTCAAATCACATAGTCCTTAGGAAAATGAGACTAAGGATAATCAAGATGGCCTAAAATCTTCAATAAACTCTCATCAGTGACTTTAACTGAGCTTAAGAGTAATCAACCCCATTTATGAGTAATCAACCCCATTTATGAGGATGCTTATTCTTGCATCCTGATGAGAGATTATTAAAGAACTTAGTCCATTTTCAGATTTTTCCAAAGCCTTATTTTCCAAATTCAAAGGATACACTGTCAAAAGAAATACTGAGGATCGGGGCAGCCTTTTTGAGACCGTTTTCCTTTCATCAAACACCTCTTATGTCAGCCGTGCTCGAACGGCCTCCTGTTATCCGGTCTAGCCTTAAACATTTTTATCCAGATTTCAACAGCCTTATTGCTCTGTCTTGGATGGTCAAGAAAATTGATTGGCTCTAGTTCCAACACACGAGAACTTAACCTACTGAGTAATGACCTACCCATGGCTGTTGAAAACACCTTTTGAGACTTAGGGTGACACACATGACGACACATGCACGACATTCTCCTTTTCAAAATAAAACAAGCAGGGACACTCCTGAGTTTAATTTTGCTTTACTGTCAATTCCGAGCCATCAAGCCAAACAAGAAAACCTTACCACTTGAAGTCAAGGATTAACCCGACCCAAACTTCAGATCATCCCGCCAACCGACGAACATGGATGTTCAGGCTGAAATCAAGGAACTCAAGAAAGCTGTGGACAACCTGGGCGACCAAATCACTCAGCTCATGGTCATGGTGCAAGACATTTGTTACCATCTCCCACCTATCCAAGAGAACCCCAAGCGACCCAGAAAAAGCCCGGAAATGGCCGCAGCTTTGGCTAGAATTTCTGAATTAGATAAATCTATCTTGAATGAATTCAAACCCTTGGGCTGTGAAAATTTCAGTGGCCACGGAAGTCCGAAAATGCACCAGCTGTACATCAAAAAGGATAAGCTTGCAGATATCACCTCCAGCTCTACAAACAACAATTCCCAGACCACAACCCAAACCAACCGCCCCTAAACAAACTTTCACCAATTCCCTACCTCCCTTGTTATTGTTTGCAAAAGCCTTTTTGAAAGTAACTCTCTTAAACCTCTCAATCCACCGAAAGAACTTTCCTCAAACCTCAATCCAAATGTCTACTGTTACTATCACCAAATGCCCGGCCATCACACCAATAATTGCCCCCGCCTTAAACACAAAATCCAGGACCTCATTGACAATGAAACCATCTCAATTCCACTCCAAGAGCCCAACATTGTCCCTAACCCCGACCAAGCCAAAACAACCAACAAAATCACAACCCAAGTCAACCATCTTCAAAACCAACCAGGAACCCTCTCCCAATTCTCCACACCTCTGTCCTCAATATATGAAAAAGCTTCTCATAGCCGGCCATATCAAACCACTCCCTCCAACTCCTCTACCTCAGAAGCTCCCAACTTACCATAACTCAAATTTCTGTTGTGCATTCCACCAGATGCCCGGTCATGCTACCAATGAGTGCCATCACCTCCGTCACAAAATTCAGGACCTCATCGACAACAAAACCATCTTTCCTCCACCGGCAAGAACAAACACCCAATCAAATTCCAATCCGCATATCAACTCCGTCATGTTCAACACCGAACCAATGGGGGATTGCTGATTCAATAGATGTCAAGGCCAGCAAGGAGGAATAAACCGTCAAGGACCATGCAATAGCCCAATCTTCCACGAGTCTTGGAAACATGCAAGTCAGGCCAAATCTTCAAGTCTAGTTTTCAAGTCAAGTCTTCATCTTTATTGTGTTAGGTTGTGTTTCGGGTCTTTCATGCTTTTTTTTTGCATTCAAGTTTGTGTTTGTCTTCAAATTCTAGTCGTAATGTCCTATTATTGTCAAAAAACCAAAAACAGAGTCAGCATTGTAGTTCCGAACTACGCATGATCTGATTCCTTGCAAAAGGATACGTAGGCAACCCTTAGTGGTTCGATCGCGACTTTTGTAACTTTTATGTCACACCTTTGTGTTGAAATTGTCATAATAAACTTGAGTTTTTGCAATTATCCCTCAACTTGGAATTGTTTTCCACCATCATTTGAGAATCATGAGAATCACTTCAAAACACGAGATTGAATCCTTGCCCTGCGAAAGAAGAAGGAATTCCAGACATCATTCCACAGTGCCATCAAGAAGCAATGCTTTGGCATAGAAAAAGCCTGCTAGGTCAAAAACCCGCAAGGGCGGCCTAGGCAAAAGTTAAGGCAAAAAGCTCGCTAGATCAAAACTTCAAAGTGTGATCTAGGCAAAAGTTAGAGCATACACTGATTCTTTCTATCAAGTTGCACGATTCAAAATGAAGAAAGGCATTATTTGCTTCTATTCCACAGATAAATATATCCTTTGATCGCCCTTTTGAGCCTGAAATCAATTTCTTTGAAAATAACCCAGCTAGGCAGCTATCCCCCGCATTGGGTTGAATTAAGAGGAACAAAGTGCCAAATGCATAGTTATCACCAGCATGTCCAATGAAAGTGCCAAAACGCGTTGTTGCCACCAGAACGTCCAATGAAAGTGCCAAAATGCGTTGCTGCCATCGGCACATCGAAATTCCAAAGAATGAAAGTGTCAAACACATAGGCACAACAAAATGCGAGTCATGAAAATACCGAAGCAAAAGAGGCACAAAGAAAATGCCCATCGAAAGCATGAAAGGGCACCAATGTAGTCCAAGGTAGCTGCTAGCTCCAATAACCCGAAGGAAAATAAAATTTTGAGCCTATTATCCTTTCTTTGTCAAGCCCATAACCTTGGCCCCATCATAACATGAATAAAGACCTTTCAGATTGGAAAGCGCAACTTGATAGCAAGAATAAAAAAGGAACAGTCTAATCTCCCTTAGAAGTCAAAGCATTGTGCAAACAAAGGCGTCAGCCAAAGCAGAAATCCAAACCAGAGGCACATCAATGTGTCTTCATCAGCAGCCCTCCAAATTGGGGCACCTCAGATCATCATCAGCAATCCGGGGCATGGGTTCATAATAAGAAATCTCATGTTTTGAAAGAATAATCGATTTGAATGATTATCATTTGATGGAGTGAAACAATTTTAAAATTGAAAGACTCAAGTATATGACAATTTCAATATCAATTGTGGGGCCCGTTTTGCCATCATCAAGTTTGTCATGCTCAAGGCAACATAGTCTTGTCAAAATCCACCCCTTTGTCCAAAAGGCCAATCAAATCCTTCGGCCTTGCCAGTTATATTAAAGTACACTATGTTGTCCATATGGCCGATCAAATCCCTCGGCCAGGTCAGTCTTGTCAAATCCTTTCAGTTAGCATGGTCTTGTCAAAAAGACACTTCATTGTCTATGTCTTGCCAAGGCGCATGATTGTAATGCCACTCTTCTATCTGGGCCTTGTCCAAATTCACACAAGGTCTTCATCCAGTCAGGCCCTAAATGGTCTTGTTAGATTCGTGGAAGACGGTTTCAATGCATGGAAGAATCAATGATAGCCAAAACCACCAACAGATTCACAACTGAAGGGCACATTTGTCCAAGGCTGGGGCACGTCAGCCCACCACTTAGGCCAGCATATACCCAAATCCAAGAAATTGGGGCACGTCAGCCCACCACTATTCACCGGGGCAAACATACGCCGGGATCCAAGAAGGCTCAAAGCCGCAAGTTTCAGCCTCAACCAAAAATAAACCCAAGGGTCAAACCTCAACCTAAAAGCTCAAGCTTCAAGAACCAACCTAAGATCCAAACCATGGCCAAAAGGAAAGATAGTAAAGCAAAAGAAACACCTTGTTGTGCCTCCCACCTTGTCAAAGAAAAGAATGTTGTCATTATGCCATAAAGTGTCGAAACCTGAGTCTCACGCAACCATCCTCCTGGATGATTCTTCAATTGAAATTCCTCAGTGACAGTTTTTCAAACTAAAATCCTCTATAGGAACTCACTGTGTTCTTAAGTCTTCCTTGGCATTTAACCTCTGTTGTCTGAATTCAGTTCCCTCATGTGAACACCCCGCGGGAAATGTCCACAAAATTGATTTGGTTTGAAAAATGGTTTGATTGATTGAATGGAGTCGCCACCCGGGTTTGAGGACCGTACCCGAGAAACCAATTGAAAAATGACTCTTTTGCCCTTGATATGGAAAACATTTTACTGGTCTCGCCAAAATGAGATTTCTCGGGTCCGGGAGCTAGGTTACGTGAGAGGAAGCAATTTAAAGCACCCCTCATGCCCGATGTAACCACCGGTCTCTATTAAATGCTTAAGAGATTTTGGAAATGTTGTTTGAATGGACTTTGAACACATATTCATGTGTAAACACGAAAATGTATCAAAAAGATCAATAAAATGTATGTGGATGCTTGTGCAAAATGTCATGTATGGACAGTTTATATGCATAGAGCATTGAAACTTGATCAAATCATGCTGAAATTGCTCCAAGGTGTCCCAGAAACTGATCACAAACATCAAACATATCACACCTGGATAGCAATCTGGGCACCTGGATTAGGCAGATCCAGGCGCCTGGATTGAATGCAGATCCAGGCGCCTGGATTGAATGCAGGCGCCTGGAATAGGCCAATCCAGGCGCCTGGATGGCCTACCAAACAGAAACTTCAGAACTCCATTTTTCACAGTAAGCACCAAATGCAATGCCTTTAACCAATTCACACACATTCTAAGCGATGTTTGACAACACTGTAGCAAATATGAACCTCAAGCACAACCCAAATGCGTGACATGAACTTGAAAGTAGCTTGATTTTGGATGATTTGATGATGAAGTAGTATATCCAATACACATTTCAGAACTGATACACCATACTCATGCATGTAAGATACTGTTTAATCAGATTATGCTTGTAACTAGATGAAATAAAAGTGAATCTATACCAAGAATGCAATAAAAAATGCTTGTATTGAAAATTAACTATGGTGGATATATTTATGCAACATGAAAGATTATCTTGACACTCCCAGAACTGAATGATCAGAACCTACATATGACATATGGACTCATTTAAATATCCTCTTCTCATGTAACACTTTATCAAGCTTGCTTATAGCCTTAAAATACTCCAAAATGCCCATTACGATGTAGATTAGAACATGAGATATGATTATCTAAGATTAATGCAGGTAAATATTGTACCATAAACTGACTAAATGTAGAAGAAAGTGGAAAACATGACCAAGAGGAGAGAGTAAAAGTGCCTACATTGAGTGAATCCAGGCGCCTGGATTAGGCACAGATGCATAAAACAGATTCTTTCTTGATGTGATTCAGACCTCTCCCAAGCCCTCCACTGGTATAGAAGACCAGTAAGAACTTGGTTGAGTTCCCCTCAGGGCCTATCTTAGCATTTTTGGTAGATAACTACCTTTGAAGCTTGATTGAAGCACTTGGATGATTGAATTGGGGGTTTTTTGGTGGTTGTAAGGACTGAAATAAGCTATTGGAACAGTATGAACTTGGATTCAAACACTTGATATTGGATGAACAAAGGATTGGCTAGTTTAGTTTAGGATGGCGATGAAAATGGGTTGATTTGGAGTAGGAAAAGGTGGGTTTAATGGTGGAAAGCAAGAGGAACAAAGAGGGATTAAGATTTCTGGGAGTATTTCTGCAGCATAACAGTAGGAATGTGAGGGAGGAACTGATCTCTTTAAATGGAGTGGGAGGGGGTATATATGGAGAGAGAATTTTCATGGAAGTCATTTCACGGCATTTAAAAATTTTCATGTAAGTCCTTACACGACATTTAAAAGTTTTCTTGTAAGTCCTTACACGGCATTTAAAAAATTTCATGTAAGTCCTTACACGGCATTTAAAAAGTTTAATGTAAGTCCTTACACGGCATTTAAAAGTTTTCTTGTAAGCCCTTACACGGCATTTAAAAAAATTTCATGTAAGTCCTTACACGGCATTTAAAAATTTTCTTGTAAGTCCTTACACGGCATTTAAAAGTTTAATGTGAGTCCTTACATGGCATTTAAAAGTTTTCTTGTAAGCCCTTACACGGCATTTAAAAGTTTTCACGTAAGCCCTTACACGGCATTTAAAAATGTTCATGTAAGCCCTTACACGGCATTTAAATATCCTAATGTAAGCCCTTACACGGCATTTTAAAAGAAAAAAAAAATTCATGACATTTTAAAAGTTTTTCATGTAAGCCCTTTCACGGCGTTTAATCCTTCAAGACATTCGTCAGTTTTGTTCACTAAATATCACTTGTTTTTCCCTCGTTGAAAAATGAGGTGTCAATTTTCATAACGGCCCCGACAAAATACGATTGGTCTGATCCTCGCAAACGAGGTACGTAGGAAGCTCTGAGCTCGACCAAATTTCTTGTTTTATTCTGTTTCGCGCAGTTAGTCAAATTGGGATGTCTGAATCTTCAAACACGACTTGCACCAACGTAATGGTGACTAAGCCGCGTCGAATAGGGGCAACTGTAGACACCCCAATTTTGATGACTTGTGCATCCCCAATGATGAGAGAGATCAAAATATGCCTCAGAAGCTTTGGAACAATGCTCTTTGTACTCAAAACCCAAAAACAAAAATTCTTGAACATAAGCCATACCCTACACCATCTTCTAGTACATTAAAAACCCTCTTTTTTGATATATAATATGTCTCAATCCATTTTCAAATGAGGGAGATATGAGGATTTTACCAAAACGACTCTTTTTCCGACCACCTGAGGGTAAAATTGTCATAACTTTTGATTTACAACTTGTTTTGTTTCTAAATCACTTGGGTTAGAAAGTAGACTTATCAAGCTTTCCAACGGTACCAACCACGCGCAAAATGGAGTTCGGTAGCGCCCGGGGCGACCCCGCGAAGTTTGGCCTGTTAACAGTACCGCGCGGGACACACAATTGTGCCATACGGTGCAATAATGGGCACCGTATGGTGCACTTTTGAAAAATATTCAGAATTTTTTTACTTCTACCGAACGGCACACATAGTTGCACCGCACGGTGCAATTGTGAATACCGTACGGTACCTATTCTTCAACACAAATCCAGCAAATTTCCAGCAGCTCAAAACACGCTACGAATCTCATCATTGTTTCGTGCGAAGAGGAAAGGCTACCCGTAGCTCGACATCTTGCCGTGAAGAATCTCATTCGCTTGTGAAATCATCCAAACCCGTCGCCTATATAAGCTGTGGTCCGGCCATGGTGAAAAAAAAGAGCAGAAAAACCTCCATGAAAATCCTTCCCAAAGCTCCGTGAAAATTCCATTTGTGTAATCTCTAAACCATTGCAACCACTACAAAACATCTCTCAAATCCTTTCCAGTAAACCCAAAATACTACTACAATTCATTTTCCAATCACCTCCAGTAATCTACGTGTCCGAAATAGTTCCGAGTTATAAATCCGTGCTTTCGTCAAAGTTTTTCGAACTCTCTGAGGGGCTCTACAGGGTTTGAGGGGAGTTCCATTACTCTTTCTCGAACTCGGAAGAATATTTTCCAACAAACACAAATCTCTCGGACGTGCATTACGCGATACATTCGTGGTCGTGAAAATACCGTCTTTGCGTGGAGGTACATTGTTTCCATTCTTACTTCTAAAATCATGATTTTGAATCAAATAAACCCATGATTTTTAAATAAAGGTGTCACCTTTGATATACTGCCAAAAATCAAAATTTCAGAAAGTTTTCACACTGGTGACACCGTACGGTATTGAAGGTGCACCGCGCGGTGTATTTTTGGAAGCCGTATGGCATCAGTGGTAAATGGTTTTCCAATGCTCTGTTTTTCCAAACTGATGCTCTGTTTTGTTGAAAACCAGTGATGGTTTATTACAGTTACCCCCAGCTTCTTATTTCTGCTATTTCGTCCCTTCCTTATATTATTTCATGTTCATGTGTTATGTGATTCATTATCCTTTATTTCTTTAAACATGTCGTTTCCTTTGGATTTACTGTTTGTGTAAAATAAAGTTTTCAATAAAAAATTTTCAGAAAAATCCCACAAATATTTAGTAGAGACCGAAAAATTCCGGGCACGCGGGGTGCATTTTTCAAACAAAACCTTCACCCCGGGTGGCGACTCTAAAATTTTCTTTTTCCTAAAGCCGCCCCTTTTCTAAACAAAATAAAAAGCGTGGCACCGTCCACACATCCCTATTGTCGTCGTTTTTCACAAGAAGAGGTATTAAGCATAAGACAAATGTCTTTGGCCGGTGTACCACCTCGACAAATTCTCTCTTCATTGCGGCAGAGTAACCCGAATTGTAAAGCAATAGCAAGGACATTGTATAACACAAAAGCTAACATCCGAAAAGAAGTGTTGGGGGGTCGTACAGTGATTGAAGCATTATTTGAAGAATTTGGTCAAGGAGATTTTTCTTTTGATGTAGAACGTGATGGAGATGGCCATTTGACTCATTTATTTTTTGTTCATCCTTCTTAAATTGCGCTAACCAAGAGTTATCCCGATGTGTTTGTGATGGAATGCACATACAAGACTAACAAATATAAGATGCCATTGCTTGATATAGTGGGAGTTTCAAGTTTTAATGGATCATTTTATTCTTGTTTCACCTTCATGCAAAAAGAGGAAGATGGAGACTATGTGTGGGCATTGGAAAGATTCAAAAAAAAATTGGGCCATGACCAACAACCTTTGGTGATTGTATCAGATAGAGAATTAGCACTAATTAATGAATGCTATTCAACTTCTTTTCCCAGAAACTGCACATATTTTGTGTGTGTGGTACATTGAGAAAAATTTCCTATCAACATGTAAGTCGCAGTTTGAAAAAGGAGAAGATTGGGAGACTTTTCTCTTGGCTTGGACTAAGTTGATTGAATCTTCTGACGAGTCTTCCTTTAATAAAGCTTGGCATCTCTTTGAAGTTCAATACAAGGAAAAAGAATATGTTCTCAATTATCTCAAGAATACTTGGTTGCCTTTCAAAGATAGATTTGTAAATGCATGGACAGGGAAGCATCCACATTTTGGGAATCGTGTCACTTCAAGGGCTGAAGGTGCACATGCGATGCTAAAGAGATATTTGACAGTTTCTGCCGGTAACTTCCGCGAGGTAAGGGAAAAAATTTGTCTCGCAATTGACAATCAATTCAACGAAATCAAGACTAAGATTGCTAGTGAAAAGCTTCGAGTTACGCATAAATTTCAGATTCTCCTGTTAAAGGAACTTGTTACTCATGTTTCCATCTTTGCAATTGGAGAGCTTTTCAAGCAATATGAATTGGCTAGATCAGATTATGTCTTAGGACCTTGCACTGGTAATTTTTCGAGAACCATGGGTCTACATTGTGCACACATGATGAGAAATACTACGAAAGATGGAACCTTGCTACTTGGTGACATACATCCACAGTGGAGAATTGATACAAGATCATTTACCGTTGACTCTCGAAATGGAAGTGAAATTGAATGCCTTCTCAAGAATTTCCATGATAAATACAAAAACCTGCCTCTTGCTCAAAAGGAAGATAGCCACAAGCAAATTGCTCAACTTGTTGACGCTCAAATCCCATTGACTCTTGAACCTAACCTTCAACCCCACAAAGGACGCCCATTGAGTTCAAAGAAAAGAAAGGGAGATAGCTCAACCACTCGTCATCCTTCAGCTTTTGAGATTGCAAAAAAGACCCGAAAATGTGGTGCTTGCCATCGTGTTGGACATAATATCGGCACTTGCCCACTCAAGGGTGAAAGCAATAGCTTGGACCCTCATTTTGTCTTGGCTAACCAACATGTCACTTTAAATATGCTAGAAACACCATGTAAGTTATCTTTTTTATTTTGTTTCATGAAATTTAACATATTTTCCTTGACTAATCCATGTTTTTTTTCCGAACAACTCTTAGCTACTTATATACGTTTCCAACTACTTTCTTGCAGCCCAATCTGAGATCAATATATCTCCGGAGTTGTAAGTGTGGTGGAGACGATTATCGTGGAGGTGCTGGAATTTTTTTTGGCGGTGCGCAAATTAGATGAAGAAGCTTCCACTTTTTGCAAGAATTAATAGTTTAAAAAAATATTATATAGCAACTAGCTAGCAATAGAATTTGGTGATCTTTCTCTCTTTCTCAGATTGTATGACTGATGAGATTTTTTGATTGTTATATGGAGCTTAATTATAATGGTATGGATTCATTATTGGGGTTCGCTAGTGAAGTGGAGTCTTGGTAGTTTATTTGTTGGTGTTAAATTGGATTTGTAGATTTAGTGTTTAACTTGGATTATGTTTGATTTCGTGGGGCTGATTTCTAGCACCCCGAATTCGGTGTTCTATGTGAATGGTCCTGAAAAATTAGCCAAAGCCCAAAGGAAAAGTATAATCCATGCTGTTGTCGGTGTTTTCCAAATCCATGACCAGTCTTCAAGTGGATCAGAATAAGTTGTGTTATTCAGGAGATTATAAGCAGATTTGGAAGTGAATAGGCCAGTGGTGGAGTGTTTCCAACCTCTCAAGTCGACCACTTGTTGAAACCAAGGAGTAGTGCTTCTAATGGTGTGGATCACTTCCTTGGGTATTTCAACTGTTATAGGACTAAGATCCCAATCAGGTTCTGCTGGCCAGGTGTTGTGTGGACATGAAATACGTAGACATCAAATTTTCGTTAAGTTATTTAATTAGTGGAGTTCCCTCATTAATAAAATATAAGAGGGTTATTTCAGTCATTTTGATAGCAAGGGATAAATGTAATTATAAAATACAAGGCTAGTTTAGGAGCTTCACCTAATAGAAACAAAAAAAAAGAGTATCAATATCAAAATGGGGAGTGTCAATATCAATTCCCTTAGATTTTGAGCGAGTAGCAACAGTACAAAAAAGAAAAGAAAACAAACAACAAAACAAAGCAACACTTGCTGATAAGACGCCAATAAAAAAGGAAAAACCTACGGGTACAGAAACTTTGGGCCAGAAAATGTACCGAGCTGCTTGGGGGACCCACTTTTGGGTCCCACATGAGTGATCCGAACCGTTCATTATTCTTAAAACATTTTTCCGAGGGACCCCACAAAATTTCAGCTCAATCGGACGGTTAGAAGTGTTTAAACCAAAGCCTCTCCGTTTGAGCTCGTGTGGGACCCAAAAGTGGGTCCCCAAGTAGCTCGGCTCATTTTCTAGCCCAAAGTTTCTGTACCCCAAATCGGGTCCATAAAAAAAGCAAAACATAAACATAAATGTTCATACGATGTACACCCATGACTTAGATTTGTGCGCGATAAACCTGCTGGTACAGAGGTTTTCGCACAGAAAAATGTACCGAGCCCTCTCGGGGGCCCATTTTTGGGTCCCACACGAGTGATACGAACCGTTCATTATTCTTAGAATATTTTTCCGAAGGGCCCCACAAAATTTCAGCTCAATCGGACAGTTAGAAGTGCTTGAAACGGTGGGACTTTGGTTCAAGAACTTCTAACCGTCCGATTGAGCTGAAATTTTGTGGGGCCCTTCGGAAAAATGTTCTAAGAATAATGAACGGTTTGGAAAGTCCATTTGTGCGCTGCCCAGAAATTCTCCGGGGTAATCAGTACCCAAACGACTAATAAAAACTGGATTTTTAATTGTCGACCTAATGAACTGACAATAAGACAAAAAAAACACTTATATTTATATATTTTACATTTTTAATACATTTTTCATGTATTTTAGTACACTTTTTAAATCTTAATGTAAGTCTAATGTGTTGACTTTAGAATTTGCCTTAAAAAGTGTAATGTGTTACAGTGTTTTGACGGATAACTTTTAAGTTTTTCTTTTTCAACCACGGAAAATTTAGGAAAATGATATGCGTACGGAAAATGATAAATTATTGGAAAATTTATTGCTACAGTGTTTGACGGCTAACTTTTTAACCACGGAAGTCGTTTGGGTACTGATTACCCCGGAGAATTTCTGGGCAACGCACAAATGGACTTTGCTACAGGTATGGAGGTTTTCGCACAGAAAATGTACCGAGCCCTTTCGGGGCTCACTTTTGGGCCCCACACGAGTGATCCAATCCGTTCATTATTCTTAGAACATTTTTCCGAAGGGCCCCACAAAATTCTAAAGTCAACACATTAGACTTACATTAAGGCAAATTTGAAAATCAATGGCCCAAATTCATTCCAAATGAATCCGGTCCGTTAATTTTTCAATTCGGAGTCAATTCTGAGTACCCTTTCTGGGTACCGAGACTTACCCTTATTTTTTTCATACTTAAAACATGTGCCTAGTGCATTGGCATTCATTTCAAAAATTGAATCATTGAAGCCTTGAAGGATACCTTTTCTGTGCTCTATTTACTATCTGTACCATCTGCACCCACCCTGTAATTGTCTCTCTTCCTGTCGAGAAATTTTTCTGTGCCGGGAGGGTACCACGTGGTACTCCCTCGACGCATCTATGCCGTTTATTTTAGCTTTGGGCGGTTTGGATTTGGAGAGAGAATGAGGAGAGAGAATAATTTGATCTCGACCATCCAATACACTTTTAGACAGCTCGGATGCAATGTTTGGGTACCACGTAGACTCGGCCACGTGGTACCCGGTAGGTACCCAAAAAGTTTTCCTCCCTGTCGCTTTTTGGTCAATTTACAGTATTGTTCAAATGATTTATGTGCCAATGAAAGAATGAGATTTTTCGAAGAAATTATGTTGACACAAATGCAGCGAAAAAAGAAAAAAAAACTGACAAAATTCCAACCAGCTTTCGGAGGGCAAACATCCACAAGAAACAAGTAAAAAAAAAAAAATTAATCACGTTTGAACGTTTTTTAATGTAATTTATGATATTCAATACGTATCCCGGTTTAATTTGTAAATTGAAACGAATAATGCTTGATACATACAGTATTCTGATTTGACAATTCTGACTGTGACCCAAATGATGTAATTTTAACACGGATTTGAATGAGTAGAGTATATATATATAGGATAAGCTTTCAATGAGGGACCCTCATTGGAAAATAAAATGCGGACCTGCCCTTTTTTTGTGTTTCCGGACCAAATTTCGACGATCCGAACCGCTCAATGTTTTTAAAATGCATTTTCCAAGGTCCACGCGGAAAATCTTCCAAAAAAAATACCCAAAAGGGCTTGATCCACACAGTTTTTGTTAAAAACGCTATATATAGCGTTTTTAACAAAAACTGTGTGGATCAAGCCCTTCCGGGTATTTTTTTGGACGAATCTTCGCGGGGGCCCTTAAAAATGCATTTTAAAAACATTGAACGGTTCGGATCGTCGAAATTTGGCTCGGAAAGGTGAGGTCCGCATTTTAACTTCCATGAGGGTCCCTCATTGGAAGTTAATCCTATATATATATATATATATATATATATATATAGGATCCGGCTCTTATCCGGACTCCGGACTTCCGCACCTCCTTGATCCGAGCATTTTTTTGACGATCCGATCCGTCCAATGTGTTCAGAAGGTGTTTTCAAGGGTCCACGCGGAAAATCTTCAAAACAAAACACCGGGAAGGGCTTGATCCATGCATTTTTCGCAAAAAATATATATTTACAGTTTTTGCGAAAAATGCATGGATCAAGCCCTTCCCGGTGTTTTTTTTTGAAGATTTTCCGCGTGGACCTTGGAAAACACCTTCTGGACACATTGGACGGCTTGGATTTTCCAAAAAAAATTTGCAACACAAAAAAACCCTATTTTTTCCTTAAATCCGGGGGTGTGGATAAGAGAATTTTCGTATATATATATATGGGGGCGGTTCGGTAGACACACCAAAAAACACAACAAATGACACAAGATCTCAGTCTTTAATTTGGATGGCTGAGATTAAAACCCAGCCCCATTACTCTCTCTCTCTCTCTCATCCCCCCTTCTTCTTCTTCTTTTTCTTTTTCACAGAACGTGAAAAGTGAAAACCCATCAGACTCACCACTGTACTAGGCGGCTCCACCTCCACCGGCCACCCACATCTCAGGCCTCCCTCGCCTCCGGCGTACACCTCTCCGGCGACCCTCTGGATTTTTTATTTACAACGGCGCCATTATCTCTCTCTCTCTCAATTGAAGCTCATGTACAAAGAATTTCCGGCGACGCTAACAAAGCTTTTCCGATTTTCCGATCAAAGCCCAGTTACAAACTAATTGAGATAATTTTCCCCTCCTTGTGAATACCACCACCACTTTTCCGATTTTATTTTTTAGCTCTATTTTTTGTCAGTTTTTTATTTTAACTTTTTGTTGCCGTGAAAATTTTGTGGAAGGAATATGCAACTGATTTCACATAAAAATTACCATTCATGAATATGTATCATGTATGCATGTGCCCATTTGGCTGTTGCAACATAGGACATCTGACATCATTTGCTTCCCGCATTCTTCGTTGAACTTGAAAACAAGGATGGAGCCGGGGGGGGGCTAGTAGGGGCAGTCGCCCCCCCTACGTCTTAAAAAATTCATATTATTACATTGAAAAAAAATAAATTTATCATCAAACTATATAGTCTCGTCCCCCCTTCGTTTTTTCATTAAAAAAATAATAATAATAGTAACAGTTTTAATACTTATCAAGCTATGAAACAACTTTGTACTAAAATTGGTTTTAATGAGGCTTAATTACAATTCTTGTAAACAGAACAACACCCAAAATTTATAACTCAACTCACTTCAGGGACTCAAGACCCGTTCACTTTTAAAAACTAAGACTCACTGAAATTTCGGAAGCCCAAAACTCTTTTAACGTGGTTTTTGAACATCAAAGTGAAGGAAACAGAAAAGAGAGAAAGAAATTGGGGGCTCCCAGGACAGTCGATTCTCAATTGCAAGAATTGAACACTTGGTTTAAGGAAGATAGAATGGAGTTGTTAATTCTCAGCACATCTCTAGATCCTCGCGATGGCTTCAGATCATTCAACATTAAATATACTTGCAAGCTTGCAGAGAAGTATTATCTAATGGATTTCACTGAGTAAGAAAAGTACAACTTGATCGATATCAATTGCAAAATTATAAGATTGATGTGTCTAGGCATCCTGAGTTACAAAATCTGTCAACGATTTCAAAGTTGAGTGAAGTATTGACGAAGACAAGAAAGTGCATGATATATCATCTTTTCGATAGGTTGATTCGGCTTATATTAACTTTAAATGTTTCAGTGGCTACAACCGAACATGCATTTTCTGCTATGAAATGTGTGAAGACAAGACTTCGCAACCGGATGGAGAATGATTATTTAGCAAATTTCTTGATTACTTATATTGAGAAAGATAATGCTCGAGGGTTGAACATAGATAGGATTACAAAACGTTAATACTTTTTGCAATCTAAATTGATATTAGAAACATGTTTAATTTCATATGAATATACATATTTTTTTGAGTTAGTAAAAATTCATATCATTGTCTTAATTTTAATTTTTTTATTGTGTATATTCGTCCCCCCTACGCCAAAATCCTGGCTCCGTCCCTGCTTGAAAATAACAGGAAATTTCACATTAGCTTGTGTATGAGTTAGTTTAACAATCTAGTTCACTAGTTAAGGAAGCATGAGAAAGACGGCAGTCACGGGGAAAATTACCTCAATCCGTTGTTAGACTCACCGGAAAAGATTTGGAAGGGGGCTTGGATTGAACGAGAGAGAGAGAGAGAGAGAGAGAGAGAGAGAGAGAGAGAGAGAGAGAGAGAGAGACGCCGTTTTAAATCAAAACCCAGAACTTGAAACGTTACCAAGATGGGTCGCCGGAGAGGTGTACGCCGGAGAGGGGGACGCCGGAGGCGAGGGTGGCCAGTAGAGGTGGAGCCGCCTAGTACAGTGGTGAGTCGGATGGGTTTCACGTTCTGTGAAAAAGAAAAAGAAGAAGAAGAGGGGCTGGGTTTTAATCTCAGCCATCCAAATTAAAAGCTGAGATCTTGTGTCATTTGTTGTGTTTATTGGTGTGTCTACGGAACCGCCCCCATATATATATATATATATATAGGATGACGATCCATTGAGGACCTTGGAAAAAGGTGACGTCCGCACAGAATTTTGTTTGAGGACTCCCTCAATAGATCGGCTTCCTATATATATATATATATATATATATATATATATATATCTTTCCAATCAGGTATACCTGATGGGCTTCCCATCAGGTACTCCTATTTCCCGATCAATTTTTCACCATCCGAACCGTCCAATGTGTTTAAAAGGTGTTTTTAAGGGTCCCCGTGAAGAATCAGTGAAAAAAAAATATCGGGAAGGGCTTGATCCGATCATTTTTCGATAAAACGTATATATGCGTTTTTATCAAAAAATGATCGGATCAAGCCCTTCGCGGTATTTTTTTTCACTGATTTTTCACGGGAACCCTTAAAAACATATTTTAAACACATTGGACGGTTCGGATCGTGAAAATTTGATCGGGAAATAGGAGAATTGAGGGTCTTCCTGATGGGAAGCCCATCAGGGAGTCCTGATGGGAAACTCACTATATATATATATACAATCCGGATCCCCTCAGGACTCCCGGATATAGCTTAGGTCCGAACCGTCACTTTCAGCCGTTGGATCACATCCAACGGCTCTGATAAAAGAGGGGAACACGCGGGTCAAATGGTACCGGGTCCGGGTAAAATGTGCTCACGGGTCATAACACGTCACAACCGGATCCTCATTTCTTCATTCTACGTTGAACCAACAGAAGAGAGAGAGGGAGTGGCGATCGCGAAGAGAGAGAGAGAGAGAGAGAGAGAGAGAGAGAGAGAGAGAGAGAGAGAGACGATCGAAGACATCGATCGAAGCAAGGAGGAGAACACGACATCAGTTGAAGGTAGAAGAAGAAGACATCGACATTCCCATGTTCGACTCTCTTCTCTCTCTCTCGTTTCTGGTTCGAATCTAGGGTTTTGGTTCGAATCTGGGTATACGGTACAAATCGAATGGGTCAGGCTAAAGTGTTTCTCCCTCTGGTTCGATTTTGAAGAACTAGGGTTACGGTTTTTGTCAAATTTCAGATTTTTCAAGAACTAGGGTTCGATATATGTAGGCTTAGGGTTTTTGTCAAATCTCGTTTCTGGTTCGAATTTTGGTATACGGTTTGTTTTTCTTTTCTCATGTTCACAGCTGCTGGACTTTTCTCATGTTCACATCATTGAATTTTTCCCCCCTCCTAGAGTGCCAGTATTCAAACAAACATCTTATTATTTTTTTTCCTGTCTAACACTTCATTTTGTTTATTTTTTTCCCTTTCTTTTGGTTGGATGGGTTGAAGTCTTTGAGTATTGATTCCTCGTCCGAATAAGCGTATATAGCATTAGTAGTTGATATACATTGCAGGATACAATCTTGCACATAATCTGAAACTGGCGTTGAGCCTGCTCTTGAACATTAGTAGTTGAGCCTGCTCTGGAACATTTGTCGAAAAAATTTTAACTCATAGAGCTATGGAAACTGTAGTATATCAGTTTGCTCCTTGTGGGAGTCATGTTTCAGGTGCAGCATATCAGTTGTAGGAGTTATGTTTCATTTTGTACCATTATGGAAGCTTATTTTCTAATTTTTCTACACTCTTTGCCAGCTCTTCATAGTGATCCCCGCTGACACTTTACGTTTCTAACTTTATTTGTTTGTTCATTTTAATAGGAAACCAAGTCATCCTCTCAAGTTGCCGCATCAAAGGAGCTGTAAAGAGAAGAACAAGGCTGCACATTAGCTAGCCACCAACTGTTTCCTAAGGAAAATCTCATCTAGTATAGGAGATACCCCTTCTGGGTTAGGAGCTATTGTTATAGCAATATGTGGTTTTCCAATTTCTGTTTGTAATATGAAGTTAATTTCCTTCAAGTATAGAAGATACCCCTTCAAGTTTGGAATATGAAGTTAATTTCCTTCCACGGAGTTGTTAGACTGGATTCTTGTGTTGCTAGACTTGCACTCTTTGTAGCTTACTCATGGTTCGGACACATTGAGAGCGTATCGTGTCGTGTCCATATCTCGTGTCTGTATCCATGGACTATGAACAGTTTATTCTTTGAATGCAACATTTGATATCTCTATTTGTCTGGAAAAATTTGATAGACTTGGTGAAGAAATTTTGCGAGTCTGGAAAAACGATTGCTTGTATTTGTCATGGGTTACTGATATTAGTAGGTGCAGGGTATCTTAAAGGTCGGAAGCATTACTCAAAGTAGCAACCTCCAAATTGGCGTTCTTCTTGTTTTTTTGTTGGGGTAGGAAAGAAGGAGATGGAGATGGAAGTTCGAATTTGTTTTGTAACTTGTGCTATGACCTGTCGAATTTGTATTATGAACTATAGTTTCTCAGCTCTGTTATGTTTTTTTATGTATTAGTCCCTTGATTCAACACATAACACATAGTGGTGAAAAATATGTATTAGTCACTTAGGGTTCTGTAGTATTACTAGGTCAACCTGCTAGTGTTAACATGATGCTCAGTTTGCTCATATATTGTATCTGCATAACCTGGGCAGAGCTCCTCCATAATTCGGTTTTGCTCATTAGGTTGCTGCATGTCTATCATTGCTCATTGTACAGACCTTTGTTACGGTCATTTAGTTGTTGTGGGTTTGCACTCAAGCATGGAACATGTTAAGCCAAAAATGTGAAATGGGTTCCTTTAGTAGCTCAAAATAGAATTCAGCATTCAAACACTCAATATAATCATACACTGAAGTTGGGTCCAGGATTAGAAGAAATGGGTAATATAGTAGCACAGAAAAACAACTTTGGAAGCAAATGCTTAAGTTACAAAGTAGCATAAAGCATAAACCGAAGCATGCCGTTTCGATTACATTTGAACCATCAACTTCTTGGAGATACAAATCACTTTTTGCCTTTCTTGGGCTTCTTGGCTGGACACTCCATAAACTCGGAGTAGAATGGGTAGCAATCGTAAACGACGAATCCTTCCATCCTCATATGCCTGAACACGACGTTCATCAAGTTCTTTACCCCCTCAGGCTGCTCATGTACACCGGAAAATGAAAATAAATGATTTCAATATCATAAAACAATGGATTTTCATGGGTATTTGATGAGAAGTAAAACAAACCTTTCTAACCTCAAACATCCAAATCATAAGGAGTCTAGATTGAACAACAAAAGTCACATAGTTTCAGCCTACTTCCAGAGATACCAGATTTAACATAACATCCGAATTCAACATAAGTTGCAAACTAGATTTCATAGCAGGTCACTTGATGTATTCACTTGGTTATAATCAAACTCGTAATTTTCTGGGGATCGTGCATCAAGTGATTATAACCAAGTGAAAACATACGTATAAAGTTTCAAATTTCAGTTTGAAACCCCTAATTTCACTTTCATCTGCAAACGTAATCAGATAACCTCTAGGAAAAAATGAAACCCTAGATTATACAAATATATACAACCACATATCATACAAAACCAGATTTAAACTGGAAACATCAAGAACTGTTCGAGTTCCAACCAGAGATTTGCTCGAAACCCTAGTTTCGAGTTCGATCAAGTTCGAAAACGCACAAAAAAAGTAGGGTTTTCAAAACTGATTCGAATAGTGAAGTGACCAAATTAAAAAACGAGAGAGAGAGAGAGGGAGCGAGAGAGAGAGAGAGACCTTGTGGTTGTCGATCTAGGGTTTGAGCTCCTTCGATTTGCTCTCCTTCGATCCATTCTTCTTCTCGATGAAATCAGCTATGGCTTCTCTCTCTCTCTGTTCTCTCGTTTCAAACTGAGCGTGAATGAAAAGTGAGGATCCGATTAGTGGTGTTAGACCCGCGAGTATTTTGAACCGGATCCAGGTACCATTTTGACCCGCGAAGCCCTTTGTTTTATCAGAGCCGTTGGATGAGATCCAACGGCTGACGCGAAAAGTTCGGATATATGCTATATCAGGTCGTCCTGACCTGATCCGAATTCTATATATATATATATATATATATATATATAGAGGAACTCTCCTGTCCAGGACCCTTGGGTCCGGATCTCATAGTTCCGGATCAAATTTTGACGATCCGAGCCGTCCAATGTGTTCAAAAGGTGTTTTCCAAGGCCCACGCGGGAAATCTTCAAAAAAAAAATACCGGGAAGGGCTTGATCCACTCAATTTTTTAAATATGCAGTTTTTGCGAAAAACTGCGTGGATCAAGCCCTTCTCGGTATTTTGTTTTGAAGATTTCCCGCGTGGGCCTTGGAAAACACCTTTTGAACACATTGGACGGTTCGGATCATGCAAAAACATTTTCTAAATGCTCCAACACGCTTCAATCCGGGATTTCCGGGATCCTTGACCGGAGAGTACGTGTATATATATATGATAATTTTATCTGTAAATTAATTACTTTAGACGACATCATGTACTAGCTTTGAATAATGCCTATCAAGTTGATTTTTTTTTTTTTTGGTACTTCTATAAAGTTGATTGTTGATGAATCCATTTTCTTCCAATGTGCAGACGCGAGTTACCTTACAAACGGTTACTTGGACACAGTAATAGAGGGTATACCCAGCATGGTAGGAATACGACTGAAGGATTTTCCGAGTTTTGTCCGGACGACTGACCCTAACGATTTGATGAACAAATTCGTATTGAATGCAATGGACAACGTTCACAAAGCCTCGGCTATTATTTTTAACACATTCGGGAAACTCGAGCATGAAATTTTGGAATCACTCTCTTCCAGATATCCTCCTATGTACACGGCCGGGCCGTTACACCTACTCATTAATCAAATCAAAGACGATGATGGCCTAAGTTTGTTAGGATTAAATCTTTGGAAAGAAGAGCCCCAATGCCTTGAATGGCTCGACTTGAATGAACCCAACTCTGTTGTTTACGTGAATTTGGAAGCATCACGGTAATGACGCGAAACCAAATGGTAGAGTTTGCTTGGGGACTTGCTCATAGTAATCATCCATTTTTATGGGTTATAAGGCCAGATCTAGTCTCCGGCAAGACATCAGTTCTTCCGACGGAGTTCTTGGAGATGACGAAAGACCGGGGCTTACTAACAAGTTGGTGCGCGCAAGAAAAAGTCCTAGCCCATCCGTCTGTCGGAGGGTTTTTGACTCACAGTGGATGGAATTCGACTCTGGAAAGCATATCTAGTAGGGTGCCAATGGTTTGTTGGCCGTTTTTCTCCGAGCAACAGACCAATTGTTGGTTTTCGTGCGGTAAATGGGGCGTCGGGATGGAAATAGACAGTGATGTTAAGAGAGAGAAAGTTGAGGGGATTGTGAGGGAGTTGATGGTTGGGGACAAGGGGAAGGAGACGAAGAGAAGAGCCATGGAATGGAAGAAATTCGCTGAAGAGGCTACTCAAAGTTCTTCGATGATGAATCTTGATAAAGTAATCAACCAAGTGCTTCTTCCTCCAAGACATTAGGTTAAATGATAATGATAATATTGTAACAATGTATGTAATTGCCACATTGTATTTGAATATTATTTGATGAATGCAGTTTTTGATAATAATGTGCCACATTGTAATTGAATATTATTTGATGAATGCAGTTCTTAATAATAATGTTTTAAAAGTTGGACTGGACTGAACTGAACTGATTTGTTCGACTGGGTTGGACTATCGATCGGTTCTTTTTCCGGTCAGGATTACCCACTAGATCTATGATTCAAAAACTGGCTTCTACAACTAGAAGAAGTGAGCGAAAAGTCCTAGAGAGAGAGAGACATCCGATTGAGATGATCTCGCGAGGGACCCCTCGGAATTTCAATCTAAGATGAATGAAAGGCTCGGATGGTTTGTGTGGGACCCAAAAGTGGGACCCAAGGCCATCTATACGCAGTGCATAGATGGCGGGTCGGTACCCCTTGTTTTTCCTTTAGCGAAAAAGAAAAAATCGGTTTTTAAGTATTTTGGTAGGTCATTTAGCTTAAAATTTAAAACATTTGACATTTTTAAAAGGAAGAACAAAGAATTTTTCCAATCGAATATAAAAACAAAAAACTTTTGACTTTTTTAAAGGGAGTAACAAGGAATTTTTATAATATTTCAAATAAATCAAACGGTCCCCATTATTATACGGAGCTCTGAAATCACTACAAGAAAAAATCTCTACTGTGAGGATTGAGTTTCCTCGCCAAAGAACCAAATGTCCTCGCTAAAGGAATTGGCGAGGAAAAATTTTCTCGCCAGGTTTCCTCGCCAAAAGGTCGTCGCAAAAGGTATTCTAGCGAGGAAAAATAAATTTCCTCGCCTAATCTGCCAATTGGCGAGGAAATTTTTTGTCGCCTATTCGGAACAATTGGTGAGGAAATTTTTCCTCGCCTATTCGGACCAATTGGCGAAGAAATTTTTCCTCGCCTATTCTGACCATTTGGCGAGGAAAAATTTCCTCGCCAAAACTCCTGAAACAAAAACAAGAAGAAATCCAATTCTAGCTTCTCCGCCTCCACTCGGAATCGAACCCGCGACCTCCTCTCAAGCAACGCGCGCCCCATCCACCACACCAACTTCCATTTCAATGCAAAGTTCAACAACGTTTAATATATAACCTTTTGTAGTTCTTTTTACCTCACTATTTTTTTAAAATCTTTTTGTCTAGTTTTAGTCTCTTTGTAGTGTTTCTTTAAACTTCTTTCTTAAATCTTTTAATGTTATTTGTTTTTACCGATGTTCTTATTTTTTATAATTTGATATTTTCCTATACCCTTTTATAAGTCTTTACTTGTTAGAATTACTTACCTTTGCATTTATATATTTGTTTATTTTTAAATTGGATTTTGTTAATATGTGCCCCCAAGGCACATGATAAGAACACATTAATTGCTCCACCTTACTCCACTTCCACAAGGAATTAAAGTAGAGTAATCAATTGTGTTTTGGAAAGATAAATCTTTTTTTGATTAGACGAAAATGCCACCAACTACCCATACCCATGGAACAAAAACCTAAGATGCAATACTTGACCAAATAAAAACGAAAATTATTTGAGAATTAGTTGGCCAGTGTTCTCCCATAAATTTTTGGAACATAATTTTAGAAAATTAATTATCAAACATAAACCCAAAATTGAAGAAATGTTGTTGGGTGAGACCTAACCACCTTCTTTGTTCCAATCGATAACATAAATTCTTCTTAACATCATGTTTTTAAACATTATTAGTATGCTAAAGAGTAATTTGGAATTTATTGACAAATAATTGATCTACTCTTTGGCTTTCTTGAATTTTTTAAACTTCTTATCAAGGAGAATTTACTTCACTAATTTGTTTTGAAGAGAAAATGTAAAAGTAAAAGAGGATTAAATATAAAAAGATTGAAAACAAGACAACATTAGCCCAAATAATAAGTCGAAAGTATAAATTTTCTGGCTTGGGGATTTTTTTTTTTATATAAATTCTAGTTGAAGGGGAAAAATCAATTGCTTTGTGTTTGTAGACCATTTTAGTGAGTGATGCCCGTAGGATTTTTTTCTCTTTAGCGGGTTTAAACCGAGTTGAAACACTTATTAGAAAACTAAAGGGCAGTAGAAAAGATAGCATTGAAAGAGAAGTTAAAGGGTAATTTTTTTTTAATGACCGTTAAAGGGTAATTTAGTCTCATTAGAAACATGTTTTCCTCCTAGACAGTATGATACCCACCTTTGTTTCAAAATGGATGATCGTTTTACAAGACCAAATCATTTTTCTACTAGAGTAATAATAATAATAGATTTATATGCAAATGACATGATCAATATGATATGTATACATTTAGTCTCACTAATTAGTATGTGCATACGACAAATAAGTTCTTTTATTATAATTTTATGGTATCATAAATAGGATAAATATTTTACCATTGGGATAATACAACACATCTATATCAAAATCTAAATAGTCCTAGAAAAGGTGTGGAAATATTTCGTCACCTAACATTAACATTTGGTGACGAAACAAAATTTCCTCGCCTATTCTGAACAATTGGCGGGGAAACTAGCATTTCCTCGCCAATTCTTAGCTTTTTTGCGAGGAAAGATAATTTCGTCGCCAAATCTTAGTTTTTTTGCGAGGAAAGATAATTTCGTTGCCAAATAGGTACCCTTTAGCGAGGAAATATGCATTTCCTCGCCAAATCTTAGCTTTTTGACGAGGAAATATAATTTTGTTGCCAATGTTAGCTTTTTTGCCGAGGAAAGATAATTTCGTCGCCAATCTTTGATGTTTAGCGAGGAAATGTTAATTTCCTCGCCAAATCTTAGTTTTTGGGCGAGGAAAGATAATTTCGTCGACATAGTGTACTCTTTGCCGACGAAATCGATTTCCTCGCCATAAAGACCCATTTGGCGAGGAAATTTGAATTTCCTCGCCAGCTTTTGTCGCCATAGTTACTTTTTGTTGTAGTGAATGGATCTCTCAAAATTTTGTACGATTGTTGTACGCTATGAGGGGGCCCCTACATGTATTTATGAGCTCCATCGGTTGTCTGATTGGTGTGATCAATGATCTAGATAAATTAAAATTAAAATAAATGTAAAAATACTTTTTTTAAATGAAAAATTATCTGAACCATTAATCGCCAATCGGATAATTGATAGAAGGGCCCCGGTCCCGCTACTAGGTGCTAAAATCTTTTGAACCTATGCGTACATAATGTTTTTTTTGCTTATAATGAAAATTTGGAGTTTTGGATTGACCAGGTACATATATTCAATTGAACTAATTTTTTACAAAGTTTTAGGAAAAATTATTTTAATGGTTCGAATTATTCTTGTGGGATCCAAAAGTGGTCCCCAAAAGCCGTTGTACATTTTCTGTGCAAAAAAGCTATGTATCCGTAGTGCCCTCCTTCAGCAAAGTTGGCGAACACTCCTATGGGTACATATGCCCCATCTGTGCATAGTGTACAAATGGATTTGGGGACTCACTTTTGGGTTTCACACGAATGATCCGAGTCGTTCATTCATCTTAAATTAAAATTCCGAGGGGCCTCTCGTGAGATCACCTCAATCGGACGTCCGTAACTGATTCATCCAAAGTCACCCCATTTCATTCAAATTTAAGATGAATGAAACGGGGTGATTTTGGATGAACCACTTACGGACATCCGATTGAGATGATCTCGCGAGGGACCCCTCGAAATTTCAATCTAAGATGAATGAAAGGCTCGGATGGTTTGTGTGGGACCCAAAAGTGGGTCCCAAGGCCATCTATACGCAGTGCATAGATGGCGGATCGGTACCCCTTGTTTTTCCTTTAGCGAAAAAGAAAAAATCGGTTTTTTAGTTTTTTGGTAGGTCATTTAGCTTAAAATTTAAAACATTTGACATTTTTAAAATGAAGAACAATGAACTTTTCCAATCGAATATAAAAACAAAAAACTTTTGACTTTTTTAAAGGGAGTAACAAGGAATTTTTGCAATTGAATATAAAGAAAAATAAAATAAAATAAAATAGTGATATGACACTAATTTTAAAAGTTCTAATTTTGTAAAGAAAATTCAAAAACTTCTGCCTCCTGACCGACCACCACCCCACCTCCAACCAACTACTTCCGGCCACCCAAAAAATTAGTGACATTTCACTAATTTTTAAAAGTTCTAATTTTGTACAGAAAATTTAAAAAATCAATTCCTACCTCCCGTTGACCACTACCTGCCTTAGGCCAACCACGTTCGACAGCCCAAAGAACTAGTGAGATTTCACTAATTTTTAAAAGTTCTAATTTCGTACAAAAAATTAAAAAAAAATTAACTCGTGTCTCCTAGCCGACCACCACTCCAACTCTGGCCGACCACTTTCGCTGACCCAAAAAATTAGTGACATTTAACTAATTTTTAAAAGTTACTAATTTTGTACAAAAAATTCAAAAAATCAACCAACAGGACAACTACCAACTCTTCAAACTAATGAAAGCTAGCTTACTGTGGTCCGTAAAATGTAAAGTTTTTTTTATGAAATCTCATTGATAAAAAAGTTAGTGAAATCTCACTAATCAATTACATAGTGAAATCTCATTGGATTTTATTAGTATCAGTCGGCAGCGACGCTGCCGCCTAAGCTCCGGTCATTTCCCCAAGGAGAGATGCTGTTGATTTCCGTTGTTTTGTCTTTGCTGTTGTTAGAAGATGAAAATTGAGTGGTTGTGGCCCACGTTAAATCACATAAATGGCATTCGAAGAGAAAGAAGAAGAAGAAGAAGAAGAAGAAGAAGAAGAAGAAGAGAAGAAGAAGAAGAAGAAGAGGATTCGAAGCCCTACCAGTAGCAGAAGATCGAGTATGTGTGTTATCTCTCGACCTGTTAGTGTGATATATGTATATTTGGTTCTGATTGCGGACATTTGATTAAGAATTTTTTATTTTTTCATTTGAGGAACAAGTATTTGCAGATCTGTAGTATTTGAGGAATGAGTATTTTTCATTTTTCCATTTGAGGAACAGATTCTGTACATATCGGTAGATCGATTTCTCTCTCTCTCTCTCTCTCTCTCTCTCTCTCCCCCCATCTAAATTGAATCGACCTCTAAACCGGACGGAACCGGGACGAATCGAACCGGAACCGAAACGATCACTAAAAAACCGGTGTAGGTTCCAACCGATTTTTCCCGATTCACTCAAAAACGTTTTTGAACCGGACTGAATCGAACTAGTTTCACGCCTAAAAGAGATATATAAGTGGAGAAGCCCAAATAGGAGTGAGGCATACCTTTTACACGTCGGATCATTGGCTTGATCATGGTATGGATCATTGCGAATAGCAAAACTGTTATATATATACTCCCTCCGTCCCAATTTCTTGGTCCTTCTTTCTATTTTGGGATGTCCCAAAATATTTGTCTCACTTCTAAAAACATCCATCAAAACTGGGTCACTTTCCAATTTTACCATTAAAAAGTACTTTTCTCATCTTAATTGGCTAATCTATTATCTTTTATTTTATAACGGTTTTTATGATTTTGAAAATTTTGTATAGTAAAAGTAATTGATAGCTATCAAACAAGATCTATATTGAATATGTTTTGACTTTCATATAATAAATTAGCCTCACAAATTTGGTCACAGTAATATTGACTGGATTTAGGGGCAAAATAGAAAAGTCAATACAAAGTTTTCATACCCCTTAAAAACCCACTTCCCCAATAGGGGCCAAGAAATTGGGACGGAGGGAGTACCATTTTGCCATCGGCAGTTAATGACCCATACACTGATCAATCCAATGATCCAACTTGTGTAAGGTGGGCCCCACTCCTATTTGGTCGTCCTCATATAATTTTTTTTTTTGCGATTCTAAAAATATTGTTTAATACATTTAATTAAAATTTACCAAATAAGATTAATATTGATGTTTAATAGTTTATACATTTGAAAAATATAGGCAATTTTTTAAAGTGTGAGATTTTGAGAAGGAGTCATTGTCACGTGTCCATGCATATAAGGCGGTGGTACAAAACGTATAGTACTTCTCTAACAAAAGAAAACTTTGTGGCCAAACATTGTCTACTAGTCATTTTGATTTTTCTGTTGTATGCTATGATTTTGAGGACTAGTCATTTTGATTTTTCTGTTGTCAATATTAGAATGCTATGATTTTGAACGCTATGACGAGAGAAATACTAGTTTGACCCGCTTTGTTTGGCTATAAAATGCGATTCACATCCCGACATTCTCATTACCGTTGATCCATCCAAAACCCAATTTGAAAAGAGAGAGAGATAGAGAGAGAGAGAGAGAGAGAGAGAGAGAGAGAGAATGGGTTCCCTGACGAATATAGAGAAGCCTCATGTAGTATGCATCCCATATCCAGCACAAGGCCACATTAACCCAATGCTAAAACTAGCAAAATTCCTCCACTACAAAGGCTTTCATATCACCTTTGTTAACACAGAGTTCAACCACAAACGCCTTGAAAAATCCCGGGGCCCCGAGTCCCTCACCGGAATCCCCTCTTTCCGGTTCGAGACCATACCTGACGGACTCCCTAAGTCCGACCCGGATGCTACCCAAGACATCCCTGCCCTTTGTGAGTCCTGCAATAAAAACTGCTTGGCTCCTTTCAGAGATCTTCTGTCCAAATTAAACGATACCGCTTCCTCAAATGTCCCACCCGTGACTTGTATAGTCTCTGATGTGGCACTGCCCTTCACACTGGTCGCGGCTGAAGAATTGGGCATTCCGTATGTTCTTTTATGGACAGCTAGTGTCTGTGGTTTCATGGGCTACGTTCAGTATCGCGGCCTTATCGAAAAGGGATATACGCCACTCAAAGGTACTTAATTAATTGTTCGCAATGTTGTTAGCATAATGCAACTATATACTCCCTCCGTCCCAATTTAAATGCTCCCTACGGTTAAGCGTGCCTTTTTAAATCTCTTGTAGTTTTTATTCTATAATGTATTATATATGCAATATGGATCTTATTTGATAGATCTCAATCTCAGTTCTATTAGACAAAAAATTTAAAAACTTTGAAAACATTACCAATAAAAAGATATAGACGTTTGAAAATGGCACGGATATTCGTAGGGAGCATTTAAAATGGGACAGAGGCAGTATATATCATCCCTCCCGAATTGATGGTAGTGTCCTAGGAAAAAATGTGCAATTTTGGGATTAAAATTTTTTTTTACTTCCATTCATTTTTATTAGCCTTTTTTCCAAATTAAAGAACTAGTACAGATTTTTTAATTTGGTAAGAAGAAACTCAAAAAATTGTATATTGGAGTACATTATTTTTTGATCCAAAAATTACACTTCTTTTTGTAGGGAACAACTATTTTGGGACGAATGGAGTTTATATATCAAATTTTCTCAATTGCTAAAATCAAGTACATCATCATTGCACCTTTCTAACTAACTTTTATCTCAACTTTACACCTTTCATATCAACTTTTACCTTCACTTTGCAAATTATCATCCGTTTTTACCCACTAGCTTTTCAAAAGGACAAAATAATAATTGTACAAATCTTTATCCATTAACTTTGCAAAATACACCTATTAAGAGACAGTCGACACTAAAATAGGGACGGAGGGAGTAATATACTTGCAAGCTGGGCACATAGGGGTGTGTGCTATGAAATCTGAAAGAACTATTGTCGTAGAAATTGGGCTGATGCAAATGCAATACAATACAGAAAGGTTCTTCAAATTACGTCATTTTAACACTAATATATACTCCCTCCGTCCCAATTTAAATGTCCTCTACGGGAAATCGAGCTTTTTAAGAAGTTCAAATTTTTACTCTAAATTTCCAAAAGTAACCTTAAAAACTGTGAAGTCAATTAAATGTATTTAAATTGTTTATATCCTTCAATATAGATCTCATAAAATGTGGTATATGGATCTTGTTTGATAGATTTCAATTAGTTCTATTATACAAAATTTTCAAAATCATGAAAAATATTATATATTGAAAGATATTGTCAATTTAAGAATGATATAAATATCAAAAACTGTCAAATCAATGAGTACTTTTTAGGGGTAGAATTGAAAGTTTGATATGTTTGGATGGTTATTTATAGAAAGTGGACATTTATTTTGGGACATCCCAAAATAGAAAGGTGGACATTTAAAATGGGACGGAGGGAGTAGAAATGATCCACCGTACGAACTTTATATTATGATCTCATCTGAAGACTACTTTCACATATAACTTATGTTTGGGAGTCTCATTTTTTACTTTTTAACTTTTTGGCTTTTCGAGTTTATTGTCAGAATCTATTTTAAATTTGGTAGGAGTGTTTGAGAAAAATGTGCAGAATATATTTTGCGACAGTAGTAGTGTTTGAGAGATATGTGCAGAATACATTTTGAAGGTCTTTTTGTTAATTAAAATGGAAAAAATAGAAAATGAGAAATCAAAAAACTACTCTCAGCCTACTTTTGCATTCTCTTCTCTAAACCTAAAAATGAAGAATGAGTTATCCTAGAACTCATTTTCCTTCACATCAGCCAAACACCTAAAACTAGAAAAGCCAATAATGAAAAAACACGTAGAACTCTTTTTTCTTTTCTTTTTATCATTTAAAAAAAAAAAGCAAAAAAGAGGGGGCCAAACACCTTCATGTGTCTTTGAATAATGTAGGGGGCTGTTTGGCCGCCTGCTTATTGACTTTTCGGTTTCTCCTTTTCAACTTCTTGCTGTTTGGCCGCCTGGAAGGAAAACAACTTCTTCCAAAACAACTTCTCCATTTCTCTCTTTTGAAGCCAGAAGTGAGAAGTTGGTTTTCACCTACTTTTTGATTTCTACTTCTCCTTTTCCCTTTCCAAATCACATTCTGCACATTTCTCCCAAACATTCCTCTCACATCCAAAACTCATTCTGACCAAATGCCAAAAAACCAAAAAGCCAAAAAACCAAAAAGCCAAAAAGTCAAAAATCAAAAGCTAAAAAGTAGGCTCCCAAACACCCCAAATTAGCTAGACAACTTCAATACGTAGTTGCCAGCTGATACTACAGTGGATATTCAAGTGGCAAGGGAATATTCCATGTGAGCTGATTAGTTAGCTAGTTAAGGTGGTTAATAAAGTGGTTAATAGTGCTTTGCTTTGGATTAGTTAGAAAGGGCAGTTAGTTAAACCTGTCTTTCACAGCAAAACATGTGAAAATTAAAAGACAAAAATTACACACTTACATACACCCAAAAGAAATGGTACTACAAATATATGATACTCCTATGATGCTGTAAAGTAAGTAGATTAATTGAATCATTAAACCACCGAAGGTGGTAAAGGGTGAGTGGATTTAAGTGGTCTCTTCCGCCCATACATGATCTATCCATATTCGAGTTCCGCTAACTGGAAGACTAGGGTGAAGGATTTTTTGCCCATCTAGTATCTTAGGTGGTGCTGTGGTGACGGACTCGCCGTTTCGATTGATAACTATGGCTCAAACTAGACATTCCACAGCGGATTGAGAATCCCTATGGTTATGCCCAAGCGGGGTTACTACGCTGTTTGAACCTTTCCACCCTTTTACTGTTTAAAAAAAAATTGAAGGGCCTTGCAGTGGGCACACATTAATAAGCTTAAAAAAAATAAAAAATAAAAATATGCACTCCAATGCACCTTTTACACGCTTCAATACATTTACATCTACTTTTACGCACATTTATTTTTTTCATACTTAAAACATGTGCCTAGTGCATTGGCATTCATTTCCAAAATTGAATCATTGAAGCCTTGAAGGATACCTTTTCTGTCCTCTATTTACTATCTGTACCATCTTCACCCACCCTGTAATTGTCTCTCCCTGTCGAGAAATTTTTCAGTGCCGGGAGGGTACCACCTGGTACCCCTCGGCGCATCTAGGCCGTTTATTTTAGCTTTGGGCGGTTTGGATTTGGAGAGAGTGAGGAGAGATAGTATTTTGATCTCGACCGTCCAATACACTTTTAGACGGCTCGGATGCAATGTTTGGGTACCACGTAGACTCGGTCACGTGGTACCCGGTAGGTACCCAAATTTTTTTCCTCCCTGTCGCTTTTTGGTTAATTTACAGTATTGTTCAAATGATTTATGTGCCAATGAAAGAATGAGATTTTTCGAAGAAATTAGGCTTACTCAAATGCAGCGAAAAAAGAAAAAGAAAAACTGACAAAATTCCAACCAGCTTTCGGAGGGCAAACATCCACAAGAAACAAGTAAATTTTTTTTTTTAATCACGTTAGAACTTTTTTAATGTAATTTATGATACTCAATACGTATCCCGGTTTAATTTGTAAATTGAAACGAATAATGCGTGATACATACAGTATTCTGATTTGACAATTCTGATCGTGACCCAAATGATGTCTTCATGTACTAGCTTTGAATAATGCCTATCAAGTTGATTGGTTTTTTTTTTTTTGGGTACTTCTATCAAGTTGATTGTTGATGAATCCATTTTCTTCCAATGTGCAGACGCGAGCTACCTTACAAACGGTTACTTGGACACAGTAATAGAGGGTATACCCGGCATGGAAGGAATACGACTGAAGGATTTTCCGAGTTTTGTCCGGACGACTGACCCTAACGATTTTATGAACAAATTCGTATTGAATGCAATGGACAACGTTCACAAAGCCTCGGCTATTATTTTCAACACATTCGAGAAACTCGAGCATGAAATTTTGGAATCACGCTCTTCCAGATATCCTCCTATGTACACGGCCGGGCCGTTACACCTACTCATTAATCAAATCAAAGACGATGATGGCCTAAGTTTGTTAGGATCAAATCTTTGGAAAGAAGAGCCCCAATGCCTTGAATGGCTCGACTTGAATGAACCCAACTCTGTTGTTTACGTGAACTTTGGAAGCATCACGGTAATGACGCCAAACCAAATGGTAGAGTTTGCTTGGGGACTTGCTAATAGCAATCATCCATTTTTATGGGTTATAAGGCCAGATCTAGTCTCCGGCAAGACATCAGTTCTTCCGCCGGAGTTCTTGGAGATGACGAAAGACCGGGGGTTACTAACAAGTTGGTGCCCGCAAGAAAAAGTCCTAGCGCATCCATCTGTCGGAGGGTTTTTGACTCACTGTGGATGGAATTCGACTCTGGAAAGCATATCTAGTGGGGTGCCAATGGTTTGTTGGCCGTTTTTCTCCGAGCAACAAACCAATTGTTGGTTTTCGTGCGGTAAATGGGGCGTCGGGATGGAAATAGACAGTGATGTTAAGAGAGAGAAAGTTGAGGGGATTGTGAGGGAGTTGATGGTTGGGGACAAGGGGAAGGAGACGAAGAGAAGAGCAATGGAATGGAAGAAATTCGCTGAAGAGGCTACTCAATGTTCTTCGATGATGAATCTTGATAAAGTAATCAACCAAGTGCTTCTTCCTCCAAGACATTAGGTTAAATGATAATGATAATATTGTAACAATGTAATTGCCACATTGTATTGAATATTATTTGATGAATGCAGTTTTTGATAATAATGTGCCACATTGTATTTAAATATTATTTGATGAATGCAGTTCTTAATAATAATGTTTTAAAAGTTGGATTGGACTGAACTGAACTGATTGGTTCGACCGGGTTGGACTATCGATCGGTTCTTTTTCTGGTCAGGATTACCCACTAGATCTATGATTCAAAAACTGGCTTCTACAACTAGAAGAAGTGAGCGAAAAGTTCTAGAGAGAGAGAGAGAGAGCTAGAGAGAACGAGACAAGTGGGCGGCAGCCCTCCGCAGGCGGCTCAGCCCCTGTCGGCCTACCCGATCTTCCTTCTGATTCCCCGATCTCCTCTTTGGCTGCGCTTCTTTGGCGATCGGAGACTCCCCGTAGCAGACGTTACTCTCTGTTCCGGTATGGGTGACCACGCCCAATTTTTGGACCAGGGGGGAGCCGGATTTGGGGTTTCCAGATCCGGCTTCTAACGACGACGGTGAGTGATAGCTCCGGCGACATGCTCTGACATTCTTTTTTTTTTTACCCGTACTTTTTTTATTTTTTTTGTATTTTTTTGGTTTTTTTTTTCCTTCGTAGGTAGTTTTGTGGCCGGTGGTTTTAGGGCCGGCGGTTTTGTGTGCACCCGATTTTTGGGCCGGTTGTTTTAATTTAATAATATTTTCTTCCTATTTCTCAAAAAAAAAAAAAAAAAAAAAAACTGGCTTCTCAAATGAAAACCGCCCAACTAGGTACTTTAGGTCGAAGCAAACCGGTGAAATACTACTCCCTCTGTCCCATTTTAAATTTCGGCTACGTAAAGTCATTTCATTTTGACTTTAAAAGAAAACATATTTTTAGATATTTTTTTTCAAATTTTTTTATATCATTCAAAAGTACTCATTGAGATCTTTTAAATGGTACAAAAAAATAAAAATAATTTCAAAAGTATTTTTTAATTTTAAACTTGTACCTTGTAGGGGACATTTAAAATCGAGACGGAGAGAGTATAAAATTTGAACTTAAGAGAGCATCCTCATCAGCCTCAACAAATTTTGGACCAAATTTAACCACAAAAACACATTTTACAATTTAGCGAGCCACTTTATCAAAAACTCAAAAAATCAGACTCTCTATCCAAATTTTACTATGTTAAACTACTCCCATCAAGTCTAATAAAAAAATTCTTTTCTCCTAAAAAATTAAACTCCCACGTTGGGAGTTGCTCACTGTCAGGAGGTGGTGGACCTTTTCTATTAAACAAATCAGAGTGGACCCCCCCTCCCCCCCCATGCGTCAAGTCAATGTTTGGACCAACAAAGTAACGCCACGTGTTCTCCCTATTCCCCTCCCTTTCTCTCTTCTCTGACCGTGAACTGTAAAAAAACAATAAAAAAAATTAAGTCCGTGAACAGTAACTCGCTGGGTATGTAACGGTACTGTAGCAAAAACTATTTGTTGAAGGAAAGTAGAGAGTCTGATTTTTGGGGGTTTTGGAGGGTTTGGCTCTCTATTATAACCAAAAAGTTATTTTAGCAAGCCTGATATTAATGCTCTTAGACAGCTACTTTAATTCTTCCATTCAAAAGAAACAGTTGTACTAATGCTTAGCAGATTTGCAGGGCCCCAATGCTTAAGTAACCTCTGGACTGTAGTAGTACTAGATACTGCCAATGGGTATTTGCCAAAATAGAGAATGGAGTCTTGTTCACATCAACTCGAATTCATATGGTAACAATTTGTTTCTATTTTTGCCTGTAAAATTTATCTCAAATCTCACACTGCGCCAAATGGAGGCATTACCGGCATTTTAATTAATGCCGGAAAAAATCACTATTACCGGCATTCCAAGAAATGTCGGAGTAACTTTTAGCTGCATTCATTTAAAATAATTCCGGCAAAAGTCAAATTTCCTGCTAAAATATTACTTGCATTTTTGTTAATACCAGCAAAAGTACTTTTACCGATATTTTTATGAAAAAGCCAATAAAAGTTTAACTTTTGGGAAAAAATTCTACCGTATAATATAAATATTTTTCATTGTGCATAGTTAAACATCATTTGGGCTAGCTCAGTAGGCAAGCTCACGCGCGTGAGGGGCAAAGGTCACGAGTTCGAATCTTTGGGGAGGCATTTTTCCTCAAAATTGCTCGCCTTGTGGGCGACACGAGGGTGCCATGTAGGCGCCACGTGGTATTTTGTTTGTAAGGCAATAGGCTTTCCCGGCTTTTGTGAAAATGCCGCAAATAGTGTCGAGTATTGCTAGCATCTGTGAAGACTTCTCCCGGTATTTGTAGCATTACCAACACTTGTATAGACCGGAAAGAAAACGGTACAGCTCACTCTATGTTCTATTCCGCCCATAATACCGGGCTAATCCTGCCGTTCCGGTCAATTTTTGGATTCCGTCCGCTACAAAACACGTGAAATTTCAGTGATTTCGTGACAAATTGCACCGAAAATTGGAAAAAAAATGTTAGAAAGGATAGATGAGAGGAGAGGAGAGAGAAAGACAGACACAAACGTGTCGTACTTTCAATGCATAATTAAACATCATTTGGGCTAGCTCAGTAGGTAAGCTCGCGCGCGCGAGCGGCAAAGGTCACGAGTTCGAATCTTTGGGGAGAGGCATTTCTCCTCAAAATTGCTCGCCTTGTGGGCGAAACGAGGGTGCCATGTAGGCGCCACGTGGTATTTTGTTTGTATGGCAATAGGCTTTCCCGGCTTTTGTGAAAATGCCGCAAATAGTGTTGAGTATTGCTAGCATTTGTGAAGACTTCTCCCGGTATTTGTAGCATTACCAACACCTGTATAGACCGGAAGGAAAACGGTACAGCTCACTCTATGTTCTATTCCGCCCATAATACCGGGCTAATCCGGCCGTTCCGGTCAATTTTCGGATTCCGTCCGCTACAAAACACATGGAATTTCAGCGATTTCATGACAAATTGCACTGAAAATTGGAAAAAAAAATGTTAGAAAGGATAGATGAGAGGAGCGGAGAGAGAAAGACAGACACGTTTGTGTCGTACTTTCAGATCTAGTTTCTCTCTCCTATTTTTACTTCCTTTTTCTCCACTTGTCTGGTTTCTCTCTGTTTTAGTAGTATCATTTATCATAGAAGGAGAAGTAAAATGGGAGTGATAATTATTGTACTATTTACACAGACTACTAAAGTAGGACTAGCTGTACATATAGAGAAAGTGGGTAGCCACAATGTAAAACGGGGGAAAATGATATGGGTACACCACATCTGCACTCCAAATGCATACCACTCTGAAGTGGCAAACGAGGAGAAGTCTAATGTGGAGCTCACCCAAAATATGGGCCTCTCCTCATTTGTCACCTCAGGGTGGTGTGCATTTGGGGTGCACAAATGGTGTACTCTTAGCATTGTTGCATGTAAAACAAACAATTGAGTTTTTAAACTTGTGTGTAAATATATTAGGTATCTTCAAGTATCGAGCTACAATAAAATATTAAAACTTGTTTTTATTTCTTCTACTTTAAGTTTTTTGAACATGAAAAATATATGGAAAAACATAACAAAATAGTAATGAAGATAAATCTAAAACAGTACCAAGACATACTCTGGTATCGGTATGTACCGTTCCAGTACAGAAAACGATACGCTTACCGGTACAAGATTGATAACATTGGTATAGATGGCATTTGTAATAAATGCCGGTAATACTTTTTTCCGATATTTTTAGTGGTTTTTCAAATGCCGGTAAAGGCTAAATTTCCTGTAGTGTCTCTTGATTTTTCTTTTTGAAATTTAATTAAATTTATTAATAATAAAATCTTTTAAAGTCATCGTCGAAATATTTTTGTTGGCATTAATTTTTTCAAAATCGACTTCATAACATCAAAATAATAGTACATGTTTTACGAAAAATTTATAAAAAAGTAAGATGGATATAGTCAACATTATTATTTGACACAATATAACAAGGGTAAAATGTTGTCTCTGGTAAAATGTTAGGAGTGTCACCATATTTGGAGAATAAAGTTTTTTGTTAGGAGGGTAAAATGATTTTTGTTTTAATAATATGGGGCATTGTAATTTTTACACTAAAATAAAGATCCAATTAGTTGGAGAGAGAGATAGAGAGCCGATCTCTCTCAAATTTTCTTCTTTTTGTTGTTCTTCTTCTTCCTAAACCCAGATACAAATTAACGACTAATGGTCCGATGGCAGAGCTCTGACGAAAACGACGGCAATGGTCCGGCAAATCCGTCACCCAAATACGTTTTTTTTTCCTAATCGTTTGTATTTGTTATGAAATTTCTAGATCTGAAAATTTTGATCTCTATTTGTTCGTTGATGGGGTATCCAAGTAATTCGACCACCCTCATCCCCCCATGACCAAATATAAGCATCCCCCTTGCTTTTATTTAGTCCGGTTTTTCCCTGATTATTTAGCCGGTGGCTATTTAGTCATGGTGTTTTTTTGTTCCCAAACCATGGGCTAAATACTCATCTAGCCAGATTGCTGCATCCGGCTCACTTGTACATCATCCAAACGAGCCCCTAGCGTATTGGGGGGACATGTACAGGTAGTATGCAAATCTCGTGAGGTTGAAGAGGAGTGGGTTCTGTTGGTTGGAGAGATATGTTGAGATATATTGGGAGATAAGTTCTATCGAATTCAAATTAAAAGACTACTGATATCATTATATATATGACACAGGTATTTAAATAAAACATTATTATTGTAATTATAAAAATTCGGGTCTTTACAATCTATGTTGGAAATTAAGTTTACTTTTTGTGATAAAATCGAAAAATACGAATGCAATAAAATCGGAATGAAAAACCTGGAAATCAATGAAACGAAATGGTGATCAAGGCGAGTGTATAACACTCTGTACTTAAGACAGATTCGCCCCCGCTACGGTGCTTACGGTTTGCATGAACGTCTATCTCCCAGCACTACTTGATCTTCACCGAACGGAAGTAGCACTCCAATCTGTTCGGTAGGCGAACCAAACTTGTGTCTGTACTCTCTCCAATGAAAAGACTCTCAATGAAAGTGTAGAAAATTAACAACTCTTAAAATGAATGAAAGATGCCATATATATAGGCAAACTGGTGACTCTACGAATAGTCACCAGGGTGAAGAGACACATCTGTTCACGAAAGGACGCGTCCGTCCACAGCGAACAGGTGTCACTAAAAAGATATAACTCTAAATCATTTCAATTTCCATTCACACATAAAATAAATATTATAATCAAAATATTTTTTCCAACAATCCCCCACATGAATGAAATTGACTCGATAACAAATGCAAAAACAATGCAAACAACAGAGAGAGTACATGTGGAAATTTCCTGCATGGGGTTAGGTAGCTTTTGGCTTTGAACCTCGCCTTGTGAATAACTATCGGACTTACTAGCTAACCAGTGAACGCGATGTCTTGAACTGTTCAGCCGTTTGTGTAAGCCAAGACAATAGTCAACACACAGAATCTTTCCGAACACAGTTGGTTCTTACGGTTGTGCCCATTTTGGCCCTGGAACACGTGACTGGTTTCAGAGAGTGTTTTTTAAAGAATTCAGCCTTAAAATTCTCATAGAAGCGGCCCACTTCACACTCACATAGGTGATCTCTTATTAAGAGTATCCTGCAATATACCCCACTTGGATTTACCAAGATATAAGAATCATTAAAAGTTAAAACTTAACCTAAATCGCTGCAGGCATCACTGTTTCACCATAGGAATGAGTTGGAGAGAGATATCTCCTCAGTGATACTCCTAAGTCTCATATAACTCGGTTGTCCCGTTGAACCTAGATCTTGGGATCTCCAGTCAGCTAGGTTGGGTTGCCGTTATAGAGCCTTTTAATTGGTAGGCTTTAAACCCATTCCCCTCGATGATCATTTGTTCTTTGGTCAAAACCATTTGGTTAACGGATCCGTATTTCATTATTGACCTTCAATGGTGCTAATTTCAATTGAGAACAAAGTGTTGTATGGTATTGTGTCTGCAATTATCACGTCAGGACTTACCATACTATCTCGTGCCTTTCTAACGTTGAGTGTCAAACTGATGAACACCAAACATAGAATAATCTGTAAATTTTTGGCACAGAATTAAAATACTCGTCTGAGTAATTGTCGAAAAAACATGTATGAGTTACTTGCAAAAATCGAGTTATTTGCAACAAAGCACCACTTCCCCCACAATTATGTGATAATCTAGAATATTCACATAATCACCTATAGTTTGACATGATTGTTAAGTCCGGACCGGTATCAATGTCACAACTATGTACTCATACTTGTATTTTACTCAAACATATTTGTGACCACCAAAAAATGTCACTACATTTATTTCGTTAACTGATTCTTTAGCGAAAACAAATGTTTAACGGTGCAAGTCTATAATATCGAGACTTACCATTCTTCGTGGTCCTCTATGCCTTGCCAACTACCGACAGTCATCGTGTTATAAATCCTGGCATAGAATTGAACCACATTGGAACATCCTCTAAGAGATGGCTTAGCCACTCTACTTACTAGCTTTTGTCTTATGCAATGAGTTGATCAGACTCCATTGTAGACCATACTACACACACATGAGGATTTCCAAATCACTGTTGCACTCCAATTGTAAACTTAAATCCACCCTTGGATTCTAAAAATTTAAATTGGATACTCATATCACAATACTTTATTATTCAAGTATAGTTGACCAGTTCCAAGTGCAAAAAACCGTTTAACTCTGTGGAAATTATACATGTTGCTTCCCCCACAATTCTGAAATCAATTCAAAATTTATCAAAATATTTTTCGCAGTTTGTGACATGTCAAAACTTTTTTTTTTTCCCCCTCTTGTGTTTCAAGATCCATGAACACAAACATCCCCCACATCGAGTATCTCACCCAATTTTGAGTATCTCTATATCCATATTTTCACGATTTTCCACTCAGAAAGTTGCTACGACTTTATATGTTAAATGCAATATGCATTCTAGGTACTCTATTGAATTCATTGGATATTCTCCATAGCATAAAAATCGATTTCACTATATTTAAAAAAAATATCTTGTGGGGTGTAGTTGCTTGATAACTACAAAACATCCTAGAAACTAAAATGTTATAAATCTTAGCTTCCGTGCCAAACCACAACAGAGCAACCACATCTATTGAGTCTATCAAAACTCAATTTCAAATAATCTCCGAAACATGAATTACATGTTTAAAGATTCTAAGTAATTTTGGATAAGTGGCTTTTTGAAAAGTTATAGGATTTGTGACTTATTCACCAAGAGTCACGTCTCCTGGTTAAATTGAATGTATAATGGTCACACCCTTTCATTTGCAACGGTCACATCTCATCATATAAACTCAAAGGGCATACATTTTGATTTAAAACTCAAAAGTCCCACCGTTTGGTTTAGCCCCAAGGGACACATTTTCTGGTTTAAACTCAAAAGCCACATCCTTTAGTTTGAATCTAAGAGCCACATCTCTTAATTTAAACTCAATAGTCAAACCATTTAATTTAAAACCAAAGGTCACACCTCTTAGTTTAAACTTTACGACTGCATCCCTTAGTATGAACAAAATGGTCACAAATTTTTTTTTTTATAATATATATACAAACTGTAAAAGGCACATTTTTTGGTTCAAACCCAACGATCACAATTCTTATTCGAAATCCAAAAATTACACCTTTTGGTGTAACCCCAAGGGTCACATATATTCATTTATAGAACATCATGATATTTCAAAAGTCACACACAAAAACTAAGCAATATGTCTGACAAAGTAACCCATTTGCCGAACCGTTGCAATTAACATAAGTACTCCAGGAGACAATCAACAATTTTAAAAAAAAAATGTTAACCTTGGAAAATATACTTGTATCTTTTTAATCAACACAGGTATGTATCATTCTTGCTACCAACAGGTGCCAAAAGTGTAAAACAAAATTTGGCTAAGAAGTAAACAATTTTCACTTGTCGGCAAATCAAACAAGAAGGAAAAACCAATTGCAAGGAACCGATGCGACGAGTGAATCACAAACGACATTTAACAAGTGACAACACATAAAACAGCACGAGGAGATTTCTCAAAGAAGGTGACGGTTCGAAAATTTGACCACCCCAATTTCCAAATTTTAAAGTCGTTGCAAAATCTACTTAATGCCGCTATATTAACCGACACTAGCATAAACTTGACGCATGATAACAATCCCAATAGAAGAAAGAAATTAAGTGCCAAGTAAAATGGTATGTCAGTCAAAATTGAGAATTCAATAACACTCCAGACCAGCGCTATGAGTCCTAACATATGTCAATATTGTAAATCAAAAATGGAAACCCACTATATCAACAAATGATTTACAGATCGTAGAAATTAGAGAATATGTTAAACCCAAAAACTAATCTCGAAAATTAGTAGCCCACTGATTTTCATAGAAACAAAACAAAACTGTACACACTAAGTGATTATCAAACAAATTTACACATCCTTCCAATCAAAGAAATGTCAAAAAAAATTACACACATGTCGTGAACAGGTGCATATCAAAGTGTACTAAAACATCAATTTTGCCTTCATGCAAAACAATAATTGTATACCAAAAAGAGTACTCGTAACCATTAAAATATATGCAAACCTCAAAACGTTCCGGCACTCTGTATATAGAATTCATGGCTCTTCAAAACAGTCATGATCGTTCTCAAACGAACACCCGCATCCGTGACGGCAGAGTTCCGAGAAAAAACCACGTTCCAAGGAAATAACGGACATGAAGCTTTCGAATGGAAATCAAACCGAAAATGATACAGGTGTAGACGTGTAGTAACCATGTTCATTCCCGGAAAAACAAAACCCTTGCAATAATACCAAGGCAGTGTGTTCGTTGAAATAAATGATCACAATCCAATATTACCGTAAACATGAACTTTAACACTAATAAGGCAATTCATGCATGACCGGTACGTATCTTCTAAAGTACACGCAATTTCTAGTTTCTTCGTTAGCAGAAACGTTCATAAGAGAAATCACACGATCACAAAAAGGAAACATAGTCTGTCTTAAGATTGTTGGAAATTAAGTTTACTTTTTGTGATAAAATCGAAAAATACGAATGCAATAAAATCGGAATGAAAAACCTGGAAATCAATGAAACGAAATGGTGATCAAGGCGAGTGTATAACACTCTGTACTTAAGACAGATTCGCCCCCGCTACGGTGCTTACGGTTTGCATGAACGTCTATCTCCCAGCACTACTTGATCTTCACCGAACGGAAGTAGCACTCCAATCTGTTCGGTAGGCGAACCAAACTTGTGTCTGTACTCTCTCCAATGAAAAGACTCTCAATGAAAGTGTAGAAAATTAACAACTCTTAAAATGAATGAAAGATGCCATATATATAGGCAAACTGGTGACTCTACGAATAGTCACCAGGGTAAAGAGACACATCTGTTCACGAAAGGACGCGTCCGTCCACAGCGAACAGGTGCCACTAAAAAGATATAACTCTAAATCATTTCAATTTCCATTCACACATAAAATAAATATTATAATCAAAATATTTTTTCCAACAATCTACCCCTTAAACGGAAATTCGCCCTCGAAATAAAAAACGGTACCTCGATTCTCGAACAAATGAGGGATGATTGACTTGAGGCGAGTCTTCATGCTCCATGTTGTCTCTTCGATTTGTTGATGATGCCACACAACTTTTTGAAAAGCTTGATCTTCTTTCTTTGTAGTACCTTCTCTTACTCATCCACTATTTTTACGGTCTGCTCCTCAAATGTTGCATACTCATCCAGTGTATGTTCCTTCCAGTCGAGTTTGTGTTCGGGATAAGCTACTTAATTCTAGAGCTTAGACACATGGAATACATTGTGCACTCAAACTACGTAGGGCAGCAATACTACTACATGATATGCCACTTCTACGTCGCGTTCTAGAACCTCGAACGGTTTAACGAATCTGGGCCAACTTTAGCAGATTTGCACATGAGCCTCAATGCGTTAAAGTGACCTTTGGATTGTAGTAACAATTTGCCAATTGGTAATAGTTATCAAAATAGAGAATCGAGTCATTATTCTCATCAACTTAATTCATATAACAGTCTCTATTGTTGCCTCTAAAACTTTTCTCCAATATCTCCAGTCTCCTTTCTGAAATTTTAGTTAAATATATTAGTATTATGATCTTTTAAAGGTATTGTTGAAATATTTTTGTTTGCATTAATCTTTTCGAAATCGGCTCTATAACATTAAAATAGTACATGTTTTACAAAAATTTAACAAAAAGTAAGAGGGATATAGTTAACATTTCAATTTGACACTGAAACATAACGAGGGTAAAATGTTAGGAGAGTCTCCATATTTGGAGAATAAAGTTGAGTCCCTATTTAGAAGAACTCAAATGAAGTTAGGTTGGGGTGGCTTCATTCTTCAAATGAATTTTTGGTTCTCCAAAATGGATATTTGGGGATGGATTGAACATTGCTCTAAGGCCTCGTCCACTTAACTTTTTGCACTTTTTGATTTTTGTCTTTATTCAACTTTTATTCACATTGGTTTGTTTTGCATCAAACATTTTGGGTTGTGTAATTTGTTTTGATGAGAGGAATCAGAAAAGTTTAAAATTATGACCGAAACTCAAATACATATAAAATCCAAAAAGCGCAAAAAGTCACACAAATAAATTAAGCGGAACGAGGCCTAATTTTTTCTCATTTTTAGAAAATGATTTTCACACCCAACTTTTTTTCCTTTTAAAGGCACCCAACAATCTTATATTCAGTTCACAAATATCTTTTTGGAACACTAAGAAGACACACATAGAAGGTTATTTAAAAAACTGTGAAGTGTAAGAATTTTTTTATTCCAAAGGAGACATTGGCGCTTGACAAGCGAAATTAAAAGTGTGAGGGGCAAAATGACACTAAGAATAAATTGCAGGGCTGCAAAGTGTTCTTTAGTCTTTTTTCCCCTCAACTTTTTGGTTCACTCTGGATCTTTCGACTTGTCACGTGGAGAAATTTTCGAGTGCCAGGTGGGTACCACCTAGCATTACTCGGTGTGCATTTTAGTCTTTCAAAGAAAGTATTGGACAATCCAAATTTTAAAGAGAGAAGGAGGAGAGAGAAGGGAAAGACGAGCTAGCTAGAGGGGAAAGAAATGTTACCCGTTCAAAACATTTTTGAACTGCTGGTATACGGGCTCGAGTACCACCATGTGGTGCCCGCTCGGCACCCAAAAACGATAACTGATAGAACTGATAGAAGACAAAAACAGTTGATAGAAGACAAAAACAGTTGGGGGCCATAGAACTGATAGAAGACAAAAACTGTTGATGCAACTTGACTTAATTACCAAAACAAGCATGTTGGCTTGCGACTCTTTCCGACAACCACGATTGCGACTTTTCGGCAGCTACTCTACCGATTTTAGAGTTCTATAGTTAGCTTCGGCCACCTAGTTGCACGACGCCTAACCGTGTCGCGGAACTCTCGACTATAGGTGCTTCAGTTAGTTGGTTTGTATCGGTTAGATCCTGTTTGGTATTTACATCAAGAATGCAGTTTCACGACGTACAGTTGAGCTGCCGTATGTCTCCTTAAACTTCTTCGGCTGTTTATCTATTTAATTGTGTGTTGGAAAATTCGTCACTCGTGGGACTACCGCGGCTGCAGCGCACCGGAATCATACGTTGATCACGGACATCTGACGGCCGAAGTAATCTCTCGCTAGATATAAATCCTTCATTTGCTTTGGTATTGTTTATGTTCTTTTGGTCTGTATGTTGTTCTTTGTTTTCCTATTGTCTATTCCGGTAGCTGCATTGCTCATGAAATGAAAGTCTCTCTTCTACGCAAAAAAAAAGAAAAAGAGAGGATGTTGTTGGTAAGAAGTACTACAAACGAGCCGAATCGAGTCGATCTTTAGGATGCTCAAGTTTGTTCGTTTAGTTTTTAAACGAGCTCGAGTGCAATGAAAATTTGACAAGTCGAGCTTTTTTAGGTTTGAGTCAAACATGAGCTTGTTGATAAGCCTTAACGTGTCAAAAGTATTAGATACTTACGCTCTCATACAGGTCTAACTTCTACAAAAATAATATTTTTGTAGATATATAAATAAGTACATCTATATATAAAATTATAAAATCATATTAAATTAAAATTTATAGTACATTTGAGAGTTTATAGTGCATCACAATCAAGTCGAATACTGTCACGTTGACGTTTGACTCATGTAGTCTTCGAACAAACATTTACCGAGTCGAGTCTCGAACAGTTCACGAACTTCTCGATTTGTTAGCAACCCTAATTGTGAGAGTGACCACACGAAGGATGCAGAAGATAAGGACGCAAACCGATTCAAATAAGGAAAATCTTATAGCTCACTAGTGGGGCCAAAGCTTCAGGAAATTTGAACTTGGGGAAGCTTAGGCCATCTCTAGTGGTGGAGTTAAAAATGTGTTGTTATATGACACAAAAGTGTAAAAAGTGGAAGGAAATATACTACTCACAGTACTTAGATTTTTTATTCTCTCTCTTCTTTCTCTCCAAACCAAACAAGAGGAGGGAAAATTTTTAACTTTCCTTTCTTTTCCCTCACTTTCCTCAAGTTCCAAACACACCCTAAAATTCTTGTTTGGCAATTTCGAAGATAGTATTTGGATTAGTTGGTAGATGAAGATCAAGACTAGTGGAGGCAAATAGGTGGGTTAGGTTGGGTTTATATGGGTTGGTATGGGTTATGGGTTGAACGTGGGTGGGTTGAATATGGATTGAAAGTGAATGGGTTGAATATGAGTCAAGTCAAACCTAACCCAACCCGACCCGGCCAAATATTATTATTTTTTTAAAGTGTATGCGCTATTTAATGTAAGATCTTCCATTGCTCAAAATACACTCCATTGGGAACTTACCCAACAAAGCTTTATAAAGATCATGGTACAAAAAAAAAAAAAAAATACCAACTAAAAGAAGAACATTACAGCCACAAAACACCAACTTTCATATATTGATATTCTCAATACCAAAAATCCATGAGAGTATCTCCATACATAACAAAATTTCACAAGCATTAGAGTGTCAGAAGCACATTTTCAGCAGCAATAGTATCAGCCAAATGAGCTCACCACTCTCAGTAAACAGTATCATTTGCTAATTAGGTTATTAACCACTATATCATTTGCTAATTAGCACATATTCAGCAGCAAATATCAACCTCTGGTTCTAAGCATCAATAATTGTATTAATGCAGTGCAGCAACTCTCTCTTCAAAATCCTCGACAAGTATTAGCAGAAATTGTTGGAAAAAACTTGATTTTTATCAATTTTAATTAATTGTTTTAGTGGGTCCCACACGTCCACGTGGACAGACCCACATACCGTTGCGTACGTCTTGGTTAGGAGATTAAGACCGAACATTCGGATGGCCAAAATCAAGTCAAGATGAATGAGGAATTGACCTCTAAAGTGCCTACATGAACTTGGTAGAAGGGGGAAAAATACTTGTCCCACATTGGGTGTGGAGAACAAGTTGATTGGGTATATTTACCTTTAGTTTGCCTTAAAGGGTTAGGCCCTTAGGGTCATGGAAGTTTTATAGGGGGAGAAGGCATGGACAAAGTGGGCTTTAAACCCCACACGCGCGCGCCGCCGCCGCCCGACCGGGCTGGGTTGGGTCATTAGATAAGATGGGCTTGGCCCAGGGGCTTCTTATCTAGAAATTTATACACGGACTGGGCCGGGTCAAACCGGTCCGTTTCAGTAAATTTAATTCTTCTCCTTTCCGAAACAGTGTGACCGAATTCCCTTTCCTGTGCGTCTGTTTACCACCACCGAAGTGTTGCATCCGGTCGGTTCCGAACAGCCTCGTCTCTCCGACTGGTACCTTTCCGTTCGGGTGTCTATTTCCCTATAAATAGAACCCTCCTCTTCTCATTTCATTGACGTTTTTCCTTGCATACAATCTGCATCATTATGCATAAAACATCTGAGAGTTCCTGCGTAGTTTTTCGGTTCGCATACTGTACAGATTGAAGTGCTACTTCCGTACAGTGAAAGCCGGGTAGTCCTGGGAGGCAGACGTCTACGAAGTCCATCAGCACCGTAGTGGAAGACGAATTTGCTTTAAGGACAGAGTATCTTAATACTTGCCCCGGTTCGATTCGAGTCGTCTTTTACCAAATTCCGGTGTACTGAATTTGGTCCAGTAAGTTTCTGTTTAATCTTTTTGTCTCTGTGTTTTTGTTAATTTTCCAGATTTTCATCAACCAAGTTGGTAACAATCTTAAAGCAAATTTGTTTCTATGAACTCGGTTTAATCTGGGAAATTTTCGTACTCTATCTTCTGGAAAAAACTTTCTGTGTTTTATCTTCGTAATTTGATCATTCGGTCTGTTTACTGAATTAAAAAATTCCATTACGGTACTCGGTTTATGTTTCTGCCCGTAGCCTTGTAATCAATCAGTTTTTTGATAAAATCATTACTAAACCAAAGTCTTTGGGCAATTACTTGAATCAAAGATTGTTTACTGGTATTGGTATCCAGTGAGACTTTTGTTTTGTCTTTCTTTATGAAACATCATAGTATTTGATTACTACTTTTGATATCACAGTACCTTTGGTTGGTTTTTGTTTTAACAGATTAGTTCGTGTGTTATTCTATTTTTATTTTTATTTTATAATCTGTTTGCTTACTGTTTTTTTTAATAAGGGGAAAAAAAAACAGTGTGATTTTTTTTTTTAATTCCGGTTAAAGTTGAATTTGTTACTCTCTGTTTTACTTATTGTTGTGTCGATCTTCTGTTTGTGTAACAGAAATGGAAGCCGAAAACCCAAATGGAAATGTTCCTCCTACTAACCCTCCTCTTGTGGTTCCAACTGCTGTACCTCTGGGTCCGGTCGCGCTACCGGTGAACCATTCTGAGAAACCGGAAAAGTTCAATGGTACGGAGTTTAAGAGGTGGCAAATGAAGATGATGTTTTATCTCACCACACTCCGTTTGTCGAGGTTCTTGTCTGAAAATGCCCCCACTTTGGCAGAAGATGAGACAGATGTTCAAGTTCGGATTGCATATGATGACTGGAAGAATTCTGACTATCTCTGCCGAAACTACATTCTCAATGGGCTGGACAACGCGTTATATAACGTGTATTGTACGGCTCAAACTGCGAAGGAACTTTGGCTCACATTGGAAAAGAAATATGTATCTGAAGATGCCGGGTTGAAAAAGTTTGTTGTGGGGAGGTTCTTGGACTACAAAATGATTGACACAAAGTCTGTGATGACTCAAACCCAAGAACTCCAGGTGCTGCTTCATGAGATTCATGCCGAGGGAATGATATTGAGTGAGTCTTTCCAAGTGGCTGCGATCATTTGGAAGTTGCCGCCCCTTTGGAAAGATTTCAAAAAGAAGATGAAGCATAAGCGTAAAGAGATGACTATGGAAGATCTGATTACGCATCTGCGAATGGAAGAGAACACTATGAATTTGGACAAGAAGGTTACTTATCAGTATGCTGCGAAAGCTAATATGGTTGAACCGGAACACAAACCAAGCAAATGGAAGAATGGTACTAAGAGGAAGTATCAGGGCAAAGGTTTTAACCTCGGTCCGCGAGGAGGTGTGGCAAAAAAGGCTAAGACCGATGGCAAGCACAAGTTTATTGGCAAGTGCTTTATCTGTGACAAACAGGGTCATCGGGCTGCTGAATGTCGTAGCAAAAAACAAGCACAAGCCAATGTGGCTGAAATGGAGGTTATATCTGATGGTGTTGGAGAGATGAGTCTCTCTGCTATGGTATCTGAAGTCAATCTGGTGGGTTCCAATCCCAAGGAATGGTTTGTGGACACTGGCGCAACTCGCCATGTGTGTGCAGACAAGAAGATGTTCACCACCTATAAACTGGTGGATTCTGGCGAACATCTCTACATGGGAAACTCCTCGACCTCTAAAGTTGAAGGAGTTGGAACGGTGGTTCTCAAAATGACTTCAGGCAAAGAGGTGACTCTTAAGGAGGTGATGCATGTGCCGGAAATTCGCAAGAATCTGATTTCTGGCTCACTGTTGGTCAAACATGGCTTTTGCTTGGTTTTTCAGGCTGATAAGGTTGTGCTAAGGAAGAAGGGAGTGTATGTTGGTAGGGGTTACATGGTGAATGGCATGTTCAAAATGAATGTACTAACTAAGGTTCCGGCCTCTCCAGGTGTGACAAAGGTTCCGGCCTCTCCGGGTGTGACACAGGTTCCGGCCTCTCCGGTTGTCAATGAAATGAACACAACTTCTGATTATATGCTTGAGTTTTCTGAATTATGGCATGGCCGATTAGGACATGTTAATTATGGTTCATTAAAACGTTTGATAGATACATTGCATACCAAAATTTAGTATTAAATCTGGTCATAAATGTGAAGTTTGTGTTGAGGCTAAAATGACAAGGAATTCATTTCAAAAAGTAGAAAGAAGTACGGAACCACTTGGATTGATTCATACAGACCTATGTGACTTAAAGTCTGTTGAAACGATTGGTGGAAATAAATACTTTATTACTTTTATAGACGATTGCACTAAATACTGTTATATATACTTGCTTAAAACAAAAAGTGAAGCAATAGAATCATTTATCCACTACAAGGCTGAAGTGGAAAATCAACTTGGCAAAAAGATCAAAATGATTAGGAGTGATCGAGGTGGTGAATACGAAGCACCATTTGGTGAATTTTGTGCCGAACATGGTATTATCCACCAAACGACTGCTCCTTATACACCACAACAAAACGGAGTTGCTGAACGAAAGAACAGAACTCTTAAAGAAATGATGAATGCCATGTTGATAAGTTCAGGATTGCCACAATATTTGTGGGGAGACGCAATTCTCTCTGCTAACTATATCCTGAACAAAATCCCACATAAGAAAACGAAGATTTCTCCTTATGAATTGTGGAAAGGTATCAAGCCTTCCTACAAATACTTAAAAATGTGGGGGTGTTTGACGAAGGTGGCAGTTCCCGGTCCTAAAAAGATTAAGATAGGACCTAAAACTGTTGATTGTATTTTCATCGGTTATGCTTATAATAGCAGTGCATATCGTTTCCTTGTCTATAAGTCGGAGATTCCTGATATCCATCCAAATACGTTTATGGAATCTAGGAATGCAAAATTCTTTGAACATGTGTTCCCATTTAAGGACAATAGAGTTCCTAGGCCAGTTGTAGAAACTGAGCCTGTACAGGAATTTGATGATATGAATATTGATTCAGTTCCTGAAGATAACAATGATGATATTGATGGTCCTCGTCGTGGTAAAAGGGCTAGAACATCAAAATCTTTCGGATCTCCCTCGAGGCTGTAAACCTCTTGGATACAAATGGATATTCAAATGGAAGATGAAAGCAGATGGATCAATTGACAAGTACAAAGCGAGACTTGTAGTTAAAGGTTATAGACAAACGGAAGGTCTTGACTACTTTGACACTTATTCTCCTGTTACGAAGATAACATCTATAAGAATGTTAATTGCCTTTGCGGCGTTAAACAATCTTGAGATTCATCAAATGGATGTAAAAACCGCCTTCCTAAATGGTGATCTAGATGAGGAGAAATATATGGAACAACCTGAAGGGTTTAAGGTTCCAGGACAAGAGGGAAAAGTGTGCAAGCTTGTCAAATCGTTATATGGTTTGAAACAGGCTCCAAAACAATGGCATGAGAAATTTGACAATGTCATGATATCTAATGGTTTCCGAATCAATGAATGTGACAAATGTGTGTATGTCAAATACAGCGGTAGTAATTATGTCATTGTGTGTCTATATGTAGATGATATGCTCATTCTTGGTAGCAATAATGAAATGATAAAATCTACAAAGAACATGTTGAACTCCAAGTTTGATATGAAGGATATGGGTGTGGCTGATGTCATTTTAGGAGTCAAGATAATCAAAAGTCCCGAGGGATATATCTTGTCTCAAAAACATTATATAGAGAAGATACTAGAAAAGTTTAACAAAGAAGACATCAACACAGCCAAAACACCAGTAGACTCAACATTACATCTATACAAGAATGCTGGTCAGGGTGTTAACCAATGTACTTGATGAATTGTACAAGGCCGGACATAGCCTACTCTGTTAGCAAACTAAGTAGGTATACGAGTAATCCAGGGAAGGATCACTGGACGGCTATAATTAGGGTGCTTAGATATCTAAGGCATACCATTGATTATGGACTACACTATACTCGCTATCCAGCAGTGCTAGAAGGATATAGTGATGCTAACTGGATATCTGACTCTAATGACTCAAAATCCACAAGTGGATATGTATTTACATTAGCTGGTGGAGCCGTGTCTTGGAAATCCACTAAGCAAACGTGCATTGCACGGTCCACGATGGAATCTGAGTTTATAGCTTTAGATAAAGCTGGTGAGGAAGCTGAGTGGCTTCGCCATTTCTTAGAAGATATCCCAACTTGGTCAAAACCAACCGGCCGCCAATTTGCATACATTGTGATAGTCAATCTGCAATTGGTAGAGCACATAATCATATTTACAACGGGAAGTCTCGACATATACGTCGACGACACAACACCGTTCAACAACTACTCTCCCATGGAATTATCGTACTTGATTATGTAAAATCACAAGATAATATCGCGGATCCGCTAACCAAAGGGTTAACTAGAGAGTTAGTTGTTAGATCATCGAGGGGAATGGGGCTGAAGCCCATAACTTAAAAGCCTCTATAACGGCAACCCAACCTAGCTGACTGGAGATCCCAAGATCTAGGTTCAACGGGACAACCGAGTTATATGAGACTTAGGAGAATCACTGTGGAGACTCGTCTCTACCCATTCCTATGATGCAACAAAGTGATGCTGCGCGTAAAAAAGGTTAGGCAATGCCTTTAATGATTCTTAAACATTGGTAATCCAAGTAGAGTATAGCAGGATACTCTTATTAAGAATCACCTATGTGAATGTCGAAGGGGCCGCTTCTATGAGAATGTCGAGGGCCGAATTCTCTACAAACATTCATGAAGACCAGGAGTGTCTCAGGGCCGTAATGAGCACAACCGTAAGAACCAAACTGCGTTTGGAAAGATTCTGTGTGTTTGCTATTGTCTTGGCTTACACCAACGGCTGAACAGTTCAAGACATCGCGTTCACTGGTTAGCTAGTAAGTCCGATAGTTATTCACAAGGTGAGGTTCAAAGCCAAAAGCTACCTAACCCCATGCAGGAGATTTCCTATTGTAACTCTCAGTAATTTGCATCTGCATAGCACTGTTTATCCTGCCAATTTCATTCATGTGGGGGATTGTTGGAAAAAACTTGATTTTTATCAATTTTAATTAATTGTTTTAGTGGGTCCCACACGTCCACGTGGACAGACCCACATACCGTTGCGTACGTCTTGGTTAGGAGATTAAGACCGAAAATTCGGATGGCCAAAATCAAGTCAAGATGAATGAGGAATTGACCTCTAAAGTGCCTACATGAACTTGGTAGAAGGGGGAAAAATAGTTGTCCCACATTGGGTGTGGAGAACAAGTTGATTGGGTATATTTACCTTTAGTTTGCCTTAAAGGGTTAGGCCCTTAGGGTCATGGAAGTTTTATAGGGGGAGAAGGCATGGACAAAGTGGGCTTTAAACCCCACACGCGCGCGCCGCCGCCGCCGCCCGCCCGTCCGTCCGACCGGACCGGGCTGGGTTGGGTCATTAGATAAGATGGGCTTGGCCCAGAGGCTTCTTATCTGGAAATTTATACACGGACTGGGCCGGGTCGAACCGGTCCGTTTCAGTAAATTTAATTCTTCTCCTTTCCGAAACAGTGTGACCGAATTCCCTTTCCTGTGCATCTGTTTACCACCACCGAAGTGTTGCATCCGGTCGGTTCCGAACAGCCGCGTCTCTCCGACTGGTACCTTTCCGTTCGGGTGTCTATTTCCCTATAAATAGAACCCTCCTCTTCTCATTTCATTGACGTTTTTCCTTGCATACAATCTGCATCATTCTGCATCAAACATCTGAGAGTTCCTGCGTAGTTTTTCGGTTCGCATACTGTACAGATTGAAGTGCTACTTCCGTACAGTGAAAGCCGGGTAGTCCTGGGAGGCAGACGTCTACGAAGTCCATCAGCACCGTAGTGGAAGACGAATTTGCTTTAAGGACAGAGTATCTTAATACTTGCCCCGGTTCGATTCGAGTCGTCTTTTACCAAATTCCGGTGTACCGAATTTGGTCCAGTAAGTTTCTGTTTAATCTTTTTGTCTCTGTGTTTTTGTTAATTTTCCAGATTTTCATCAACCAAGTTGGTAACAGAAATCATTAAGATTAGTCATTCAGTTAACTTCTGTTAACTGCCGTTATGTGTAACTGCTTGTAATTGCTTAGTTTTCCATTTGTAGATCATTTCCGTTAGTGTTCGTGATATGTTTGTTATCTTCATAATAGAGTTTAACCGCCTTGAGCTAAGTATAAAAGGGGGTAACTCGGGCACTTTTAATCAAGCAAGAAATGAATCAAGAACATGTTCACTTTACCAAATCTTCTCCTCTCTTCTGCATTTCTAGTCTACGATTGATTTGAGAAATTCTTCATGGTATCTGATGAGTGCGTAAATGTTTACATAAGCGCCCCTTAATTTATCCATGCTACGTCCATTTAATTGTTACTTAGGGTTTAATGCTTTATTTTATTTGTCTTGCAGGTATTTGGACACTTTGATTAAAAATGCGCACTTTACTCGATATCGAAGCAAAGCCTAGTGCCGAATAATAATTGGGTCAGGCCTCACGAAATCTACTCCTACTGTCCACGTTTTACAATTGAAATTGGCGGAATAGGATGTATGCACGTCTTGGTGGGCCAACAATTGGTTATCAATTGGAGTATTTTGACTTAGAGTGGACCAGAGAAGAGGACAAGGTCTATAAAGGCAATTTCCGGCAGAATATTATATGGGCCAAAAAGTAGGGCTGCTTAGGCTTTAAGGGATACTTCGGTTCACTTATAAATACAAGGGTTTTCGGCTTGAGGGATCTATCATGTAACAGGGCTGCAGGCACTGTTCGACCGAGAACGGTTCTTTCAATTCTGATCCTTCTGCTCCAATGTCCGGCTAAACCCTTTTCTAGGGTGTAGATGAAGCTCGAACCCTGAGTAACATTATTTATGTTTTGATTTATGGTTTTATTATTCGAATCATGGTTGTATGGTTTTTAAGGATTTAATTTTATTATTTATTCTTCCCATCAAATCTTGTGCATGATTTCCTAGGTTTTATGCACGTTCATACAACAGTTCATAATTGTTTTGTGATAACTGGTTGGATGGATTATACTACGTAAGACGAGTCGTGCCGATGAGACGAGTCGTGTCGATTTGAGACGGTTTGTACTAGTAAGACGATTCGTGCTAGGCGGAGATAGTCCATGCCGATTGGTGATTCATAAATTATCATTAGCAGATATCGCTAGGGCTTGCAATCCTACGGTATTCGGGTTGATTCGGATAGTAGGCCTAAAATTGAAATATATTTAAGTTACAAGGGGAAGAGTGGATTCGAAACCCTAGACCTTTCTACCATAAATTCTCTCTACTTTTTAATTGCTTTGTTTTACTTGCGCTTCAATAATTTTAGGAAACCAAATCAAACTCCCTTTTTCTCGAATTGAAGTAGAAATTAATTGAAACTTCTGCAACTCAGCCTTATAATCCCTGTGGAGCGATACTCGGAATATTTACCACTATTCGTTAGAGTAGTAGTAATTGTTCAGTTTTATTAATTATTTTTGATACGGAAACGACACGATCAAATTTTGGCGCCGTTGCCGGGGATTACAAGCACGGTTGCGTTGTTGCAGTTGATTTTTATTTTAATTCCTAGTTTAGGTGTTTTATTTTCCATCTCTATTTTAATTTTATTCTCTTTTTTTTTTGTCCATATTCGTTTAATTGCTTGTCTTGTTAGTAAGTCTAACTCAGGCACGGAGTTGAAAGTTTGTATTGCGAGGAAGTTGGACAGTGAAGGCAAAGTTGCGAAGGGAAAAATCAAGGAAATATCACCATACGTCTTTCGTCTACTTTCTGAGCATTGTGAGTCCTTTCAATTTTTGCTTGCTAGAGTTATTTTTTTAATTTTTTTATACTTTTTTTTAGATAGTCAATTAATTTCATAGTGTATGCAAGGTCTTCGTTCGTTGAGTCCTGAATTTGTTGATTTAGATCCTCAAATCGAGCGAATCTTTAGAGTTAAAAGAGCGGAGTCCAAATTAGCATTGTTCAATCCTAAAATTACTCCAATGGCTGAACGTCAAGATCTTCCGGCCCTGAAATCATACTTCATACCTACCTCCTACACTCCCTCATCTTGTATTCAGTTGCCGGCCACTACGGCGGCTCATTATGAGATTAAACCAAGCCTCATTCAAATGCTCCCATCCTTTTATGGGAAAGACAACGAGGACCCTTACAGGGCACCTGAATGAATTGAGAGAAATATGCCAAACTGTAAGAATCGAGGGCTTCACTGATGATGCACTTCGGTTGCGGCTGTTTCCCTTTTCGCTTAAGGATAAAGCCAAGAATTGGTGGAAGTCTTTGTCCGCCAACTCCATAACTACGTGGGAACAAATGCAACACGAATTTTTAAAAAAGTACTTCCCTATAGGTAAGACAAAAGAAATTCGTCGAGCCATAACTGGTTTTAAAATGCAAGAGGGCGAACAATTTCATGAAACATGGGAAAGGTTTAGAGAATTGATTAGGAAGTGTCCGCACCATAAAGTCCCAAAGTGGCAGCTGGTGGAAAGTCTTTATGATGGATTAAATCCAGGGTTCCGTCAAATGGTTGATGCCTCATGTGGGGGCAGCTTCATGATGAAAACTGAGGATGAGGGATGGGATCTTTTTGAAACTTTGAGTGAAAATTCACAACACCATGCCTCCACATCTCACATTCATAGGAACACATCTGCCTTATCCAACCCGTGTGGCCTATATGAGGTAGGCCAATCAAGCGATCTCTTCGCTAAGGTAAATGAATTGTCCCGTAAGCTTGATAGTTTCTTATCCTTAGGGCAGTTCCTCCATATTTCCCTCAGCCTAATTTCTCTTGGAGCCAACCAACTCATGGGCAACCTCTTGCCCCATCATTGATGCCACCGTGTCTAGATACTTCTAATCTTCAAGCCTACAATCTAACCCATGCACAACAGCCGTACCAACAACTTTCTCCTCTTCCGTCCACTCAGAGGACACCATCATTGGAGGAGCAGGTGTTGCAAACCATGGGTGAACTCAAGGCTGATTTACAATTGCTCCACTCCCATTCTCAATCTATCGCGAAGCTACAGATCCAAGTGGGTCAAATAGTTAATGCCCTTAACTGTAGGGAGGACGACAAGTTGCCAAGTCAGCCAATAGCTAATCCAAGAGAGGTTCATCAAATTGAGAGTTTACAAGCTGACCAGCAAGCGAACATAGTTCTTAACTTAAGAAATGGGAGAGATGTAGAGACTAGACCGGAGGAGGAAACATGCAATAAAAAGGGTTCTGAAAGTGGAAAAATCCTCAACGGTAAGGATAATAATCCTCATATCATGCCCACATCGATTCCTCCAGCGGAACTATCATATGTGCCAAAAGCCCCTTTCCCTACTTGTCTTAATGCACCTTCACCCTTTCGCAAGAAGGGGGCAGAGCACGAAGACATGATGGAGGTGTTCAAACAAGTTAAAATCAACCTCCCACTCTTAGAGGCAATTAAACAAGTTCCATCTTACGCTAAATTTTTAAGAGACCTATGCACACAAAAGCGTAAGTCTAAGACACATGAGCCTAAGAATGTGCGTCTCACTGAGCAGGTGAGCTCTATACTTACACGTAACATACCGATTAAGCGAAAGGATCCTGGTGTTCCTATCATTTCGTGTGTTATTGGAGATCATGTCATTGATAGAGCACTGCTAGACTTAGGGGCCAGTGTCAATTTGCTCCCTTACTCTGTTTATGAACAACTTGGGCTGGGAGAGTTGAAGCCCACATCGGTTACATTGCAATTAGCTGATCGATCTACTAAGGTGCCGCGTGGTATGATCGAGGATGTCCTTGTCAAGGTAGATAAGTTCTACTTTCCTGTTGATTTCATAGTCCTTGACATGGAACTAGTCCATAATCCCAATAAACAGATTCCTCTCATTCTTGGTCGTCCATTCTTGGCTACGGCCAATGCATCTATTCATTGTAGGACTGGAGTGATGGATGTGTCATTTGGTAATATGAAGGTGCAATTGAATGTTTTTTATGCCAATCATTATCCTTCTAAAGAGAGAGATTGCTTTGCGGTAAGTGAGATTGATTGTATGTTTGATGAGGCACCTCCGGACATTCGAGTTAAGCGTCCTATAGAGACACATTTTGTGCATTTGGGCTTAGATAGTGCTGATATTGACACGGTCCAGGGTTTTATTGATTCGAAGGCCCACATAGATGAACCACCATGGAGTGACCCATACATTAAGCCGTGGCCCATATTTCCTAAGCGCTCTGCCTCCCCACTTATGGAACTTGCACTGAGACTTGAATGGGACCACCACCATGTGCATGTTTGGGGCTAGATGGCATTTTTTCTGGTGATTGATATATTGCAACATTTGGTTTGTCTGGCTGAAGACATGAAACTTAGCGCTACTTGGGAGGCAACCCAAGTGTCATTTTTTTTTAGTGTCGTCTTTGAGTACTTTCTTTTTCTAATTTGGTTTATTTCTTTTCAGTTTTATTTTATTTTTATTTGGTTGTCTCGGAGGCTAACAAGTGCAGGTACTACGCTTCAAGTTGGGGGGTCTCCCTTTCACCATCTTTTACCTTGCTATTTGTTCTCCTCTACCAAGGTGATACCTTTCCTCTCTTTTACTTTCTCGTCTTATCTTTTAGTTCATGCTTTCAATGAGGACATTGAATGGTTTAAGTTGGGGGGAGGGATCACTTTCTTTTTATGCTTTTTAGAGTCTAAAAAAATTCAAAAAAAAAAAAAAAAAAGTGAACCAAGGAATTTGGATGATTGAGCGCACTTAGTCTTGATTGATGACTGCTGATTAGTGTTGTGATGATTGTTATGTGAGTTGACGTCTTGATACGAGTTCATGAATCGATTTAAGCTTGTGAATGAGACGTTGATAGAAAACATTTGGTTAGCCCGTATCATCTATAGTTGGATAGTGTTTGATCACTTCAGTTCTTGCTTTTTCACGCGCAATGTCTCACTTTGAACATTCACTGGCCTTGAATTTGGTTTACATGTTATTGATATTTCGGTGTTAGTTAATTGTGGCCATGAGGTAATTGGAACCCCTTCCCTACATTGGGCACTAAATTGATATTGCTTATCCGGGCGTTCATTGAGTAACCGGGCAATCGGGGTTTGCTCCCACCGTATTGTTCGCGTCAAAAGATGGACAGACCTTGTGATGGCATTGGTTGAATGTGGTTAGTTTGGGTCTCTCCCTAAAGCCTTTTTGACTCGAGCAATTAAGTCCGAGGGGTCTCTTTAAATCTGGTACCCTAAGGCCATCTGGCTTGGGGATGACCAACCTAAAGCTCGTTACATGGGTCAACTAGAAAGCCCGACAGATCCAGGCATTGCACGACCACAAGGAGAAAAAGAGAGTAAAAAGTGAAAGAAAAAAAAAGAGATTAATCGTTAGGGGAAGGGGTGAGTTTTTAGAGACACACCGGGCTATTGATATTGTGTGAACTGTTTTCGAGCTTAGTGAATTTCTAAGTGTGGGTCTCACTTACACGCATGTTATGTGATAAATCCCTATCCAATCGTAGGTGAGAAGGCTAATTTTTGTGGTAGATTGTATACGAGAATTCACTTGTTTAAATCTTTGCATGAATAAAGCATCTTGTCCTTGACTTGCATGGCAGTCGCTGCGGTACTTTGAGAGGTTGTCAGTTGGGTGTGAGTTGCATTTGAGTTTCCAATTTCTTGTGTGTTTTGTGGGTGATCACTGCTGAAAACCCTCACGAGACTTCACTCGTCCTACCGGGGCCGCCTGGGGGTTTAAAAGATTTATCCATCTTAGTTTCTTTTTCTTAGTTGCATTTGTTTTGTTTTGCTAGGGACTAGCAAAATGTAAGTTGGGGGGTGTGATGAGTGCGTAAATGTTTACATAAGCGCCCCTTAATTTATCCATGCTACGTCCATTTACATTGTTACTTAGGGTTTAATGCTTTATTTTATTTGTCTTGCAGGTATTTGGACACTTTGATTAAAAATGCGCACTTTACTCGATATCGAAGCAAAGCCTAGTGCCGAATAATAATTGGGTCAGGCCTCACGAAATCTACTCCTACTGTCCACGTTTTACAATTGAAATTGGCGGAATAGGATGTATGCACGTCTTGGTGGGCCAACAATTGGTTATCAATTGGAGTATTTTGACTTAGAGTGGACCAGAGAAGAGGACAAGGTCTATAAAGGCAATTTCCGGCAGAATATTATATGGGCCAAAAAGTAGGGCTGCTTAGGCTTTAAGGGATACTTCGGTTCACTTATAAATACAAGGGTTTTCGGCTTGAGGGATCTATCATGTAACAGGGCTGCAGGCACTGTTCGACCGAGAACGGTTCTTTCAATTCTGATCCTTCTGCTCCAATGTCCGGCTAAACCCTTTTCTAGGGTGTAGATGAAGCTCGAACCCTGAGTAACATTATTTATGTTTTGATTTATGGTTTTATTATTCGAATCATGGTTGTATGGTTTTTAAGGATTTAATTATATTATTTATTCTTCCCATCAAATCTTGTGCATGATTTCCTAGGTTTTATGCACGTTCATACAACAATTCATAATTGTTTTGTGTTAACTGGTTGGATGGATTATACTACGTAAGACGAGTCGTGCCGATGAGACGAGTCATGCCGATTTGAGACGGTTTGTACTAGTAAGACGATTCGTGCTAGGCGGAGATAGTCCATGCCGATTAGTGATTCATAAATTATCATTAGCAGATATCGCTAGGGCTTGCAATCCTACGGTATTCGGGTTGATTCGGATAGTAGGCCTAAAATTGAAATATATTTAAGTTCCAAGGGGAAGAGTGGATTCGAAACCCTAGACCTTTCTACCATAAATTCTCTCTACTTTTTAATTGCTTTGTTTTACTTGCGCTTCAATAATTTTAGGAAACCAAATCAAACTCCCTTTTTCTCGAATTGAAGTAGAAATTAATTGAAACTTCTGCAACTCGGCCTTATAATCCCTGTGGAGCGATACTCGGAATATTTACCACTATTCGTTAGAGTAGTAGTAATTGTTCAGTTTTATTAATTATTTTTGATACGGAAACAACACGATCAGTATCCGAGCACAAGACGAAAGTCAATCTGATCCTGTGATTCTAATCAGTTTGCTCGTGCAAATCAGTTTTTCAGTTTTCTCTGTAGTGACAAATTCAAGTATTTCTTCAGTTAGTATTTTTCAGATTCTGCGAAGAACATCAATGGCGACAAATACAACGACGGAGAATTCAGTAACACTACCACCATCATTGGCATTTTTAGTGTCTAACTTTCATTCTTTGGTCAACATAAAGTTAGACGGATCAAATTATCTGTTGTGGAGGATTCTAGTCGAGAATGTGATGCGAGCAAATGGCTTCTTTGAGTATCTTGAAGGTTCAGTTCCTTGTCCTTCATCTCAGATCCATAGTAATGAAGGTGCGGTCTCTACAAATCCTACATTTTTACTCTGGAAATTAATCGATATTCAACTGCTGTCATACAACCAACTTTTGTTACTATAGACCACAGGTGCCTGATTTTAACTCTTTCCAATGGAGAGGTAACTATCAAACAGCTTGGGTAAATGCACCTATGTATCCCACTGGATTTCCTATGGTTTCATTTGTGTCTTATTCAGGGTTTAGACCTAATGCAACTCAGAATCATGCTATGATTAATTCTGGCTTTGGGGGTTCTTCACCCAATGCAACTCAAAATCCTACTATGGTTAATTCTGGCTTTGGAGGTTATACAACATAGATTCCAATGGTGACTCAAGGGTATCCACAACTGAATCGTGGAAGTCAGACTCCAACACAAGCTCATTTTAGCGATGCATACAATGTGCAGTTTATGCAACTAGGGTCCTCTGGATTAGCTTCATTTTCTCAACCTCGTACCAACAATTCAGGAGGTTCTACAATGCCTCAACAGTGGTTCTTTGATAGTGGAGCTACTAATCACATCACCAACAGTTTGCATACTCTGGATGAAGCTCAACCAGCTCCATTGAATATGGGATTATGGTTGGTAATGGGACCAATCCTCAGGTCACACATACTGGTAAAGGAATCCTTCCCACTCCTAAAACCACTTTTCATCTTTCTCATGTTCTTCATACCCCTCACATTACCCATAACCTGATTTCAGTAAATCAATTTGCTAAGGATAATAATTGCTCCCTTATTTTTTACACTTTTGGTCTTAAAATTCAGGACAAGAGTACCCAAACAATTATGTATCAGGGGCCATGTCACAAAGGCCTCTATCCCACTACAAGAAAATGTGGCTTTACCGGCGATTTTTTTACCGGCGGTAACCAAACCGCCGGAAAAAGGTACCATTCCCCGTGGTAATCACAAATCGCCGCAAAAAATGATTTTTCCCGCGCTACCAGTAATAAAACTGCCGATAAAGGTCTCTTTTACCAGCGGTAATTATAGACCACCCGTAAAACGACTATTACCGCCGGTAATCCAAAAAACCGCCGGTAAAAACGTTAATTTTAATATAAATATTTTTATTTCCTAAATATAACCGAAAAGTTTGGGTGGTTGGGTGGTTAGGTGTCGGGGCTCCACGCAAAGGGTCGCGGGTTCAAAACTTGGTGGGCCAATTTTTTTTTTTTCCGGAAATAACCTTTACCGGCGGTAATGAAACCACCGGTAAAAGTCGACTACTATTACCGGCGGTAGATTACCGCCATTTATCTTTTTCCGACGGCCGTTTGGACGGTGGGCAGTTTTTTGCATTTTTACCGCCGGAAATACTATTCCCAGCGGTTTTGGGACTTTTTCCGGCGGTTTTCTAATGACGGGAATAGTTTTTTCTTGTAGTAACTCATTTAAAGAATCTTCCAGTGCTGTGTCTGCTCCTTCAGCTCTTCTTTTTGCATCTCCATCTGCTCTACTATGGCATAATAAACTAGGTCATCCTAGCTCTACTCTCTTTAATGCTTTGGTTAAGAAGTACAGCTTACCTGTTTCTAGATCTTCTATAATAAATTGCACATGTTGTAACATGGCAAAGAGTCACAAGCTTGTTTTTCCTGTTTCTTCTACTGTTACTTCTGAACCATTTGAGCTTGAACACATGGATGTATGGGGGCCATCTCCCATTCCTTCTAATAAAGGATATCGCTATTACTTGCTTGTTATTGATGACTTTACCAGATATTCTTGGCTTTTTCTATGCATTACAAGTCATGGTGATATGTCATTTCTAACTTTAAAGCATATGTTCTTAATCAATTTCATACCACCATCAAAACAGTAAGAAGTGACAATGGGGGGAGTTTGTCAATCATTTCTTACTTCATTTGTTTCTCTTTGCTGGTGTTATTCATCAAACATCCTATCCTCACACACCAGAACAAAATGGTGTTGTTGAAAGGAAACACAGACACCTCATTGAAACCACTATTGCTCCCCTTTTACAATCACAACTTCCTACCAAATTTTGGCTTGAAGCCCTGACTACTACTGTGTTTTTAGCTAATAGACTTCCTCATACTTCATTGCAAATGCAAATTCCTTATGTTCTTCTCTTTAAAATTGAACCAGATTATCATTTTCTTAAGCCATTTGGATGTAGCTGCTATCCTTGGCTTCAACCATATAGAGCAAACAAACTTCAACCTAAATCCAAACACTGTGTTTTTTTTTTTTTTGAAAGGCATAAGATATTTTATTAATCTCTGAAAGAGTACAAAGATTAAAAGGGGCCAAGAGAAAGGCATCACAACATGAGGAAGCATCCCAACTAGGTTGGCACCCGACCACACGACAATCATTTGCCATCAAGAACCCAAGAGGCAAGTTGATAAGAGATCAACCGGAAAAAAAGAGAGAACAACAACAACTGATACATAAGAGCTATTGAGAATAAAAGATCCTAAGCTTATACTCCAAAAGAAACTCCCACATCATCCAGCCTAAGCACAACAACAAAACAAGAATTCCAATTTCACCACACATCCAGCATACACTTGAATCTGGAGATAAATTAGAGCCAACAGAGAAAGTGTTGCAGAACAAGATGAAAGTACCCACCCAATAATTGAAGACCATGATGAAAGTAGCTATCCAAAATTGAATTCTCCACCCACAGATTTAACATGAGTCCAGAATGCTCTTTAAGCTGTAGATGAAGTCGATTATAGTGTAATCAGCATGCTCCCAGTGTGGTTTGATGGTTTGACCCATAGTGCTACCCTTAGTTTTATCAATTCTACCACCTCTGGCCAGTTGGGATCCTTATTTTGAAAGATGAATTCATTTCGCAATTTCCAAAGGGACCATAACACCGCATGGGGAATACATTCCCAGATCATTCTTACCCTCTTTTTAACTTTGAAATCAAGCCACCATTTGAAAAGAGAAGCTGCAGAGCAAGGAGTTACCCAGCAAATCCCCCACCAAACTAAAAATTTTCCCCAAACCATCCATACTAGACTACAAAATAGGAGAGAATGATCCAAACTTTCAATTACCTCCCCACAGAATTTGCATAATGCAAGATCATGATGAATAATGCCATTTCTCAACAAAAAGTCTCCAGTTTTGAGTTAACCAAGCTGAACCATCCATGCAAAGCACTGAACTCTAAAAGGTGAAACATTATACCAAATCCATTTGAAGGTTTTCCTATCATGCATCTCCGAATTGTTGACAAGGATAACGGATAGTTTGTACATGGAGGAAACAGAATAGGTCTTAGAGTTGCAAGCATTCCATGTGAGATGATCTGGATTTGAAGGAAAAGAAATGTGTAAATTGTCCAGCATGATAAACATACCTTCCAGCTCTTCAGATTCCCATGTGAAAAGATTTCTTCTGTGTTGGAAGCTCCAGCCAAATTGTTCTTCCTTCCTCTGATACACTTCAGCAAGAGATTCATCAGTGTTTAGGATAGTGCTATAGATTCATCAGTTTTTAGGTTATTGTCTTGCCACTAAAGTATATAAATGCTATGAACCTGTGTCTCAATGGGTGTTCATCTCTAGGCATGTCAAATTTGTTGAGAATGAGTTCCAATATTCTATCCTTAGTTGCACTCAATCATCTTCTTTTCCTACAACTCAGTTTCAGGTTCCTTTAACTACTTTTGAGGACATTTCTATCTCTATGTCCTCTTGTCTACCATCTCAAGAATCTTAATCTCAAGAAAATTCTTCCTCTTTTCCTAGTGTATCAAATTTCTCTGGTGGCTTATCTCCTGTCATCTCTGTTCCACTTAGTGCTTCTGATTGCTTACCCACCAGTGCCACTTCTCCTATTATTCATACTCCTCCAACAGATTCATCTTTACCGATACACAGTCTTCTTTACCTGCTCCACCATCTTCTGCATTTACTTCATCTACTCCATCTGCTAGTGTTCTTCCTACTTCTTCTCTTTCTACTAATATACACCCCATTATCACAAAATCTAAAAATGGCATTCATAAACCCAAACCTCCTCTAATTTTGTCTGCTATCAGTCCTAGTGTTCCTTTACCACAAACTGAACCTACTCATTTCAATGAAGTTGTTAAGCACAAAGAGTGGCAGCAAGCTATGACTGATGAATATCAGGCTCTTGTTAACCAGGGTACATGGAAACTTGTTTCCCCTCCTCCTAATGCCAATGTGATTGGCTGTCAATGGATATATAAGATCAAGAGAAACTCTGATGGGAGCATAGCAAGGTATAAGGCTAGATTAGTAGCCAATGGGAATCAACAACGCGAAGGCCTAGATTTTTCTTAAACCTTTAGTCCTGTCATCAAACAACCTACTATTAGGGTTGTCATCAATATCAAAAAACCTTCTGTTAGGGTTGTCATCAGTTTGGCTGTCCATCATCAACAACTATATTTTTCAAAAAGGTACACAACGTTAGGTATCACATATAAAGTAGTCAGTCGCCAATCTAAAATAATGAGCTCATTTTGTTCACCTTTTGCATTGTATTGCCTATCACAAGTACATAATAATGCCTCTACATTCTTGGGTATGATTGAAGAGCGATACTTGTCTACAGTAAGGCCTCCAATACTAAAAGCCGACTCCGAAGCCACTGTTGTGATCGGAATACTCAAAATATCACGTGAAATTCCTTAATCGAGTCATGGAATTAAATTAACTTGAATAATGGAAAAACAATCAATCGCACAAACTGGAAAAATAATCAATCACGCACGACACAAAGATTTACGTGGAAAAACCCAAAACGGGAAAAAACCACGGGAAGGAATCATGCACTATAATCATTATGTGAATACAAGAGATCTTACTCAGTGTTCGTGTATCCTCACCACGAAGCCTAAAACCTACTTGCCGAATCCACGTTAATCACACCTCTGCATGATTGCCGAATCTTGAATCCTCAAGCCGTCCTACTGATTGCCTTCCGAACTCCACGAAAGGACTTTGTTCTGAAGAAAAGTATAGTTGATGTAAGAACACCCCTCGAAGATGATTTTGAGAATCAAAGATCCATTCAATCTTTGTAGTTTCTTCGAGGTGCACAAAACCCTAGCCGCCAAAAGAGATGGATGATGGAACAAAGTGTGCTAGGGTTATACAGCCACCCAGCTCCAAATTTTCGACCTAATATGTGATATATATAAAGCAATGATGAGAAATAATCTTGTGTGGTCGCTGCTTCATAAAACGCCTGTTTTGCTTGAGCAAAAACTTTTTGCTCGAGCAAAATAATTCTGCTTCAAAATCTTCTATGTAATGAAGGCCGACATTGCTTGGAGTGATACCCACGGTCAAAAGACTTGACTAACAACTACCGCACTCATGTGGAAAACTAAAAAATACAAAGTGTGAGATTCCTTTCCACATCCTAATACAGACACTCTAAAAAATAAAATAATTTGAATACAACTCGATAAAAGGGAATACACAGAAATGTGTATTTTGGTCATGAACGTGCCAACCAAAAAGGGAGCTCGGCTTATGGAGCTTACATCACGTGCCATGAATGAGAGGTTTGGATATCTACAGCTATTTGCCTTCCAATAACAAAGGATATCCAAATCCACATTTTCTTCCTCTCAAGTCTAGGCTCTTCTAAATACAAGTCTAGCTTTGACTTAACTCTCTCCAATCCACATTCTTGACTTTCAAAAACATCAGACTCCTACAAAGTTATGCAGTTAAGAGTTATCAAACATATGAATTAGAAATTGCGCATATAACCATTAGACAAAATTAGATATACTCACATCCATTACATCAAGTGGATCATTTTGATTGCCTCCACTTGTATTGAATGTTGATGATGACAGATCATTGGAAGTAGATGCGGTAGAACGGCTCGCATAGTCTTCAAATAACAAATATAGCTTCTCGCGGATAGTTTTGATTCGCTCAGAACAATTCACCAAATCAAGCTTTAAAAAGCAAAATTCTACAAATTGTAGCTTGTACCGAGGATCTAATATGATGGCAAATGATAAAACCGTGCTATAGCATTCCCAATACTTGTCAAATTTCCCTTTCATCCTTCTTGCCATGGAACTTATAAAATCATCAAAATTCTCCATCTCTTCCTTAATGAGAAATTGTATCTTCCACACCCCATGGAAATATAAATTCGTAGTTGGATACCGAGATCCGGAGAATAGAGTAGTTATCTCATAAAATGGCCTTAAAAACCTATTTATTCTTTCAACCCTTAGCCACTCGTCTTCTGATGGGCATGTCCTGTAATTCGTATCTACCAACTGCAATTGAGAGTAGGAAAAACGATGAACTAGGGCACATTCAAGCATCAAATATGTTTAGTTCCATCTCGTCACAATGTCTTGTCGAACCTTTTTACTATAACTTGAAGGGCAATGCACTCAACAAATTTAATCTTCGTTCCTTCTGAACCTCTAACATACTTAACACTTTCTCGAATATTATATACAACTTCATCAATTACTTTCAATCCCTCTTAACCGATAAGATTCAACACATGCGCACCACAACATATATAAATGAAAGAATTGACCATCACACCCGAACGAGTTACTCAACGAAATATGACGCTGAATCGAGGCTTGAAGGTTAATTGAGAGATGAATCAGCACCGTCTTCTTCGTAGTCTTCGTTCTCCCTCTCTCTCCTACGAATCGTCAGAGGCGAGCCCTCTGTTTGCTCGATGGGTTTTGCCGAGAAAAAGAAAAGTGAAATTGAAAACCTATGGACTTTTTAATTTTGGGTCTAACCTATTATGAACCCGTTTTAAACCCGTATAAACCCATGTGTATATAGGTTAATATGGGTTCACCCATTTATAACCCATATTTTAATATGGGCAAGTTGGGTTGAGTTATAAGTGGGCAAGTTGGGTTGGGTTGAACATTGCCAGCACTAATTGAGACTTCCCAATAAGGTTCATTTAAAACCAGGGCTCAATGCAATTTACTTTAATGCCAATTAAGTTCCTTTAATGTGAATTAAGTTCAGTTTTCTATCATTGGAAGTAATTTGCAGTCACAAAAGTGCATTGATTTGATTGCACTCATGTTTTATTTACCTCTAAGTAAAACCTTACCATGAAGATTATTCTTTTACCCTTTAAGCACAAATTTACACTTACTCCACTCCCACCTCCACCCAACATCTTTTTCGGTGACTTTCTCCCGCAAGTAAAAATTTTACCAGCTCGAAGCTCATGCAATTTGAACCTCGTGAATTACAAATTTCACGAAGCAATTCACGAGCTTCAAATTTCACGAGCTTTGGGCTTTGTGAATTTCATTGGATTTTAAAACTCACTAACTTTGCGCTTGTGATTTTTTACTGGGTTGGAGCTCCTGATTTACATTAGCTTTGAGCTCGTGAATTTCACTAGCTTAGAAGGCATTACCTATTCAAACTATGTAAAACAACGTAGAGAAATTCACAAGCTTAGAGTTTGTGAATTTCGCTACCTTACAACTCAAAAAAAAATCACAAATTGTTCCTTCCCCAAAAATTTCAATCTCTCTCTTCAAAAATTCAGCAAAAATCTCAAACAATACGCTCTCCTATCTAACATAATTAGAAGAAAATGGCAGCTTGATAAACGGACAAAAGAAAGAATTCACAGGAATGCCATAATTATTCAATCAAACCAGCCACACGAGAAAGAACTAGACAATACTTCATACATCCACAAATAAAATGCCCAAACAGAATTGGCGTAGCATATCCGCAATCAAAGGTTAAAAATAACAGATTTTTACCTCTAGATCTAGAAAAGAGGCATCTAATTACCACTAAGGTAAGTCACTTTTTTTAATTACCCTTAAGGTAAGTCACTCTTTTTTGGGGTTAGGTTAAGGGTGCACTTTTCTATTATAGGGTTTTAGTGGTTAGGACACTTTCATAGGACATCTTAGGATTTTAGGCACTTTCATAGGGTACCCTAGGGTTTAGATTTAGGCACTTTCGTAGGGTACTCTAGGGCTTAGGTTTTAGGGTAAACTTTCTTATTATAGGATTTTAGTGGTTTAGGCACTTTCATAGGGTACCCTAAAGTTTAAGTTTAGGCACTTTTATAGGATATCCTAAGATTTAGGCACTTTCATACAGTTTGGGGAGTTGAAGAAAGAGATAAATTGTGCCCATGTAGGGTGGGTAGAGAGAGAGATGGAATCTACATGTGGGTACGTAGATGTACGAAACCCATCGATGTACCTACATGTGCATTGTGATGTCAACCTCTTGTACCTGCATGTCAATTGTTCCCATGGACTGTACCGGCTCGTAAACGGCTCTAAAAATAAAGCATATTTTCTCTTGGTTTGCCTTTTGATTCTATTAATTGCTTATCTCTGTTCTCTATTTTTCAGAATGTGGCGACAGGGGAGAAACGATGTGAAATCAGTAAACAACGACAGACAATTGTACTCGATGATGTTGGAGAGTACTCCAGAGATGCGCCTTCATTCACAAGGTTTACTCAATCCTCGCCTTCCAATTCCTACTTGATGTCAGAGGCGGCTCTGCCTCAATGAAGAACAAGCAGATTCTGTATGTACTCCCCAATCTCTCTCCACTGGAGCCTTTCTGCCACGCCGTCGTTGACTACTTCTCGTTGTCGTCTCACCACGGGAGTGTTGGGAAACGAATCCCAGAACCCAGTAATTACGCTTACAGATTAAACGACAAAAATAAACACAAACCCTACGAGGTGGAATTAGGGTGTTGGGCCCGAAGTGCCCCCATGGATTTGGTTACACAATGTCACTCCCTGCGACCGCTCTAAAAACAGACTTGCGGGTGCGATGTCGAATGCCATAAAAGACTTAATTGAAGCCCTTCCTAACACCAATTGGTTTTAGGAGAGTTGGTGGAAAAGCGGTCCGACAAGTGGTATCAGAGCCAGGAGGTCATGGGTTCGAGTCGCGGGAGCGTCATCGTGAGGGAGGGATTGTTGGGCCCAAAGTGCCCCCACGGATTTGGTTACACAATGTCACTCCCTGCGACCGCTCTAAAAACAGACTTGCGGGTGCGATGTCGAATGCCATAAAAGACTTAATTGAAGCCCTTCCTAACACCAATTGGTTTTAGGAGAGTTGGTGGAAAAGAGGTCCGACAAGTGGTATCAGAGCCGACGGTCGTTATTTGTTGGCAATTTCACGACAAAACACATATTTGGATGTATCTGTAGACACCCAGATTTTGAACCCAAGATGCGCTCGAGCATTTCCGATGATGAAATAGACCAATCGTGCATACCTCGAGGCTAAGAACAAGGCTTGAACTCACCGAACCACCCTAAACCATTCTAAACCCTCCTAGAACAACCTTAAACCAACCAAAATGACCAAAATACCCTTCAAACCATCCATAAACCATTTCAAAACAAACCCAAGCCTACATCATCTTCTATTACATTCAAAACCCTATTTATTGATATATAATACGTCTAAATCCATTTTGAAATGAGGGAGATGTGTCTGTTTTACCAAAATAACTTGTTTTTCCGACCTTCTGAGGGTAAAATGGTCACATACTTGGATGTACAAATTATCTTGGGTTCAACCCACTTGGGTTAGAAAGTACACTCGACAAGCTTTCCAACGCTTCAAACCACGCACGAAACGGAGTTCGGTAGCACCCGGGGCGGCCCCGCAAAGTTTTACCTTTTGAGCAACAGCCTTGAGCGCTCAAGCCCTGGACCTTGAGCGCTCAAACCCAAAAATCCCACCTTGAGCGCTCAAGCCCATGGCTTCAAGCGCTCAACTCTGATCCAGATCAGTTTTCTACAGAGCATCTAATCATGATATTCTACTGCAAGAGGAGCGTCTACCTACGTTTTCTACTGCCTAAATACACTTCCTAGACCCTTGAACATCTCCTCAATCACCCCCCAAACCCAATTCAAAAATTAAACTCATTTTCCTCCCATTTCTCTCTCTATATAAACCTCCTCCACTCCCTCACTCACAAGGTTTGGCTGCCCCTACTGCCATTTTCTCCCCCCATCAGATCAAACCCACTCTCTCTCATCACTTCAATCACGTTTTAGCCTCTCTCTCCTCCATAGCCACCATCCTCCATCATCTTCAACCTCCAAAACACCCAAAAACCTTATTTAAAAGGCCTATAACACATGGGTCTTTGAAAAACCAACTACAACAGCCCCTCTCTCACTCTAATAAGCCATTTTACAGCCCATACATTCCATCAATTTCGTCCAAACCTAGCTCTTCCATCAAAACCCACCTCATCCAAGCCAAAATCACCATTTTAAGCTCAAATACTCCATCATCCACTCAATCAATCATTCAATCAGTCCTACACTCACACTCCTCTGTCCAAAATACTTCATCTATAGTTCATAAACACAGCCACTACCCATCCATTCATCAAACCACAAGGTCAAGCCTTGATCATAGCCGAAAAGGTAGAAAATCATGTGAAAATCACTGTTTTGGTCTTGCTGAGGGAGACCAGTGGGCTCATTCAAGTTCCTCATACTTGAAATGAGCCTACAAGGTCAGAAATCAGAAAGCCACATTGTGGCTTGAGCGCTCAAGGCCATACCTTTGAGCGCTCAAGCTGTTCTTGGCTTATTTGCACATTGTTAACTGTTTTGATGATGGAACTTGATTTAGTATATTTCTGGTGTGTGTGAGCTGTTATTTCTGTGCTTAGGATCTGGATCCCTCTCTCACTCCTCCATTTTCAAGCATTTCTTTGTTAATTTGTTGTGATTATACTCTTTTCATCATTCTTTAAGAGATCAATCCGTCTGCTCCTATTTGATTCTCCTTGGAAAACGTTTGACAAATGTTTGATCTTGTAAAGAAGTTGTAAAAAGGGTTAAATTCACAAAAACCAGAAACTGGTTTGAGCGCTCAATCCACAAGCATTGAGCGCTCAAGTTGGTTTGAAGAGATTGAGCGCTCAAGCCATCACCTTTGAGCGCTCAATCCCCATTCTGGGATCCAGATTGCAAGACAGTTTGTTAAAGTTCCATGTTCATAATTCCTTGGGTTGATTGTACCGTTTCTGTTGTAATTTATTTCTGTGAATATTAGTAGTAACTTTTGTTATCTTCATCACCATTATCCATGTAGATCAAGTGCACAAGCATTCACGTAAATTTGTATGTTTCTTGTATATGTTATTGTTTGGTGGTTCCCATCCCCGTTTCGTCATTTTCATGAATAAATCAAATTTCAAATGTTTCTAAAAATCCCACAATACATTGAGTAGAGACCGGTCCACGGACCGGGCGAGAGGGGTGCCGTAAAACCCTTCCCCTCTCGTAACCAAACCCCTGAATCCGAGAAATCTTTGGTTTCATCATGACTAGTAAAATCTTTTTCCAATGGGCAAACGAGTCATATTTTTGATCGGTTTCTCGGGTTCGGACCTAAAATCCGGGTCGCGACTCAAACAATCACAATCTTTTCGAACGCGAACCGCACCATTTTCCGCGGGCTGTCCACAGTATCCTCATTTATCGAGTTGTAATTTATTTTTTCTTTTTTTAGAGTGTCTGTTTAGGAAGTGGAGGAAATTAAATCTTTTGTAAATTGAATGGACGAGATCTTTTAGGTAATGGAAGTGATCAGATATCAAGAGTATCAAGAGATTTTGTCTATACGTAGCAGCTTAATAAGGAAAGCAAATAAAGCAATCACGGTTTGGAAAGATTTGGAAATTCTTCCTCAGCAAGGAAGGTTCTCGGCAAATCCTTTATTAATGGGGAACGGCAGTAGGAAAAAGGACGGAATTACCCGTGCTGCGTTTTTGCCACTAACCATATTCATGTTTACATAGGCATTATTTTGAGGTGTTAAAAAAGGAGTGTGCAGCAACACCATCTTGGGTGTTTTTCTTGAATATTGAGTCTTGGAGTACATGAGCCGTGGAACAACATAATTACACACTCCAAGGAACTATTCTTCAATGTTTGATTCAAGTTGTTGAGTCACTCTTCTGGTGGATTCTGGAAGTATCTCGGAGGACTTGAGGATTCGAGGCATTCGGCAATCAACCACTTGGTGCGGTGTACGTGGATTCGGCAAAACAATCTTTGGTTAGTTGGTGAGGATTCACGATTATGATCATTGAGATTGTTTTTGTAACTGCACAATGATGTTCTTAGTGTGTTGATTTCCTCCCGTGGTTTTTAACCTTTTTAAGGGGTTTTCCACGTATATCATTGTGTTCATATTTTATTGTTGTTTAATTCTTTTTATTTGCTTATTGAGTATTTGATAGCATGGAAAAAAAAGGTTTTTTCACTTGGTATCAGAGCGGGTCGCTCATTATATTAGAATTTTTTTTCTAGAGTGGATCCTTAGTAACAATGAACACAAACATGACTCATTTATCTAGTCGTACAACTATTCTGGACAGTGAAAATTTTGATTATTGTAAATCTAGAATAAAAGCTGTTATGAGATTTGCAGATGAGGAAATTTGGAATTCTTGCGTTAGAGGTTATAGCTATCCCATGAAAACAGTTGAGGATAAACAAGTCCCTAAACTTACTTCAGAACTGTCTGTCACAGAAAAATTAGGGCTACAAGCTAATAATCGTGCATTAGACATACTATTTGGTGCTGTTGATGTTAACGAACACCGTAAGATAGCAAATTGCGAAGTTGCAAAAGAAGCTTGGGACATTTTAGTGACATGCCATGAAGGAACTGATGTTGTTAAGCAATCTAAGTTACAAAGACTTACTACTGAATTTGAAGTGATTAGAATGCGAGAGGAAGAGACTTTTAATCAGTTCTACTCTAAACTAATTTCTATTGTCAATAGTTGCGAGACTTTGGGTGAACCAATTCCTGCTTTTAGAGTCATTAAAAAAATTCTGCGTTCTTTACCTGAAAGATTCAAAACTAAGGTTACTATGCTTGAAGGTAAACGAAAACTGAAAGAAAAATCTGTCGAAGAGATAGTTGGTCTTTTGCAAACTTACGAGGCAGACATGATACATACTGAATCTCAGAACTCTAAAATTAAACCTTCGGCAAAGTCGATTACTTTTTCAAGCTCTCAGAGCAAGTCTAAAGGTTCAGATTGTGACGATGAGTATGATTTTGAAGCTATGGATTTATTTACCAAAAATTTTATACAATTTTTCAAGAAGAAAATGACTAAAGGTGATGGTAATAAAAATTTTAGAAACAAAGGAAATAGTGAGTCTTTTAGTACTAAAGAAAAGAAGGGAATTAAAGGACCACCTGCAGGACCCAAATGTTATGATTGTCAGGGGTATGGTCACTTAGCGCATGAATGTATAAACAAATTGAAGAAAAAGACTAGTTTCAAGGCTAATATAACTTGGGATGACGATAGTGAATCCGAAAACTCTGAGGAAGAACAAGTAGATAACGCAAACTTTATCGCTTTTGGGGCTTCTTTACATTCTAACTTTAGTGAGCAGGAATCCTCTGATGAGAGTGAAAATGATGAAAGTGATGAGGTTTTAAGTTTTAATGAGTTAAAAGAGTCTTATGATATGCTATATAAAGAGAGTGTGAAGATTAGCGAGACCAATTTGAAGTTGGCTAAGAAATATAAAAATTCCAACATGGAGTTGGTGATAGTTAAAAAGCAAGTTGAAGAGTTGCAGGGGTCGTTGAGCAGTGTCACTAGTGAGAAAGAAAAGCTGAGTAAGGAGGTTGAGAGTCTTCGAGAAAATAACAGGATCTTGACTGATTTAAATGCCACCTTCGAAGGTAAAATAGAAATGTTGAACCCTGAAATTGATAATGCTAATGTTTTATTTGAGCGTTTGAATGCAGGGTCAAAGACATTAGATGATATTCCCAGCATACAAAGATTGGCAAGTGACAAAACAGGTCTTGGATTCTATGAAGCTTCGTCCTCAAAACAACATAGAGAAAAAGTGAATGAGTTTAAACCAAAAGAGGTAACACCTAAATTTCACTCTATAAATATTGCCAAGAATGTAGCTAAAAAGACTCCTAATTTAGATAAATTCGTTCCTACATGTCATTTCTGTCAAGTCAAAGGACACACTAGGCCTCATTGTAGGAAGTTGCATGCGACAAATGCTACATATATGCACTTAGTATATTATCGTGATTATATCAAGTCTATCCCTATCTGTCATTTTTGTGGAGTGAAGGGTCATACTCGACCTAATTGCATAAAACTTTATGAGAACCCTAATGCCTCTTCCCAATATTACAGTGTTAAAAACTATGGGGGTAGAACCCAAAAGCCAAGATATAGGGTGAGTGGACACGGAAAATTTTGAATGTTAATCCTAATTATTTGTGCAAAAATGTTGAAAAAATTGATAAGGTAAAAACTAGACTTATATGGGTGAGGAAGTCGGACTTGAAACATCGAGCAGATATATATACCAACCCTCTAGATGATACAGGATCATCTGGAGTTGTTGACCTCGCTTTTTAAGGCTTCATGTAGTATCTATAGTCTAGGTTGGTCATCTCTGCTTATCTTATCCCCAAAGCTATGAATTGTTTTTTATTATTATTGTCTAGTTTCATCTATCTATTGCGTTTGGTTTTCATTAGTATTAGCATGTATTTTCATATGAAAATCCAAAAACATTCAAATATTCTAAAATTCTATACAAATATATATATATATATATATATATATATATATATATATAGGAAGCGGATCCTATCCGGACGGCTGTATTTTAACAAAATCTGAACTCACGTTTTGGGCCGTTGGATGAGATCCAACGGCTGGAGATAGAGAGAGACATTATTTAGATCTCGCGGGTCTAAACGCGGGTAAAAAGAAACCGGGTCAGGGATTTTCGGGTTAAAACAACTCGCGGGTTATAACCCCCCAACCCCTTTTATTCTGATAACGTTGTAGAGAGAGAGAGAGAGAGAGAGAGAGAGAGAGAGAGAGACGACAGAGACGAAGGAGAAGAAAATCGAAGGCGAAGGAGAAGAAAATCGAAGAAGAAGAAGAATAAATCAAGAAATCTGGGTCTCGATTTTGACCCCAAGGTATCTCTCTCTCGCTATCCGTCGCCCTCTCTTGTTCGATCGAACAAGAAGAAGAATAAATCAAAAAAATTGGGATTCAAATTTTGAGCAGATTTTTTCCCATTTAACACTGCATTTTAGGGTTAGGGTTTGATTTGTGTATGTATGTATGTATTCGTGGTTTATTGGTCCTTGAAGATGCATTTTAGTGTTAACAATGTATGTATGCATTTTAGGGTTAGGGTTTGATCTTTTTCCCGATTTGTTTCCCGATTTTTTGAAGGTTTGGAATTGAAGGCGTGTTATGTACGTATGTAATGTTTTGCTGGAATGTAAGTGTACCTTGGATGAGGTTATGGCTTGAGAACCCAGTTGACTATGGGTCTCATGTTCCTCTTTATTTTTTTGGATGGAATTAATGAATGCTCTTGTAGAAAATTTTATGAAGATAGTTTGAGAATGCAATCAATGATCTGAAATCCCTGTCAATACACTGGATTTTTGTGATATGAATTATAGTTATTTTTGTTGGGTTCATGGACCTTCATTAGTACTGGGTTTCTGACCACACATAATAGTCGCTCTATTGTTCTTTGATTTTGAATTGTTGTTGGTTTCCAGAACAATGCAACACTATTGGGTGGTATTCATTGGCCGTAAACCAGGGATTTATAGAACTTGGGAGGAAGCTAAAGCTCAGGTTCATGGATAGATACTACGGCCGACCCCAACATCAAGCTAGTGTTGGTGCATCTACTTCAGCAAGGGCATTGGAAGATCAATTCGTGGCGGATCGCGAGGACAATAGTCTATGTTTGGGCCGTGTTATAATTTTTTTTCTAGGTTTCGTAACTTGTATTTTGTTGTCATATGTATTCGATTCCGAATGATGGTGTTTGACATTTGTTTAGACAGTGTTAAGTTTGCTTGTGTTTGGTTCGTGTTTATGGTCCTATGACTTTCGTACGAGAAATGTTTAGTTTGCTAGTTGTTCTTCTCTAACTTTGGTAGAAGTTCTTTTCTGGGTGTTTAATTTTGGTTTGGTTTGGTTTGCAAAAAAACTTAAGACTTGAAGAACCCAAAGGAAGAAGTAAGCATTTCCAGAATTTGCAATTGTTTGATGAGTTAAGTCTCATGTCCAAAATCTTCATAGCAGGGGCCCTAATTGGCAAGCAGAAACATATTTATCAAATTGTTTTGCTGGAATGTAAGTGTACATTTTAGTGTTAACACAGTAGTAGTAGCAAGGCTGTCTGGTCTCTCTTTTGAACAAGCAAATATAAGAACCTCTTTCAAATAGCTGAGAAAAGAAGAAATAACATTAAAGAAAAGCTTCACGCTGCAGCAGCAGTTAGCACAAGGCCATGGATGCAGCAGCAGTTAGCACAAAATTTGTAGTGATCCAGTGAACCCAGATTTCCAGTGAACCCAGAAAATATGAAGACAAACTACGCTCCATAACACCAAACTGAATCAACTGATTATAGAACAACATATGACTGAAAATAACAAAATATCAATACAAATCCACCAACACGGATCCAAGACTAATCTGGGCAGCATAACATTAAAAAAAAAAAGACAGATTGTCCAGTAACAAATCTGGGTAGCATAACAATTATAATCTGGGCAGCATTACCCTCATAACAGTCATAACCGAGTAGAGCATTACAAATACAGCAACCATAACAGTCATAAAAAAAAAAAAAACAGATTGTCCAGTAACAATTCCAGTGAGCGACAGTGACTACAAAAACCAACAGTGACTGATCTAGTGAGTATCTCCAGTCACAATTCCAGTGATCCAGTGACCATTTCCAGTGAGCGAGTCCAGTGACCATTTCCAGTGAATGATCCCATCCTGAAACATAAATACCTCATAATATAAAAGAAAAGAAAGAGCTAAGAAATTTGCAACTACAACAACCAAATTACAAACACTTACATAAGTCGTCAACATCAATGTCAGTGACCTCGTCCTCATCATCCTCCACATTGAACTCATCGTCATCATTCAATCTAACACTTTGCGAAGAGCTAAGGAAAAAATACAAGAAATAACATTTAAATAACAATAATATTTAAGTTTCGAATAATGAAATGAACATATTTAGATGCATACACGTACGTTCCAAGAAGTTTTGGACAATTTCTTTTGTCATGCGATTGCCCACTAATCCACAACCATTGCAACGCCTAGCCTTCTTGACAGCCTTCTCTTTTCCTCCTTTCAACCTTTTACCACAACCCTTTGTCCTAATTCGAAATGGTTCTTTGAGACTACTTTGGCTCTCAAGAGGAGAAGGAGTAGGAGTAAGCGTAGGCGTAGGATTAGGCATTTGGATACTTTGGCTCTCCGTTGCACACGTCCCTTCCACATCTCCCGTTGCACGATTCCCTTCCACATCTTCTGTTGCACGCTTCCCTTCCGCAACTTCTTTTGCACGCTTCTTCTTGGCTACAAACCTCTTTTGAGCTGATAATAATAATTCTTTCAACTCTTCCGTATCATCTTCACTTAAGACAGCTTCATCAATAACATTAGACGCAAGTTGGAAGAGACTATTGCGCCTCACTAACAAAGAAGTGTCACAAATTTCATTAACCGTCCCACCTAAGTCATCCGTAACTCTAGTAGATTTAGCAGATTTAGTCCACCTCCGCAAGATGTACTGTTCAGGTAATTCCATAACCTGCTTTTTCGTGAAGTACGCCAACATATGACGACATGGAATTCCGTCACTTTCAAACATCTTACAACTACATTTGACCAAGTTTGATGACTTCTCTAACGAAAGCTCACAACCCTTTGAATCACCCTCCTTTACCCTCTGAACGTTGTACAAACAACAGTGATCATCCTTAAATGTACTTTTCACCACATACTTGCCACTTTCAACCAATTGCTCCTGAAACTTGTAAAAGATAGTGTGTGTGTACAATTCAGCCATTGTCGACTCCATGACCCGCCCAGTTACTGTTTGTGGCTTTTCATTGACATCTTTATGGTCCAAATCCAATTCATTGTGACGCATTTTGGCAAGTCCCCTATTAAACCGAATCACAAAATCTAACAATGAATTTTGATGAGACACGTACTTCTTGAAGAACGCATGAGCACCTTCAACTCTTTGACTACTAGTCATATGGGCTGAAAAAATGTGTCTCGAATATGCAGGAACCCATCTATGTCGAATTTTGTACATGGCATTTAACCATTCATTGGTGTCCAATTTAGCTTTCGTTAGAACATCTGCCCATCTGCCATCAAAATCGCCGGGGGTCTCGGTTTTCCATATGCAATTACTCAAGTCTTCATAATGTTCTTTGTAGGAAATTGCACTTATTTTTTCAAAAAATTTACTTAAAATGTGCCAAATGCAATACCTATGAAATGTATTAGGAAGAACCGTAGCAATTGCCTTTGCGATGGCCGGATCTTGATCACTTATGATCATTTTGGGCGGGCCGGCGGGCATCGCTTTCAACCATTCCGTGAAAAACCACTCAAAAGCATTACCCTTTTCACCACTTAAGAATGCACAACCCAAAAGAGTTGTTTGCCCGTGGTGATTAACCCCTACCATAGGTGCGAAGATCAAATTGTAGCGGTTTGTGTTGTAAGTTGTGTCAAACACAACCACTTCCCCAAAGTATTTGTATGACTTCCTACATGATGCATCCGCCCAAAAACAATGAACCATCACACCCTCATCTTCGTCGAATTTAAAATAAAAAGCGGGATTCTTTTTTTGCTCATCCTTAAAATACTCAAATAACAAAGTAGCGTCATGTCCCTTTAATGCTTTCCTCCTATCCCTTTCAGCATTATACAGATCTCGTTGTGTACATCCCACATTTTGAAGACCTCCAGCTTCCATCTCTAAAAGACTCATTGTGGACGGTGGGATCCACGCGTGCTCCGACTCTTTTGAAGTTCGGATGTGAAAAATTTAAAGAAAAAAAAAAATGAGTCGCCACCCGGGGTTTAGATTTAGAAAATGCTTGGTACCCGAGAAACCGTTTTAAGAATAATTGATGACTCTTGTGCCGCTTTGGAAAAGGTTTGATCTGCGAAAAGATTCTTTTGGATTCGGAAGCCAGGTTACGCGCGGGGAAGGTTTTATTGAAAAATGCACCCCGCTCGCCCGAGAAATTCTCGGTCTCTACTAAATAATTTGTGGGATTTTTATAGAAAATATTTTGTTAGGGAAACTTTGAATAAAATGCGTAAATGAAATAATAAAACCATAACAGAAATAAAATTAAAAATAAAAAAAAAAGAAACTGCAGTAAACAGAAAACTAAGGTAACGGACAGTAACAATGAAGAAACAAGTTTTCAGATGAACAAAAAAAAAACAGGGGATAAACAGGGGAGAAACAGGGGAGTTTTGGATTTTCCAGATGAGAGCCGCGCGGCTCTTAGGTGAGAACCGTGCGGCCTATACCGTAAACCGCGCGGCTTACGTTTAGCCTGTTTTCGAAATTTTTGTTTTGGGACCAGTGGGTCCAAAATCCATTCAAAAATCCGATTTCTTCCTTCAAATCTACTCCGAATAGATTGCTTAAATTCTTGAACAAGTGTTTGGAGTGAAAACCATTTTCGGTACGGATCGTACCGTGCGTTTATCTAGAAGAATCGCCCGGTACGGTTCCGAAAAACCGATTTATGATGAAAAATGGTACCTAACCATGCCGATAAACGATTACGAGAACCGTTATCAACGTGGGAAGGCTTCTTAGAACACTACGGTTAAGAACCGACTTTTGAAAACGAAATTATACCTTTCCTGAACCTGAACGGAGATTGAAAGCGTTGGTGTCTTCGGATTCGAACTTGTATAACCAAGGTTGAGCGTGACTGGAGGAATGATATAGAGGGATTTGAAGGGAAGATGAGCAGTGTGAGGCGTCGGGAAATTTCTGGTTTTGAACGAAAACTTGACCGGAAAATCGAACGGAAAAAACTTTCAGAACTTCGTTCTCTCTATTTCTTTCTTTTTTTCTTCTCCTTTGAGTGAGGAGGGAGCCTCAATTTATAGGCGAAAATGAGGGAATAAAATGATGATATTCGGCGGTGATGCGATGATGATATTCCTGAACGGGCTGTCAGGAATTTTCAGGAGATAAGAACATAAGCCGTGCGGTCTTCGTGGGAGAGCCGCGCGGTACTCATGGATGAGCCGTGCGGTGCACGAAAAAAAGGTCAGCCGTGCGGCTTTGAAGAAAGAGCCGTGCGGTGCATGAGGCTGAGTTCTAGCTTTTCTGGACAAGTTCCAAATCAGTCTGATCGATCACTCATGCACGGGTATCAAAAATTGGGGTGTCTACAGTTGCCCCTCTTTGGCGAGACTTGGTCATCATTCTGAGATGCAAGTCACGTCAAAGATATAGACGTCCCAATTTTGAACGCCTAAAAGAAGAAGATGATTTTGAAAACATGGTCGAGCAGAGAGCTTCCTACGTACCCTGTTTGTAGGGATCAGACCGATCGTAGTTCGGGGCAAACAAAAATTTAACAAATACCACAGAGGGATTTTGGAAAAACTTGGATCGCTTTTTTGAAAGCATCAAATGATCTCCGAGTAATAAACAATGCCGTGATGGACTTTTGGAAAATCAGAATAATACCTGACGGATTTTTAAAGCAAAATGATTTTTGGAAAATCAAAATAATACCTGACGGATTTTTAAAGCAAAATGATTTTTAGAAAATCTGAATAGTACCTGACGGATTTTTAAAGCAAAATGATTTTTGGAAAATCAAAATAGTACCTGACGGATTTTTAAAGCAAAATGATTTTTAGAAAATCAATAGTACCGATTTTAAATGAAAATGATTTTTAAAGCAAAATGATTTTTAGAAAAAATCGAAATCAATAGAACTGGTGCCTAACGGACTTTTAAAATGAAATGATTTTTAGAAAATCTGAATGGTGCCTAACGGACTTTTAAAATGAAATGATTTTTTGGAAAATCAGAATAATACCTGACGGATTTTTAAAGCAAAATGATTTTTGGAAAAATCAAACTGGTGCTGTTGAAGACTTAAAATGTTTTTCGAAAAATAACTGGTGCCATTGAGGACTTTTAAACGCGGGAGATTTGAAAAAGTTGTGTTCAGATGCGCTGGGGCCACTTTTGACAGTACATAATAAAATAGGGGGCGTAAGTGTGATTTTGGAAAGGGAGAGGGTGGACCGCGCGGTTTATCGGTGAAAGCCGTGCGGTGCAGGAGACGAGCCGCGCGGTTCCTGTGTTTCTGAAAATCGATTTTTATAACCGCCACATACCCCGATTATTACTCTTCTTATTTTGAAATTTTAGTCCGTTACCCCTATAGAGAGGCGATTCGGTTATTCCTTCACTTCCCTTGTTGATTTCCTTCCGAAAATCTCAAAACCCAAATATCAAACCTTGAAGCTTTCGGTTATGGCGAATTCCGGTGAAATAAGGGTTGATTCCGGCGAGCCAGAGGTTGATCTTGGTGAACCTCCAGCGAGTGCTCTTTCTTTGAGTGACCATACATCGCCGGCGGCGGCGGAGGAAAGCCAGAGGGTGGCGGATCTGACCGTGGGTGATCCGGTCACGGTCCTTCCGAGCGAGGATGACTCAACCGCTACTATCCCGATTGATGTCGAGCAAAATCCAGCACCAGCTGGTGACGAGGGGGCCCGTGCGGCTGAGGGAGCTTGTGAAGAGGAAGGCCGCGCGGCTGGTAGCGAGCCGTGCCGCCGTGTCGCCGCGGGTATTTCGGCGGTATGGTCATCGGGGGATGCCCCGGTTCGGACCCATGAGGAGGGCAGTGGTGTTCCCGACATTGGTTGTGATCAGGTAAGTACCCTGCTTACTCAAAGTACTTCGATACCCATGAACTTAGATTTGAATGTCTCTATATCTGAAATTGAGATGACTGTTGGTGGTGTGGATTGCTTGGTCGATCAGAGGGTTGTTGAGGGTGCTATAGTCGGGGAGGTTGAGGTCCCTCAGGAGGTTATGAGCGCGGTGCTAGGTAGTGACACACCAGTTGGCGGGGATTTGCTCCCGACCAGTGTTCCAGAGACTATTGTTGAGCCCGGGGATGTGGAGATGGAGGATTTAGGTGCGACAGGCGATAGTGACGGCGAGGGGAGAGATAGTGGTGAGTTGCAGAGAGAGAGTGCTCGTGCCGAGGAGGCACGTGCTGAGGGGGGGGAGAGAGTAGGGGCTGCTAGAGTAGTACAGGCTGAGGGGACGGCCCCGGTTGTTCCTGTTGCACGTGTTTTCAGGGGCCTGACCCGAGTTCTTGGTACCGGTAGGGTTACAGAGGAGAGTGCTGACACCGGGGAGTCTTCTGACCCGGTTTTGTTTCCCTCACGGGTTGGTTCTTCACGAGCTCCAGGAGCTACTTTAGGAGATACTTTAGAGGCTGCTACCGACGAGTCCTTAGCTAGGAGCGTGCAGGACTTTCCGGAGTTGGAGAGTGTTTTGGTTGGTCAGACCCCACCGGCGATTGTCCAGGACGCCGAGAGAGAGGAGAGACAGGCAGAGGAGGCGGTCCATGTGACCGTTGTTGAGGAGGTTCGACGGGCTCTGAGAGACAGACCACCTTTCACTCCTGAGACTTACGTGCTTCGGCTTCACTTTATCACACCGCTGGGGTGTGAGACGTACGAGCCGCAGTTACCGTTTTACCCTGAGGACCAGGTTCTTTGGGATTCAGTGACACACATGTCGAACAGGACTCTGGTACGTATTTGAACTTGAACTTGAACTTGAACTTGAATTTGAATTTGAACTTGAATTTTGAACTTGTTTCTTTCAGATTTTGTTCTCTGCTTATTGCGATTCCTGCTTTATTTGCACTGATTGAGTGAGCTTGTGCTTGAAACAGGTGAACAGGGGATTACTCGCATACGGTGGTTCTTCAGATTGCTTGGAGCAGTACGGTTTGTTGCCGATGAGAGTGAGGTGGTTTGTGGACACCTCGGGCTTTACTCCGTTTATCCGGACCTTGACGGAGACTCGGGGAAACAGGCAGCTAGTGAGAGCTCTGGTGGAGCGTTGGTGGGACACCACCAACACTTTTCACTTCAGGTTTGGGGAGATGACGATCACTCCACTGGACTTTGCAGCGACCACGGGTTTGAGAGTTGGAGGAGATCTGATCCCTTTCGACTCAGGTTTGTACTTGGACAGAGCAGCGATTCGGCACTACTTGGGGAGAGAGATGGGAGACGAGCCGATGGTGAGGTGCGATCACTTGCCAGCCTTGTGGAACCACGTGCCTGAGACTGATCTGGAGGCACGTCAGATGGCCAGAGCCTACTTGTTGTATATGTTCGGACAGTCTTTGTTTCCGAACCGCCGACACATGGTTCACTTAGGTTGGTTACCTGCTTTGGGAGAGCTGGAGACAGCTGGGAGGTTTGACTGGGGTGGCTCCGCCTTATGCTCACTTTACTGTTTCCTTGGTTCGGTGGTTCGCGGTGCGGCGACCACCATTGCTGGCTACTGGAGGATACTGGAGGTAAAACTTCGTCTATCCTTGTCTTATATACTTTGCACTGCGATTGATTGCTTCTGCTTCTGGTACTGATGAGTTTCTCTGAAAATGCAGATATGGGCTTACGAGGTGTTTGGAGTACCGGGTCCAGAGAACATTTACCACGATGCCCTTGTGCTTCCACGCGCGATGAGGTGGGGAAAGGCGTCCCGGGGAAGGCAGGCAGAGAACAGGGATTTGAGGTTCTGTCGCCTCTTCTTTGACCGGTCTATGGGTGAGACGGTATGACATCACAAACTTTCTGAAATTTGATTTCGAACTCCTTTCTGTTGTTTTCCAGAAATAACCCAAAGTGATTTGCAGGTGCGCTGGAGTGTGTGGGACAGGCTGGAGCGTCCCTATTTGGCCAGGAGCCGGGTAGTGACACGGGGGCGCATACTGTTGGAGTCCCCGTTTGGCTGGCAGTGGTATTTGGGAGACAGAGTGGCGCGTCAGTCCTGGGGGTTAGGCCACTTTAGAGTACCTGCTTCACTTCCGTCGCGTATTCTGCGTACGCACGAGTATACTTTGGCTGAGATAGAGACGTTCACCGTGCTGGATACGTCCTGGACCTTTCACCCCTCTGTGGCTTACGACCACTACGTGACGACCACACTTGCCCATGACTTGCGCATGGAGGCTCGGTTGGCTGGACCTGTTCCGGTAGCAGACGCCGCTTTACCTGTGGCGAGGAGAGAGATAGAGGTGATGACGGCTGGTGGAATTATGGGAGTGATAGATGTCCCCCGGGTGACTGATCCGGTGGTTTTAGCAGCGAGAGAGGTAACCTGAAATAGCAAAAATAGCAATAGTCAGTTTTCATTTGAAATTTGAATTTCTTGCTTTGTTACCTGCTAACGCTTTTATTTCTCTTTTTGCGCCTTTTGAGTGGGTCACGTCCCAGTCGAGTTGGTACGTGACTTGGAGGCCTTGGTTCGTCGCCTTATGATAGGCAATATACCGGAGGTGCGACCCGAGAGGCATTGTGCACAGCGGCAGTGATGATGATGATGACGGCGGAGATGACGGAGCCGGAGGTGGTCGTAGAGGTGGCGGTGCCCGTCGAGGTGGGCGTGGAGGTGAGCACGAGAGGTGGCGGAGCGGAGTTGGTAGCCGTGGGGGGCAGCAGAGTCGCGCGGTCTTTGGCGGCCGAGAGTCGCCGTAGGCGCGACGTGACCGTTACGTAGGCGCAAAGTGAGATGCACCCGATCCGGGCGTCGCCGGAGAGGCCGAGGCGGGGTGGTTCGGGGCAAGCGAGAGGCGGACCAGTGTATTGCTTTTGCGCCGTGGCTTTTGAGATTTTGAATATTTGAACTATTTGATAAATTCCTCATTGCGTAGGATGTGCTCCTTTCTCCACCACGCCGTACTGCACCTCGATGAAGAACGCCTGGTGGTCCAAAGGTGCACATCCGGCTTTCACCCCCAGCTTCTGATAGGGTTTTGCGGAGTAGCCGCTCTCCGATGGAGGGATCCGAGAGGTGGCGTTTGCGAGTGAGAGGCTCGGAGGGCAGTAGTGACCATGATGAGGACCCGACCGAGAGCGACCACTCTAGTCCTTCTGACGAGTAGCAGTACCTTCCAGTTTAGGAGATAGCTTTTATTTTAGGACGAGCCTGCGTGCTCGGTTTTGGTTCGGGCTCCTGTTTGCCCTTTTTCTTTTGTTCGTGGAGGCGGCCTATGCGCCAAACTAGCTTTAGATTTTGGGCCTGTTTGCCCGGGATGGATGTACTTTTACTTTTCACGATGCATATGTTACTTTTGTACATGTTGTCTTTTACACTGTCATTTTCTGAGTTTAAAGTCCAATTTTGATGCACAACTGTTTTGAGGATGACTGAAACTGACAAAACATGACAAACGCCTCTGGGGGATATGAGAACGTATAACTGTGGAATGAAATACAAACTGACTTGACAGACCTGAATTTTGTATGCAGAATAAAAAACTAAGCGACACAGGGCCTGACACACTTGAACTTTGCATTTTGCATGATGAATGTAACTGGTTTGAACCGATGAAACAAAGGAAATATCGCCCGAACCAACTTTGACTTGCCGACACCTCGTTTTTGCCATTTTCATGATTTCAAAAAGTCTGAATTTCAAACTTTATATCCAATCTTCCAAATGATCTTGCTTTAGCGTGGCAAACATGTATCGTGACTTGCGGGAATTATTGGTGCTCCGGAAATAGAATTGACAGGTGCCCTGCTTGCCGATTTTGCCGGTTTTGCCGTATCTGAGATTTCATGTACCCCGGCTACCCAAATTCGACCAAAGATCTTAAAACATCCATTATGACTTAAATGAGCAAGAGAAGTGCCAAAATATGCTTGAAATGGTCCAGAGAGTGCTAATATGGGATTTGTTCTTGAGAACGCCAAGGGAGGAGCCGTGCGGCTCTTAAGTATAAGCCGCACGGCTTATGTGAATGAACCGCGCGGTTTATACATGCAGCTGGCACAGCTTAGGGCCCTGTTATCTGACTTCTGGACTTCCGCTTGGATTTTTGCTGGCACCTGAGCGTACCACAGTCTTGATAGACCTAGGGAAGGCCTATTTCGTGGATTTCCATGCAATCCTTGCGTTATCCAAATGGTGGCACGCATCCCGAAGCGATCCATTCTTTTTACAAAGTGTTGGCCCTTGTTGCGTACTCCCTGCACACACCATTTCAAACTCTTTTCCTAGCACCAATATCAAATACTTCCTTGTTCTCATATTCCTCTCATGACCATTAGTATTTCAGCCTTAATTCGACCATGGCTCGACGCGCTTGATGGCGTGGGCTGGTTAAACTTCCGGGATCACAGGCTTCATTCGCTGCGTTATGTTCGGGATGTAATGATTCGTCCGGAATTGTTGCATGCAGCTGTTCGATTCTGGGATCCTGAGGTGCATGTATTTCGCTTTGGCCTTCATGAATTATGCCCGACGGTGGAAGAATTTCATGCATACCTCGGCGGTTTTGATTTAGATATTCCCGTGGTTCCTGTCTACGGGATAGGTTATGCTGAAATTTTGTCTCAAAAACTCGGCTTGAGTAATAATGCTGCAAGGTCCATGATGAATGGAGGTGTGTTGAACATCCCACGTCTCATCAGCCAGTTTCGTCCGGAGGGCTTTGCACTGTGCCTTAGCATTCTTGCGGCATTCTTGTTTGTTCGAACGGACGGTCAAGCCAACTCTGTACTTGTTGGGGTGGCCATGCAAATTGAAGAACGCAAGGACGTGGCTCCCATGGTTCTTGCTGAGACTTTGATTGGATTAGACAGAATTCATGCCGGTCAGACGAATGTTTTCGAAGGAAGTGCTTTGCTCCTACAGGTAGGCTTCTCACTCAGCTCTCCTTTTTCTGGTTTATCTCTCGTTCTCATTTTACCTCAATGCTCAGGTTTAGGCTTCCTACAGTTGCTGACTTGTTTTCTCTCTTTTGCAGACTTGGATTTGTGACAAGGCGAATCTGTTGGAAACAGTGCCAAGAAATAGTATTCACGAAACACAGGGTTTCGTTCAAAGGGACTTTCGGGAGTTTCACGGGAACGCTCAAGGTTGGGTTCAGGTGTTTTCCCGGCTTACTGAGGAGATGATTTCTTGGCGTTTGTCCTGGCTTGACCGTCCGACCATGGCTTTGAGCAATATGGGATGCCGGCGAATGGTTCTGGTTGGTATGACTGGTTGGACTTTTTACATTCCCTACCGCATTCTCCGCCAACTTGGTGTACGCCAGGTGGTTCCGTCGGATATCCCTGAAAACTTCGTCATGCCAAACTTCAATCATGCAACTGTTCGAGCTTACCAAAGCACTTGGAGGGAGCGAGTGACTATTCCAAGAGATGACTATCCCACCGTTCTGCTCACGAGGCGATATATAAAGTGGCTGTTGAAAGACATTGAAGACAGAGAAAATGGACACCAAGACTGACTTTGACTCAACCTTAATGTACCTGAAATAAATTGTGGACCCGCAGGGGTCAATGTTTGCGTTGTTTTGTTGAAAATTTCATGCTCAGCCTTGTAATTGAAAAAGAAAGTTAATAAACTGAATTATGAGAGTTTTTCCGCTTTGATTTGTATTGGCTGCGCGCTCAAGCAATAGCTTTGGATCAGCTCAAGAGATTTTTGAAAAGTTGTGACCGGTCCTCAAGGTGAGGATGCCTACGTATCCTTGAAAAAGGAATCAGGTCATGACGTAGTTCAAGAGAACAAATTTTGGCTAGGGTTCGCTCGTGTATTAACACTCTCCTTTTAACGCTCTTAATTTTGCCTAGTACCGCCCTTCCGGGTTTTCGGTCTAGCGAGCTCTTTTGAATATTTTTGCCCTTACTTTTGCCTAGACCGCCCAATGTGGGTTTTCGATCTAGCAGGCTTGCTCTAAATTTTGCCTGACACTGCCCGCCCTTGCGGTTTTCAGTCCAGCGAGCTTCTCTCATGGGTAATATCTCTTGAGTTGGTCCATGTTGACCAAAGTGGAGAATTCGTTACCGTCAAGATCGATGAGCTGAGTTGCACCTCCGGACAAGATCTTCTTGATGATGTATGGCCCTGCCCACTTTGGCCGGAATTTCCCTCGAGGATCGAAAACTGGAGCTCGGATCTCTTTTAAAACCATGTCCCCTTCTTGTAAGTTCCTGGACTTGACCTTCTTGTTGAATGCCCGTGCAATTCTGCGTTGATAACCCTGAACATGATACAGAGCTTTGAGCCGTCTTTCGTCAAATAACATAAGCTCCTCGAATCTCGAGCTTTGCCATTCTGCTTCGCTGATCTCTGATTCAACTATGACTCTCAGGGAAGGTATTTCAAGCTCAATTGGAAGGACGGCCTCCATGCCATAAACCAGGGAGTATGGTGTAGCCCCCGTCGGAGTGCGGATTGACGTTCTGTATCCCCACAATGCTAATGGCAGTTGCTCGTGCCAATCTCTCGTAGACTGAGTAGTTTTCTCCAGTATTGTCTTGAGAGTTTTGTTTGCCGCTTCCACAGCTCCATTGGTTTGTGGCCGATAAACAGTTGATTTATGAACCTGGATTCCGAAATCTTCGAGAATTTCTGCGGCTCTACCCTTGAAATGAACCCCGTTGTCTGACACAAAAGCCTGAGGGACGCCATAACGATAGATGATGTTCTGCTTGATGAAGTGGGAGACTTGAACTGCTGTCAAAGTTGTATATGAAGCGGCTTCGACCCATTTAGTAAAGTAATCGATAGCAACCAAGATAAATTTATTCCCGTTAGACGCGGCCGGTGTAATTCTGCCAATGACATCAATGCCCCAGGTAGAGAAAGGCCAAGGTGAAGTCATGGAGTGCAACTCTGACGGTGGTACATGCATGAGATTGGCGTGAATCTGGCACTTGTGACACTGTCTCACATACCGAACGCATTCAGTTTCCATGGTTGACCAGTAATATCCTTGACGGAGAATCTTCTTCGCGAGCATTATCCCATTCATGTGAGGACCGCAGACTCCTTCATGAATTTCTTCCATGATCATGGTGGCTTCCGTACCATGGACACATAATTTATGCACTCCACAATGTGATCGCCTATACAACTTCCCTCCACAGATAATGTACTGAGAGGCCAGCCTCCGAAGAGCGATTTGATCCTTTTTATCTGTTTCTGCCGGATATTCTCCTTTCTCGATAAAGTTCCAAATGTCATGATACCATGGCAGACCGTCATTTGGTTCATCTACCGCCATGACATACTCAAAGACAGGCTTGTCCCTTTGCTCAATTGTAATTGGCCTTAGCTTAACTCCATCTGGTATCTCCACCATCGAGGCTAGAGTAGCTAGAGCATCTGCAAATCGATTCTTCAACCTTGGTACATGAGTGAAAGTGACCTTTTGAAATCGCGGAATCAGATCTTCGAGGTCTTTATGATAAGGCTTGAGTTTGTCTTCTTTCACTCTCCAATCCCCGTTGGCTTGGGACACAACCAAATTAGAATCGCCGACTACCTCCAGTCTCTTGACCCCAATTTCTAAGGCAGCTTCCATCCCGACGATGCATGCCTCGTATTCCGCCTGATTGTTAGTGACTTCGAAGTTTAGCTTGAATGCAAGGGGAATATGCGACCCTTCCTGTGAGATCAGCAGTACTCCGATCCCGAACCCCTTTTGATTAGCGGCGCCATCAAAATACAACATCCAGACATCGTTGTCCACCGTCATTACATTTTCGTCTGGGAATTCGAACTCTACATCCTCAGGACCTTCGACGGGACGGTTTGCTAGAAATTCCGCCACGGCTCTCCCTTTTACAGACTTCCGGGTGACATATTTAATGTCGAATTCAGCCAACATGAGTAACCATCGTGCCAGTTTGCCAGTGAGTGCTGGTTTCTCGAACAAGTATTTAAGAGGATCCATCCGGGAGATTAACTTTACGGAATAAGCCAGCATGTAGTGTCTAAGCTTTTTGGAAGCCCAAACCAGTGCCCAACAAACTTTTTCTAGTGAAGTGTAGCGCTCTTCGCATCCCATCATCTTCTTGCTGATGTAGTATACGGCTTTCTCGCTCCCCCCTTCTCCTTCTTGTGCCAACATGCATCCCATGGCTGACGAAGTGACGGACAAATATAGAATGAGAGGTTGCCCCTGGACGGGTGGCATTAATACTGGAGGGTTCTGGAGGTATCTCTTGATGGCATCGAAAGCTTTCTGGCACTTATCATCCCATTTGAATGGTACACCCTTCCTTAACAGGCGAAACATCGGCTCACAAGTTGAGGTTAACTTGGCGATGAATCTGCTGATAAACTGAATTTTCCCCAGGAAGCTTCGTATTTCTTTCTCTGTTCGAGGTGGTTCCATTTCCAAGATGGCTTTGATTTTTGATGGATCTACCTCAATACCTCGTGTGGTGATCATGAATCCAAGCATTTTCCCAGCGGTGACCCCAAATGTACACTTCTCGGGATTGAGACGTAGTCTGTATTTGCGAATCCTTTCGAAAAACTTCCGGAGGTTAGGTAGATGCTCTTCCCTTTCCTTGGCTTTGATGATCATGTCATCCACGTATACCTCGACTTCCTTGTGAATCATGTCGTGTAACAAGGTTGTGGCCGCTCTTTGATAAGTAGATCCTGCATTTTTCAAACCAAACGGCATGACCCTGTAACAGTAGGTGCCCCATTCCGTGGTGAAGGTGGTTTTCTCGCGATCTTCTGGAGCCATGAGAATCTGATTGTAGCCTGAAAATCCATCCATGAAAGACAATAGTGCATGCCCTGCAGTGTTATCCACCAAAACGTCGATGTGTGGCAAAGGGAAGTCATCTTTTGGACTGGCCTTGTTTAAGTCCCTGAAATCCACACAGACTCTGATCTTCCCATTCTTTTTAGGAACCGGAACAATATTTGCGACCCATTGAGGGTACTCTGTTACCATGAGAAAACCTGCGTCTATCTGCCGCTGAATCTCTTTCTTGATTTCCAACACCCAATCTGGCCTCATCTTTCTTAGCTTCTGTTTGACAGGCTTTGCGTCAGGGTACAATGGGATTCGATGCTCCACTATCTCCGGATCGATACTGCATATCTCAAGCGTGTGACCATGCGAAAACATCCTCGAATTCTTTCAGAGATCCGAGTGGGCCTTGAATTCCTCCGATAATCCGGGCCGATTTTGAATTACTCTCATTTTCAAGTTTATCAAAATTATTTCTTCTTTTATAGGCCGAGCATGCCTTTCGAACCATTAGGGATCGGAGTTCTTTGGAATTCTTCCTCAAACTCAATTTTCATCAAACACAATTCATTTCGTATCAAGCAAAGTTTTCATTTATTGCAAAGA